>OX422207.1:106448048-107648048 GCA_949130495.1 Sambucus nigra | reverse complement strand
CCACCTTTTGCAGGGACAAGAGCGAGTCGAGAGGAGTCTGACTGACAATATAAGGAGGAGAGAGTGTAGCGCATTCTTTTGCAGGTAGATCTGGCGGAGCAACGTCTTCTCACAGAGGCCATGATGTCCCGTTTTGATGCTGAGGCAAAGGAGTGAGCTTTACAGCAGTCTCAGATTTTTTTTTTACTTGATGATATAAGGAGACGTGAGTATCACCGAGGAGAAGGTACTTCCAGATGATACAAGGATGATGGCACTGCAGTTGATGATTTTAATGATGATGATGATGATGATGATGATGATGATGATGATGATGATGGAGATTGTTGATTCTAATGTTGGTTTTCATGTAAAGAGATATGTTGCTTTTGTTGTATTTGGATATTATTCATTCAGTTTATGATGTACCTGATGACACAAAGTTTATTATCTTACTACATTTGGTTCTTTATCATCTTGTATTATGTGGTTGAACATGAACATTGTATTAGTTATTGGAGCATTTGTTTTATATTGATGTCTCATGTTTATCACCATTATTGATTTTGATTTATATGTCGCACTCTTTGTCTACTCAAGGAAAAAAAGGGGAGAGACATGTGATATAGGGGGAGTTTTGATACTAACATATTTACATATTTTATTCCCCCATACTTCACTGGGTATTTATTATTCCGTGTGCATAGGATATTCTTATTGCATATTATTTTGACTACACTCCGCGATGGTTTCTTGAGATGCTACCAGATCGTTGTTTCTATGTGTTGTATTTTTATTTTATGTTTTATGGGATGGACATAGATTTTAGGCATGATGGCTTGGCTAGTAACTCACATTTGTTTCCTTGAATAGACAAAAGGGGAGATTTGTAAGGAAAATTTTTGAACTGAGTCAATTTGTTTGTAATTGACATAATTTCGAACAAAACGGTTTCAATAGTAGGTTAATCATTAAGTTGTGATTCCACAAATCCTACAATGTGTTACGTTGAAGATGTTGTGGAAACACTTTGAAGATGATATTGTGTCGTGTTTAGTGCCTATTTTACACACACATGGATTTATTATAGATCTCTCAGGTATGAATGCTAATAAATTTTGAGATCTAGGATTTTAATTAAGGATTTATTTTTAACTTAAAATATTTTGGGACTTTGAAAAAATAAATTTGGGAAATATATTTTTAAAATATTTTTTGATTTTTTTTTTAAAATTTTGGTTGTTGATGATGCTGGAAATAGCACCACCAGATCAAGGTGTTGTTGAGCTCAACAAGTATAACAATGATAGCAAGTAAGCAATGTAAATGTAGAAGTAGATGAGGAGAATAGGAGTAACACACCAATATATGTGGTTCAGCCTATCAAGTCCTATGTCCACTGTGCAAGTGAGAAATCTTCACTATCAAATAAGGGCTCTAATGGACTTGCGATACAATACACTCACTTTTTCTCTCTATTGTGTAGTTTAACAGAGCTTCCACTAGGGTTTTACAGTATCGATCCCCTGCAAGGAAGGGGGAGACAAGTATATATAGTGCTTGGTAGGTGTAGTGTACCCCCCAAGCATGTAATGAGCATGAGTTTGATGATCTAGTCAATCTCATGCGGACACCTGGCAGTGCCACATGTAGATAATGATGACCAAATATTCCCTCACATGAGGGAATGATTTAGTTATAATGGTTTTATCCACGTGTTCCAAGTCTTCCTTGCACTTGCATATGCTCTGACCTGTGATATCATAAACTAGAACCTCGGCCTATCTGGGGATGAGGTTGATGATTTCGGTAGGTGCATTGGTCCTCCAACCATGAGTATAACCTCGAATTAATTAATAAGCTAATGATAGGTAACTAGTCCTAATTGTGGTGTTGACTGAAGCAGAGTATGAGAGTGGTCTTAGTTGAGCCCATAAGGATGTTAGTGACCTCGGCTGCTGCCCAGTCGAGGTTGATCCATGTGGAGCCGACCTTATAAAGGATGACCTTTTGCTGCCTGGTGTGACCCTTCTGATGACTCGACCGCAAGATAGGACGATGTTGTTGCTTAAAGTACGTGGGTACACTTTGATCATATCAATCACCCCCTAACTCTTAGACTTCTATTTTATTATATGGCTGAGGGGTATATATGCTCGGATGCTTGGGAGTAAGTTTCTACATATTGGGATATGTGTGTTTCCATTGGTACACATGTCACACTTCAAACTGGTTTGCATTTTTCCCAAGGCAATGAGTGATGTGACGGCGACTTTTAGGTTTTTGAAGTGAAATGATGAGTGCCTTGGTACTCGCGTCTAATCATTATAATGGTTTTAATACCATTTTCTCTTGCTTCTCTCTTTCTTCTTCCTTTTAGTTTCTTGCTTTGAGCATTCCCTGCAAACAAAAACCACAAAACCTCCATAGCTTTTCAAGGCACAAGGTTTTTTGTTCTTAACCCCTTCTTCCATTGTCCATACTCACTCAGATACTGTTCTCCAACCTTTTTTTTCATTTCTCATTCTCAATTGATTGCTTGGCTTCTCCACCACTATTCGGTGGTTTTAGGGTCGAGGTTGTAGTTGTAGGTGACCCTCAGGCCATATTAAGGATTTGTGAGGTTGTTTTAGGTCAAAATCCCCACTTTTGGTTTTTTCAATGGCCCTCCGGTCACCATCTTCGGTGGGTTATTTCTTGAATGTTCTCGGTGTTCTTAGTAAAAAACATCCAAATTCAAAGATTTGATATTTTTCTTAACTAGTAAAAATTGTTTATCTGTTTGTCTATTAGGTTTTCATTACAAGTGTACCGTCATCTCTTGGATGCTACGACCTTTGTAAAAACTTGTATAAGAGTTTCCAGCTCCGCGAGAGAAGTGTTTTGAAAAAATTAGACAGGTAGAGTTAGTTCAAGTCGAGGCTCGTCAGGCCGAGGCTTTTCCCCTTCGACCAATTTTTCCTCCACCTTTAGCAGTCATATACCATGAGGTTGCCGAGGCCTCTGATTCTTTGTCGGTGTCATCTTCTTCAGACCCCATGTCCACATCTGAAGCTTCTGAGAGTGTAGACTCTTTCCAAGAGGCTATGGATTACTCCCCTAAATGAAATGGGGCTTCTGAAGATGAAGGGGTTTCAAACCATGCCTCGTCTTACAAAGATGTTGGGACT
This sequence comes from Sambucus nigra, assembly GCA_949130495.1. Classification (NCBI taxonomy): domain Eukaryota; kingdom Viridiplantae; phylum Streptophyta; class Magnoliopsida; order Dipsacales; family Adoxaceae; genus Sambucus; species Sambucus nigra. Next base: position 107,644,899 of record OX422207.1, on the reverse strand, counting down.
TCACATAGATCTTCCTCCGTAGAGATTTTAGATCCCAAAATTATAATTCCTCCTCCCATTGATGACATTCCTCTATCAGCTACCACTAGCACTGAATTTGCAAAGAGGTTTCAGAGTGGCGTCCCTATTGAGGCCCAGGCTAACGTTGTTGAGGGTGATGATGATAGTGAGAGTGAATTAGACAGCTCTGTAGCTGCTAGGTACGAGTGCACTATCAAAAAGTATGACCTTTTGGACTTCATACACCTGTATTCTATTAATTCCTTAATCACTCTAAGAAAACCTCTGAAGGATGAGAGGGCCATTGATGGCCGAGAGGGTGAAATCTGCGTCTATGAGCAGATATTAAAATTAGGTTTGCACCCCTACCAATTCACCTAACTATCTGAGCCATTCTTTCCTATATAAACCTTGCCCCTTATTAACTATCCCCTAATGTATGGAGGGTCATGGTTGGGGATATCGTCCTCTGGAAGGTTGTTCACTATACCGAAATTCCAGTTAGGGTTTTCATTGGATGTTATACTCCCCCGTCTTCCAATAATCATCCTGGATACTACCACTTTGTAGCTAGAAAATCTAAGAAGAAGATGCTCCTAGTTACCCAAACTTCCAACCATAATTGGAAACCCACATTTCTTTATTTCGGGGGCCTGGGAGTTCGGCCCAAACGCGACTTATGGAATGTGTGAACCAAGAACCCCTCTTAGATGGAGTAAAACATCTCTTTAAGCAAAATCTAACCATGGTTGAAGCCAGGCTAATTATAAGCAAATTACGGACCTCCACAATCAAGGCGTGAATGGTCGTCTCATCAAATATGAACATCTAATGACCCCCAACTACCTTTCTCAGACAGGTTTGGGGGTGGTCCTTTGGAAGAGCTTCGTATGTTTTAGAAATGTGTCAACAAGTTGTGTCTCTTAAATTTACTCTATCTGATTTTCTAACTTCGACACTTTTCTTCTTGCAGATCGGCCAAAGGGCATCTCTGATGACTTCTGGGAAATATCAGCCACAAATATTTCAAAAATCCATAAGAGACGAGGTGGTAAGAATGCACCCCCCGGATCAAACAAAAAAGAACGTCAGCACTTGAAAGGCTGATGCTACCATGAAAAGAAAAGCTCCTGTTGATCCTGATTATACCAGACCGAGCAAAGCTCCAGCTAAGGACCATTCCATCCAAATTTCTACTGATGACTCTTTAGCTACTCGTCTATCACAACTAAAGATATGTGACAACGCTATTGGTCATAGAACTCAAGTTGCTGATGCTATCGACGCCATTATGATCGAGGAAGACAAGCATTTTCTCCAGGCCTGGGACGTCCCATTGCCAGCTGAGTTTGCCATTCATAGGGAAGTTCAGATATCAAACTTTCTCTTCCAAGTGTTTTCTCTTCTCTTTAAAAGTCATCATTATTCATATATTTGATCTCTACAGGGAGTGGTGTCTCTTTACCGCCTAGCTGATTGAACCCTAAAAGGTTTCCCCTGATCCAAAAGGGCAGGGATGTTGAGAAAATTGAGGTCGATTTTAAGGTCGAGCTGGAGAAGTTGAAAGGAGATCTAAAAGAGAGAGATAGCATATCACTCAACTAAAGGAAGATCACAATAAGGCTCTAAAGTTAAAAGATGAGAGTCTTCATTCAAAGGTTGATGTTGTTGTCCAGGCTCCAAGGGCCGATGCTTCAGAGAAGATCATTGAAGACTATAAAGCCTCTCATGAATTTTTTATCTTTGGGTTTGACTACCTAGAGAGATGTATCAGGGCAACTGGTCAATGGGTTACCCTTAAACAAGGTGAATCTAGGAGTTTAATCACTAAGGACTTTATTGATCTCGACTCTGCAAACCCTCATCTTCCTCATGCTCTGAAAGAAGTCGAGAAGGATGACGCTGCACCAGAATTGACGAGTCCCCTGGATATTACGAAAACTAAAGACCTTGTTCATCATGAGGACGAGGTCGAGGTCACTAACACTGGTCTCGGCAACACAATTCCTCTTGTTCACGGGTCGGCTCCAACCGAGGGACACACTTAGTCCTGAGGGCTTATTCTATTTGTTACTTATTTTTGTGAAGCATGACTGTAATTTCTTCTTTTTATGAACTGTGGTTGTAACCTTTTTGGCTCTTTTTGATACTTTAGAACTTCGTAATGTTGTTAGGATATTTTTGTAACCTCATAATTCCTTATCATGATGTTCTTTTACTTTATAACTTATGATGTTCCACTTATTCATCACAAAAAATAGAACATATTAACATAGGCAAACAACGATGAGAACAACCCATATTAATGAACTCACCATTAGGGTCTAAGGTCACCAAATAAATGGTGTTTTCCCTAATAACTCACAAAATTAATGATGTTAAGGGTTTGAGGTCACCAAATTAATGATGTTTATCCTCATTATTCACCAACTTAATGATGTTAAGGGTTTGAGGTCACCAAGTTAATGATGTTCATCCTCATAATTCACCAAATCAATGGTGTTAAGGGTTTGAGGTCACCAAATTAATGATGTTTATCCTCATTACTCACTAAATTAATGATGTTTATGGTCTGAGGTCACAAAATTAATGATCTTTATCCTCATTATTCACCAATTTAATTATGTTAAGGGTCTAGGTCACGAAATTAATAATATTTGTCATCATTATTCACCAAATTAATGATGTTAAGGGTGTGAGGTCACCAAATTAATGACATTTATCCTCCCAATTCACCAAATTAATGATGTTTAGGGTCCGAGGTCACCAAATTAATGATGTTTATCCTCATTATTCACCAAATTAATGATATTTAGGGCCTGAGGTCACCCAATTAATGATGTTTAACCTCATAATTCACCAAATTAATGATGTTTAGGGTCTGAGGTCACCAAATTAATGTTGTTTATCCTTATTATTCACCAAATTAATGATGTTTAGGGTATGAGGTCACCAAATTAGTGATGTTTATCCTCATAATTCACCAAATTAATGGTGTTAAGTGTCTTAGGATAAACTAATACAACAGATACCCGAATAGACAAACAACAATATGAGGGACCAGTTGATATTCTCATTAATATTCACTCCCTTTGAGTCTGATACATGTATTATAATAGTATGAAGGCAAAAATTTATAAGCTCATTCGTAATACTTCTTTAAATGATCAGCATTCTAGGGGTTTGAGAAATGCTCCCCTTCAAGGTTTTCTATCCGATAAGTTCCTGGTACGACTTCATCGATAACCATATCTTTTTAAGGACATGCTGATTCGGATGGAGCTTGTTGGTCTTTTACCATGTCTTTTTAAGAACTAGGTCTCCCACAACTATCGACCTTTCTCTCTCCCTTTGATTATAAAATCTGGCAGCTCTTTGTGGGTAGGCTTCTTGCCTCACCTCAGCATCTTCTCTTCTCTCCTTAATCAATTCAAGATCAAGTCTTCTTTCAATCATATTTCTTTGAGGGTCGTACATCTGGATTCTATAAATAGAAATCCCAATCTCAGTAGCAATGACATCTTTTGAAACATAGGCCAACATGAATGGGTTTTCCCCTGTAGGAGTTTTCACTGTTGTCCTGTAGGGCCATAACACATCGTATAACTCTTCAATCCATCTTCCCTTTTACTCCTCTAGCTTATTCTTAATCCCATCGAGGATCGTTCAATTTTTCACCTCAGTTTGCCCATTTGCTTGGGGACGGCCAGAGGTAGAGAAGAATTTTTTGATCCCAACTCTTTCACAATATTTCTCCAGAGATACATTCTTAAACTGAGTCCCATTATCTGAAATTAATGTATCTAGGAGACCATACCTGTAGATGATGTTTTTCTATATGAACGGTAAGGTCTTTTGCTCTGTAATGGTGATCATCGGCCTAGCCTCTGCCCACTTTGAAAATTAGTCTATTGCCATTGTTGATGTAAAAAACTAGATTGCTCTAATTATTCAATCACAGATAAATAAATAAGACAAAGATTTTTAAAGTGGTTCGGCTAGGAATAAAGCCTACGTCCACTGTTATGTTATTGCTGAGTGTTTGTAGAATTCTTGATTACAAATTCTCTCAAGAAATTCTGGTCCCTTTGAATGAGAGAGATACCATGTATTTATAGCCCTGAGGCTTACATATGAAAGGGTGGTGCATTAAATGATATACATATGAAAGGTCTTTGAGGCTATCATCTGAAAGGGTAACTCATTTAATGTTCTTCAAGCGTGTGCGTCAAGATGATAAGCAGTCAATGAACAGTTTTGAACTGTTGGTTATCTGGCAATCAATGCTGTGGTCGAGATGCAGCTCGAACCGCCTTAGTTGCTCGTCGTTCAGGAGTTCATCGGAGCGCTGGAGTTCCTCGGAGTGTTGTAGTTCCTCGGGGTATCCTTGTTGCTCGGAGCGAACATGACTTGGTCGGGGGAAATAAACTTCCTCGTTGTTATTGTGCCATGTAGATTGACACGTGTCTTCTTATTATTGGTCCACGTCAGTAGATTAAATTTGGTATCAACAGAAGCCCCCAATGCTTCATGCTTGATGGGTTACTTGAGAGGATGGAGTATTTATTCTGCAATGTTGCTCGGTGCTCGTGAAATTCTTGATCTACCTTCTTGATTTGTTCAACACAAAGTTCATTATCTCCTGGACGAAGTATGATGCAGGCTGATTGATGGTTGCTAATCTTTCTTTAGAGTAACTCCGTGTGCTATGTATCACCCCTGGGAATTTGGATGTAGCCATGCCATAGTATGCAGCTTGTAGCTTGTCATAATCTTCAAGTATGTTGATCGGTTTGCTAGCTGACCAACTGCCTCTTGTGCCGAGCAACTGAATGCTAACTTTACGTGCTTGATTTTTCTGATTTATGATCCTCTGAATACTTTGTCGAGTAACATACTAGCTTTTGAACCCAACTCTTCAATCTGATTAGTACCAAGCAGGTGGCAGACTTTGAAACATTTTCATACAACTTCTTCTTCAATGTTGGTCGAGACAGTAGTAGTAAAGATTTGAATGATGTAGATGCTAATTTTGACTTCTACCTCTGTTCGGGGACGAGCAAGAGGTTCTCGGGGACTAACAAGTGATTCTCAGGGACGAGCAAGAGCTTCTCGGGAATGAGCTAGTGCTTCTCGGACAGATCACCTGTGATGAATACCAGAATGTTGAAAGATCTTAACTTCATAAACTCCCCTTATATTTTAGATGATCCTCTTGCTGACGAGGAACCTGTTTCAAAAGTAGAAGGAAAAGAAACCAATAGAATAGGTTTTCAATGTAACAGTTAGTACATTCATGTAACTTGTAATTTATTCTGAATTTTAATGAAAAGACTTTCATTTTTGTTTGTAGATCTGTATTGCTATTGGCTTGTAAATATCAAACAATTTACATTTATGCATATGTATCTGTTAAAAAGATAACAATATTGTGTTGTCCATCAACCAAAAAAGTTACAAGTATTAGAAATGTTGCTCGATCACTTAATAATAAAGTAATGAGTATAAAATGTTCAAACTGTTTCCAACCAACCAAGGTGGATAAATAATGTTTGTCGACCAACTACAGTTGATGGGTGTTTATCCCCGACCAGCCATACTTGGTTCAATTTCAAATATTTTCATAAAATGTGTCCGACCAACTAAGGTCAATAATTTGTCCTCGTCGACCAATTATAGTTAGTGGGTTTTTATCCCTGACCAACTATACTTGGTGTATTTTGTAATATTTTGTTCTTCAAAGAACTTTTTTGTAATAATCTTACCTCCCGACCAACATAAGTTGTAATGTGAGAGTATATTTTTATCTTACCAGCCGTAATTGATCATGTTGGTGTACACCTCTTAACCAAAGGAGTAGTATTGGTTGTTTCGAACTTTTTGGCTCATTCGAACTGTCCACTAGATATCTTACCAACCGTAGTTGGTCACACTAGTGTCGCCTCCTAACCAAAGGAGTATTTTTTGGTTCTTTCGAACTTTTTGGCTCATTCGAGCTGTCCACTAGATATCTTACCAACCGTAGTTGGTCACACTAGTGTCGCCTCCTAACCAAAGGAGTATTTTTTGTCTCCTTAGAGCTGTCCACTAGATATCTTACCAACCGTAGTTGGTCACACTAGTGTCACCTCCTAACCAAAGGAGTATTTTTTGGCTCCTTAGATCTGTCCACTAGATATCTTACCAACCGTAGTTGGTCACACTAGTGTCGCCTCCTAACCAAAGGAGTATTTTTTGGCTCCTTAGAGCTGTCCACTAGATATCTTACCAACCGTAGTTGGTCACACTAGTGTCGCCTCCTAACCAAATGAGTATAATTTGTTCTTGCCCTTTTACCAACCGGAGTTGGGGTGGGTTTGAACTATCAGGTCCATTAGCTTTGAGGATATCCTGGCGCTGAGTGAACCTTCAAAATGTTTGACTGATGATAATAGGCTGCAAACTCTTCGTTATCAAATTGTGTTCCATGGTCTGTGATGAAGGCATGAGGGAGACCATATCGGCAGATGATGTTCTTCCAAACAAACTGGTAGACCTTCCTTCTCGTATGTCATGTCAATAAGTGGCTCAGCTTCTATCCACTAAGTAAAATAATCTCCTGCGATGACGAGGTATTTGAATCTTCCTCGAGTCGTCGGCAATGGTCCAACCAAATCAATCCCCACATGGAAAATGGCCAAGGATAAATGATGGGTGTCAACAATGTTTGTGAAGTTCTTCGGATGGAGGTAAAGCGTTGGAACTTGTCACATTTCTTGGCATAAGCTATACAATCAGCTCTCATCGTCGGCCAGTAGTATCTCTGCGTCATCACCTTTTGCAAAAGTGTCCGACCTGCTACATGGGCTCCACAGAACCCTTCATGGATCTCTTTAATCAATTCTTTCACCTCGGAGGGATGTACACATCTTTGCAAACCTGCCATAATTCCTCGTCTATACAAGTACCATTAATTAGTACATACCGAGCAGCTTTAAACTTCCATTTCTTGGCAGCGAGCTTATCCTCAGGTAATTGTTCCTCCTCAATATATGCTCTGATGGGATCCATCCAAGATGTTCCTAAATCAAGGGTAATAATATTCATCGTCAGGTCTTCATCTATGCTCCGACTTTCTAATACTTCAATTGGTATCGTTCTTCGCAGCTCGGTACGAGTAGCTGATGCTAATCGGGCCAAGGCGTATGCTCTCACATTCTCCATTCTTGATATTCTTACCAGTTGAACAGCAACAAACTCTGATACCAACTCCATCACCTTTTCTTGATACTTGATCATCAATTCTCCTTTGGTTGCATATATTCCCAACATTTGGTTTACGATCAATTGAGAATCACTGAAGACAATAACCTGATGTGCCTCCATAGTATTAAGACCTGCAATCATGGCCTCATACTCAACCTCATTATTAGAAGCTTTGAATTAGAAACGTAGGGCGTATTCCAGGTCGACCTCATCTGGGCTGTTCAAAACGATCCCTGCCCCACAGCCTATAGTGAAAGATGATCCATCTACATATAGCCTCCATCTAGGCAACTTGTCTTCTAATTTCTGGTCTGACAGAGTTCCTCGGTGGAATACTTTTCGCTTTCTTTCATCATGTCCTAATACTTCTGAATACACCTCTTGAATTTCAATATACTTCCTGAACTTCAATATTCCTCCTGAACTTCAATATACCTCCTGAACTTCAATATTCCTCCTGAACTTCAATATACCTCCTGAACTTCAATATTCCTCCTGAACTTCAATATACCTCCTGAACTTCAATATTCCTCCTGAACTTCAATATCAAAAGTAATTCCTGAGCAAGAAAAATAACTCCTGAATGATGATTAGTCGGGGCCCTGACCATGTGAGTTTGTGGATTTAAATTTGATGCTCGATTGCATGATGTTATAAGAATGTGCCACCAAATGAACAAATATATCTGTAATAGAAACCCCCAACTGTGGAATGTGAACTTTGAATGAGATTTATCGACCAATACCAACCGGAGTTGGACTTTACCAACTGGAGTTGGATTTTGTCTACCAACCGGAGTTGGATTTTATCTACCAATCGGAGTTGGTGGTAATTGATAATAAATGATGAAGACTTCCTCGGAGCTGACCAACAGATTGTTGGGAATAAGATAATATAAATGCTGGAGACCTCCTCGGCGCTGACCAACAGATTTGTTGGGAATAAGATAATATAAATGCTAGAGACCTCCTCGGCGCTGACCAACAGATTTGTTGGGAATAAGATAATATAAATGCTAGATACCTCCTCGGCGATGACCAACAGATTGTTGGGAATAAGATATAATATAAATGCAGGATACCTCCTCGGTGATGACCAACAGATTGTTGGGAATAAGATAATATAAATGTAGGATTCCTCCTTGGCGATGACCAACAGATTGTTGGGAATAAGATATAATAAATGCAGGATACCTCCTCGACGATGACCAACAGATTGTTGGGAATAAGATCATATAAATGCAGGATACCTCCTCGGCGATGACCAACAGATTGTTGGGAATAAGATAATATAAATGCAGGATACCTCCTCGGCGATGACCAACAGATTGTTGGGAATAAGATATAATAAATGCTGGAGACATCCTTGGAGCTGAACAAGAATAAGATCTTTCAGAACATAAGAATATGGCCGAGAACGTTGTCAGGCCTGAATATAAATAAGACTTATCCGAACGAATGTTGTAATTCTCCTTAAAGCTGAATAAGTATCTTGTCGAGGCATAATTGCAGAATGCCGAATAAGAACAATATTTTCCAGAACATAAGAATATGGTCGAGAACTTTGCTGGGCTTGCATATAAATAAGAATTACCCCGACCAACTATCCGTTGGGGGTGAAATATAATAAATGTTATAGTTATTCTCAGAGCTGAATATGATAATAAGTATCTCTCCGTGCTCCATGTTGAGATTAATATAGAATATGAATCCCAATGGATATATAGAATCATTTGTGCTGGAGCAGATATCTGGGCCTGAATATAAATAAGGATTACCCCGACCAACTATCCGTTGGGGGTGAAATATAATAACTGTTGTAGCTTTTCCTCGGAGCCGAATATATATAGAGAGAAGAAATTTTTCGAGCTCCATGCTGAGATAAATATAAAATATGAATCCGAACAGATATAGAATAATTTGTGCTTCAGCATTCGTCGGCATTGAATCTTGTGCCTGTAAAAATTAATAATTTGCTCTACCATATGTGTAGGCTGAATTGATTAGTCATGAGAATAATTTACTCATCCAATCAATATATGATATGTATCAGCATAAAAATTTCAAAATATGAAATAATATTTTTGTGCCACACGTGTGTGAGATGTACAAATTATTATCAAATATGCATCATAAATAAGACGTAAAGGTATTTAATCTCCAACAACTAATCAGGTATTAGTTGCTGTTTAAAAAATATTTTTGGGGTGATCATAAGTTAAAAAGACTTAAGCCCCCTGCTTGTCCCCAAGCCGAACTCGTCGTGTTTAAAGAAATATCAGGGGTGTTTAGCATTTTTTAATACCCCAAGATTCTACTGCTGCCGACAAACGACATGGATGTTGCCGACCAACATTTAAGGATATCTCAAATTATAGAATATATGGTTGGATGACCAGAATATCTCGAATCTTTAGATCAAAAAATAACATTCAATGTAAAATTTAAGCCTTAAGAATGTTAATTAAATGAATAAATATATAACCCAATAGATCGTGTGATTTCGTCAAAGAAACCTTGTGATGTGATGAACGAGGGGCCAACATATCAAATTTGTGCCCAGAGTCTTGATATGGTCATGATTATTTTACTGATCCTCTTTTACAAGAGGTGAGTAATGATTTTTCAAGTGAGAGAAAATTATTTTTTATATTGGTCCCTTCCTATTCCCAATTTGGACAAAAAATAAAAAACTTATCAATTTGACTTTATTGACATAGATGGAAGATGAACCAAATTAAGTATATAATTCATAAAAGCGAATGCAAAGAGACTCAAACTTGAAGAGAGAGAGAATATATATGGGTCATGATTTCCATGAGAAGACTTTTCATTGTCTTTAACCTTTTCCCATTCTTTTATTAAAAATATGATGGGAATATGAATAGACATCAAATATCTTACAAAATTTATTTCAAAATCAACAATGAAAATGATCAACTCTTATCATCGTCGTATATATTGGTATATGTAATCATTTAAAATATTTATTCCATGATATAAAATTAAAACTTGAGAATCAAGCAAAGAGTTATGATTTATGAAATCTACTATTTTTCAGATTTCTAAATAAGGATGAATCTAACAGTTATGATTTAAAAATCATGATATGCAACATTTTGTAGATAAAAATTGGACAATTAATTTATGTATATAAACATAAAAATAACGATTCAATCAAAAGATGTATGTATAATTGATTATACGTAGAGAAAATAAAAACTTAGCTTTTGGTGGAGAACAACGCTTGTAACACGTTCCCACAGACGGCGCCAATCTGTTGATGTAAAAAACTAGATTGCTCTAATTATTCAATCACAGATAAATAAATAAGACAAAGATTTTTAAAGTGGTTCGGCTAGGAATAAAGCCTACGTCCACTGTTATGCTATTGCTGAGTGTTTGCAGAATTCTTCATTACACATTCTCTCAAGAAATTCTGGTCCCTTTGAATGAGGGAGATACCATGTATTTATAGCCCTGAGGCTTACATATGAAAGGGTGGTGCATTAAATGATATACATATGAAAGGTCCTTGAGGCTATCATCTGAAAGGGTAACTCATTTAATGTTCTTCAAGCGTGTGCGTCAAGATGACAAGCAGTCAATGAACAGTTTTGAACTGTTGGTTATCTGGCAATCAATGCTGTGGTCGAGATGCAGCTTGAACCCCCTTAGTTGCTCGTCGTTCAGGAGTTCATCGGAGCACTGGAGTTCCTCGGAGTGTTGTAGTTCCTCGGGGTATCCTTGTTGCTCGGAGCGAACATGACTTGGTCGGGGGAAATAAACTTCCTCGTTGTTATTGTGCCATGTAGATTGACACGTGTCTTCTTATTATTGGTCCACGTCAGTAGATTAAATTTGGTATCAACAGCCATAATAAAATACCGATAGTTATTTACTACTCTAGGCAAGGGTCCTACCAAATTGATTCCCTAAACTGCAAATGGCAAGGGAGATGTAATAGAGGTTAGAGGTTGATGGTAGGAAACTTTTGGCATTTGTCACATTTCTCCACACATGCTGCTGCATCTTTGGCTAAGGATAACCACCAGTACCCCTGAGTTATGATCCTTTTGGGCAACGACCTTCCTCCAATATGGCTAGATAAGGAACCCTCGTGCACATCTTGAAGAATATATTGCACCTCGGATGGTTTGACACATCTGAGCAACGGGAGTAATACCCCCTTCTTATACAAAGTGTCCCCTATGACTGAGAATTTGGCATCTCTGTATCTCAGTTTCCTTTTCTCAGCTTTTGATGGAGGAAGCTCCGCCTTTTTTATGTACATGCACAGGGGATACATCCACGAAGATCCTCTGTTCAGGTTCAAACAAGACCCAACGGAACTATCATCTTCTTCAATGGTCGGCCGAAGTAGTATCTCAACTGGAACTATTCGTCTAATGTAAGTTCTTTTAGCTGGGTCTAGCCTTGCAAGTGCATCGACTCAGCCGTTGTCCAATCGAGGTATCCTCTTTAGATTCACTTCTTTGAAAATTTTCATTATTGACATTACTCTTTGCAGATACTTGGCCATTCTCTCATCCTGGGCCTCATATGCCCCCAAGATCTGATTCATAACCAATTTAGAATCACTATGGACTAGGAGATGGCCGACACTAAGAGCTCGAGCCAAGAAGAGACCTGCTACTAGGGATTCATATTCAGACTCATTGTTGGAAGACTTGAAGTTAAATCTCATAGCATACTCAATGTATGTATCGTCTGGTGCCGACACTATCAATTCGGCATCACTTCCATTTTCAAAGGAAGACCCATCAACGAAGAGGGTCCATACCGCATTGTCCACTGAGAAGTTTCCATCTATCAGGGTCCTTGTTTGAAGAGATACCTTCCTTCTTCATTCTCAATTTCCTTTTCTCCAACTATGCTTGTCTCGACGTCGTCTATAGCAGGGCCTGACATTTCTCCTGCTCTGACTGTCTACAATCTCAAATTTATCATTTTCAACCTCGGCCTCATTCCAAGTGAACTTGGCCACAATGTCTTCCAATGCCTAGCCTTTGATTGACACACTCAGCTTGTAAATAATATCAAACTCTCCTATCTCAATTTCCCAAGCCATTAGTCTCCCTGATTTCTCAAGTTTATGGATGACCTGTCTGAGCGATGAGTCAGTGAGGACGACCATGGAGTGAGCTTGGAAGTAAGGTTTTATCTTTCTAGAATCATGAATGAAATCATAAGCCAACTTCAATACCCCATTCTCTTCCCTCACAATAGCAGTGCTAATGGTCAACTTCGATACGGCTAGGTAAACATACAACTTTTCTCCTAGGAGTGGACGAGATAGGAGTAAGGGAGAATCGAGGTAGGACTGGAGGTCTTTAAAATCTTTATCACATTCCTCATTCCATTTAAAGGCTTTCCTAAGGATTTTAAAAAATGGAATAAATTTATCTGTGGCCCTAGAGGCAAACCTGTTAAGGGCAACCACCCATCCAGTAAGTGTTTGAACCTCTTTGATGGTCTTGGGTTCCTTCATTTCAATCAAGGACTTTATCTTCTCTAGATTAGCCTTTATCCCCCTTTGGTTGACAATAAAGCCCAAAAACTTTCCATCTCTGACACCAAATACGCACTTAGTCGCATTGAGTTTCGTACTGTACTCATCCATAGTATCAAAGCTTTTTTCAAGGTCGGCCACATGAGTGCTAGCCTTGAGACTTTAAGTCAACATATCATCCACATAAACCTCCATGGACTTTTTAATTTGATCCTCAAACATCTTATTCACCAGACATTGATAAGTAGCCTCGACTTCTTCAGGCTGGAGGGCATCACTTTGTAGCAATACGTACCCTTGTCTGTGATGAAAGATGTTTTCTCTGAATCAATCGGGTCCATAAAGATTTGGTTGTATCTAGAATATGCATCCATAAAGCACATCAACTCATGACCTGCCATGGGGTCCACCATCTGATCAATACGAGAAAGATGAAAGTTATCTTTAGGGCAAGACTTATTTAGATTGATAAAGTCACACCCATCCTGCACTTCCCATTGACTTTTGGCATTATGACGGGATTAGATAGCCATTTCGGGTAGTTAACTTCTTAAATGAAATCAGCTTCTTTACCCCATCTCTGATAATGTCATCATTTTCATGGTAGTAGATCCTTCTCCTCTACTTAACTGGATTGGCATCTTCCACTACATTAATCTTGGGACACGTGATCTTAGTATCAATACCTAGCATGTCTTCATGACTACAGGTAAAGATGCTCCGTTTTTTCTTCAACAACTTAATGAGCTCGTCTTTGATCTCAAGCTTTAGGGCTTTGTCGACCTGGATGGTTTTTTTTTACTCGTCCTCATTGAGGATGATGGATTCTACCTCTTTCGCGGCCTCTCCCTTTTTTGATCTTTGTCTCATCCCTCGGATCAAGAGTGTCAATGTTGTAAGTAGTGGTAGTTTTTTTTATATGCCTCTCTTTCCTCAGCAGAGTTGAAGTAGCATTCACGTGCCAATGTTTTGTCTCCCTAACTTTCCCATACCCCATAAGGATTCGGGAATTTTATCATCTGGTTGATCGTTGAAGGCACGCCTTAAACTCTTTGCGTGCCACTCGTCCAAGTATGAGGTTGTAAGCTGAGAAAACGTTCTCATCCATGACAAAAAGTTAATTTTTCTAGTTAACCATTTTTGCCACTCATCCCCCATTCTTATATCCATCTCGTACATCCCCAAGGGGTGAACTTTCCCTCCGCTGAAGTCGATCAGAGGGTGGTGGCAGGGGATGAGCCTGGCCCAGCTAAGTCCCAAGGACTTGAAACAAGGGCAGAATATGACATATGCCGAAATTCCCCCATCAACTAAGATCCTCGACACCTCAAATCCATGCACTCTGTTTGTGATTACGAGAGGACGTCATGTGGAGCTAGGATACCCTAAAATCCAGTATTGAGAAGACTATTATCAGGGTGTCCATGTCCACCTTCTTCATTTTCTCCGATTTCACATTAATTAAAATTGAGTGCAAAACCTTGGCCTTTGTAGCTGTGTTTACCTTTGCCACATGAGCTTTTCTGTCAGCTACCTCAGAGCCTCCTCTTGCCAGTCCCCCACAGAACATTCCACCACCAAAGGAGATTACGTTTAACCTCTTTACTGGGACAATGTCGTCTGATGCATCACGAATATTGCATATTTGCGCCCTTTATCTTTATACATTCTAGAACTTTTATTTACTTAATGTCTATATTTATTCTCGTTAACCAAACAACCTCGGATTCGGACATATATATGTTTTGCAGGGGTTAATTGTGCTTTTATAGGTATTGGAACGCTAAAAGTGAGGTTCAGTTGCATTTCGAAGAAGTTTCGTCATCGAAAGCTACTTCAAGGGTAATTTGGCCTTTTCAAATGAACTATTTTTTATAGAATGAAGTTACCAACATTTAGATCATCAAATTATCTTTTCGTGGCCACTGGTCGTGCGTTATTTTGACTCCGTATGTGGAAGTTATGGCCATTTCTGAAAGGTTTTAGTATTTTCTTCTACTTCAAGGGATTTTGGTAATTTCATAGTGCATAATTCGGAGGGTTTCAAAACATAATCATGTATATAATTGAATTACCTTCGCTTCGGTTCCAAGCACGCCTCATTTCGATTTCGTATGAGGAAGTTATAGCCATTTTTGTGCAACGCATTAAAATTGGTTCAAAGAGGAAAAGGGGGTTGTCACCAGCCCAAGGCAAATCTCAAAATCGCGGTCGACGGGTCCCAAACATAAGGTCAACCGGTCCCATCAGATATGGACGAAAATTGACTTTTTTTGGATTTTTTCGGTTGGTTTTGTTTGGTGGTTTAAATAGAATGTTTGGGCCTTTTATTAAGGAGGGAACTTTCATTTTAGATCAGATTTTTAGGGGTTGTTCTTGGGAGCTTCCCTCTCCTCTTTTATCTTTAGTTTTCATCCATTAATACATGCTTTGATTATTTGATTTCTTGCTTTGTAGTTACTTTTCTTCCTTTGATTAATTAGTTGTTTTAGTTTATTTCTTATTTTCCTAAGTTAATTAGTTGTCTTAAATTAGTTAATTTATACATGCTTTTTAATATGATTTCTAGCTAATTTAGTCTAGGTTGTGTTGGATTGAACTCATTCCGGGTTGACATGTTGCTTTGCTTTGGTGATGGTGTTTGCGGGTCTATTTTGGGCACGTTGTCCTAGTAATTATGCTTAGGGGATTTGACAGGGCATATCATGTATGTTCCCTGCTTACGACCTTGCGTGCGTAATTTCCAGGGTATTTATTGACACCAAAATCGTTTTAGGCTTTTATTCAAATTTAGGGGCGTGATAACCCTGGATTTAATTAACTGTCGAAACGAGATGCATTTGTAATAACTCGTCGACCAATGTAACCATTTTATACTAATTAACTCGGGTGAGGGATATTCGACGCAGCCTATAGTTTTTACTCGCTTTCTTAATCTAGCTTTATTTTCCCTCACCTAGATTAAACATTTCCCTTTTCGCAACTTTTATCTTTTTATGTATAATCATCTTTTGCACTTGTATTTAGGAATATTAAACCTTATAAATTCTAGCAACTCGTCTCTGTGGATTTTCGATACCTGACTTAGCACTATACTCACCCGTTGAGTGTAGTCGTAATTAAGGTTTTTGTATAGTTTAGGTGAGCTGAATTCAAAACGGCCGGCGCGTAGGTGAGTCTCGCGCCGCGGTGAAACCCAATCTATCAAATGGCGCTGTATCCAGGGACTTGATGTTTTAGAATTTATTTTGATTTAGTATTTCGTATTATTTTTTTCTATTTGTATTTTTTGCTAACCTTTTTGCAGGACTTTTACATTTGGCGCTAAGAACCGCTTGAATTTTTTGCGCGCGCATCACTTTGTGGATTTCGCCACTTTGAGCCATCTTTGGGGTAAGCATGTCTTATTCCAATCCTTTCGGTAATCATTATGATAATTCTCAAAATTCCCATAAACCTATGACTTTTGTTCAATACTTAGAGTCCCAAAAAATTACAAATTCAAAAATAACTTTGGGTGAGTATTACAAAAGTCAAGCTTTGGAGTGCATATATTTTGGGGAGGAGGATAACCATTTTGGGCCTCTAATTCCTTATAATAGGAATGTTGAAACTAAAAGCTATAGCTTTCAAATTTCTTATAATAATGAGTTTGAGTAAAGTTTCGATAATAATTTTCAAACTTCTCATTTCCAAGAATTCACATCTCGGCCTATGACTTTTGGCGAGGGTTTGCTCATGTTTGAGAATGAGAGATATGAAGACCATTATCGGGAAGAAAATTGTTTGTGGGAACATGAATTGGATTTATTATTTGAATCCGACAACGATTTTTCTTCCAAAACGTTTGAAGTTGAGGAATGTTTTGAACGAAATGAGGATTTTATGCCTACTTTGGAACAAACCATTCTTGACTTGGCCCACAGTTTAATAGAGAATGAAAGTGAGGATGAAATGGATGTAGTATCCATTTGCAATGAAATGATTTTGTCCTTGGATCCTAAAGAAGAAAATTTCATTGAAAATGATCCTATCTCCTTTGAAATTCCAACTTTGAGTGATGATAACTCATCTCTTGAGTTTGAATTTCTTTCCTCCCCCTTTTCATTCTCCGTTGTCACGCCGTCACAAGTACACGATGAATCGGTGTTGAACTTTAAAACGTTTAACCCATTCACCGACGAGGAGTACTTGCTCGAGTTGCTTTCCATGAAAGAAGCTTTGCCTCCTTGTGCGCCCCCTCCCATTCCAATTTCAAAATTCTTGGGAGATGATTCAATTTTTCTTGGCCCCCATGTGTATTTGTCACCCGTCTTATCCAAATCCCCCATCTTCCCACCAAAATTTTTAATTGGGGATAGTTCATTTCTTACGCCTTACACAAGCCTTTCGTTTTTCAAACGGAATTATTATTTTTCGGGAGGCATGTATGAGTGGGAGTGTCTGCCGTGGATCTTTCAAAGCCAAATCGTATTTTGGGTGGACACTAAAAAATTTCAACTTCTAGTGTATAGTTAGTTAGAACTTAAAAATTATAGGTTGTAAATAGTTAGTTTTATTTTTCTTTATTCTTACTTATAGTCTAGTGTAATTAAGTAAAGTTTTATTTCTTCTTTTTAGTTATGCTTTGGTACTAACATGTTTTGTAGAATCATTGGACTAATACTTTCAGGAGACTGCTCCATTGTGGGTCATATCACTGTTTTCCTCTCTTTAACTTGGTTCTTAATTCAAATTGAGGACAATGTCAGGTTTTAAGTTAGGGGGTGTGGGATATTCTATCCATTCATTGGTAGTTTCTTTGATTTGATTACATGTTATTTCCAAACATGGTTTTCTTGTAAAAAATTAAAAAAATTCAAAAAGATTTTCTTTCTTTTTTCTTCTTTGTTGGGCGTTTTTCCTTTGTTTTTGATGATAAATTTTAATAATTGCCCGATCCAATAGACAACCCAATGATGTATGTTCTCGATTATATAAGTCATTAGACTTTAGTACTAATCATTGATATTATGAATAACTTCATGAATTAAACTTTAATCCCATTAGCACATGCACTTTTCTTGCTTTATTGATTTGGTTTAAGATTTTTATAACTCGGTAATCTTTTGTTGCATTGTATATACTTATAATGAGTAAGCTTTGTACCTTTCGTCGTTTGTGAGTGTTATACGCATTTTTTCCTCTTTGAAAACATTGAATTCATCGGTAATCTCTCTAATCTTTCATTGATTGTTCATTAATTGAGTTTATATCTTGAAATGTGTTACTTGATGAAGAATTTCATATATTGTTTTAACTCGAGATTTGCGTAAACTTTATGAAATGATCATAGGACAACTTTGTCATATCATCCATATTAATCTTTGTAAGGACATTTTTCTCATGTCCAATATGTTTCATTTATGTATGTCGTACGCCGCTACATTTGGCACGTCACCTCAAGATCGCACATGACGGCCTCTATCCGAATTCCGGGAATCAAGCATTCAACATCTCCATTAATGTGTCCTACATATGCCTCAACGACTTCACGTTCCACGATTTTAGGGACTTAATGCAAGTGGTACGCAAGGGAAGTCAAAACAGTGAAAAAAGGCTTGATAGGGAAGTTCAAGGGCATTTTCGTAATTTCACATCCATAGTTAGGAGGTCTGGTCAACTGGAAAGTTGAAGAGCTCGCCGCAACGAAGATACTGGAAGAAACGGCACCTCAATCCGAGCTACGGTGAAGAAGTTATGACCTTTTGAAGTTGGAGAAAATTCCTTGAAGAATGCTGTTTTTTTTTTTTTAACCTCATACCAGAATGGGAACACCAAACCGGTTCGGTGTACCCCAGATGGGGTTCGGTGTACCTGTACGCTGATAAGTTTTTAAGATTTTTAACAAAGCGGGATTCTTCATATTTTTTCCTACAAATACCAACTTCGGGGGAGTTGTTTTGCAAGACTTTAGAAGACGTTTTTGAGAGTCCAAATTACTCTAGTCTTCATATTTTTGAGTCCCAAGACTCATGTTTTGATTCACACAATTTCCAAACCTTTGTGAATCTTTTGGTAACCCAAGAACACAACTTTTTAGTTTGTTCAAACCTTTGTGGAGAGATCTTTGCAACCGAGGGCTGCGTGTCATTGCTGAGGGAGTCTCTACAAAGTTTTATGGCTGCGTGTCATTGAGGAGTGCTGCGGTTCTTCCTTTGCTGATTGGACTGAGGTTCATGTGGGTTCGCTGCGTGTGGATTCATTGCTGTATTTCATTGTAAATCTTGTAAGTTGCGATTTACGCTTTATAGTGAAATAAAGGGTTTTTCCCTGCGGGGATTTTTCCTTAAACTTGGTGTCACATGATTTATTTGGTTATGGGTTGACACACACACGCACCTTAGATGCATGTTTAGGGGCTGAAATTTAATAAGTGTGCTAAATTAGAAATCGGCGAAGTTTTTCAATATCACGCATTTTCAAATTGGTATCAGAGCAGGTTACGCTAATTTATTGCGTATTCCTATTTTCCGCAAAATCGTGTGATATTGATTTTTTTAAATCAATTTTGTGAAAAATTCGTATTTTTTTCTATGGAGCACTTATATAATCAGATGCCTATTTTTGATGGGTCTAATTATGCCTATTGGAAAGCTCGTATGAAATCGATTTTAAAATCTATTGACGAGCGGGTTAGGTTGCTTTGCGAAAATGGTTAGACTCCTCCCACGGTCACTGTTAATAACATCACCTCTCTAAAACCCGTGTCAGCCTGGACTGAGGATGATTATAAGTTGTCCAATTTTAACTCCCGGGGTCTGAGTGCTATTTCTGGTGCTATCACTCCTGATGAGTATCGCTGAATCATGACGTGCTCCACGTCTAAGGAGGCTTGGGATGTTTTGAAACTGACACATGAGGGTACGAACGCTGTTAAAGAGTCTAAGTTACAAAATCTGGCCACCCAATTTGAGACTATCACCATGTCTGAGTCCGAATGCTTTGATGAATTTTATGCACGTTTGTCAGACATTGTTAACACTAGTTTTAATTTGGGTGAGGTGATTGATAACACGCGTGTCGTTAAAAATATTTTGAGAGCTATTCCAAAACGCTTTATTCCGAAAGTCACTGTTTTGAACTCTTTGGGAAATCTGAAATCACTTAAGTTGGAAGAACTTGTAGGAGATCTTTAAACCTATGAGATAGACATGTTTCCTAAAACCATTAAGGCTAAGGATAATGGTATTGCTTTAAAGACTCATTTTAAGAAAAAGAAAGAAAAAGTTTGTGAGTCCGATTCTGAGGGAGATTTTGATTTTAATGATATGGCCTTGTTTGCGAAAAATTTTAAAAAAATTCTCAACATGAACAAAAATAATTCTTCCAATAAAAGGAATTTTTTTGAGAAAAATAAAAAGAAAGGAAAGGCCCAAGAAAGTAATGAGAGGAATGAATCTGATGAGGAGTGTGAGGAAGATTTAGAGAACATCACCTGTTTTGAATGTGGGGGTAAGGGACATAAGTCGTTTGAGTGTCCTACTTGGCTTAGAAAGAAAGGGAAGAAAGTAGCCATGCCTGCCACACTTAGTGATGATGAGGGAGATGAGTCGGATAAAGGTTTAGGACATGGAATGGTTGTCGCCTTTTCTAGTCGTGTAAGCACACCCATTTTGTCTCACAAAAGTGCACACGAGAGCGATAATAGTGATTCATGTTCTTCGAGTGAGGGAGAAAGTGAAAGTGAGAGTGGAGATGAAAGTGAGCTCCAAAAATCCTTTAGAGAGTTTCCTACTTGGCTTAGAAAGAAAGGGAAGAAAGTAGCCATGCCTGCCACACTTAGTGATGATGAGGGAGATGAGTCGGATAAAGGTTTAGGACATGGGATGGTTGTCGCCTTTTCTAGTCGTGTAAGCACACCCATTTTGTCTCACAAAAGTGCACACGAGAGCGATAATAGTGATTCATGTTCTTCGAGTGAGGGAGAAAGTGAAAGTGAGAGTGGAGATGAAAGTGAGCTCCAAAAATCCTTTAGAGAGTTGTACACCGAGACCTTGAAAACAAAAAGGTATAATAGGGATTTAGGTCGTCGGGTTTTAGATTTGGAGAAAGAGAAGGAGGTTTTGAGAAAGGAGAAGTGTGATTTGGCCGACACGTTGTCTAGTCTGACGACATGTGTATCCCAACTCGAGAGTGATCTCGAACGTGCCCGGGAGGTCAAAGTCAAGTTTGAGAACGCACCTAAGAAGGTTGAAAAGGTGGTTCTTAAGGGTAAAGGTGAGAAGTTAGGAATAAGTCATGACGGTGCTTCTGCTTCCCAATTAGCACCCGAGCCGGTTCCCACTTTAGTGACAGTTTCACATGTGTCTCACCCTAACCCACCTAGGCGTCCCATTCCTATTAGGAAAGTGCGTCCTAGAGTTTTTGAGAGAGGTGTTCCTAGGCCTATTTATGTCTGCTCACATTGCAAGAGGAGAGGTCACCTTAGGGAATTTTGCTTTAAGTTGGGGTATGTGTCACGTTTTACTTCTACACGTGTTTCTGCCACACATGCACCCACACATGATACTTTACATGCTCCCGGAGACTACATGAGAAAATTTGCACATTTAGGTGAGCAAGTTAAGTTTTTAGTCAAATCTTCACAAGAATTGATGGAGGTTTTTCATAAGTTGTCACCACCTTTGGAAAATCCCTCCGCACCAAATGATTGAGGTTTGACTTGTTTACTAGCATAGGGTGATTTTCATGATGACATTGTTTGCCTATTGCTAGTGTGTATCATTTTTGTATATATTTTTTTTGAAATTTTTTTGAAAAATACAAAAAGATTTTATTTTGATAAAATTTTTGAAAAATTCAAAAAGAGATTTGCCTTTTATGGATGAGCATTTAAGATAGCCAAGTCACAACTTCATTCCATATATCCATGTGACTGTTTGATAGAGATTTGAGAGGCTACATCATTTCATCCATGTGCTTAACATTGTTTGGAGTCCTTGAGATGTAATTAGTGATATTTCCTACATGCTTGACTCCTATATCCTTTAATGCACACATGCACTGCTATATTTGATTATTGCACTTGTCTATCACATATTGGCTTGAGTGTTTCTATCTCAATTTTGTCTATACAATGTATAAAATGCGATAAAACTTGACAAGATTGGATTGCATGTAAAAACCGTTTTGGTGAGACTGTGTGATTATTTGCATAACGGGGAGGGGCTGCGAAAGTTGATTCTTATCCTTTGCGCAAAAGCCACCGTTAAAAAGGACCTAAAAAATTGAGTAATTTTATTATCCGAGGTCCAAAGAGGTTAAAAGAGCCCCCAAAAAAATGATATGGCAATAAAAAGCAATTCATGCCAAATATGGGCATTTAGGTTTCACCCAATTCTCCAAAGTTTGAGAATTTAGTATACCTCTATTCAAAATATAAATCTGAGGGAGTTTGGTTGGAGATTGATAACGGGTTTGCACTTCCTTGAAAGTCCTGAAAAAGCATGAAAATCATTTTGGACGTTATTGGTGTAGAAATCACTTTGAGCTTTGATTTGTAGATTTGATATAGTCAATGTCTTATATTTCCTATCTCTTACACCAAAGGAAGCATTTGAGTTCATTCATTAGGAATATCCAATATTCATCGTGCACATATGTCATGTTTGTATGCTTTGATTTTCCTATCGAATTTTGATCACACACATTCTTTTACGCTATCACCGACTTGGTTATTTTATGTTCATTCATGGTGTGATTTTATACCGTGACACCCCGATTTTGCTTGTTTGATTCATTCTTCTTATTTGTCTATTTGGGGACATCATAAAAAGGGGGAGAAAGAATTATCATTTTATGGGGGAGTTTGAATTTTGGGGGAGTTTTGAGATTTGACTTATGCTTATCATATATTGGTATCTATGTTTATCTCATTTCAAACTCGATACGTCACTTGGTATTTTTTTTCTTTTTCTCATGTGTGTAGGTACTACAATGATGATCTCTGAATTGCACACCCTGATGAGAAAAGATTTGAGATTCCTGAACATTTGAAGAACAAACGATGAAGACTATTCATTTGTACCTTTTCCAGTTTTGGGTTCATGGGAGGGTAGATTTGTATAGGCAATTTCATATTTGATAATTCGTATTTTTTATGTATGTACCGGCATAGACATAGGGAGAGATTTGTAAGGACATTTTTCTCATGTCCAATATGTTTCATTTATGTATGTCGTACGCCGCTACATTTGGCACGTCACCTCAAGATCGCACATGACGGCCTCTATCCGAATTCCGGGAATCAAGCATTCAACTTCTCCATTAATGTGTCCTACATATGCCTCAACGAATTCACGTTCCACGATTTTAGGGACTTAATGCAAGTGGTACGCAAGGGAAGTCAAAACAGTGAAAAAAGGCTTGATAGGGAAGTTCAAGGGCATTTTCGTAATTTCACATCCATAGTTAGGAGGTCTGGTCAACTGGAAAGTTGAAGATCTCGCCGTAACGAAGATACTGGAAGAAACGTCACCTCAATCCGAGCTACGGTGAAGAAGTTATGACCTTTTGAAGTTGGAGAAAATTCCTTGAAGAATGCTGTTTTTTTTTTTAACCTCATACCAGAATGGGAACACCAAACCGGTTCGGTGTACCCCAGATGGGGTTCGGTGTACCTGTACGCTGATAAGTTTTTAAGAGTTTTAACAAAGCGGGATTCTTCGTATTTTTTCCTATAAATACCAACTTCGGGGGAGTTGTTTTGCAAGACTTTAGAAGACGTTTTTGAGAGTCCAAATTACTCTAGTCTTCATATTTTTGAGTCCCAAGACTCATGTTTTGATTCACACAATTGCCAAACCTTTGTGAATCTTTTGGTAACCCAAGAACACAACTTTTTAGTTTGTTCAAACCTTTGTGGAGAGATCTTTGCAACCGAGGGTTGCGTGTCATTGCTGAGGGAGTCTCTACAAAGTTTTATGGCTGCGTGTCATTGAGGAGTGCTGCGGTTCTTCCTTTGCTGATTGGACTGAGGTTCATGTGGGTTCGCTGCGTGTGGATTCATTGTTGTATTTCATTGTAAATCTTGTAAGTTGCGATTTACGCTTTATAGTGAAATAAAAGGTTTTGCCCTGCGGGGATTTTTCCTTAAACTTGGTGTCACATGATTTATTTGGTTATGGGTTGACACACACACGCACCTTAGATGCATGTTTAGGGGCTGAAATTTAATAAGTGTGCTAAATTAGAAATCTGCAAAGTTTTTCAATATCATGCATTTTCAATCTTGACATCACCTTATATGTTTTTCCTCATCAACCCCTTTAAGCCTTATTATAGCCTTTTATTTCATGCCCTAAAATCCCATTACCAACTCCACATTGGAGTTATAAGCCATACATATTACCTTATGTATCTTTGTTTGGAATGATACATGGGATTGAATAATGTTGTGTTGCGGTTGCAATTAGGCATGTGAGAGTGAAAAGTAAAGAAATAAAATGAGAAGTGAAAAAGAGAGAAAAGGAGAAAGTAGAAAACAACAGAAAATAAAAGAAAAAGTGAAAAAAAAGATAAGAAAAGCAAAGAGAAAGTTGTATATTGTGTTTATAGTGGTCGAATAAGCTTTGTTTACTCTCCCGATTGTTAAATTCAATGCCTTTTATGGAACTTGTTTTCCAATTTTGGAATTGCCCGCATTTTCCAATTATTCCAAGTTTTCATCCTAAACACTTTTAATCCGTATATACATGCATTCATTTCGTACCCTAGCCAAACCTACATTATAACCCTATTAAAGTCCTATGTGATCTTAAGTAGATTTAATTTAAAAGTTGAAATAGTTTTGATAATCGGTGAAAATGCATTTCACCTCCTTTAATGTGCGGTATCTTTTATTGAGATTACATTTTTTCGTTTTATATATAGCGTTCTTCATCTGTGACATGTGTGCGCCCTAGTTTCCATTCACATTTACTCCTTATGCCCGCATGTCCCGTATGTTAGCTCCCTGTTTCGAGTGAATTCACTTGATGAGTGTAATTCCCGTGAGGATTGAATATATGTTTTCTTTAATGTTTATCCGTTTTATATAAGTTTTTTCTAAATCATATTTTGCATGTACTCGCTCCCCTCCCACATTTTAAGGTTTCAATTCTATGAGGTGCGTTATATAATGTTAATGATTCGAACTTTTGTGTGAATTCATTCACTTTGCTAATAATGCATATGAGATATTTTTTGCTTTTGTTGGGCTTGTCGCATGTTGGTTTGGGCATATTTTGAGGAAACTATACAATGTTTGTGGGTATCATCCCTGAAAACCCTCACGAGACGACACTCATCCACTAGGGTAACCTAGGGGTTTAACGACTTATTGCATATGCTAAATGCAATCGTGTTCCCTACGAAAGTGGCAATTATATTTTGATGCATATACGTTTTGTATTTCCTTCTGTGGACTGGTTTTGTGTCTTTCATCACTAGGGACTAGAATGTCTAAGTTAGGGGTTGTGATACATCACGAATATTGTATATTTGCTCCCTTTCTGGCACTTTTACGTTCTTAATGTCTATATTTATGCTCGTTAACCAGACAACCATGGATTTGGATATATATATGTTTTGAAGGGGTTAATTATGCTTTTGTAGGTATTGGAACGGTAAAAGTGAGGTCTGTCTGCATTTCGAAGAAGTTTCGTCGTCGAATGCTACTTCAAAAGCAATTTAGTCTTTCCAAACTCACTATTTTTTATGTAATTAAGTTACCAACATGTATATCATCAAATTATCTTTTGGTGGCAACTAATCGTGCATCATTCTGACTCCGTATGTGGAAGTTATGGACATTTTTGAAAGATTTTGATATTTTCTTCTACCTCAAGGGCATTTTGGTAACTTCATACTTCATAATTTGGAGGGTTTAAAAACAGAATCATGTAGAGAATTGAATTAGCTTCGCGTCGGTTCCGACCACGTCCCATTTCGATGTCGTATGAGGAAGTTATAGTCGTTTCCGTGCAATGTAACGAAATTGGTTCAAGGAGGAAAAGGGGGTTGTCTCCAGCCCAAGGCAAATCTCAAAACTGCGGTCGAATGGTCCCAAACATGAGGTCGACCAGTCGCATCAGATATGGACGAAAATTGACTTATTTTGGGTTTTTTATCTTAGTTTTGTTTGGGTTTTTTTGGGGGGGTATAAATAGAATGTTTGGTGTTTTTAATAAGGAGGGAACTTTCAATTTAGATCAGATTTTTGGGGGTTGTTCTTGGGAGATTCTCTCTCCTCTTTTATCTTTAGTTTCCACCCATTTATGTAAGTAAACTACTATTCATTGTCTCTTTTCCATTAATATATGCTTTGATTACTTGATTTCTTGCTTTGTAGTTACTTTTCTTGCTTTGATTAATTAGTTGTTGTAGTTTATTTCTTGTTTTCCTTAGTTAATTAGTTGTCTTAAATTAGTTAATTTATACATGATTTTTAATATGATTTCTAGCTAATTTAGTCTAGGTTGTGTCAGATTGAACTCATTTCGGGTTGACATGTTGCTTTTCTTTGGTGATGGCATTTACGGGTCTATTTCGGGTGCATTGTCCTAGTTATTACGCCTAGGGGATTTGACGGGGCATATCATGTATTTTCCATGCTTACGAACTTCTGTGCGTAATTTCCAGGGTATTTGTTGACACAAAAATCGTATTAGGCTTTTATGCAAATTTAGGGGCGTGACAACCCCTGATTTAATTAACTGTCGAAACGAGACGCATTTCTAATAACTCGTCGACCCATGTAAGCATTTTATACTAATTAACTCGAGTGAGGGATATTCGACGCAACCTATAGTTTTTACTCGCTTTCCTAATATTGATTTATTTTCCCTCGCCTAAATTAAACATTTCCCTTTTTGCACCTTTTCCCTTTTTGTGTATAATCATCTTTTACACTTTTATTTAGGAATATTAAACCTTATAAATTCAAGCAACTCGTCTTTGTGTATTTTTGATACCCGACTTACCACTATACTCACCCGTTGAGTGTAGTTGTAATTTAGTTTTTTGTATAGTTTAGGTGAGTCGAATTCTAAACGATCGGCGCGTAGGTGACTCTCGCGCCGCGGTGAAACCTAGTCTATAAAATGATGTCGTTGCCAGGGACTTGATGTTTTAGAATTTATTTGATTTAGTATTTCGTATTATTTTTTTCCAATTTGTATTTTTTGCGAACCTTTTTGCAGGACTTTTACATTTGAGCGCTAAGAACCGCTTGAATTTTTTGCGCGCGCATCACTTTGTGGATTTCGCCACTTTGAGCCATCTTTGGGGTAAGCATGTCTTACTATTCCAATCCTTTTGGTTACCATTATGATAATTCTCAAAATTCTCATAAACCTATGACTTTTGGTCAATACTTAGAGTCCCAAAAAATTACAAATTCAAAAATAACTTTCGGTGAGTATTACAAAAGTCAAGCTTTGGAGTGCGAGTATTTTGAGGAGGATGATAACGATTTTGGGCCTCTAATTCCGTATAATAGAAATGTTGAAACTAAAAGATATAACTTTCATAATTCTTATAATAATGAGTTTGAGTATAGTTTCGATGGTAATTTTCAAACTTCACATTTCCAATAATCCGCAACTCGGCCTATGACTTTCGACGAGGTTTTGCTCATGCTTGAGAATGAGAGGTATTAAGACCATTATCGGGAATAAAATTGTTTGTGGGAACATGAATTGGATTTATTATTTGAATCCGACGATGATTTTTCTTCCGAAAGTTTTGAAGTTGAGGAATGTTTTGAACCAAATGAGGATTTTATGCCTACTTTGGAACAAACCATTCTTGACTTGGCCCATAGTTTAATAGAGAATGAAAGTGAGGATGAAATGGACGTGGTATCCATTTGAAGTGAAATGATTTCCTCTTTCGATACCAAAGAAGAAAATTTCATTGAAAATGATCCTATCTCCTTTGAAATTCCAACTTTGAGCGATGATAACTCATCTTTTGAGTTTGAATTTCTTTCCTCTCCCTTTTCATTATCTGTTTTCACACCGTCACAAGTACCCTATGAATCGGTACCGAGCTTTAAAACGTTTAACCCGTTCACCGACGAGGAGTACTTACTCGAGTTGCTTTCCACGAAAGAATCTTTTCCTCCTTGTGCGCCCCCTCCCATTTCAATTTCAAAATTGATGGGAGATGATTCAATTTTTCTCGGCCCCCATGTGTATTTGTCACCCATCTCATCCAAATCCCCCATCCTCCCGCCAAAAATTTTAATTGGGGATGGTTGATTTCTTACTCCCTACACAAATCTTCCGTTGTTCAAACATAATTATTATTTTTCAGGAGGCATGTATGAGTAGGAGGGTTCGCCATGGATATTTCAAAGCCAACTCGTATTTTGGGTGGACCCTAAAAAATTTCAACTTCTAGTGTATAGTTAGTTAGAACTTAAAAATTGTAGGTTGTAAATAGTTAGTTTTATTTTTCTTTATTCTTACTTATAGTCTAGTGTAACTAGGTAAAGTTTTATTTTTTGTTTTTAGTTATGCTTTGGTACTAACATGTTTTGTAGAATCATTGGACTTACACTTTCAGGAGATCGCTCCATTGTGGGTAATATCACTGTTTTCCTCTCTTTAACTTGGTTCTTAATTCACATACAGGACATTGTCAGGTTTTAAGTTAGGGGGTGTGTGGTATTCTATCCATTCATTGGTAATTTCTTTTATTTGATTATATGTTATTTCCAAACATGGTTTTCTTGTAAAAAAATAAAAATTTCAAAAAGATTTTCGTTCTTTTTTCTTCTTTGTTGGGCATTTTTCCTTTCTTTCTAATGATAAATTTTAATAATTGCCCGATCCAATAAACAACCCAATAATGTATGTTCTCGATTATATAAGTCATTTAACTTTAGTCCTAGTCATTGATATTATGAATAACTTAATTAATTAAACTTTAATCCCATGAGCACATGCACTTTTCTTGCTTTATTGATTTCGTTTAAGATTTTTATAACTCGGTAATCTTTTGTTGCATTCTATATACTTACACCGAGTAAGCTTTGTACCTTTCGTCGTTTGCGAATGTTATACACATTGTTTCCTCTTTTAAAACGTTGAATTCATAAAGAACTATTTTTTAAATTAATTTGAACAGTTTATTGAAAAAATAAAAAACTCGTTCGAAGTTTTCTCCAGGTCGTTCGAACGACCTGGATCTAACGACAT
Source organism: Sambucus nigra (assembly GCA_949130495.1). Taxonomy (NCBI): domain Eukaryota; kingdom Viridiplantae; phylum Streptophyta; class Magnoliopsida; order Dipsacales; family Adoxaceae; genus Sambucus; species Sambucus nigra. Next base: position 107,615,896 of record OX422207.1, on the reverse strand, counting down.
TCCCCAGGCTATAGTAGAAAATCGTTAGAAATGTTGTTCGAACCATCTCGTTCGAACGAGATTTCTAACGACCTATAAAATTCAACACTGTAATTCCATTAGATAACTCGTTCGAACAACAGGTCGTTCGAACGAGTTCTGCCATATCTGAAAATTTTAACTTATTTTTTAGCAGTTATTTTCCAACAACTGTTTTGGTCCACTACTTTTTCAGTTACATCATATGGACGAAAATGAGTTTCTCAACCTAAGGAAGTTTCATATTCTCTTCATAGAATTTTTTATAACTTCCCTCTTTTTGGTAAAATCAATATCAAACACCATTTTCAACTTTTGAAACAAAACCCCTTCAATCATCTTAACATTCAACAAGCAAGTTTGCGATGGATCTCTGCATTCAAGCTTAGTGGCGACGGTGGTCTTGGGCTTCGATGGATACCGCGACACGAGGAGTGTCGAACAACGCGTTGGAGCTTCGCGTACTATAAATTCGGAAGTCGAGGACGACGTAAGCATTTTTTGAGTGAGTCAATGTCTGTAAGTCTTTTGAGTCTCTTGTAACACCTATTTTGTAGTGGATTTTGTCTAGGCCCAGCCGTCCGAGGTTTTTCCCATTTGGGTTTTCCACGTACATTGGCGCGTTATGGTTGTGATTTTTGAAATTTACTTTATTAAATCACCTAGATGTATGCTTAGGATAAAATGGATAAAATTGGAATAATTTTATTTTAATTAACCAAGTTATCAATCTCATTGCATTAATTGAAATTTTTTCTTGCAAACTTGTGAATCTGCTACATAAATTAAAATTGGATAATATCTTTTCTTAGCTAATTTTAAATTGGATTGCGTATGTGTATTCCACGAATTAAACTAAGAACATATAACCTTGCAACTTCAAATTGGCATCAGAGCTAGTCTCTAAAAGTTATTTAGATGAATCCTAGAGGTTATATGGATAGTTTTTCGTCGAATAGACTACCTTTGTTTGATGGAACTAATTACACCTATTGGAAAGCACGTATGAAATCTACCCTTAAATCAATTGAGGAACATGTTTGGGTTATTGTTGAAAGAGGATGTCTCCTCCTACTATGGTATTTAATGATGAAATTATTTTGACTCCTGTAGAACAGTGGCGTGAGGAAGAACTAAAATGGTGCAACTTTAACTCTAAAGGTTTAAATGCCTTATTTGGTGCGGTGTCCCCCAATGAGTTTCGTCGTATAATGACGTGAAAATGTCAAAGGAAGATTGGAATATTCTCCAAGTTACTCATGAGGGAACCAGTTTAGTTAAAGCTTCAAAATTTCAAAACTTAACAACCCAATTTGAAACGATCACCATGAAAGAATGTGAAACATTTGATGAGTTTTATGCCCGTATATCTGATATTGTTAACTCTTGTTTTAACTTAGGTGAAAAAAATACCTGAAGATCGTGTTGTTAAGAAAATCCTTAGATGTCTTCCTAAGAGATTCATACCTAAAGTCACTGTTCTTAATTCATTAGGAAATCTAAATACTTTAAAACTTAAAGAACTTATTGGTGATCTTCAAACTTATGAACTAGATATGTTTCCTAAAGATATCAAAAGCAAAGATAAAGGTGTTGCCTTAAAAGTCATGAAAGTAGATGTGTCTGATTCTGATGAGTCTGACATAGATCCTGATAATATAGCTTTATTTGCTAAAAAAATTAAAAAAATTCTCAAATTCAAAAAGCAAAACTCTAAATTTGAAAAACCAAAATTTGAGAACAAAAACAAAGGAAATAGAAAATTCAATAATCAGGATCCAAAGAAGTTAAACAAAGATAATTTTAAAAAGGATGATTCAAAGAGATGCTTTGAGTGTGAGGGACGTGGGCATAGAGCATTCGAGTGCCCTACAAAACTTAAAAGACAAGGCAAAGAAAAAAAAGTTTTCAATGCCACTCTAAGCGATAGTGATAACGAGTCTGAATACTCTAATGACTCTAACCCGTCTAGAAATAACTTCACTGCCTTTATGGAAAGCCATGCTAGTAATTCAAGTGTGTCATACCTTAATGTTAACCATTACGAGAAAAATCTTGAGGTTGTTTCCACTCATTCTACTAATAGCGATGAAAAAGAGTGTGATAGTGAAATAGATGAGAGTGAAATGCAATTCGCTTATTCTGAACTTTACACTGAATCTCTTTGTATTAAAAAAGTTAACAAAAGATTAACCTTTAAAATCTTAACTTTAGAAAAAGAGTTGAAAGGCCTGAAGTAGAAGGAGGCTTTAGTTAGTCAACTCGAGGAAATTAAGATATCTCTTTCTGAGAAGCTTATCTTGATAGGTAAAGAAAAATGTGACTTAATTATCTCCTTGGAAGGTGTTAACAAAGATCTTAATGAGTCTTTAGAGATTAGAAAATCTCTCGAAGCAAAAATTGCCCAACTTGAAAAAAATCTCGAGTCCTCTCATGAAGTTAAAGTCACACTCGAGGATAATTCAGGCAGAATGGAAAAATTATTTCTAGGTCCGGTTTTAGGATATAAGGAGAAAGGTTATCAAGAGAGAAAGGGTATAGGATATGAAGACTGAGATTCATCAAAAGTCAAACCCGAACCTGTATCTAAGTTTTTTACCAAATCTAATGTTTCTAAAATAAGTCCTACTATTCAATCTACAAAATCTAGTCCAAAATAACCGTATGTATGCACTTATTGTCACAAACGGGATCATCTCAAAGATTTTTGCTACAAGCTTGGAAAGAACTCTCATTCCACTCCTTCTAAACAACACTATAGCTCCTTAGCTAGTCTTAAGAGCCAAGTTGAGTATCTAGCCAGTACTTCTAAATGTCTAATAGAAGAGTTTCTTTGGTTTTTTAAAGTCCAAGGAAATAATTCTAATTATAACACTAGATCTAACAAAGGAAAGAAAACAACTCAAGCTTGGGTTAAGAAAAATCACACCAATATAGCTTTTGTTTCTCATGTTGAACTTTAGGCTCAAAATACCTCACAATGGTACTTTGATAGTGGTTGTTCGAGACATATGACTGGTGATAAATCTCTATTTACCACTCTTGAAAACTATAAAGATGGTAAAGTCACCTTTGGGGATAGTAGGAAATCTCGGATCATGGGTAGAGGATCTATTGAAATCTTCGAGTTTCCTAAACTTGAAAATGTCCTTTATGTTGATGGTCTTAAGGCTAATTTGATAAGTATTAGCCAATTATGTGATGAAAATCTTGATGTTAAATTTAGTCAATCAGAGTGCACTATATATGATCAATCAGGTGAATCTATTTTACAAGGTGTTAGAACTAGTGACAATTGCTATGGAATTATTCCTAAATCATCTTTAGTTTGCAATAGTGCAAAAGTCTCATCTGCCAATCTTTGGCATCAAAGATTAGGTCATGTAAACTTTAGAGATCTTAATAGATTAGTGAGAAAAGAGCTAGTTCGAGGCTTACCACCACTTGGAAATCCAACCTCCACTATTTGTGGGTCGTGTCAATTAGGAAAGAAAATTAAGAGTCCTCATAAGAAGTTAAACACTATAACTACCTCTCGTGTCTTAGAATTGATACACATGGACCTTATGGGTCCCACTCGTACTGAGAGCATTGGAGGAAAAAGATATATCTTAGTAATGGTGGATGATTTTTTTAGGTACTCTATTGTAGGCTTTCTAAGAGAAAATTTTGAGACGGTTAATTTTCTTACTGTTAAGTGTAGAACTCTTCAAAATCAACACGGTGTTACCATAAATCACTTTAGGAGTGATAATGGAACCGAATTCAAGGAGTCCGATGTGAATGCCTTTTGTCATGAAATAGGAATTAAACATGAATTCTCGACCATTCGAACTCCACGACAAAATGGTATAGTTGAAAGAAAAAATCGAACGATCCAAGAAATGGCAAGATCTATGCTCCTAGGAAGAAATGTGTCCCGTAGGTTTTGGGCCGAAGCTGTTAACACTGCATGTCACACCATAAATAGGGTTTATTTGCGTCCTAACACTAACAAAACACCATATGAATTGTGGATGGGTAAGAAACCTAATTTGTCCTACTTTAGAGTGTTTGGTAGTTCGTGCTATATTCTTCGAGATTGGGAACTTCTAGCAAATTTGACTCAAGGAGTGATCAAGGTATATTCCTAGGGTATTGTCAAAACAGTAGAGCCTTTAGAGTATTAAACTTAAGTACCTTTAAAGTCATGGAATCAATTAATGTTGTCATAAAAGACGATGCTCCGCCCACATCAGTTGATAATGAGGATGATTTGTCATGTGAGTGTGATGTTGTGTCCAATGTTGAAAGTATTTAAAATCAAAATGGCTTGGTTATTCCCACTACTGAGAAAAAGGATCATACTCCTTGGTTGCGTAAAAGTCATGACACTTCAAAAATTATAGGAGATACCGAGGTAGGTGTCAAGACTAGGGCGCAATTAGAAAATGAAGTTACCTATTTATGCTATACTTCTAAAATTGAACCTAAAAACTTTAAAGAAGCATTAAAAGATGAACATTGGATTTATTCTATGCAAGAAGAACTGTTTCAATTTAAGAAAAATGATGTTTAGGAATTAGTCCCTGGGGTTTCTAATACAAATGTCATTGGCACCAAATTTATTTTCAAAAATAAAATGGATGAAAATGGTGTCATTGTTCATAATAAAGCTAGATTGGTTGAACAAGGATACACCCAAATAGAAGGTGTTGACTCTGAAGAAACTTTTGCTCCTGTTGCAAGGTTAGAATTGGTTCGCCTTTTACTCGCCATAGCATGTCACCTCCAATTTAAATTATATCAAATGGATGTAAAAATTGACTTTTTAAATGGTATTATTCAAGAAGAAGTGTATGTTGAACAACCGAAAGGGTTTGAAGACCCAAAGCATCCTAATCATGTCTTCTTCCTGAAGAAAGAGCTATATGGCTTGAAACAAGCACCCTGTGCTTGGTATGAAAGACTCACTTCTTATCTCCTTTCTCGTGGCTTTTTGAGAGGGGGAGTAGATATGACACTTTTCTTTCGCCATTATGAAAAATCTATCCTAGTTGCTCAAGTATATGTCGACGTCATAGTGTTCGGGTCTACGTGTGATAAACATACTCAAATTTTTTCAAAAGAAATGAACAATGAATTTAAGATCAGTATGGTAGGTGAACTTACTTTCTTTCTAGGTCTTCAAGTTCGTCAACTCGAAAGTGGGATATTTTTGTCCCAAACTAAGTATGCTAAAGACCTTGTTAAGAAATTTAAACTCGAATCAGCTAATTATGCACGCACTCCTATGAGTTCATCGATTAAACTTAGTAAGGATACCGAAGGAAAGGATGTAGAGAACACACTTTTTAGAAGTATGATAGGTAATTTACTTTACCTAACCTCTAGTCGTCCGGATATTTCCTTTAGTATACGAGTTTGTGCACGCTATCAATCCGCTCCAAAAGAGTCTCATTTACTTGCCATCAAACGTATTATCAAATATGTGAGTGGGACCCTATTTTTTGGAATTTGGTATCCCTTAGACACAAATGATTGTCTATAGGCCTATTCGGACGCCGATTGGGCAGGAGATGTTGATGAATGTAAAAGTACATCTGGCGGTTGTTTCTATTTTGGAAGTGCACTTGTCTCATGGATGATCAAGAAACAAAATTCTATTTCTTTGTCCACGACGGACGCCGAATACATTGCCACCGGGAGTTATTGCACTCAACTCATTTGGATGAAACAAATGTTGGAAGATTACGGTATTTCCCAAGGCACTATGACTATCTATTTGCGACAATACTAGTGCAATTCACATTTCTCTTAATCCCGCTCAACATTCTAGAACCAAGCATATTAGGATCCATGAATATTTTATTCGTGACTTGGTTGAAGAGAAAATCGTTTCTCTAATCTTCATTTCTACGGATAAAAAATTGGTCGATATCTTTACTAAACCTCTAGATGCCCTTTGGTTTGAAAACCTTAGGAAATCAATTGGGGTTTGCCCAATTGAATGAGATCGAAATCATCTCTCTAGTTTAAGTTGTTTCTCTTGTATATATTTTTATACCTATGAACTAAATTTCTTTTGTATATATTTTATTCAAAAGCTCAAAAATATTTTTCTCTTATTTTCAAGGAAAAACAGGAATGGTTAGAAAAGCTTTCAATTTTTTTTGTCCATATGGTTTTGTGGTCGCTATATTCGGATCACTATCTTTTTCCATGTCCACGTGGCCTTCGATGAGTAGTTAATCCAGACCTTGTTTATCTTGTGCACAAAAATGTCAGTTTATGATATGTATTTCTTTGATTTCCTCACACCTTTGCCTCTTTGCACACACCGTTCACGAAATATTGCGGATATCTTGTTCACATTGTACTTGCAAAGTGAGATTTGGTGTTATCTTCTCAATCATGTCACATCTATTATAAGCAATCAAAATTGTGCATGACCATCCATTACTCAGATTGAAATAAAAATGATTATATTCTTCTGGTTGCTTTCCATTTCAAGCAATGGACTCGGGCTGCGAAAAACATAAAGTTTTTGCGTGAAAAGCCCCCATTTGCATTCTCGATTGTGTGCCTAAAATAGTAGCATTGAAAATGATATATAATGCCAAGGAAAAAATAATTAGCTTCATTGATTCTTAAAAAAGAATAGTCTCAATCTATTATTGTTCATGGGAGATATTAGTTGAAGATCAATGGGCATGCACATTTAATCGATTCATTGCTTTCTCATTGTGACAGTATTGGCGAGAGAATCATCTATTTTGTATGCTTGTTGCATTCGTGTTTAAGTGTTCAATAATATTTCCTTTTGACACAAGGCTAATGTGAGTGAATATTGCATTTATATATTGTTTGGAATTCCGCTCTTGTACATTGGTTTGGCTAAAAACTCTCACTCGTATTGTTCACACCCCTATATTCTCGCTTCCACTATTTGGATATGTTGCCACAAGCAAGGACTATTAAAATCCACATTTTAGCATCTTTCTGGCCTTCCCAATTCCAATTCTTATGTTATTTTTAAAACTATTTTATTTTTATTTTTATTTTAAAATATTAATTTTCATCAGAAATTCTCGTTCGAACGAGATTTCTGATGAAATTTTTGACCTCCTTTCTAGAACTTCATTCGTAATGTCGTTTGAATGAAAAGTTCGTTCGAACGAACTTCTAACGAGATCTCTAACGAAATTCCCAATCCGCTTCTGGAACTTCGTTCGAAAGACATCGTTTGAACGACATCATTCGTTCGAATGACCTGGGTTTAAAAACCGCAATTTCTCTTCCCCAAAAACTGCCGCCTCAACCTCTTTTTTCTCTCTCCTCCTGCCCACGTTTCCCCATATCCTCATTTCCCAAATTTTTTTCTCCCACTCTCTCTTCCATTTTCTCACGCTCTCTTCCTCTCTTCCTTATCTTTTTCACCTCCCATTATTCCTCTCTCCCACTCTCTCATTTTCCCAATGATTCCAACTCCCTTTACCTCCTCCATTGACCTCATTTCTCCCACCCCTTTGCTCTGTAGATTTCTGATTTGCGGTTTACCTCTTCACTTCGAGGTATCATTTTTTTACATTGCTCTCCATATATATATATATATATATATATATATATATATATATATATATATATATATATATATATATATATATATATATACACACACATATATATATATGCTATTGGGTCACATTTTTAATCTAAAACGATTTCTTCTTTTGTTATCCAACTTTCATATATAAATTTGTGTATATCTCTACAATTTTTTTGTGGCCATTTTATTTTCTCTGATTTTTGTTTGTGTTGCCCCTAGTTAAGCTATATTCCATGATAATATCAGTTTTCTCAAATTATTTTTTTTAATTTCATGGAATTTATCTTAAATAAATTTTTTTCCTTTTATTTTCATTTATACCTAACGGAGGATGGGCTTATTACTGATTAGTTTGTTGGATTGTTGGTGTGTTTGGTAGTTTGGTTGGAATTTTGTTCGGGTAGGTTCTAGTCTCATTCTAGTTTAACATGGCCCGTAACCATCGCCCACGTTGCATTGGTGACTCTCCCGAGGAACGATCCTCTTCCTCTGATGAGAATTCTAATGCCAATGCAGCTATCCCTGACCTTAAATTGCATTGGGGTTCACTCTTCGCTCACACCCAGTATCATACCCAAGGTTTCTCTACATGCTCTATTGTTCGGGAGAAACTTGTTAATCTCCAATCCCTCCACGGCACCACTGTGCATTCGTAGATTTCTGATTTAGGGTGGGACCCTCTTTTCTCACTCGTGGACCCTATATTTCTCGATCTCATTCGAGAATTTTATTTTGGAATGGATGATAAGGAGAATCATATTTATTCTCGTGTGCGCAGTAGGGAGATTATTGTCTCTCCCGAATCGATTGCTCATCTCATCCCTTTACCCAGGGTCAATAATCCCTCCTTCCCATGGACTTTCGATACTCGTCTTGACCCTTCCCTCGTGCTAAGCACCATTTTTAGGCTCCTCCCTCCCGAAACTGTCACAATCTTTCACAAACATTTACATCCCGATTTTATGGTCCTTAATTGGATCGTGTGTGCCTGCCTTATTCCGCGTGCAAACACAACCCAAATAACAAAAATGCATGTGGACCTTATGTTTTCCATTAGCATTAGGGCTGCCATAGACCTCCCTGCCTTCATTTTTAGTGTCATTCGGACGGTTACGATCCTTCCTTCCAGTCCCGCTCGCCAAGCCCTCCAATTTGCGGCTATTATCACTCGGTTTTATCTTGTCACCAGCTGCCCCCGCCTATCCACCGATGTCCCCATCACCAAATTCCAAACCATCGACATGTCATCGGTCAGCAGGTCTCTTGGTCATTTACCCCCGATACCCGTCACCTCAATCCCTCCGCCTCCTCTCCCTTCGCCACTTCCTCCCACCCTGCCCCCAGTCGTCCTGCCCCCTCTCGCTCTATCCATTGACCCTATTCTTCCTATGCTCCCTCACCCGTAGAGTCGGAGGATATTTTATTTTTTCGTTCATAGGTTGAGCAGATTCAGGAAGCTAGACGACAAGAGAGGGCGCTTTTGCAGGAGCTTTTGGTTTCCATGCAGCAGGATCGAGAGGCATAAGCTCGTCGGGAGGAGCCTCAAGCACGTAGAGATGAAGCCCAGACACGTCGGGACTCTCTTCTATTAGAGAACCTTGATGCCATTCGACGTATGGAGATGCGCCGTGGTGCAGGCTCATCCGATTTCGGCTCTGACTCTCTTTCCGATGATTCTCCACATGATGCTCCTGCCCTTTGATGTACTTTGTTTTTAATTTCCTTTTTCCATGTACTTGTGAGGATGAGTGGATATTTTATTTCTTGTATTATTTCCTTTGGTTTGGATTTTTTTTTTCTTATGACGTGTATGCACCTTGAATATTTCCCATTTCCCATTGGTGAATGAATCATCATGTTATTTCCTTTGTCACTTCATTTCTTCATATTTATTGGTTTATTGCCTATTGTTCTCTCGATTATCATTTAACACGCATGGCAGAAAGTAAGCAATGTAAATGTAGAAGGAGATGAGGAAAAGAGGACTAATAGACTAATATAAGCGGTCCAGCCTATCAAGGCCTACATCCACTGTGCATGTGAGTGATCTTAACTATCAAATAAGGGCTATAATGGCCTTATGGTACAGTACACTCACTTTCTCTCTCTACTGTGTAGTTTAACAGAGCGTTCGTTAGGGTTTACATTATCGATCCCCTATATGGAAGGGGAAGACAAGTATATATAGTGCTTGGGGGGTGTAGTGTATCTCTCAAACATGCAATGAGCATGAGTGTGATGATCTAGACAATCTCATTTGCATACCTGGTTGTGCCACATGTCGATAATAATGACCAAATATTCCCTCACGTGAGGGAATGATTTAGTTATGATGGTTTTGTCCACGTGTTCCAAGTCTTCCTTGCACTTGCATATGCTCTAACCTGTGATATCATAAACTGGAACCTCGTCCTATCTGGGGATGATGTTGATGATTTCGATAGTTGCATTGGTCCTCCAACCATGAGTATAACCTCAGCCAAATGAACAAGCCGAGGATAGGTAACTAGGCCTAATTATGGTGTCGACTAAAGCAGAGTACGAGAGTCGTCTTAGTTGATCCCATAGGGCTATTGGTGACCTCCGCTGCTTCCCAGCCGAGGTTGATTCGTGTGGAGCCAACCTTATAAAGGATGACCTTCTTTCTTACTGGTGTGACCCTCCTGATGACTCGGCCGTGAGATATGACGATGTTGTTGCTTAAAGTACGAGGGTACACTTTGGTCATATCAGTTGTTTAAACTTAAAATAATTTTTATTTTTCCAGTCGTTAAAATGATATGAGAATTTCATTCGTATGAATGGTCTTTGTCGTTTGAAGTCTCATTAAAAGATTTCATCAAACGAGCATTGATCTGGGGCGTACTGTTTTGACTCGTGAGATATAAGTTCGATAGTAGTTCAAAGGAGATTGAACTCTCATTAAAACAAGAAGGATTTTGTTTAAACGAGATGTCGTTCTCGTTAGAACGAGGCCAGTTATTCGTTCGAAGAAATATTTTCAAAAGTTTCTCCTTTTGTTTACAAAAGTTCCCCCTTACAAATGTTTACAAAAGTTTCTCCAATTGTTTACAAAAGTTTCGTTCGAACGAGGCCTTTCACTCAGAAATCAGTAAGGACTTTTGTCGAAAAACGTTTCTCCATCTGATTACAAATGCTCCCACTTCTTTCCAACATCCCTAGTCTTCAAGATCAAAATATCATCATTCTACAATTGTAGTGATCTTGATTTTGGCCCCAAAATTGTTTATATTTGAACAATTATTTTTGTTAGGTGGACTTAGTATGTCCTGATTGCGAAGAAGAAACGGTGGACACTGTATTCAGATCCGTAGATGGTTGATACCCTGCATCGGTGAATATCGATGTTAATCCAGACTAATGTACTGTGGAGATTTTGTGTGGGGGAATTCCAATATTGCTTCTATGGAGGAGTGTTTGGAGACTAGAAGAGTGCCAAGACTTATGGATGATCAAGTTGTTGAGTAAGTCTTGTCTACTCTTGTATAATTCGGTATCATAGTGGATTGTTTGGCATGGTCGTTCGAGGTTTTTTCCCTAAGTGGTTTCCTCATATCCTGTTCTAGTTATTAATTAGTTGTTTAGTTAGTTTATTTATGTTGTGTGAGTAGTTAAATAGGGTTTGGGTCATGTGTCCACTATTGATGGGCGTCGAGCTCCAAAAATTAGATTCCGTGTAAAATTACATTTAATTGAAACCTCGCATGTTAAAATTTATTTATAATGCGTTTAAATTTCTTTGTCACGTAACATTAGTGTTTATAACGATAGCCCGAATTTAATCGGACTTGATCTTAAATGGTGTATCATAGACAAATTGTGATTTTTTGAGATTTAATCTAATTCAAGTAACTGATATATAAACTTTGCACGTGCCCACACATATCTATTTTTCATTGGACAATTTACAATTAGATCTCTTGTTGATATTTTTTAAACATTTAAGAGAAAATTATTATTACGTCTGCTTGTCGTGCCACTAGCGTGGACTTCTACAAGAAGAGAATTATATCAAAATTTCTTGAATATTTAAAATTTATTTGCAAGGATCTAAGAGTACTTTGTTATTTTTTTTTTAAGAATTATTGAATCTAATATTTTTTTAGGAACAATAAAGATGGATCAAACACATAAATCGTCTCCACGTGAAAAGTTCTCCTACCATATTATATAATTTGTCATGCCATGAATTTAGAGGGCCTATTTTTTGTTATTTCTCGAATATCGCACTTAGAGACTCGATGATTAGACAAAACAATGTTGTAAAACAGTCCGATAACTGCTATATTTTTTTCGTGGTAAGTTGTATTTCTCACCATATATACAATTAGTTCAACAACCGAAAAAAACTAAAATAATTCTCCCACCCCACCCCTAAAGGCCGTCCAAAGCACCTCCAATTACAAAAAGATCATAATCCACACAACTTTTGCACCCACAATCCTTACACCCACACTCATCCGTTCTCTTTCTCCTCATTGTATCCGCCGTTGCCTGCAGTTGAACCTTCATCGATATTTGCACAGCGGGTGGCTTTATATCTCCATTTGCACCTCCCTTTTTTGGTATCATCACAACCCATTCCTCTAATTCCATGTTTGGCCATTCAGTAACTCTTTTCCATGGAACCTCAGCTCTTCCCAGCAGCTGTGACTTCCCAATCTTCCCAAATACAGGGAATGCTTTTCTCCGTCGAAGTTCAAAAATAATTGTACCTTGCATGAGCATGTCCATGGAGTCTAGGGCTCCCACACAATCCAATGAAAATGAGTCATTCCAAAACAACTCTGATTTTGATGAGATTTCTCGGCTGTTTACTTGAACCCTTTTGTTGTCTCCAGCAGAGAGATAGCATCTCACAAACAAGTGTCCATTGGAATTTGTGATATCAATATTTCTAGCTCTTATGATTCTCAATTCACAGCTAAGAGAACAAGAAAGATATTGAGAAGCATCCATATTGAGAGAGAAAAAAGAGAATATGTTTTGTTTCGTTGAAGAGATAAGAGTTATATATATGGTTGCAGTCTCTATGTATAGACAAATAAAAAGGAAGTTGGTCATCATTGGTGCTCATGCCCATGTTGCATCCTCATGTGATGCTTAAGAGATGCCACTTCACTATAATGTGTGGGTGTAAGAGAGAGTTGGTGTTACATTTAGTCGCATTATTTATGTATTAACATAGCAGGAAGGTGGTCATCATTGGTGCTTATGCCCATTAAACTACGGAAAGAATTGCACCTCCCACCAGGATCTTAGTTCATAAACTATGGAGATTCGATCTAGTGTGCTATATTTTTTAATATATGAGCGTCGCTGGGAAGATTGTGTTCAATGAACAAATAAGCCTTTCATGTTTTTGAAGAGCCAATTTCTTAAAGTGCAATAAGTAAACTTACAATGCATTTAGCCTTGTTGTGTTTGCTTACATGGCTTGATCCAATTAGCTTATAGAATAAATTGGTGCATCATCATTCTCAAGAATACCATTTTTTTAGTCAAGAATTCATTAATATAATTAAATTTAAAAATATAATTGTTCTTAATAAAATGATCTTTAATCTTTATGTTTTCACAAAATATGCCTAAACAATTATGACATACCTTAATTTAATGCTTTGATCAATTTTCTTATCAAAAAATCATTTGAATCATCTTAATAATCGCTCCAGCAAAACCTTCATGATTTTGATAGAAAAATAATAATGCCAGAATCTCGAAATTTTCTCTCTTGCCATACATTATGTGTTGTTATGTGAATTATTGATGGAATACAATCCACCAAATATAGGGTGAGAGAGGACCCAATTTTCTAGTTAGAGTAGAATTCTACCATCCATCACAGTAGAGTTTGATTAAAAAAACTAATCCACCATCGTTAGCTTTAATATTTGGATGATTTATCTGAATGAATCCTATCAAATCCAAACTTCTTATGTGCACCACATTAACTAGCAAACTTTTATTTAATTAAAATAATTAAGTCCAATTATCTTAATTTCAAAATTAAATTATTATTAAATATTTTCGATAGTTTCTAACTTCAGCATATTATAATTTGACTTGATGATTTGTTTCAAGGAACATAGGACGCTCAATAAACTTATAATATTCATAATCAATTATTTACCTTAATTATATAATCCACCAAAGTGAGTCATGGAGCTTCCACACTAATTCAAGAGCATGGTTTCTTCCATCTACTACGCCACTAATGTCATGTTCAATTAGGCGTGGATTGTCAATATTGGTCCCATAATGTTTTTATAAAAACATTATTTATGTCACATTCATTTACTCACATACGTGCATAAAATAAATATAGGATATTTGTAGTGTAAAAAATAAGCACTAGTTATACAAAAGATCAATATTGTATCGGCTACACTTAAGACTCATACCTTAAGCAGGCTTCATTAATATATTTTGTTATAACCCATTTATGTGGATTTGGTATGTTAATATTCGTACTAATGTGTTTAAGTGGCACTCGTTGTTTCATATTTTCTTCATCAATGGAAAGGTATTTGCATTCATTTTGGTTATTTTCTTTTATAATGCCTAACATTTCTTCATAAAGAAGATTGCAAAGATATTATGAAATATTTCAGCTGCTTGGTAACAAAGCGGACAACACTAAGTTCTGAAATGAAGTTACGCTATTATAACCCATACTATCCATACTTATTCAAAATTGAACTGCATACTATCCATAAAATCGGTAAATTCGAGACGTAGTAACCGCTCATCTTTAAATGACCAGCCATCCTAATTGTGAGCATATTTAGAGACTATGGGTTTGGGACTGTGAGGTTTTAAGTATATTCTTACTAATATTATGACGTTTTATGTAGGGTTTTACCTTTGATCTTTGAGGGTTTCAGTTATGTGTTATTTAGAATTTAAAACAATTATTTTACAAAAATACCCTTAATATTTGAAGATCGGGAGTTCTAACTCCATCTTTGAGGTCGCAGACTTTGGGTAGTATTATATTATGTCAGATGGGTAAATATTGAGATGAGATTCGTTGCTAAGACCGAGACACTTTTTGGTTTTGATAGGGTATCATTATCTGGCGAGAGCCTCCTACTTAGTGCTCAAGGTCAAAATTGTTATACCTAGAGAGATTAATTCAATGTTAACAATAGGATTACACCTTGGAAAAGCTCGGCCAAGGTTGTGAAGTTAAAAATAGATGGCAGAATCACCATTCTAGAATTGGGCAGGAGGGGAGGTCACGGCTGTGGCATGATTAGGTTATAGATACCCGGGATAAGGTCACTAAGAATGAGATGTCTAAGGTCATAAAATAAAGGTTACGAACTATTGATACCGAAATTAATATGCTGACGTGGACGAATCACAGGAAGACATGTGTCAGTCTACGTGGCACATACAAACATTTCTACAAGTCACTTTAGCAACGAGGAACTTACAAATCACTTTAGCAACGAGGAACTTACAAATCACTTTAGCAACGAGGAATTTTACTTCCCCGACCAAGACAGACGCTCCGAGTAACAGGTGTACACCGAGAAACTTCACTGCTCCGAGGAACTCCATTGCTCTGAGGAACTTCATTATGACGAGCAACTAAGGCGGTCCAAGCTGCATCTCGACCATAGCATTAATTGCCAGATAATCAACAGTTCAGCTATTCATTGAATGCTCATCATACAGACGTATACACTTAAAGGGCATTAATTGTTTACGTTTTCACATGTACAGCCTAAGGGCTATAAATACATTGTATCATCCTCATTCAAGGGGACCGAAATTTCTTGATAGAACTACATATCGAGAATTCCAAAACATTCGGTAATAACAGAAACAGTGGATGTAGGCCATTCTTATAAGGCTGAACCACTTTAAAAATTCTTTGTCTTATTTAAATTAATCTGTGATTAAATAATTAGAAGCAATCTATTTTTTTACATCAACAGATTGGCGCCGTCTGTGGGAAATGACTGTTTTTATCATTTTTCACCAAAAACAATTCATCAGCAATGGCTGATAATCCTGAATCAAGCAATCGAAACGTTGGAAACCCTACAAATCCATCTGCACCTTCAATCGTTCCAGATCTGGCTAGAATAATGACAAATCTGGCCCAGGGCCAGATCACCATGCAAGAAACCATGCGGCAACTGATACAAACTCTTCATGGCGGTACACCTGCTCATTCATGGCAGAGAAGTGGTCAGAGGCAAACCCATTTACGTTCTTCACGATCCAGGAGTACTGATTCATATCATAATGAGGAATCTGATGATTTCTCTTATCAACCTGGGCGAACTTCTTCAATACGGGCCACAGATACTGAGCAACGTATTACTCTCTCTCCAGAGAGGACCAGCGCCCTAAAAAGATTGAGCAGGGTGTCTCCCTTTAGTCGATTAGGCCCTAGGAAGAATAGGAGTCCACCTAAGGCCATGTCGAGGAGTTTTCAACAACCATCAGATCTAAGAGAAGGATCAGCACAATCTCGACCAGCTGCTCGTCAAGATAGATCTCAGGAAGCCACATCAAATCGATCAATTGCTCGAACCAATAGGCCCGAGGAAGGGAACGACGCATGGAAAGGCTCCATTAAGAGATTGGAGGATAGATTGGGAGAAATGGCTAAGGCGAAGAATCCCCTACAACGAACTTTTGTTCAAGGGACACATTTGTCCAGGCTATTGTGGATTTTCCTACACCGTCAAAGCACCTGTGGTGACCCCCAAATATGATGGAAAGACAGATCCTGTTCTTCACATAGAGCAATATCAAGCTGCCACTGACATCTATGCTGTCTCCTACGAGATGAGATGCAGAGCATTCTCGGGAACTCTTACTGGATCTGCCCAGATATAGTACAACAATCTTCCTCGGGGTAAGATTTCAACTTTCTTTCAACTGGCCGAGTTATTCATTGGGAATTTATGTTTTGGAGCAAAGCCAGTAAAACGAGTAGCGCATTTGTTAAGTGTTAGACAAAAAGCTGGTGAGAGTATTAGAGATTACATAACTCGTTTCAATAACGAGAAACTAGAAGTCATAGATTATGAAGAGAAGACATCGATCACCGCCTTGATGAGTGGGTTGTTGCCCAATAAGTTGTATTACACTTTGGCTAAAGATCCACCTACAACTATGTCAGAGTTGATGGAAAAAGCAGCCAAAATCATGAATGCCGAGGAAGCTATGGTTGCGAAGAAGAATATGGATAAAGAAACCAAGGTGGAAGTCGACAAAGCTAAGAAGAGTGAGCATAAGGGCAACGATGGTGACAAACAATCTAAAAACAAGTCGTCATGGGAAGTCTTGAAGAAGTTTGATAATTATACTCCTTTGAAGTTGGGTATCAACCACGTCTTGGAAGAAATCAAGAATAACGAAGAGTTAAAATGGCCAAAGAGAATGAAAGCAGACCCTGACAGAAGGAATAGGGAAAAATATTGCGAGTTTCACAAAGATCATGGCCATATGACTAAAAATTGCATAGCTCTCCAGAATGAGATCGAAACACTCATTAGACGAGGAAAACTGTCAAAGTATGTTGATCGTAGAAATGAAAGAGGAAACGAGGACCGAACAAGAGAAAGGTTTAGATCTCCTCGTCGGGCAGAGGAGAACAGGAAAAGAGATCATGAAGATGATACAGAAGATGACCCCGATCTTCCCAAAAGGCCAAGGCGACCAGAACGCGAGGTATTTTCAATACGTTTTGGAACATTTGATTGTAATGTTATTACAGGTGGAGATGATGGAGGAGAAGATCTTACTGCAGAAAGAAAAGCTTACCTCTGTGAGGCTCAAGCTTGCTCATATATTCAACGGATAAATTTGGCTGAAGAGGATCGCCCGAGAAAGGTAAACAAAGAGAAGCTAGTCATTGGTTTTTCAAAAAACGACCTCGCTGGTGTCCTATACCCTCACGATGATCCTTTGGTGATAAAAATGAGGATGAAAGAAGAAATGATTTCAAGAGTTTTAGTAGATAATGGTAGCTCGGCAGACATCATGTTCTACTCATGTTTTGACAGTTTAAATTTAAAGTTATCTCAACTGGAGCCTTATCACAGACCTCTCCTTGGTTTTGTTGGAGATAAAGTTTTTCCACTTGGGACTATCAAGTTGGATATATTCATTGGTCCATGGCCTGCTTATCGAACAGAAAGAATACGATTTTTCGTGATGGATAAGAATGTTCAGTGAGCCTATAACATCATCATGGGAAGGGTAGGATTGAAGAAGTTCGAAGCAGTCCCATCTACAGTACATCAGTGTTTAAAATTCCCAACAAACTTTGGAGTATGAGTTGTGAAAGGTGATCAAAAAGTAGCTCGGGAATGTTATTATTCATCTGCCGAACAAGAGGAATTGGAGGAGTCGAGGAAAAAGTCTACTACATATCAGGTGGATGAAGGCACAAAAATTGAAACGTTGGATCCTAGAGATGAATGTCAACTTGTAAAAGGACAGGTGGTGGAAGCTACAGAAGATGTCATTCTGGACAACGGGCACCCTGAACGAACAACTCAAATAGGTTCGTCGTTGGATGCATCAATAAAACGGGAGTTGATAACTTTCCTGAGAAGTAGAAAGAAAACTTTTGCATAGAGTCATGAAGATATGCCTGGAATAGATCCAAACTTATTATGTCATGAACTCAATGTGAATAAGGAGATCAAGCCTGTAAAGCAGAGAAGAAGAGTATTCAGTCCCGAGAAGAATCAAGCTATACAAGAGGAGGTCAAGAAGCTCTAAAAAGCTCGATTCATTGAAGATGTGAAATATCCAAACTGGTTAGCAAATGTGGTGATGGTAAAGAAGAAAAATAACAAATGGAGGATGTGTGTTGATTTCACCGACCTCAACAAAGCATGCCCAAAGGATTATTTTCCATTGCCCCGAATTGATCAATTGGTGGATGCTACATCGGGACATGAGCTGCTCAGCTTCATGGATGCTTATTCTGGTTACAACCAGATCAAAATGAAACCTGAAGACAGGGAAAGTACTTCTTTTATTACCCCTAGGGGAACTTATTGTTATAATGTTATGACTTTTGGTTTGAAAAATGCAGGTACGACATACCAGCGGCTGATGAACAAGGTCTTTGCCGAACAAATCAGTTGCAATATGGAAGTCTATATCGATGATATGCTGACAAAGAGTAAGAAAGCTGCTGATCATCTAGTTGACTTAGGACAGACCTTTGATCAACTGGATAAATACCAAATGAAGCTGAACCCGACGAAGTGCATATTTGGAGTACGAGAAGGAATGTTCCTCGGGTACATCATCAATCAGCGAGGTATTGAAGAAAATCCAGAAAAGATCAAAGCTCTTTTAGGGATATGATATCCAACGACGAAGAAAGAGGTGCAAAGTCTTACAGGACGAGTAGCAGCGCTCAACAGATTTGTATCCCGAGCAACTGATAGATGCCATTCTTCAAAACACTTCGAAAAACTTTCGAGTGGAATGATGAATGTGAGAAGGCCTTTCAAGACTTGAAGAAGTATTTGGGAGCACCTACTCTGTTGTCAAGGCCAGCGATGGGAGAAAAATTGTACTTGTACCTGGCGGTATCAGAGAATGCAATTAGCTTGGCATTAATCAGAATGGAGAATGGAATTCAGAATCCAATTTATTGCATAAGTAATGCTTTTCGAGGTGTAGAGAACAGGTATCCAAAGCTGGAAAAATTAGCACTGGCATTAATTGAAGCAAGTAGGAGAATGAGGCCATATTTTGAGGCCCATACCATAGTCGTATATACCGACATGCCATTGAGACAAGCCCTTCATAAACTAGATAAATCAGGGAGATTGTTGTACTGGGCAATAGAGCTTGGCGAATATGATATAATTTATGAACCCAGGTCATCGATTAAAGGGCAAGCAATAGCAGATTTCATAGCAGAATTCACCTATCCTGATACCCCCGAGGAGCAAAAGCAGCTCGCCGATCAACCTGTGGATGTTACAGGATCAACAAACACGGGCTCAGACCAACTTAGTTTGGTAAAAGGGCAAGTGGATGTTACAGGATCAACAGACACTGGCTCAGACTAACTTAAGTTGGTAAAAGGGCAAGTGGATGTGACAGGATCATCAAATTCGAGCTTAGACCAACTCAAGTTGGTAAAAGGGCAAGAAAATATGGTCAACGAAGAACAAGAAATATCAGGGGATACTGAAAAGAAGCAACAAATATTTCACCGAGGAACTCTGTCAGATCAGAAATTAGAAGACGAGTTGCCTATATGGAAGCTGTATGTAGATGGCTCATCTTGTACCACAGGATGTGGAGCAGGGATAGTTTTGAACAGCCCAGACGAAGTCGATACGGAATATGCACTACGATTTTAATTCAAAGCTTCCAATAATGAGGCTGAGTATGAGGCCATGATAGCAGGACTTAATTTGGAAAAAACTATGGGGGCGCAACAGGTTATTGTATTAAGTGATTCACAATTAATTGTGAATCAAATATTGGGAACATATGCAGCCAAAGGAGAATTAATGATCAAGTATCATGCAAAGGTGATGGAGTTGGTATCAAAATTTTTTGCCATTCAGTTGATTAGAATACCGAGAATGGAGAATGCAAGAGCAGACGCTTTGGCCCGACAATCATCAGCTACTCGTACCGAGCTGCGAAAAACGATACCATTTGAAGTATTAGATAGTCGGAGCATAGATGAAAACCTGATGATGAATTTTATCACCCTTGACTTAGGACCATCTTGGATGGATCCCATCAGGGCATATATTGAGGAGGGAGAATTGCCGTTGGATAAGATCGATGCCAAGAAATTGAAATTTAAAGCTGCTCGATATGTATTAACTAATGGTGTTTTGTACAGACGAGGAATCATGGCAGGATTACAAAGATGTGTACATCCCTCTGAGGTGAAATAATTGATTGAAGAGATCCATGAAGGGTCCTATGGAGCTCATGTAGCAGGTCGTACGCTTTTACAAAGGGTAATGACACAGGGATACTACTAGCCAACGATGAGGGCTGATTGTATAGCCTATGCCAAGAAATGTGACAAGTGCCAGCGTTTTTCCTCATTCCGAAGAACTCCACAAGCATTGTTGATGCCTATCACTTCCCCTTGGCCATTTTCCATGTGGGGAATAGATTTGGTTGGACCACTGCCAACGACCAGGGGAAGGTTTAAATACATCGTCGTCGCAGTAGATTATTTTACTAAGTGGGTTGAAGCTGAGCCCCTTGTCGATATGATTTACGAGAAGGTATATCAGTTTATTTGGAAAAATATCATTTGCAGGTATGGTCTTCCTCATGCATTCATCACCGACCATGGAACTCAATTTGATAATGAGGAATTCGTTGCCTATTGCCATCAGTCCAACATTTTGAAGCTCCATTCAGCACCAGGTCATCCCCAAAGTAATGGACATACTGAAGTGACGAACAGAACATTGCTAAATGGTTTGAAGAAAAGGCTAAGTGAGGCTAAAGCAAATTGGATTAACAAGTTACAGTCAGTATTATGGGCTTATTGTACTACTCCCTGAGCAGCAACTGGAGAATCCCCATATATGCTGGCATTTGGAAGTGAGGCTGTAATACCTGCCGAGTTGGGTCTCCCAACACACAGAGTATTGAATTTCAACTCCCCAGTCAGTGACTTGATGAGAAGATTGGATTTGGACATGCTTGAGGAAGTTAGAGAAGAAGCAGCTATTAGAAATGCAGCTTACCAACAACGAACAACTCTGTTCTACAATAAGAGGGTGAAGAAGTGCGACCTAAAAGAAGGAGATTACGTGCTAAAGAAGGTCATTCAGAATCACAATAAGTTGGAGGCAAACTGGCATGGACCATACCGAGTTACAGAAGTTGTTCGACTAGGAATTTACCGAATAGCAACTTTAGAAGGAGAAGAGTTTAAGAATGCATGGAATGCTGAACACCTACGCAAGTACTATCAGTGATGTAAAATGTAAAGCAGTTCCATCAGTATGAATAAAATGATGATATTTTGCCAGCCTCTCTCCTTTTATTGAAAGTTTTTCGGGGAATACTAGTACTACACACTACACTGCTCAGCAGTAAAAAAGACATTCCTAAAAATGCCAACCTCGGTTGGTTAGGAAACTATACTCCTAAAAATGCCAACTCGTTTTGGTTAGGAGGCAAAAATATTCCTAAAAATGCCAACCTCGGTTGGTTAGGAAACTAGACTCCTAAAAATGCCAATTCGTTTTGGTTAGGAGGCAAAAATATCCCTAAAAATGCCAACTCCAACTGGTTAGGGAACGACATTCCTAAAAATGCTAGCTCCGGTTGGTTAGGAAACCATACTCCTTTGGTTAGGAGGTAAAAATATTCCTAAAAATGCCAGCTCCGGTTAGTTAGGAAACCATACTCCTTTGGTTAGGAGGAAAAAATATTCCTAAAAATGCCATATCCGGTTGGTTAGGAAACTATACTCCTTTGGTTAGGAGGCATTCCTAAAAATGCCAACTCCGGTTGGTTAGGAAGAAAAATATATTTTCCAAAAATTACCAACGTTGAAAGAGAAAAATTCACCAAGTTATATTGGTTGAAAATAAAAAATCTTGACAATTGAGACCAAGTTAAATTTTATTACTTGTGACTTTTAATTAGTCGAGAAGCAAAACACCATTATTTTTGGGTCAGCCAAATGATTATTACAAATTTAAGCTAGTCGACAACAAGTTTGAATCAACTACAGTTGGTCGATAAATTACATAATGTTGTTATCTTTTTAACAGATATACAGTCAAGCTAGTCGACAATCAGTTGGTCGACAAAACACAAAATGTGGTTATCTTTTTAACAGATATGCATATACATATATAAAGCATTTTACAACCATAAGATTGCGAACAAAAATGAAAAGTCTTTCATTAAATCCAAAAAACAAAATTATATGTTTTTGATTAAACCCAAAAATGAAGTACAAAAATGAAGTACATTGATTATGAAATGTATAAACAACTATTACATTAAGAACCCTATTCTATTGGTCTCTTTCCTTGCGCCTTTGAAACATGTTCCTCGCCAGCAGGAGGATCTTCCAAGGAAAGAGGAGAATTGATGAAGTTAGGGTCTTGAAGTATTCTGATGTTCATTACAGAAGGTCTGTCTAGTAGATGCTCGGGACGAGATAACTCAGCATTTGAATGGAGGTTATAATCACTGAGATACTTTGAAAGAAGGCACCGAGGAATGGCCCGAGCAGGGATCCAGCTCATGTCAAGCTTGAATGGAGGAACTGGTAGATCGAGCAGCCCTGGGTCATGGTAATTCCATAAATAGTGACTTTGCTCCAATTTCAATACACCCAGAGCATTCAACCATCCCTGTTTATAGCCTTCATTGTTAGCGTACTCAATACGAGCATCCAAGTGGCAAAGGGCTTCGTTGTAGCCTGCCATCCAGAACTCTCGAGGTTGTTTGTGGAATTGATAAGTCAGTCTCTCTAATTGCTCGTGAAGGTTTCTAGCAAAAATATCTTTATTTTCCAAAGCAGACTTCTGCGTAGCAAGTTGCTCCTCCAGGCTCTGGACTTTCATGGACATTTCAGACAAGGCTTGATTCTTTGTCATCAGCTGGAATGCTTGGTTTTCCAACGCTGCTTGAGTACGAGCTTCTTCAATAGTAGGACGAAGAACTCTTGGTCGTCCCCGAGCAGGTGGAGTACTTTGTTCCTCGACTTCAACCAGAACAGCTCTTGCTCATCCCCGAGCAGGAGTAGATGGACCATCTCTTCTTAAAGTTTCTAATCCTTCTCATAGTTTGGCGTTCTCAACCTCTAAGAAGGAGAATCCTTCGTCGGTCACTTGTACCAAGGCATTTGAAGAGGAAGCAACAGATCTCAGCTGAGCTAGTTCTTTTTGCAAATTATTGTTCTCTTGCTCCAACAGCTCAGCGATTTGCCTATGCTCTTCAACCTCTGTTTTCAAAGTTCTCTCTCTCACTTCATAACCAGCAAGTATCTTGTCATAGCCTTTCTCAGCACTGAGTTGTTTGATTTTCTTTTCATACCCTTCATGCAAAAGAGCTGAAGATTTTTTATACTGCTGCTGAAGTTCATCAAGAGTACCTTGTAAGTCTTCAATCATTTCGTAATAAGCCACATTATTAGCTACAACACGATAAAGAAGAAATTTCAAGTATTGATAGGCCTCAACTGCCTGTTTTGAAACATCTCGGCCAAGGATGTCTACAATTTGGGACTTATCCAAATCAGTATGACCCGCTTTAAAATATTCATTGCATTGTCTGAGCAGTGTTGTGTCATGATCAGACAACAAGTCCATTCTGGCCATAAACTAATAAAGAAGAGAAGGAAAGAGTTAATAAGAAAGCAAACAGAGCATCAACATCATAGATGATAAAAAATGCGGTTTTTATTACATCATAGAAAAAGAGTACAAAGTTCAGAGTACATATGATAGAAGAAAATAAAATAAAGACAAATACCGAACAACTTCACACCTTTTCCTTATCTCCCAGAACTTTCTCGGGAGGCTGGGATGAGGAGCTAGGTTGCTCGGTGGGAACAAAAAGTTGGTTGGAAGGAGTGGGAGTTTATTCAGATGGAGCAGGCAAAGGTGGAACCTCCTCGTTGACTGACTGGATAGCTTGTGGGACAAGGATTTGATCACCCACAACCATGGAGGACTCCTCGGAGGCAGCTTCGTCTTCTTCTTCATCTTCAATATTTGGAGGGGGCCAGGAAGATGTTGTTGAAACAGTTCAGAACCCTCATCAACCTTCAACTCCCGTAGAGCAGTAACCCAGCCATCTCTGACGTATTTGAGGCTGCCATACTCTACCTGGGACATCATTGCTACCACCCCCTTATTCCATCCTTTGTCCCAGCAAGTGCTGAAGGACTTCTTCACTGCCATTTTTCTTTTCACCTTCTCCGAGGAGAGCTTCTCGGATAGAAGTTCATCGGTGGCCTTCAATTTGCCTTCCACCTCCTCCTTCTGGAAATTTACCTCTTGCAAAAGGGTTAATTCTTCCTCAGCCATCTTAAGCTTGTTCTCAATCTCCCCAAAAGTCTTGAGCTTCTCGTCAAGCTCTTTGTTCTTCCCTTCTAAATTTTTCACTTTAATCTCCAACCCCTTGGAGACTTCAGCCATCTGAGCCTTATCTGCTTCGATCAAGGCCAGTTTTTTCTCCCAATCAGCCTTGTCCTCATCATACTTTTGACAGGAATCCTTCAAGGATTGGGTCAAACCCATTAAAGCATCCTCTACATTGGACGAGGAGCTAGAAGCCTTGATTGCTTCATCTTTCTTTACAATTGTATTAAAGCAACTCACCAACTGAAAAAGGAAATAACGATAAGTCAGTACAGAGATATATGTAATAAGGGAAGAAAGGAAAGCTCAGAACAAGAGAAACTTACTGAAGCAATGTGGCGAGTAGCCAGAGATGTAAGCATATCCCGAGGAAGATTCTCTTCAATTCCTTGGATCTCGGGAATGATCTAAGTCTTCACCGAGCTCATAGCAGAGCTCGGGGGAATAATAGTAGGAACACTAGCACCACTAACTGGGAGCTGGGGGATGGTTTCAGTCAAACCGATCGAGGAGCTTTTCTTCAGCCTCCTCGGGGGCACAGGAACAACTTCAACCAAGGAAGAGCTTTTGGTTGGGGATATGGTGATCACTTCCTTGGGAGCATCACTTTTGCTTGAAGCCACTGGAGGCTTCTCGGCAACCTTCTTGGGTGCAACAGAAGGAGCAGTATCTATTTTCTTTGTCCCCTTTGGGACCTCAGACTTGTTTCTTTTTGCCTCTCCAGCAGAGGCAGCCTCCTCGAAGATAATAGGAACTCTTCTTTTACCCATCTTCTTACTCAGAGGAATGTGAGATTCTGGGGAAGAGTCCTCAGGAATTGGCACTGGTTCAGTAGTGCTGATCATAGGGCGTGCAGTAAAAGAGGATGTATAACTCTTATGCTGTAACAAATATGAAGCAGACCTAATGTGCTCGTCTGCAACTTTCTGATGCAAGCCCCATATAAGTTTCAAGTGATTTATATTAACTTCTTCTTGCTTCGGAGCTTTTCTTTTACTATCAACTACAAATAAATACACATTGAAATATCAGTCACACATTTTATCAAACATAATGAAAGCCCAATTTCAAATATGAAATGAAATAAAAATAAACCTATCCCATTGCCATATGGAGGGCATCTGGGACCATGGTATACTTCGTCTTACACTAGAGGGGCATGTTGCCAATTTTTAATAACAACCCCATGTTCAGAATAATCCCTATTGGCATCAGTGAGGTTGACTACTAAAGCCCTATTCAAAAATTTGGTTTTTAAATAAAAAGTATTATCCAGAATGGCCCATCTATAACAAAACATAATCTCAGGAATTCCTATACGAGTCCCATGAGTTTGATTTAACCTATGCACCCCATTAACTATTCTCTATGTGTTGGGGGCTATTTTGCAGGAACAACATCGAAGTATTGACAAAATTCTAAACACAAAGGATTTGGTGGAAAAGAAAATCCACACTCAGCAATAAAGAGGCTGGGGAACCAATGTCCCTCAGCCAAGCGAAAATAATTTGAAGTCTCAGAAAGCTCCTCCATAGTTACCCAAGAAGGGATAGAAAAGTCAGAACGGAATTTCTCAAGAGATTCAATAAGATAAACCATGATGAATAAAAGAAATGAAGAAGAAGGAAGAAGATCTTATAGAAAAGAAGGAATCTGTTGACAACGAACGGAGGAAAAGATGAACGCACAAGAGAGAGAGAGACAATGAAAAACTCGAAAATAGAAATTGGAAAAGGTAGAAGATGATGGGATTGTATATGCCGCTTAAATACTTTGCATCGGGAAACGGTGAAGGAAATGATTACAAAAAGAAAATATTACGCTACCGGCGACTAAAAGGACAAAAAATGCGCGAAGTTCGAAGCGTTCATAAAAATTCAAAAAGGTGAATTCTACGAATTTGGAAGGAAAAATAAATACGGAGGAAATGCTCCTAAAAATCAGGAGGATCATTTAAAATTGCCATATTCCGAGAAAGAATGTTCAATACTCCTCAAATTTCGAACTACAAAACATTGGGGGCTTCTGTTGATACCAAAATTAATATGCTGGCGTGGACGAATCACAGGAAGACATGTGTCAGTCTACGTGGCACATACAAACATTTCTACAAGTCACTTTAGCAACGAGGAACTTACAAATCACTTTAGCAACGAGGAACTTTACTTCCCCGACCAAGACAGACGCTCAGAGTAATAGGTGTACACCGAGAAACTTCACTGCTCCGAGGAACTCCATTGCTTCGAGGAACTTCATTATGATGAGCAACTAAGGCGGTCCGAGATGCATCTCGACCATAGCATTAATTGCCAGATAATCAACAGTTCATCTATTCATTGAATGCTCATCATACAGACGTATACACTTAAAGGGAATTAATTGTATACCCTTTCACATGTACAGCCTAAGGGCTATAAATACATTGTATCATCCTCATTCAAGGGGACCGGAATTTCTTGATAGAACTACATATCGAGAATTCCAAAACATTCGGTAATAATAGAAACAGTGGATGTAGGCCATTCTTATAAGGCTGAACCACTTTAAAAATTCTTTGTCTTATTTAAATTTATCTGTGATTAAATAATTAGAAGCAATCTAATTTTTTACATCAACACGAACTATGAGGGTTAACTAAGGGAGATTGATCCATAGGGGAATTCGATGTGAATCAAGGGAGAATGAGCCTTTAGGGAAGGTTAGGAATGGTGAGCTAACGGATATTGTGCCTTTAGTCATCAATGTAATTTGAGGGTAGGGAAGCTATTTTTTCCTTCATATTTTCTTTATTGCATACCTCTTGTGTATTGAACTATTTTTCATAGACTTATTAGTATATCTATTATTTATGCAAACATTGATAGGTTCTTGAGGACTGTTTATTTAATGCTTGCAAGGCTATTTGAGTTAATCCCTCATATATTCTTTATTTTCTTAAAATAGAAGCCGTGGAGAGTATGCGTAGGCCGCGGATAGCCTTTTGATTAGAGATATATATCCTTTATATATAATTTCGTTATTAGTTGTATTTAAATTATCATTAAATATTTTCGATAGTCTCTAACTTCAGCATATTATAATTTCACTTGATGATTTGTTTCAAGGAACATAGGATGCTCAATAAACTTATAATATTTGATAGTACAAGTATAGCACCTTGCCGTGGCAGTACTTCTATAAATCGCATTCAATCCATATATGCCGCGGCCTGTATCTCATCTGAGGTGCGGCCAGAACTCCTGTAGGGTGAGGCCTCTCCATAAGAAGCCGCGGCACCCCAATGACCTCACCTCAGGTTCCGCGAAGCCCCTCCAGCTGCGCAGCGCTGCTGCTCTGGGCGCACGCCCTCATCCACATCTACTGCAGACTTGGTGTACGCCACGTGCTCAGGGCATGTAATTCAACTCACAGACCTCCTATAAATAAGGGTCCACACCTCGAGATAAGGGGAGGATTTTTTGGGTCGATTCCAGACGCACCCGAGGCACTACAACACATATTCTCTCTACATCACCCCAACATAAGCTTTGGAGGCCTAGAATCTACACCACAGCCACCCCACGGGCACACCGGAATCCCTAATACTATCATGTACTCTCCTTTATTTTCATACTTGTACGCCTCTATAGGCATGATAATATTGTACAATGCGATGCACGTAATGAGAAGGAGGCAACACAGTGGACGTAAGCCCATTTTAGGGGTTGAACCACTCTATATCTTGTCTACTCTCTGTTTGCTTGCTTTATCTATTTATTCCACACTTCGTACTTGATTTTTTGACACGAGATCTACATGTGTACGATTTCTCGTATCATCAATCTGGCACCGTCTGTGGGAAACCGAGACATTTCAATCTTGTTTCTCTGCACATATGAGTTCTTCAAACACTTTATTCGATCCCGGGGGGTCCTTTGGATCATCTCCTCACGGGTCGGTTACTGGTTATTGGACTCCACATCATATTCACACCCATAGGTGGGTATTTCTTATATCCAGATGTACTCCACCTTATGGATTTAGACCCATATTGCATACCCATGTGATATCATTTTATCTGGCTAGTATCAAAGAGCATGACGGGCTTTTGCCTCAAAAAGATGAATGATTAGGGAGGGATTGTATCTACTCCTTCTTTGCTGCTCTTGACCTATGATCTAGGGTTATCATTGAAACTGCGCCTTGTGTGCATCGAGAGGTTATTTACTCATGAACAAACCCTAGTAGGGGCGTAATCAGTCGGGCTCTAGCTCTAACATGGTGTATCATACGGGGCCACGGCAGTGCATCTTGCTACGCGCCTTATGGCCGCGGCCTCGGTGCCACGTAGCAGTGGCTGTGGCCTCCATTTCCTACTTGGTTCAGTATCTTTGAGATTGCTCACTTCTGTTAGTTTGTTCTCAGATTATATATATACATTGTAAAGACTAACAAAAGCATAAATGGAGGGACAATCCAACCGGAGTGCAGAAATCAAGGATGAGATTGTGAAACTATACAATCACCTTAATCACCTCTATGACAGCCACGCCTCGCTTCGGACCCAGGTCAATTTTCTCACTCAGAGGGTGCTAATGCTGGAGGCCGCGGCATCTAAAAACATAGGCACGGAAGTGGAGGGATTAGCAAAGCCATCCATGCCTGCCGTGGCAGTAAATGAAGCCGTGGAATCAACCATCAGAGGTCAAAAAAGGAAGAAAAAGTCGGGTGCCTATACTCAGTTGAGCCTCCCAATTGAAGAGATCTTGGAAGTCATCAAAGGGGACAAGATTTTGAGGTGGCCAGAAAAATTGAGAGCTCCACCCCACAAGAGGAACAAAGCTACCTGGTGAAGATTCCATCAGGACCATGGCCACGACACAGAGCAATGCTATGCTCTGAAGGATGAAATTGAAAGGCTAATCGGGCAAGGGATGCTGCAGCGATTCCTGAAGAATGCATAAGGGATTCAGCCAGACCCAGTCGAGGCTGCCTACCGCATCTCATCCTTAGTCTTTCTAATTTCAACTATTTCTGTTTATGTTTTATGAAGCTCACTGTAGCCTTAAATACTCAATACTTTATGTTTTGTTAACAAAGTCATTGGCAGCATACATATATAAGTATATGAACTAGCAAGTTTAGCTATATCTGATATTTCTCTTGGTTTCATAATCTGCTACCTCACAAAAAGACTTGTTGTCTCAAACAGATTTAAGAGGAAATATAACAAAATTATCTCAAAGGATTATTCTAATTCAGAATGCGCTCATGGATGGGATACGACCTTCATTAGCTCTAAAGTTTCCCTCGCAATGTGCAACTACATCTTATCATATGATGACCATATTCGCGGAGGCATCTGAGGATTCAAGGAGCTTTTATCAACCACCAGGGCCTACAACGCCAATTCTCTGCTCTCGAAGCGCGACATCAGCCACGGGGCTTATAACGCCCATTCTTATCTTTTGGGACTCGTCATCGAGCCAGGAGGCTTACAATATCTATCCAGGGATGGCTTTATACATAATATTAGCTGTGGGTGGCTTAATAACATAACCCAGCCTGGAGAGGCTTGATAGCATCTCGCATATTAGCTATGGGTGGCTTAATAACATAACCCAGCCTGGAGAGGCTTGATAGCATCTCGCATATTAGCTATGGGTGGCTTAATAACATAACCCAGCCTGGAGAGGCTTGATAGCATCTCGCATATTAGCTGTGGGTGGCTTAACAACATAACCCAGCCTAGAGAGGCTTAATAGCATCTCGCATATTAGCTGTGGGTGGCTTAACAACATAACCCAGCCTGGAGAGGCTTGATAGTGTCTCGCATATTAGCTGTGGGTGGCTTAACAACATAACCCAGCCTGGAGAGGCTTGATAGCATCTCGCATATTAGCTGTGGGTGGCTTAACAACATAACCCCGCCTGGAGAGGCTTGATAGTGTCTCACATATTAGCTGTGGGTGGCTTAATAATGTAACCCAGCCTGGGGAGGCTTCATAGTGTCCCAAGATCGACTAAAGGAAAGCCATGAAAGACAATCGAATAAGCTTTGGAGGCCCTGTCATCATGATCATGAGGCATGTCAAACCCACAAAAGGGTGGCTTCGGTTTCCCAGGGGCAAGGTTCTACAGCCCCATTATCTGGTCAGCAGTCAAATAGATGCCGCGGCATCCTCATCCACCACTACCCTAAGTGTTGGATGGCAACCTGCCACAGCTAAATGGAAAAAGTGACTGAGTCGCTGAGGTGGGCTTGGATTCAGAGTAGTTGCCCTCATTCAGATCACCGCGGCTTCTACATAAAAATGAAGAAATCAAGCCGCGGCCCCAAAACCAAACTTCATTGGCACCGCGGATGATTAACAAGATCAAGATTGCATCGAATTATGCTATGCTGCCGCGGACCTAGTTACAAGTACTACAAGTTCATTCAATACAGAAAGCAAGTTACAAATATGAGGCAGTAACATGCAACCATTCATTATAGCGGGCAGTGTAAAACATGTAATGCAGAAAAGAAAGGAATATTAAGCAGTGATAAAAATATGGTCGTAGCCTTTGTATTAATAGACTTGGATTACAGAAATGAGGGCCGCAGCCACAACAAAGTTTAAGATTACAAAGATGCAACATAAATTAAAAATATAAGAGGATGCGTCATCATCATCATCAGCCTCATCACCGCCCGCGGCAGTCTCTGTCTCCCCCTCCTGAGCCGCTGCCTCTGCCTCTGCTTGGGCTTTCAGCCTTGCTCTCTCTTCATCCGCGGCCTTCAGCTCAGCAATGCACTCTTGATGTTATGCATCACTTAATTTCCAAGCGAGGATCGTCTCCTTGGCATCAGGAAAGTTCCTAATAATTCTCTGTCGCAGCTCCTGGTAGCCGCGGAGGTATGCCCTATTGTTAATAAGGAAGAAATCCTTGGAGCCTTTGAATGACTCCACGGTATGATCTGTGGCTAGCTGGAGGGCGTCGCTATGATCAACTTCCATCTTTTGTATGGCCACAACATGGGCTTCATCCTTCTGAGCAGACTTGGCTTCAAGCTCTTGGTATTTTTACTGGAGGAGGGCAAGCTTGGAACTTGCAATCTCTGCAACACGGGCGGCTTCGGCTGTTTGGGCCTGTGATGATTTCAGAGATTCCGCGGCGTGATTGAAATTCTCCTCCGCTTCCTCTCTAGCCTTGTTGGCCTTCTCCAAGTCCATATTGGCTGCCTGGAGGGCCGCGACAGCGGACGCTTTCCCGGCCTCAAATGAAGAGGTCCGTGCAGACTGCAGGTCCGCGGCATGAGCACTCTTCTCGGCCTCTTTCAGCCTGTACAAAGCCTCGTACTTCCTTTTCTGGACCACAATCACATCCGCGGCCTGTATATGAAATAAAAGACGTTAGCAAAAGTACAGAAAAATATGAGGTGCAAAGATTAAATGACTAGTACATACCCTGAGAAGACTGTGGAGGCCACAATCCTCCAGATCTTCGTGATCCTCCCCTACTAGTCTGTCGAGGTACGCGGCATCCAAGGCTCGCTTCATTCTCCGTGCAGCCTTTGCAGTAGTGTTCCAGGAGGAATTTGGGTCAGGCTGCCTTAATTGAGGCCTTGGCCTACCGTTTGGCCCGGACACTCCGCGGAATTGGGGAGGGGGCAAATTTGCATTAACGTCCACTACATTTGGTGGGGGAGGAGAGGACGTTTGGAGGGGAACTTCCGCTGACATCAGTCCAGCCGCGGCCAAATTTTCCCCTATGTCGTCATCAAAATGTTCATGATGCACAAGGGTTTCATCATGAACCACCTGATCCGCGGCAGGATCAGTGGCTTTATTTCCAGCCTGATCCGCGGCAGGATCAGTGGCCTTATCTCCAGTGGGGGCCGCGGCAGGTACCTTAACTCTGGACCTCTTCCTTTTTCTGCTTCGCGCGGTGTTATTCAGGGCGACCGTGTCCTCATCCATCTCTGCCAGCTGCGCAGCCATCAGCTCCCTATCAACCTCTTCACCTGAAAAAGAATAGCATGAGTTCAACAAGTTCCAAGAGAATAAAATGACCGCGGAATGAAAATAATGGCACAGTTAATTACCTTCTGCGCCCATCTGTTGAGGAATTGATTTGTTTGGGAAGAATCCCGCCTCAAATATAGTTGCCGACGTTACAACTATGTTGAACTTCTTATGCTTAGCAGGAAATTCCGCGGCCTCAGCAACTCTTTTTTCCTACCGCGGGTTCAAGTGCAGATTGTCAAGGGCTGCAGAAGGAAAATACAATTCAAGTTAGTAGAAGTCAAGTGAAATTAAAGGACGTGGCTATAATCTTATACCTAGTTTTGAGGGTGAACCCCACTGCCGCGGCATTTTATATGATCTCTCTCTTTCATTCTCCTCGGGGTGCATCTCCCAGCCTCCACCGGTGATATAAAAATATTTTCCATTCCAGTTTTTCACACTCGTAGGCCTCCCAGTGTAGAGGTTCTCATCCCTGCCGCGGCTAGAAAAATAGTAGTAGCCCGTGAACTTTACTGAGTTCTCCTTTGGGCGGTAGAAGTGAAAGAACTCCGCGGGAGTAATGTCCTTTTTGAACAACTTCTCCCAAAGGACAACTGCAGCTAGAACACCTCTCCAACCGTTGGGGTCTAACTGAGCTGGGGCCAGTTTCATTGTCTGGAAAATACGACGGATGGGAACAGGAACAGGTAGCCGCAGCCCATAGATGAATGCGTGCAAAGGGAAGCAAATCCCATCGTCAGACAGAACCGTGCACGATCTTTGGTTCGCGGCAGGGGCTGAGCACGTCAAGTTTTCTGGAAACTCGAAAGCCTCAGCAACCTGCTCAACTCAATCTTGGGTCATCGAGCCGCGGATGTCAAGCGCAGCCAATGGTTTTCCAGCCCTCCCTGATGTACCTCCAGGCTTATTTCTAGCAGCCGCGACAATATCTCCTTCTCCCATGGGATGGGTACTTGAGTTGGCTTCCTCTTCCATCGGCTGAGATTGGGAATCTTTCACAGATGCAGAATCCGCGGAGGTTGAGTCAATTATCACGCAGTTCGGGCAATCTTTCAGTTTGCAGGGCCCAACTGATCTCAGAGGGGACACGGAAGTAAGCTCTGGGGGAGAGGTCCCAAAATGCTTTGCCCAAAAGCCTCTCAGGAACTCGTCTGGGTTAAAGCTCATATGGCTGCAGCAGTACCTGAAAAGCAGAGTTCGCAGTTAGGCACCGCAGCCAGTATGACTTGTAAGACTTCAAGAAGCCGCAGAAGGTTATTTTTTAAGTCTTACAAGCTGGAATTACGTCCCTAATACGGTTGTTAATGGGCGAACCCTATTGCTTATGGGACCAAACGGTCCCAACTGGCCGTGGCCACATCCATATTTATGGAACATGTGCTGCCACGGAAATAAGACAGAATTGCTTTAAGGCATTCTCGACCGCGACCATTCCTAATTCTTTAGACAACTCAATATGCTCTAGTAGCAACAACAGTTATTTTACATGGATGTCTTGGGTTCGTGAAAGTTTTTAGGCTCATGAAAGTTTTAAGGCTATTCCTAGATGGCCAGGTGGGATTAAGTTGATTTGTTGCCGTGGATGACGGCTTGGGGGGCCGCGACCATTTAGCACGATTTGACGCAGAATTGCAAGTTCAGACGATTATTATAATCCTATGTTGCCGCGGCCTCTATCCTAAACAGTTGATTAACCAATTTTTAACTATTCTAAGATCAAATTCACAGAATGTGGAGGGTTCAGCTATGAACATCAAGAACAGTGATGTGTATTTCATATGCAGCATATGTGACAAAAAGAAAAACGAACAAGTAAAACCCTAGATTTCTAGCAAATGAACCAGGAAAGGCATAAACAGGGAAGAAAATTGGATGTAGTGGTTGAAAAATCACCTGGGAACGAAGAGAATCGCGAAGAATCAGCTACAGACCACCTTGAACTGCCACGCACCGCCTCAGAGGGTCGCCGGAATATGCAGGAAGAAGTGTGCAGAGTTTCGCTCTCGATTTGCTCTCAAAAGATTTGGAAACGTAATGGAGTCCATGACCAGAAACAATTTATATAAGGGAGAGCAGAAGACGAATCGTCTCTTTGGAAGCACC
The DNA here is from genome assembly GCA_949130495.1 of Sambucus nigra. Classification (NCBI taxonomy): domain Eukaryota; kingdom Viridiplantae; phylum Streptophyta; class Magnoliopsida; order Dipsacales; family Adoxaceae; genus Sambucus; species Sambucus nigra. The sequence goes on along the minus strand of OX422207.1, from coordinate 107,581,079 downwards.
GCGGCACCTTGGCTACTTAGCCGCAGTCCCAATATGTCTCCCTTGACACTACGGCTTGGGGGCTTATTGATAGTACAAGTATAGCACCCTGCCGTGGCAGTACTTCTATAAATCGCATTCAAGCCATATATGGCGTGGCCTATATCTCATCTGAGGCGCGGCCAGAACTCCTGTAGGGTGCGGCCTCTCCATAAGAAGCCGCGGCACCCCAATGACCTCACCTCAGGTTCCGCGGAGCCCCTCCAGCTGCGCAGCGCTGCTGCTCTGGGCGCACGCCCTCATCCACATCTACTGCAGACTTGGTGTACGCCACGTGCTCAGGGCATGTAATTCAACTCACAGACCTCATATAAATAAGGGTCCACACCTCGAGATAAGGGGAGGATTTTTTGGGTCGATTCCAGACGCACCCGAGGCACTACAACACAGATTCTCTCTACATCACCCCAACATAAGCTTTGGAGGCCTAGAATCTACACCACATCCACCCCACGGGAACACCGGAATCCCTAATACTATCATGTACTCTCCTTTATTCTCATACTTGTACGCCTCTATAGGCATGATAATATTGTACAATGCGATGCACATAATGAGAAGGAGGCAACACAGTGGACGTAAGCCCATTTTAGGGGTTGAACCACTCTATATCTTGTCTACTCTCTGTTTGCTTGCTTTATCTATTTATTCCACACTTCGTACTTGATTTGTTGACAATAGATCTACATGTGTACGATTTCTCGTATCATCAATATTTATAATAAATTATTTACCTTAATTAAACAATCCACCAAAGTGAGTCATGGAGCTTCCACACTAATTCAAGAGCATGGTTTCTTCCATCTACTGCGCCACTAATGTCATGTTCAATTAGGCATGGATTGTCAATATTGGTCCCATAATGTCTTTATAAAAATAGTATTTATGTCACATTCATTTACTCACATACGTGCATAAAATAAATATAGGATATTTGTAGTGTAAAAAATAAGCACTAGTAATAGAAAATATCAATATTGTATCGACTACACTTAAGACTCATACCTTAAGCAGGTTTCATTAATATATTTTGTTATAACCCACTTATATGGATTTGGTATGTTAACATTTGTACTAATGTGTTCAAGTGGCACTCGTTGTTTCATATTTTCTTCATCAATGGAAAGGTATTTGTATTCATTTTGGTTATTTACTTTTATAATACCTAAGATTTCTTCATAAAGAAGATTCCAAAGATATTATGAAATATTTCAGCTGCTTAATAACAATGCCGACAACTCTAAGTTATGAAACAAAGTTACGATGTCATAAACCATACTATCCATATGTATTCAAAATGGAACTACATACTATCCTTAGAACCGATAAATTCGAGTCGTAATAACCGCTCATCTTTAAATGATCAACCATCTTAAATGTGAGCATATAAATTTTGAGTATATCATTATTTCATACATCACTCTCTTAAAACCCTTATAACATATTTTATTTCTTTATTTTTTATTTATATGCTCGCATATAGATAAATTGATATATAAACTTACTCCCACTCATCTTAAAGTGCATACAAATATAGAATAATTAAATACATGGTTGTAATGTTTGTTAAAAATACCGTAAGTGGGAAACTTACTTAACTTTATAAAATGATCTCTTAAACATACGCACAACGTTTATCACGATCCCATAAGAAAAGTAGTTTTCCTGTCCATTAAAAGTAATGCTCACTCAAAATGAGCTACTAGTGCTTAAGAATTCCATGTCTGTAGAAATAATTAAAAAGGTTCATTTATAGCCTCTTTCCTCATTAATGGTGAAATGATTACATATTTAACTTTATATCATTTAATTACCGTTGCCTTCGCTTTTGTTCTTAATGACGCACTCATATCGAACATTATTGTTTCAAGTTGGTAATTCAACGAGATCCAAAATTTATTTCTTGTCCTTTAGTTTGACTTATTCTTATAACTTTTGAAACGAAAAGCAGATCATTACTTATCCCTATGCCAAATTCATGTTCGTATAGACACACAACATAATCATTTAGGATAATAGACTCCTATTAGGATCTTAATACTATTACGTATGATTTTATCTACATTTATCTCATGGTTACAATATGATCATCTAATTGTTGACAATTTTTTTGTTCTTTGTTGTTAAACAATCCAATACTAAATGAACAATTATTCAAATAAGTTAATGGATAAGGGTACAAGTACCCTAACTTCCTTTTTAACCATATTTTATGATTTGCTACTCCCGCTAATTTCACCATTCATAAGTAATTTGTTATTTTAGATTTTACTTAATGCAATAAGCACATGACCACTACTATTATATAATATATACAGGTCCACTTGAAGGGATTTTTATCATAATATCCCACTTGGTCCATATAGGTCATCCTCATTTAGATATCGTAGCGTCTTAAAAGCATAGCTCGACTACCAAAATTTATAATATATATTACAAAACAACCTTGTCCACTAAAATCACAAAAGGAAGTCTAGACTATAGAAGGTCACGACCATATGGTAAGCCATAACCACAAGTGAAGTTCTTTTGTACAGGACACGGCGTAGGACTTATAGACCGGTGAGTAATAACGATAACAAGGGGAGACTTTAATCCACATAGTTTCACTAAAGCCACAACCTTGGACTTATAGGTCGTGGAGACAAATGAAGGCCATAACCTAAGGAAAAGGGTTTGCGGTTTAGTGATGTAGACTTTCGAAGGCTCATAACGTGAGGTGAAGACCTAGCATAATTAGGGAATAACTTGCGAAAAAGGTCTTAGAGGTTACAGAAGCCTTTTGGACGGTATTTTTTAAAAAGATGATGACATAACTGTAAACCCTAGTTATTTTTAATAATTCCCATAAATAGAAACCATCGGCACACTTTCTAAAGCTATTAAAAACATAATTTCCCACACTAGAGAAAAAATGAGATTTTATTAGAGGATAAGGTGCTCTCGAATAAGAGATCGAGTCTATTTCTATCAACAGTAGAATGAGGTAGTTTAGAGACGACGGATGTGTATTGTTCATCGGACCAATTCCATTAAGGTAAGGGACATGTCCTTATCATCTTCTTCCTTGTTTAAACCCTAATTTCCATGTTTTCAATTAAATTTGATGATCGCTTGCATATAGTTTAGGTTTTCTGGGTTTTAGGCCATGTACATTTACTATTCATAGTATAATATCTATTACTCATTGAGCTTTTAAGGTTAGGGACTATTACTATGGGTTTGTGACTGTAAAGTTTTAATTATATTTTTACTAATATTATGATGTTTTATGTAGGGTTTTACCTTTGATCTTTGAGGGTTTGAGTTATGTGATATTTAGAATTTAAAACAATTGTTCTACTAAAATACCCATAAAATTTGAAGATCGGGAGATATAACCCCATCTTTGAGGTCGCTGTCTTTCAGTGGTATTATATTAATTCTGATGGGTAATTTTGAGATGAGATTCATTGCTGAGACCGAGTCACTTTTTAGCTCAGATAAGGTATCATTTTCTGCTGAAGGCCACCCACTTAGTGCTTAAGGTCAAAATGGTTATACCTAGAGACATTAATTCAAGGTACAATGGGCTTACACCTTGGGAGATCTTGTCCAAGGTTGCGAAGTTAAAAAAAGATTACGGGATCACCATTCTGGAATTTTGTAGGAGGGGAGGTCACGGCCGTGGAATGATTAGGTTAGGGATACCTGGGATCAGGTCAATGAGAATGAGATGTCTAAGGTCATAAAATAAAGGTTATGAACTATGAGAGTTAACTAAGGGAGATTGATCCTTAAGGGAATTCGATGTGAATCAAGGAAGAATGAGTGTTTGGGGAAATCTAGGAATGGTGAACAAAGGGATATTGTGCCTTTAGTCATCAGTGTAATTTGAGGGTGGGGAAAATAATTTTTTCCATTCCTACTTTCTTTTATTGCATACCTCTTGTTTATTGAACTATTTTTCATAGCCTTATTAGTATATCTATTATTTATGCAAACGTTGATAGGTGCGTGAGGACTGTTGATTTAATCCATGAAAGGCTATTTGAGTTAATCCCTTATATATTCTCTATTTTCTTAAAATAGATGCGCGGAGAGTATGCGTAGGCAGCGGATAGCCTTTTGATATAGAGATATATATACTTTATATATAATTTCGCTATTAGTAGTATTTACTAATATTTAAAGGTTTAGTACGAAAGTATTGTATGATGAGAAAGATTATTATGCTCAAGACTTGTATCCATTAATTTTATGTTAATATCAATGGATTTGGTGAATATTTAATGGTTCATTATGTTATGCGCTACTAAAATATGATAATTGATTTATTTTCCAACTCTGATATTCAGATCGAGGCCTTTTAAATCTCTCTGCTCTATAAGTTGTCCATAATTATAATGATTTTAAATATTTAGCCTCTTGAGAAAAAGTGATATAACGACGCGGCTTAACGCGGAAAGGTGGTGATTCTTAACAATCTGTATAAGCGCATTCGACCTTGGAGACAATAGGAGTGTTAGGAATCTTTTCCCTAGGTATACGTATTTAGAGACCTAGTATAATGATAATATCCTAATACATGTGTGATTCTTGTTAGGTGTAATACCCCGTATTTTTATGGTTTTTAAATTTAGGGATTTATTAACTTTAATTGAGATAAATTAATTTAATTTTAATCCAGAATGTTGTTTGAAATATTTACTAGCGTGACGAGAGTTAGTAATTATTGAAATTTGTTGAAAGTTACTGGATGAGTATAGTAATATATGAGATTTATTTTATAAAATTGTCACGTGTGAATAAAATGGCAATTGTGGAAATTTAATTCAGGATGCGCCTGTGTCGTGTCGGGACTAAATATTGATTAATAAAATTGAATAAATTATAAGTTTCTCGTATGGTCATTTTGAGTGCACCAAATTCTCCGAAAGGGTCGAGATAGTCAAAAAAGTGTACCCAGGGGTTTAGTTTGGGTCTCGGGGGTTTTTTAGGCTTATTTAGTACTCCGGGAGGGCGTTTTGGACATTTCGTAAATATGGGTAATTAAACCCACGAATTTTCTAGGGCTATATCAGATGGTAAGTGTTGTCTTCTAGGGTTAACATAACGAAAAACTACTGACGGCCATTGGAGAGGAAGGGGAGGAGCTTTCCAAGGAGTTCTAGGCCAAGAACTCCTCCGATCGCACCTCCGTCACCGCCAAATGGTAGATCGCGCAACGAGGATTTCAACCACACCAAATTCTTCCACAAATCAGAACTCTAAAATTTTAGGCAAGTATCTATCTTGATTTAATCAAGTTAATGCTCTTTTATATTAGTGTAGGGTTGACTAGAATTAGCGTTCTTGAAAGAAAACATTAATTGGAGACAAAAATTTCATGTTGTAGTGGTAAAGATCATATTTTGGAAATCCATTTCACATGTAGAGATTGAAACAAAAATTTCCATGGTATTAGTGATAGAAAATCTAGAAGAAAAATGGAAGAAACTAAGCTAAAGAAAATTATTAGGGTTCTTGAGATTTATAAAGATTTTCACCCTTTATCTTGTTATAGTTGATGAAATTCGCATGTTTTACGTAGGATATTGTTTATAAGGGTATACAACACTTGTAGCATAAATGGTTAAGAGTTTAGGACTGTAACATGATGATTTGGAGGAGTTTGGGGTAAGAATCCCGTAACTGGGTTTTCTGCAAAATCTGCATAACTGCTTGATCGATTGATCGAGCTCAGAGCATCGATCGATCGACTACCTTTCATCGATCGATCGCCCCTCTTGGAAAACTGCATTTCTTGCTCGTGATAGCTTAATCCGATTTTATAAGTAGTAAACCTTGATTAGGGTTGCTAGAACATAATGGGACATAAGAAGGACCAGTAGGGTCAAGATAGACCCCGTTGAATGAAACTTTAATGTGAAGGGAAATAAAGGGTAAACGGGGAGACATTCATACTTAAGAAATCATACATGCGCTGATTAAATAATTGAAACATCTAGGAAGTTGGATTAGAAGGTGAGTGAGGACCTGCTGAAATTGTACTTGGTTAAAGAGAATACTTCGAGAGACGAGAAGTGGGTTTAGAATAACTTAATTACGAGAATAAAAGGAATGAGTCCGTTATACGAGATAATTGAGTAAAATGTGTAATAAAGGATAATTATAATTATGGGTCGTGAGTACTCATGATTTAATAATGTGGATGTGAATACATATATTTCAGTGTGATTGTGCATATATTACTTCTATGTAAAAATTGTACCCGGGCTATTTGCTATCACGGGGGATTTCCGCTCCGGGACAGTCTTATCTCGATGGGACCTTTATGGGAGATATTGACTTGTACCCTAGAACATAGTATTTCCCTGGTACATGATATCTGATTGATAGTTAGACAAGCCTAAGAGACGTGTGGGTATGTGCTGACCTCTTAGGACCGGGAACTATGCTTCGCCTCCATTTGTATGTGTTTGTGTTAATGCAGTTCGAGAGTGATTCCGAACTAGCATTTCCCTAAATATATGTGATATAGGGAATTGATTGTAGAGTATGCCAGCACCATAGTTTTTATGTGGGGTGCCATTAGTATATATCTATTATATGAGTGATTGGTATATATATACTTATTTATGGAAACTTTGCACCATAGATTTTATGTGGGGTGCCATTTATATATATATTATTTGTGTAACTAATATGTATACGTGTATCTATATGAGAACTTTCTACTGAGCGAAATAGTAGTTAAGTAAAGTATGAAATTCTTCAACTTCGCTATAAGTATTCGGAAACATTATAACGATACGGAATTATTCTAAATAACGTAAGAAATCTTGAAGAGATAGATTTTTCTAAAGTAAATATCATAACCTTAATTTCACGTGTTAATTCTAATGGAGAATAAGTTAGAGAGATATATGGGATTCATTAGTATGGTAGACGTGCACACTAGATGAGAGGTGAGAATTCTCAAGAGAGGGTTGCATACTAATGTGACTTTTGCATTAACCGGTAAGCATTTTAAATACTTGCTAAACTATTTTTAAAACTGTTTTACATTCGGGCTCTGACCCGTTTGCTATTATCTCTGCTCCCTTGTGTGTGTGTGTGTGTATATATATATATATGTGTGTGTGTGTGTGTGTGTGTGTGTGTGTGTGTGTGTGTATTACAGGTGCCCAGCCACAGGGGCGTCATGCTTAGGATTCTTTCTATAGAACGCGTTGTAGCTTTTGTGGGAGTTGCAGGTCATTGCTTAGACGACTTCATTGTTGACTCCACTTCTAGTTCATCTTTATCCAGTGGTGGCATGTGTCGCCCTTTTCCATTATTCAGTTGGTTTTGTTAGAGATTGTAATTCTTTTACGTTCAATATCTTTATTTCGGTATTTATTACTATCAGGATGCTTTCCTTTAGTGTTTTAATGTTGGGATTTATTATTGATGGTTAAACTCTTGAATGTTCATTTTTATTCTTATACTTAATGTGTGACTCATAAAATGTTAATGGTTAAAGGTTTTATAATTGGATTTAATAAAATCAAAATAAGGTTTTAAATGGTTTTGACACTTAGCTTAATTAATCAAGGTGTTTAAATACAAAAATTTTCATTTGCGAAAGTGATGCTAAGAATGAACCAACTGTTCACCATGATTTTAATTTAATAAAGGAGTGATCGTCCGGTATTTAATTAGGCGAGGTGTCACAGGTGGTATCAGAGCATCAGGTTCTAGTGTCCTTTTGGATCTGTGCGGGTTATTATGCTTTCAGCATTGCTTTGTTTGATATAGAGCCCTATGTTTAGGATTGTCGATTTCTTTGATGAGATTTCGTTCTCCTGCTATGACGTATATACATTAGTGAATTTTAATTTCGTTCGGATGTGTGCGTGTGCCGAGCGATGACAGATGTCAGAAGAGGACCGTTAAGCGGACATAAGGAGACAGGGTTCAGTTGAAGTGGTAAAATATATTCGAGTATGATGACCGTAGTTAAGGTCACCTCCATTATGGCACGAGAAGCCAAGACTAGAAAGGCGACTAAGGCACAACAATGATTTACAAATGCTGCTATAGTCGAAAGAGGTGCGAGAGTAAACTCACCCAACGTGTTACAAAACGTGTAGAGGACTGTCAGTGGGAAATTCTAGAAATGCGATAATTATTTGTGTTTACCAAAGGAGGTAAAGTATCCAAAGGTTTAGATACAGGACTGAGTGTGGCTAACTAAAAGTGAAAATTTAGAGAAAATTTTCTTGGCTTTCGGGATGAAGTTATAATGATGCTAGTCAACCACAAATTTTTAGAAGTGGAATGCTATGTCTATAGGAGAACCTTAGGTACAGTGTTGACCGTATGTTCTTTCCTCAGCTGTTCAGGATTAGAAGTGAACGTTGTCCTGAACTCATCGCAGGAGGGCGTGACAAAAGTCCATTTGTGAATATGAATATTAATCGTTGGCGAATTTTTTATCGGGAAATATAGATACAAGTGGAGGAAATGACTCCAAGTGGGAGATCGACTCATAATAAAAAAATTGATAACACTCAAAGAGGAATTCTGATGGACGGCCGATTTAGAGGTTGGCAATGTCGTATTTTGTCAATAAAGATGGTAATGCTCCTTTGTGTGGGAATCTAAAAGAATCGAAGAATTTAGTCGAGAATAAGACTGAATACAACGGTGTTGGTGTAGCACCACAAAGGGATGTGGATACACATCAGGGGACCCATTTAAATGATTCGGATAGTTGAATTCTTACCAAGTGATTGTAAATTCAGTAAGGACTATTATAAACAGTGACATGTTCTTTAGAGCATAAAAGGCTAAGGGAATAACCGGGGTAGCCAACAAGAATCGAGTCTACTAAAGTTCGAGAGAAGGACAATCCTAACATGGTTAGTAGGACATGTGATAAGTGGAGTATGTGTTGAGGCATTTTATGGGGAGTGAAATCGCACGCGTTATATTTTCCGAAGTGAGTAAAGGGACAAGAATACGGTGCCTAGTAAAAGACAACGATTAAAGTAGTTTTGTTTTGGTTTGGGCAGACGTGTTACGTTCGGAAACCATTTGTGCGGTCAAGACGATTACCAAGGTGGAAGTATAAGTTGTATCCTCAGAGGATGAGGCGTGTTTATGTGGCACGAATGAGTTACTATATTTTATTCATTGCTAGATTAGCATGTGAGACGAGTTTAATGCAAATAATTATAAACTTTATTACTATGGGAATATTTTTCCCTAGCGTAACGGGATTTTTCTTTAGTGCTATCCACCGAGGATGAATGAGTATATTAAAAGTGTTATGTACTTTATTGAGGTTACTCGTTGTAGTGATGTGATATGCGAGTATGATATTATCTTTGTTAAAACGTTACAGAAATGGTTAGTACAATAGTGGGCATTTATTGGAAGGCTATCGGAGTGGTTGCGTTAGTGCATCATATTTTGTCCTTGCGAGGCTTCACCTGCAAGAGGGTCAGACTCGCACTTATATTATCTATCCTAGAGACTTCGGAAGGGATAGTGAGCTCGAGATATTCGATACCGATGTACGTATGGACTTTATCATTATGATTTAGTATGTATCGGGTTTACCATTGAGCAAAAAGATTTAATTCAGTATTATGTTGAGCACTCAGGACTTGGTGATAGGAAGAGTGCATTGTTATATCTATCCTCTAGAGATGTGGGAATTAAGAGTTATACCACTATTATTAGGGAAAGGGATTTCGAGAATTCCGATTGTATGTATTCGAGGTTTATGGAATACAATTACCAACACCCAATACTGAACGATAGTGCAATTGGTGAGATGTTCCTTGTTAAGTGTAATTACGGGAGGAAATGTAACTTTTCTATCAAAAGACGGAATAAGGGGGTACATGCTATGGATGGAGGACCTAACGGATTGCAATGACCGACAATGCTAGGTAGTAGTGTATCGGGGGTGGTACTTGTTTGGATTTCATTTTGCGAGACATACCACACATGAAACTTAGCGTAAGGTTAGAAATAGGGAGACGTTTGGTCACTATTCCATGAGTTCGGTACCCCGGTCGAAATGGGATCAAGTAATTACATATGTAAGTTCGAAGTTAAATTTTGATTTAAAGCCACTGGAGCCGAATTTTGTGGTAATAAAGCATTGAAAGTTATCCCCACGAGTTGAGGGGTGGAACGATGATAAGGAGGATTTAAAAATTTCGATTTCTATGGTGATTGAGAGTACCCAAATGTTGTAACCGCGTTCAGAACACAAGGTGAATCAAGAGTTGGAATGATTTTTAGCATGGATTATCTAGAAATAACTTTATTATACAAAACAGATGACTTGTATTTATTTTGATGAATAGAGCGTTAGTGATTTAATTTGGTTGTTGTACCTAATTGGGAAAATTGTTGTACTTATTTGAAGAAGTTTGAAATTTGTTGTTCCCCTTTTGTTGTCATGGAATTTAAATGCCCTATTCCTTATATTTTGTTGGATTTAGTTAGTTCTACAGATGAATAGCACGTTGTTCGCTCTCCCGGGGCGGTCGGGGTGTTGGAAAAATGTGGGCATCTTCGTTATCTGATAATCGAATCGTCCGAGTTGAGGGGACTTAGGAATGGCCGTGTGGAATATATGTTTGTGGGACTATCATAAAGAAGTGGAAGTGATGGAGTGGATTAAACGTCACATGAGGGGCGATAATCCATACATAAGTATACAATTAGAATATCATACCCTAATTTAATTGGAAGACCATGGGAAGCCATTTAAGAAGGAGTATTCCTTAAATAGAGTAAAATTTAATTATTATGAAGAAAACTCGAAGCGGAGTTGTTAGTAGTCAAGTGTGAGAACGATTTGAAAATACAAAGAGTGATGATGTTAGTATGGTAAAAAAGATCCCGCAGTGCGCATCGTGGAGGAAAGAGCACGGGTCGGAACTTTCGGCATACACCATGGAAGGAAGGGGAGTATTACGTGTCACTTAATGTGAGACATTTCAAGGAAAAATCGATGTTTAGCAGGACGTAGTGAGTAGTCTCTACATGCACCGCCCATAGGTAAGGTTCAGTTGGAAGAGGAGAATCAACCAGAGAATTTTGTGTTTATCGACAAATCCTGTAATTGGAAGAGGCCGGTAAAGTCGGTAAAGTTCTTGGATGGGTTACCATCCTCAAAACAAGATCAAGGGTTCATCCGAACATGTGAATTAAGTCGCCCGAGAAGAAAGTGATTGATATTCCTTTGGGGTGGTTTACAATATTAACTAGTATGTCCTAGACTTCCTTTGAAAGGAAGGATCGCGCCAGTACATGGTACAGCACAATATTAATTTATGAATCGGGATGAGATTTGTGAATCCCACCTTTGATATGGGATTTCAGGAACTAGCGGAGATGAGGCTTCGTTTCGAGTAGGATGTATCACCCTTAGCTAGGGAATAGGCGCACGGTGATTAAAGATTAGTGGAGCCACGTGAAGGAAATTTTGAAATCTTGGTACGATGATTTCAGGAATGCTTTGTAGAAGCACTCGTACCTGTTTGTCACGTACGAGGTGCTTATTAAGGTTTTGGTATGGAAAAACCACGACTATTCTCCTTCCGTATGTTTAGAGGTGAGTGGATAATAAGAATTTTGGATCGGTCAAGAATAATCCGATAACTATGGTGGAATTCCATGACTATTTTAGGCGAACAAGAGTGGTCAAATGTTCGTATGGTTTTCTCTGAATGGGAGTTTTGTATATGAATAAATTCGAGTAGTTGTCATGTAGTGAGGTGAGGCCTCCCAATGATAGTGAGATAATGGAAATTTATAATATATAGGCGTGACCTATGCGAATGTTGTTAGTTGGGAGCTCCATGTGAGGTGTCTCCAATGAGAATGTTCATCAAGCTTGCTGTAAGGCGGGGGATATAGTGATTAAATGCCTTACTAGGTAGATAGTTTGCGTACTGAAAAGATATCCAGAATTGTTCTACCAGGTAAGCCTTATTTTTCGAATTTCGGGACGAAATTCCATTATTAGGGGAGAAGTATGTAATACCCCGTATTTTTATGGCTTTTAAATTTAGGGATTTACTAAATTTAATTGAGATAAATTAATTTAATTTTAATTCGGAATGTTGTTTGAAATATTTACTAGCGTGACGAGAGTTAGTAATTATTGAAATTTGTTGAAAGTTACTGGATGAGTATAGTAATATATGAGATTTAATTTATAAAAATGTCACATGTGAATAAAATGGCAATTATGGAAATTTAAGTCCGGACGCGCCCGTGTCATTTCGGGACTAAATGTTGATTAATAAAAGTGAATAAATTATAATTTGCTCGTATGGTCGTTTTGAGCGCACCAAATTCTCCAAAAGGGTTGAGATAGTCCGAAAAGTGTACCCGGGGTTTTAGTTTGGGTCTCGGGGCGTTTTTAGGCCTATTTATACCCCGGGAGGGCGTTTTGGACATTTTGTAATTATGGGTAATTAAACCCACGAATTCTCTAGGGTTATATCAGATGGTAAGTGTTGTCTTCTAGGGTTAACATAACCAAAAACTAATGGCGACCATTGGAGAGGAAGGGGAGGAGCTTTCCAAGGAGTTCTAGGCCAAGAACTCCTCCGGTTGCACCTCCGTCACCGCCAAATGGTAGATCGCGCAACGAGGATCTCAACAACACCAAATTCTTCCACAAATCAGAACTCTAAAATTTCAGGCAAGTATCTATTTGGCTTTAATCAAGTTAATGCTCTTTTATATTAGTCTATGGTAGACTAGAATTAGTGTTCTTAAAAGAAAACATTAATTGGAGACAAATATTTCATGTTGTAGAGGTAAATATCATATTTTGGAAATCCATTTCACATGTAGAGGTTGAACCACGAATTTCCATGGTATTAGTGATAGAAAATCCGGAAGAAAAATGGAAGAAACTAAATTAAAGAAAATTATTAGGGTTCTTGAGCTTTATAAAGATTTTCAGCCTTTTATCTTGTTATAGTTGATGAAAATTCGCATGTTTTATGTAGGATATTGTTTATATCGGTATACAACACTTGTAGTATAAGTGGTTAAGAGTTTGGGACTGTAACATGATGATTTGGAGGAGTTTGGGGTAAGAATCCCGTAACTGGGTTTTCTGCAGAATCTGCATAACTGCTTGATCGATCGATCGATCCCAGAGCATCGATCGATCAATAGATCGATTGATCGACCACCTTTCATCGATCGATCGACCCCTCCTGGAAAACTGCATTTCTTGATCGTGATAGCTTAATCCGATTTTATACATAGTAAACCTTGATTAGGGTTGCTAGAACATAATGGGACATAAGAAGGACCAGTAGGGTCAAGATAGACCCCGTTGAGTGGAACTTTAATGTGAAGGGAAATAAAGGGTAAACGGGGAGACATTCATACTTAAAAAATCATACATGCGCTGATTAAATAATTGAAACATCTAGGAAGTTGGATTAGAAGGTGAGTGAGGACCTGCTGAAATTGTACTTGGTTAAAGAGAATACTTCGAGAGACGAGAAGTGGGTTTCGAATAACTTAATTACGAGAATAAAAGGAATGAGTCCGTTATACGAGATAATTGAGTAAAATGTGTAATAACGGATAATTATAATTATGAGTCGTGAGAACGCCTGATTTAATAATGTGGATGTGAATTCATATATTACATATATGACAGTGTGACTGTGCATATATTACTTCTGTGTAAAAATCGTGCCCGGGCTACTTGCTATCACGGGGGGTTTCCGCACCGGGATAGTCTTATCTCGATGGGACCTTTATGGGGGATATTGACTTGTACCCTAGGACATAGTATTTCCCTGGTAGAGGCTATCCGATTGATAGTCAGATGGGCTTAAGAGAGGTGTGGGTATGTGCTGACCTTTTAGGACCGGGAACTATGCTTCGCCTCCATTTGTATGTGTTTGTGTTAATGCAGTTCCAGAGTGATTCCAAACTAGCATTTCCCTAAATATGTGTGATATAGGGACTTGATAGCAGAGTATGCCTGCACCATAGTTTTTATGTGGTGTGCCGTTAGTATATATGCATTATATGAGTGATTGGTATATATATACTTATTTATGGAAACTTTTCACCATAGATTTTATGTGGGGTGTCGTTTATATATATATATATATATATATTATTTGTGTAACTAATATATATACATGTATCTCTATGAGAAGATCCTACTGAGCGAAATAGTAGTTAAGTAAAGTATGAAATTCTTCAACTTCACTATAAGTATTCGAAAACATTATAACGATACGGAATTATTCTAAATAACGTAAGAAATCTTGAAGAGATAGATTTTTCTAAAGTAAATATCATAACCTTAATTTCACGTGTTAAGTCTTATGGATAATAAGTTAGAGAGATATATGGGATTCATTAGTACGGTAGACGTGCACACTAGATGAAAGGTGAAAATTCTCAAGAGAGTGTGGCATACTAATATGACTGTTGCATTAACTGGTAAGCAATTTAAATACTTGCTAAACTATTTTTAAAACTGTTTTACATTCGGGCTCTGACCCGTTTGCTATTATTTCTTCTCTCTTGTGTGTGTGTGTATATATATATATATATATATATATATATATATATATATGAATTACAGGTGCCATATCATAGGGGCGTCATGCTTAGGATTCTTTGGATGGAACGCGTTGTAGCTTTTGTGGGAGTTGCAGGCCATTGCTTAGACGACTTCATTGTTGACTCCACTTCTAGTTCAGCTTTATCGAGTGGGGGCATGCGTCTCCCTTTTCCATTATTTAGTTGGTTTTTTCAAAGATTGTAATTCTTTTACTTTCAGTATCTTTATTTCGGGATTTATTACTATCAGGATGTTTTCCTTTAGTGTTTTAATGTTGGGATTTATTATTGATGGTTAAACTCTTGAATGTTCATTGTTATTCTTATACTTAATGTGTGACTCTTACAGTGTTAATGGTTAAAGGTTTTATAATTGGATTTAATAAAATGGAAATAAGGTTTTAAATGGTTTTGACACTTAGCTTAATTAATTAGGGTGTTTAAATACAAAAATTTTCATTTGCGACAGTGATGCTAAGAATGAACCAACTGTTCACCTTGATTTTAATTTAATAAAGGAGTGATCGCCCGGTATTTAATTAGGCGAGTTGTCACATTAGGTTTCGTGGGAAAGAGGAAACCGCACATGAGTTAATGGTGTCGTGAATAATAAGAATGCATGTGTGAAGCAAGTTCATGACGTGGTAGTTCGATTCATAGAAGCACTAAAGAGGGTCATCGATGCAAGGAAATCTATGGAGAATCCGGTGGGCTTCCCCTTAGAACACTTTAAGAAGTTGGAGACAAAACCTTAAAGTGGGAGAGCCTGGCCCTTTGATGTCCGATGCATGGGTAAGGAAGAATGAAAGAATATTTAAGGTCTTAAGCTCCAAGGACGAATAAAAGGTGTCCTTTACCTCCCTTATATTGGAGGTCAAGGGTGGTCACTAGGGATCGATGAGCAAGAGGACCCAATGGGGAGGATAGACCGCGGCCATTTATTGGGCCACAATGAAGGAGATTTTTCTGGAAAAGTACTTTCCCACCATGACTAAGAAGAATCTAGAGGCAGAGTCTTTAGAACTACCATGTGGATCAAATTTTGTGATGGAGAATTATCTATGATTATGGATTTTTCACACTATTTCTCCTTTACCAATGAGGATAAAGCGAAGAAGATTGAAATTGATTTGATGCTTGGACGCCGCAATAGGGTTGTGAGGTTGAGAACGAGAACATATAAGGAATTACTTGAGGTAACCGAGATCATGAAGTAGTATTTTGAATATAGGTTGAAGGCTAGAGGAAGAAAGAGAAAGGGAAGAGACGGGGGAAAAGAAAGAGTATAATCTATGACATCGATCTTAGAATCTATAAGGGAAGGTCAAAATTCTTAAAATTACATGCTTCAGCTGCTTGGTAACAATGACGACAACTCTAAGTTCTGAAATAAAGTTACACTATCATAACCCATACTATCCATACTTATTCAAAATTGAACTGCATACTATCCATAGAACCGTTAAATTTGAGTCGTAATAACCACTCATCTTTAAATGATCAACCATCCTAACTATTGATGTAAAAAATTTGATCGCTCTAATTATTCAATCACAGATAAATAAAATGAGACAAAGATTTTTAAAGTGGTTCAGCCTTATAAGAATGGCCTACGTCCACTGTTATGTTATTTCTGAGTGTTTGGGAGTTTTTCTCGATTACAAGTGCTCTCAAGAAATTCCGGTCCCTTTGAATGAGGGTGATACAATGTATTTATAGCCTTGAGGCTATCATCTGAAATGGTGATACATTAAATGATATACATATGAAAGGGTAATACATTTAATGACCTTAAGCGTGTGCGTCAATGATAAGCATTTAATGAACCAGTTGAACTGTTGGTTATCTGACAATCAATGATGTGGTTGAGATGCAGCTCAGACCGTCTGAGTAGCTCGGACCGCCTGAGCTTCCTGGTATTCAAGAGTTCCTCGGAGAGGTCTATTCATCGGAGCATGTGAGTTCCTCGGAGAGGTCTGTTCCTTGGTTCGTGTGATCATCTCGGAAATGCTTGTTGTTGCCATGTAGATAACCACGTGTCTTCGTATGATTGGTCCACGTCAGTAGATTAAATTTGGTATCAACAGAAGCCCCCAATGCCTCATGCTTGATCGTTTACTTGAAAGGATGGAGTATTTTATTTTGCAGTGTTGCTCGGTGCTCGTGAAATTCTTGATCTACCTTCTTGATTTGTTCAACATAAAGTGCACTATCTCCTGGACGACATATGATGCCGCTTGTAGCTTATCATAATCTTCAAGTATGTTGATTGGTTTGCTAGCCGACCTACTGCCTTCTGTGAGCTAGTGGTGGACTTCAAAACATTTTCATACAACTTCTTCTTCAATGTTAGTCGAGACAGTAGTAGTAGAGCTCTCAGTGCTGTAGATGCTAAATTTTACTTCTGAACTTCAATAGTATGTGCATAATAACTCCTGAACTTCTGAATATGCCTCTGTGTGAGTTTGTGAAGTTGAATTATGTGCTCGACTGCATGGTGTTATAAGGGTGTGCCACCAAATGAACAAATATATCTATAATAGAAGCCCCCAGATGAACAAATACGTTACCGAGCACCTCCTAGATCGACCATCCTTGATGAATATCAGGATGCTCAAAGATCTTTAACTTCATAAATTTTTCTCTTACTTTAAATGATCCACTTGCTGGCGAGGAACCTGTTTCTAAAGCAGAGGGAGAGAAACCAATAGAGTAGGAATCTCAATATAATAGTTAGTACACAATTTAATATCAATGTAATAATTTTGCGTAATTCATTTTGAATTCAGTGAAAGAATTTCATTTTTGTTTGCAAATTTGTATTTGCTATTGTCTTGTAAATATCAAATACTTTCTTATTTGTGCTTGCATAACAATATTGTATGGTTCATTGACCAAAAAAGTTACAAGTATCAGTAATGTTTCTCGATCACTTAATAATAGAGTAATGAGTATAAAAATGTTTAAAATTTTTCCAACCAACCAAGGTTGTTAAATTTTGCTTATCGACCAACTACAGTTGGTGGGTTTTTATCCCCGACCAGCCATACTTGGTTCAATTTTGAAATATTTTCTCCTCGTCGACCAAATACAGTTAGTGGGTTTTTATCCCCGACCAACCATACTTGGTTGAATTTTGAAATACTTGTTCTTCGAGGAACTTTTATGTAATAGACTTACTTCCCGACCAACATAAGTTGGCATTTGAGAACATATTTTGTTTCCTAATCAACCGAGATTAGCCTTTCGTCGATCATCTTGTGTTCTTGCCTTTTTACCAACCGGAGTTGGTTGTAGGTTTGAACTATCATGTCCACTAGTTATTTTACCAACCTGAGTTGGTCACGCTAGTATACGCCTCCTAACCAAAGGAGTATAGTTTGTTCTCGCCCTTTTACCAACCGGAGTTGGTCGTGGGTTTGAACTATCATGTCCACTAGTTATTTTACCAACCGGAGTTGATCACGCTAGTGTACGCCTCCTAACCAAAGGAGTATAGTTTGTTCTCTCCCTTTTACCAACCGGAGTTGGTCGTGGGTTTGAACTATCATGTCCACTAGTTATTTTACCAACCGGAGTTGGTCACGCTAGTGTACGCCTCCTAACCAAAGGAGTATGGTGTTCTCGCTCTTTTACCAACCGGAGTTGGTCATGCTTGAACTATCTTGTCCACTAGTTCTTTTGCCAACTGGAGTTGTTCACGCTAGTGTACGCCTCCTAACCAAAGGAGTATGGTGTTCTCGCTCTTTTACCAACCGGAGTTGGTCTGAGTTCAGACTATCGCTGTTTTTACTGCTGTAGTGTTGCACACTAGTATTCCCAGAAAAACTTTCAATAAAAGGAAAGAAGATGGTGAAATATCATCGTTTTCTTCATATTGATGAAACTGCTTTACATTTTACATCATTGTTAATACTTGCTTAGGTGTTCAGTATTCCATGTATTCTTAATTTCCTCTCCTTCTTTTAAGTCGCATTTCTTCACCTTCTTGTTGTAGAACAGAGCTGTTCGTTATTGGTGAGCAGCATTCCTAATGGCTGCCTCTTCTCTAATCTTCTCATTAAATTGCTGACTAGGGAATTGAAATTCAGCACTCTGTGTG
Organism: Sambucus nigra; assembly: GCA_949130495.1. Lineage (NCBI taxonomy): Eukaryota > Viridiplantae > Streptophyta > Magnoliopsida > Dipsacales > Adoxaceae > Sambucus > Sambucus nigra. Next base: position 107,562,331 of record OX422207.1, on the reverse strand, counting down.
TTGGGAGACCCAACTCGGCAGGTATGACAGTTTTACCTCCAAACGCCAACATATATGGTGATTCTCCAGTTTCTGCTCGGGGAGTTGTTCGGTAATCCCATAAACTTAGCCTCTTCTTCAAACCACTTAGTAATGTTCTGTTCGTTACCTCAGTCTGTCCATTGCTTTGAGGATGGCCTGGTGCTGAATGAGTCTTCAAAATGTTTGACTGATGACAATAGGCGGCAAACTCCTCGTTATCAAATTGTGTTCCATGGTCGACAAATTATGTTCTTCCAAACGAACTGGTATACCTTCTTGTACGTCATATCAATAAGTGGCTCAGCTTCTACCCACTTAGTAAAATAATCTACTGCAACGACGAGGTACCTGAATCTTCCTCGGGTTGTTGGCGGTGGTCCAACCAAATTAATTCCCCATATGGCAAAGGCCAAGGGGAAGTTATGGGTGTCAACAATGCTTATGGAGTTCGTCGGATGGAGGAAAAACGTTGGCATTTATCACATCTCTTAGCATAGGCTATACAATCATCCCTCATCGTTGGCCAGTAGTATCCTTGCGTCATCACCCTTTGCAAAAGTGTCCAACCTGCTACATGGGCTCCACAGGACCCTTCATGAATCTCTTCAATCAATTCTTTCACCTCGGAGGGATGTACACATCTTTGCAAACCTGCCATAATTCCTCGTCTATACAAAACACCATTAGTTAGTACATACCGAGCAGCTTTAAACTTCAATTTCTTGGCAGCGATCTTATCCTTCGGTAACTCTCCTTCCTCGACATATGCCCTGATGGGATCCATCCAAGATGGTCCTAAATCAAGAGTAATAATATTCATCGTCAGGTCTTCATCTATACTTCGACTTTCTAACACCTCAATTGGTATCGTTCTTCGCAACTCGGTATGAGTAGCTGATGCTAGTCGGGCCAGTGCGTTCGCTTGTGCATTCTCCATTCTTGGTATTCTGATCAACTGAATGGCATCAAATTCTGCCAACAACTCTATCGCCTTTGCATGATACTTGACCATTAATTCTCCTTTAACTGCATACGTTCCCATCATCTGATTCACAATTAATTGAGAATCACTGAATACCATCACTTGTTGCGCTTCCATAATCTTTGCTAAATTAAGACCCGCTATCAAGGCTTCATACTCAGCCTCATTATTGGAAGCTTTGAATTGGAATCGTAAGGAATATTCCACGTCAATCTCGTCTGGGGTGTTCAAAACAATCCCTGCCCCACAACCTGTTGTGCAAGATGACCCATCTATATATAATCTCCATGTAGGTAACTCATCTTCAAATTTATTATCTGACAGAGTTCCTCGGTGAAATATCTGTTGTTTTCTTTCATCCTCCCCTGGAAATTTTTGCTCCTCGTCGACCATCTCTTCTCGCCCTTTTACCAACCGGAGTTGGTCTGGGTTTGAATGTGATGATCTTTCTACATCCACAAGCCTTTTTACCAACCGGAGTTGATCTGGACTTATGTTTGTTGATCCTGTAACATCCACAGGTTGGTCAGCGAGTAACTTTTGCTCCTCGGGGGTATCAGGATATGTAAATTCTGCTATAAAGTCCGCTACAGCCTGCCCTTTTAATGATGATCTGGGTTCATACACAATATCATATTCACCGAGCTCTATTGCCCAATACATCAGTCTTCCTGATTTTTCTGGCTTATGAAGGGCTTGTCCCAATGGCATGTCGGTATACACGACGATGGTATGGGCCTGGAAATAAGGCCTCATTCTTCTACTTGCTTCAATTAATGCCAATGCTAATTTTTCTAGCTTTGGGTACCTGATCTCTGCACCTCGAAAAGCCTTACTTGTGTAATAAATTGGCTTCTGGACTCCATTCTCCATTCTGATTAATGCCGAGCTGACTGCATTCTCTGATACAGCCAGGTACAAGTATAACTTTTCTCCCATTACTGGCCTGGATAACAATGGAGGTGCTCCCAAATATTTCTTCAAGTTTTGAAAGGCTTTTTCACATTCATCATTCCACTCGAAAGTTTTTCGAAGTGTTTTGAAGAATGGGAGACATCTCTCAGTTGCTCGGGATACAAATCTGTTGAGCGCTGCAACTCATCCTGTAAGACTCTGCACCTCTTTCTTCGTCGTTGGAGATCGCAACCATAAAAGAGCTTTGATCTTTGCTGGATTTGCCTCAATGCCTCGCTGGTTGACGATGTACCCGAGGAACATTCCTTCTCGTACTCCAAAGGTGCACTTCGTCGGGTTGAGCTTCATCTGGTATTTACCCAGTTGATCAAAGGTCTGACCTAAGTCAACTAGATGATCAACATATTTTTTGCTTTTTGTCAGCATATCGTCGACATAGATTTCCATACTGCAACTGATTTGTTCGACAAAAACCTTGTTCATCAGCCTTTGGTATGTCGCTCCTGCATTTTTCAAACCAAAAGGCCTATTTCAAACCAAAAGGCATAACATTATAATAATAAGTTCCCCTAGGGGTAATAAAAGAAGTACTTTCCCTGTCTTCAGGTTTTATTTTGATTTCGTTGTAGCCAGAGTAAGCATCCATGAAGCTGAGCAGCTCGCGTCCCGAAGTAGCATCCACTACCTTGTTGAGATCGGTGAAATCAACACACATTCTCCATTTATTGTTTTTCTTCTACCTGACGAGGAGATCTAGATCTCTCTCTTGCTCGGTCTTCATTTCCTCTTTTATTTATGCGATCAACATACTTTGATAATTTTCCTCGTCTGATGAGTGTTTCAATTTCGTTCTTAGAATGCTTGTCACTGCCATTGCCCTTATGCTCTTTATTGTCGACTTCCACCTTGGTTTCTTTATCCATATTCTTCTTCGCAGCCATAGCCTCCTCGGCATTCATGATTTTGGCCGCTTTTTCCATCAATTCTGACATAGTTGTAGGTGGTTCTTTGGCCAAAGTGTAATACAATTTGTTAGGCAACAACCCACTCATCAATGCGGTGATTGATGTCTTTTCTTCATAATCTATGACTTCCAGCTTCTCGTTACTGAAACGAGTTATGTAATCTCTAGTACTCTCACCAGATTTTTGTCTAACACTTAACAAGTGCGCTACTCGTTTTACTGGCTTTGCTCCAAAACAGAAATTTCCGATGAACAACTCGGCCAGTTGAAAGAAAGTTGAAATCTTACCCCGAGGAAGATTGTTGTACCATATTTGGGCAGATCCAGTAAGAGTTCCTGAGAATGCTCTGCATCTCATCTCGTCGGGGACAACATAGATGTCGGCAGCAGCTTGATATTGCTCTATGTGAAGAACAGGATCTGTCTTTCCATCGTATTTGGGGGTCACCACAGGGGCTTTAAACTTTGACGGGGTAGGAAAATTAACAATATCCTGGACAAAAGGTGTTCCTCGAACAAAGGTTCGTTGTAGAGGGTTCTTGGCCTTAGCCATTTCTCCCAATCTATCCTCCAACCGCTGAATGGAACCTTTCCAAGCATTATTTCCTTCCTCGGTCCTATTGGTTCGAGAAACTGATCGCGTTGAAGTGGCTTCCTGGGATTTATTTTGTCGAGCAGTTGGTCGATCATGGAATTCTTTATTAATACGCCTAGTACGTGAAGAAGGCGCACGGGTATTTCTTGGGAGATTTCGTGATCCATAATGGGATGGTGCACCGCCATGGAAGGTTTGGATGAGTTGTCGCATCGTATCTTGCATGGCGGTTTGGCCCTGAGCTAGATTTGCCATTATTCCAGTCAGATCTGGAACAATTGCTGGTGCAGATGGATTTGGAGGGGTTCCAGCATTTCGATTGCTGGATTCCGGATTATCTGCCATTGATGATGAATGATTTTTGGTGAAAAACGATAACAACAGTCGTTCCCACAGAAGGCGCCAATCTGTTGATGTAAAAAATTAGATCGCTCTAATTATTCAATCACAGATAAATAAAATGAGACAAAGATTTTTAAAGTGGTTCATCCTTATAAGAATAGCCTACGTCCACTGTTATGTTATTGCTGAGTGTTTGGGAGTTTTTCTCGATTACAAGTGCTCTCAAGAAATTTCGGTCCCTTTGAATGAGGGTGATACAATGTATTTATAGCCTTGAGGCTATCATATGAAAGGGTGATACATTAAATGATATACATATGAAAGGGTAATACATTTAATGCCCTTAAGCGTGTGCATCAATGATAAGCATTTAATGAACCAGTTGAACTATTGGTTATCTGACAATCAATGCTGTGGTTGAGATGCAACTCGGACCGTCTGAGTAGCTCGGACCGCCTGAGCTTCCTGGTATTCAAGAGTTCCTTGGAGAGGTCTGTTCCTCGGAGCATGTGAGTTCCTCGGAGAGGTCTGTTCCTCGGATCGTGTGATCATCTCGGAAATGCTTGTTGTTGCCATGTAGATAGCCACGTGTCTTCGTATGATTGGCCCACGTCAGTAGATTAAATTTGGTATCAACACTAACTGTGAGCATATAAATTTTGAGTATATCATTATTTCATACATCAATCTCTTAAAACCCTTATAACATATTTTGTTTCTCTACTTTTTATTTATATGCTCGTATATAGATAAATTGATATATAAACTTACTCCCACTCATCTTAAAGTGTATACAAATATAGAATAATTAAACACATGATTGTATTGTTAGTTAAAAATACCATAAGTGGGAAACTTACTTAACTTTATAAAATGATCTCTTAAACATACACACAATGTTTATCACGATACCATTAGAAAAGTAGTTTCCCTGTCCATTAAAATTAATTGTCACTCAAAATGAGCTACTAGTGCTTAAGAATTCCATGTCTGTAGAAATAATTTAAAAGGTTCATTTATAACCTCTTTCCTCACTAATGGTGAAATGATTACATATTTAACTTTATATCATTTAATTACCGTTGCTTTCGCTTTTGTTCTTAATGACGCACTCATATTGAACATTAGTGTATCAAGTAGGTAACTCCACAAGATCCAAAATTTATTTGTTGTCCTTTAGTTTCATTTATTCTTATAACTTTTGAAACCAAAAGTGGATCATTACTTATCCCTATGCCAAATTCATGTTCGTATAGAAACACCACATAATCCTTTAGGATAATAGACTCCTATTAGGATCTTAATACTATTACGTATGGTTTTATCTACATTTATCTCATGGTTACAATACGATCATCTAATTGTTAACAATTTTTTTTTCTTTGTTGTTAAACAATCCAATACTAAATGAATAATTATTCAAAGAAGTTAATGTATAAGGGTACAAGTACCCTAACTTCCTTTTAACCATATTTTATGATTTGCTACTCCCGCTAATTTCACCATTCATAAGTAATTTGTTATTTTAGATTTTCCTTAATGCAATAAGCACATGACCATTACTATTATATAATCCATACAGGTCCACTTGAAGGGATTTTTTTCATAATATCCCACTTGGTCCACATAGGTCATCCTCATTTAGATATCGTAGTCTTAAAAGTAGAACTCATCTATCAAGATTTATAATATATATTACAAAACAACCTTGTCCACTAAAATCATAAAAGGGAGTCTAGACTATAAAAGGTCATGACCATATGGTAATCCATAACCACAAGTGAAGTTCTTTTGTAGAGGCCAGAGCATAGGACTTATAGACCGGAGAGTAAGAAAGATAAAAATGGGAGACTTTAATCCACAGAGTTTAATGAAAGCCACAACCTTGGACTTATAGGTCGTGGAGACGAATGAAGGCCATAACCTAAGGAAAAGGCTTTATTGTTTAGTGATGTAGACTTTCGAAGGCTCATAACGTGAGGTAAAGAAGTAGCATAATTAGGTAATAACTTGCGAAAAAGGTCTTAGAGGTTCCAGAAGCCTTTTGGACGGTATTTTTAAAAAGATGACAACATAAGTGTAAACCCTAGTTAATTTTAATTATTACCATAAATAGAAACCATGGGCACACTTTCCAAAGCTATTAAAAAAATAATTTCCCACATTAGAGAGAGAAAATGAGATTTTATGAGAGGATAAGGTGCTCTCGAATAAGAGATCGAGGCTAATTCTATCAACAGTAGCACGAGGTAGTTTAGAGATGACGGACGTGTTTTGTTCATTGGACCAATTCCATTAAGGTAAGGGACATATCCTTATCATCTTCTTCCTTGTTAAAACCCCAATTTCCATGTTTTCAATTAAATTTGATGATCCCTTGCATATAATTTAGTTTTTTGGGTTTTAGGCCATGGACAATTATTGTTCATCGTATAATATTTATTACTCATTGAGCATTTGATGTTAGGGACTCTTACTATAGGTTTGTGACTGTGAGGTTTTAATTATATTCTTACTAATATTATGATGTTTTATGTAGGGTTTTACCTTTGATCTTTGAGGGATTGAGTTATGTGATATTTAGAATTTAAAATAATTATTCTACTAAAATACCCTTAAAATTTGAAGATCGAGTGTTCTAACCCGATCTTTGAGGTCGCAAACTTTGGGTAGTATTATATTATATCTGATGGGTAATTTTGAGATGAGATTCGTTGTTGAGACCGAGATACTTTTTGGCTCGGACAAGGTATCATTTTCTGGTGAAGGCCACTTACTTAGTGATTAAGGTCAAAATGGCTATACCTAGAGAGATTAATTCAAGGTACAATGGGCTTACTCCTTCGGAGATCTCGGCCAAGGTTGTGAAGTTAAAAATAGATCGCGAAATCACCATTCTATAATTGGGTAGGAGGGGAGGTCACGGTCGTGGAATGATTAGGTTATAGATACCTGGGATAAGGTCAATAAGAATGAGATGTCTAAGGTCATTAAAAAAAAGGCTATGAACTATGAGGGTTAACTAAGGGAGATTGATCGTTAAGGGAATTCGATGTGAATCAAGGAAGAATGAGCATTTGGGGAAGGCTAGGAATGGTGAAGTAAGGGATATTGTGCCTTTAGTCATGAGTGTAATTTGAGGGTGGGGAAATTAAATTTTTTCCTTCCCACTTTCTTTTATTGCATACCTCTTGTGTATTTAACTATTTTTCATAGCCTTATTAGTATATCTATTATTTATGCAAACATTGATAGGTGCTTGAGGACTGTTGATTATATCCATTCAAGGTTATTTGAGTTAATCCCTTATATATTCTTTATTTTCTTAAAATATAAGCGTGGAGAGTATGCATAGGCCGCGGATAGCCTTTTGATATTGAAATATATATCCTTTATATATAATTTCGCTATCAGGTCTATTTACTATTATTTAAAGGTTTAGTACGAAAGTATTGTATGAGGTGGAAGATTATTATGTTTAAGACTTGTATCCATTAGTTTTATGTTAATGTCAATGGATTTGGTGAATATTGAATGGTTCATTATGTTATGCGCTATTAAAATATAATAATTGATTTATTTTCCAACTCTGATATTCAGATCGAGGCCTTTTAAATCCCTCTGCCCTGTAAGTTATCCATAATTATAATGCTTTTAAATATTTAGCCTCTTGAGAAAAAGTGATATAACGACGCGGCTTAAAGCGAAAAGGTGGTGATTCTTTACAATCTGTATAAGCGCATTCAACCTTGGAGACAATAGGAGTGTTAGGAATATTTTCCCTAGGTAGACGTATTTAGAGACCTAGTATACTCATAATATACTAATAGATGTGTGATTATTGTTAGGTTTCTTGGGCAAGAGGTAACCGAAGATGAGTTAATGGTGTCATGAATAATAAGAATGCATCCGTGAAGAAAGTTTATGATGTGGTAGTTCGATTCACAGAAGCACTAAAGAGGGTCATGGATGCAAGGACATCTAAGGAGAGTCATGTGGGCTTCCACTTAGAACACTTTAAGAAGTTGGAGACAAAACCTTAAAGTGGGAAAGCCTAGCCCTTTGATGTTCGATGCATGGCTAAGGAAGAATGAAAAGATATTTAAGGTCTTAAGCTCCACGGATGAATAAAAGGTGTCCTTTACCTCCCTTATGTTGGAGGTCAAGGATGATCACTAGGGATCGATGAGCAAGAGGACACAATGGGGAGGAGAGGCCGCCGCCATTTGTTGGGCCACCATGAAGGAGATTTTTTTGGAAAAGTACTTTCCCACCATGGCTAAGAAGAATCTAGAGGTAAAGTTTTTAGAACTACCAGGTGGATCAAATTATGTGATGGAGAATGATCTATGATTATTGATTTGCCACATTATTTCTCCTATACTAATGAGGATAAAGCCATAAAGATTGAAATTGATCTGATGCGTGGACGCCACAATAGGGTTGTGAGGTTGAGGATGAGAACATATAAAGAATTACTTGAGGTAACCGAGATCATGAAGTAGTATTTTGAAGATAGGTTAAGGGCTAGAGAAGGAAAGAGAAAGGGAAGAGACAGGGGTAAAGAAAGAGTATAATCCATGACATCGATCTTTCAGGCAATAAGGGAAGGTTAAAATTCTTAAAATTACATGCTTTAGCTACAGGATAAAGGGGCACTTTACCAATACTTGAACTTTGGTAATGATTTTTTACAAATATTGCAAACCAGGACACAAATTCAAAGACTCCTTACTACCAAAGAAAGATATAAACAAGTCGTATGCTCTAGCCATAGTTTTTTTCCCTAAATCCTAAGGATGCTTATAAGGATGAGGATGTGATGAGTATTGTTACTATAGGCGATTTAAATACTTACACTCTTTTTTATTCCAATGCCACACACTCTTTTATATCCACTAAATTTTTATGAAAGATAAAGATAAATCCTCAGACCTTGAACCGTCCATTACTGGTTGATACCCCGGTACGAGTTTCCTTAAAAGCTTAAACTATCTTTAGGTTATGTGAAATAGAGATAAGATAACAGTGTTTTAATGATAGATTAATTCCCTTAAGAATATAAGACTTTGATATGATCATAGGTAAGGATAGATTATCCACCCACTTTGCTAAGATAGACTGTGGTAATGTGGATATTACCTTATGAAAACTTGGGAGGTCGAGGTGAGTTTTAAAGGTACTAAACTAAGTAGGAAACCATTGTGGATATTAACCTTGAGATGTAGGAATATGTTAAAGGATGGGTGCCATGAATACCTATCCTACGTGAAGTATCTTGAGAAGATTGCGGCTGTCTTAGTAGGTATTCCTGTATTTATGGAGTTTAGCGATCTTTTGATGGAGGATCTTCCAGGATTTTCCCCATGTATAGAAATTGAATTTACCATTAACCTTATACCATGGGTCATTTTTTATTCAAATCCCACTAATACGATGTCTCCTATATAGTTGAAGGAACTAAATGAGAAGTTAAATGATTTGTTAGGTCATGGATTTATAAGGCCTACCACTTCCCTATAGGTTGACCTAGTATTATTTATAAAGAAGAATGATGGATCTATGAGAATGTACATTGACTCTAGGGAATTAAAAAAGATGGTCATGAGGAATATCTTTTGCCCAGTATTGATGACTTTTTTGACCAATTGGAGGATGCTAGATATTTTTCTAAGATTAATTCGAGGCTAGGATATCACCAACTTAAGGAAAGGAATGAGGACATTTAAGAAATAGCCTTTGGGATCATGTATGGTTATTATGAGTTTTCAGTGATGCCTTTTGGGTTAACTAATTCCCTGACTACTTTTATGGATTTCATGAATAGAGAGTTTAGGACTTCCTATTGCATCCATTCATGACATACTAATGCAATACCCCATAATTTTGTTATTAATTAATTTTCGTTTGCATTATATTATTAATATATTTAGGGAAAATTAAGTTCCATTTTAGTAGATATTAATTAGGGAGATAAAGTATTAATATATATTATAATTATCATTTACTTATGTGTGAGGAGTAAAGAGTTATGTGATTTATTATATGTCATGTATGAGTGATAGCGTTGATTTATAATTATATGTCGATAGAGTGTTACATCAGCAGATTCGAATACATGTAGGGAATGCACGTGTCGGGACCGATTGATGAGAGGTTAAGTTTGGTAACTCACATGACATTTTCGAGTGCACTAGTGATTCGATATGGGTCGAAATTATCCAAATCGGGTACCCGAGTGTTATATTTGGGTTTTGAGGATTTTATAGACATAATGAGACCTATATAAGAGTGGCAGGGTCATTTTACACTTAAAGTTAAGAGAAAAATGGTATTAAGTTAATTAGAAGGATAATTAAGAGATTGGAAAGGTGGATGATAACGATACTTTCAGATTTTACACAAGAAATTGAGAGAAAGAACCCTAGAGAAGAGATAAAGAAGAAGAGAAAGTTTGGAGAGGATAAGAGAGTGGACTCAACCCATCATCAAATTCATGAAGATTTCAGATCCTAATCCACCAAATTAAGTAGTTACTCACTTTATGTCACAAATTAAGTGTAGTTAATACCTTTCATGATTAGAAATAAAAATGTGAGATTTAAAGCATGAAAGATTAAAACTTGATTATTTGATGACGATCAAACCTTAAGTTGTTTTACAGACGAGTTATGTTACAAAGTTTGAATCTTGAGGTTTTAATCTTGGATTTAATATTCTTAGACCCCATAATATGGTGTAAAAGGTTAAAAAACATGTTCGTGTACTTTTATTGGGTTTGGGCATCGATTGGGTACTGTTTTGGGGCCTGGTTTAGGCATTAATGGAGGTTTGGAGGCCTCACCTTCATCCTAATGACGTTTTAGTTTCTACCCAGTACTAAATTAATTCGATCTAGTGTTGAATCGATTCAAATCATGAAATTTTAGATCTTTTTGTTATGAAAGCATGACTGACAATTTCGTATTTTTCTAATTTTTTTGAATTAGTTATGAATTTTCAAAGATAGGGTGTACGAGACTGAAATCTTTAATTAGTGATTTTGGGATGGACTTTATTTTAGGCACGGTTATCATTAGAATTATTATAAAACCTAGTGGATGTATTCTCTTGGTTGATATGAATTCATAGTTGATGAAATAGAGTTTTACAAAATGAGATACAATAATCTAATAAAATAATGAGATAAATGATTCATTATATTAATGCTTTGATTTAACAACACATATATTAATAACTTTATAATACACATAGTTCATAATCGTGGTTTTTCATCAATAATAACCTTAAAATATTAATTATATGATTATTTTAGCAGTTATAATGTTATTATGTTCTATACACGAGATATTTGAGAACAATGCATTGTCACATACTTTGATAATGCACGTGATCATTGATTATCATTCAATCACTCAAAATCAAATCCTTGTGAGGAATAATCTTGCTTGAAAAAACGGACTCAATATGCCCCATTTGTTTCTTTATAATCATAAGCATCATGAGTTCCTACTACAATATCTGTCTTTATATTTGATATTAATTTACATTCAAGTTGAATCATCGAGGTGACTACCAAACATTACATAATATGAATATTAAACTAAATAAGGACTTCCATATACAAGTAATATATTTTTCACTTATATTCATTAAATATCGCATGAATAATGTACTAAATTATTCATATGGATGTTTTCATAAACTTAACTCGTAATATAATAAAAGAAAATAGGTCATATTCATTTCATGACCTCTATGTCCCTTCCTAAAATATATATCACCCTTTAACTTTTGCTCTAATACTAGAATTTCACATATAGGCTACCGAATCACAAGAACTAAATAAATATTAATGTGCATGAAACATCATAAAATATTAAAATCAAATCACTTCATATCATAAATGGACTCGTAAGAAACCAAATCATGCATGATATGAACGCACATGCCTGATATTTATCTATCTAGATTGGAGAACAATAATGAACACCAAACCATACATTATATAAATATTATAGATAAACATATATTTGTGTATAGATACCTGTAATTTACATTGTTTTCCACTGCTTAATTTGAAATACACAAAATATTTTAGTTTGTTATAATGTGAAAAAATAGACGAGGGACTTGCAGCAAATATTAGGTAAATAATAATAAATGAGTAAGACATAAATTATTTACTTTTACACCCTCATGCATAATGTCAAAATTAATGTATGGGCACCTTATTTCACATAAATGTCCCAAAATATTTAAGCTTAAATTAACACACAATATCATTATATGCAAGGGAATATTAAGTTGATTATATTTTTAGGATACATAATTTGATGACATGCCAATTATTTTTATAAATCTTGGAAAATGCGTTTGATGGTTTATAATTTCTTAATAAAAATAAGTCAACTATTAATATCTAGTTAATAATTACTACCATACTTTTCTCATATGTGTTTGATGTCCAAGATTATAATTCATGATTAAGTAAATGTGCATAATACACTAACTATAAACATTCACATATATAAGTCCAACATTCACAGATTCAAATTATAGTTTTCTTTTGACATCTAATCCAATAGATATAAACATTTATTTAAGACATAATCATATATCTAATATCCATACATATGAATTATAGCATGCATTTGGAATATAATACAACCGAAACATTAATATTAGTATTCAAAATAAATCTAATGTCCACGCATGAATTATGACCTCGTTTGACATCTACTACGTATTGATCATGGACATTATTATCAAAATTAAATTATAATATAATATCTAGACATATGAATTATAGACTAAGTTTTGCATTTAATTTAACATAAACATAATTGTTTGTAATAAAATTGAATCACATATCCAATGTCCACACATATGAATTGTAAAATGCGCTTGGCATCCAATATAATGTAAAAATAAATATTAGAACAAACGTGAACAAAAAAAAAGAAACCCATGTGGTGAAAAAGTGCATAATATTTGAGAAAATCATATTTTTTGGCAAAAAATAAAATTTTTAGTTATCAGCATAAGATTGTAGATAATCACTCAGGGGTCTTAAAACAGTTGGTAAAATTTAAAAATTAATTTTTTAGAGTGAGACATAGTGGTCAACATTATTACCACTGATGTAAAAACATAGTTTTAAGGGCCTAAACCATGTCGACATGCAAAAGTAAGGTGATGCCCTTGTAAATAACTTGTTTTTATTTATTTTGACGATTCCAATTAACCGTGTGAGTTTCATAAAATATCGAGAAAGTTTAGACTTGTCATCCTAACTAGAGCATTGCTAACAGAAGAAAACGTCTCAGGAAGTCCCGAGCATATAAAATCGTTATGAGAAGATTTAGTAATAGAAGAAAAACGTCATAGAAGGTACCAGTTATAAGATAGAAATTTGATATATATTTCAATATAGGCAAACATCAATAAAGAAAAATCATGAGATCTTAACGTTGAGCTCTTATACCACTTGTAAAACCATTCTTAAGAGCACTATAATATTTGTTAAGGATTCATTAATGTAAGTAAACTTTAGCATACAATTGTTCTTAGTAAAAGGATCTTGGATATTGAAGTTTTTACAAAATATGCCTAAATGATAGAAAATAGGACATATCTTGTTCTAATGGTTTGAATAAGTTTATTGTAGAAATATCCTTTGAATGATTTTCGTAATTGCTCCAGCATAACCTTTATCACTCTGACAAAAAAATAATAAGTTGGAATCTCAGAATTTTCTCCCTATTGTCCAATATATTATGTCTTGTTTTGTATATTATTAATGGAATACAATCTACTACATATATGGTGAGAGAGGGCCCGATTTCCTAATTAGATTAGAATTCTACAATCCATCATTATAGAGTTTGATTACAAAATTATCCCACCAACACAATCTTTAATAATTAGATGACCTATCTGAAAGAATACGTTGACCACACTAAGAAGATTACTTATATCAAATTAAGTAATTAATTTCAAAATTAAATTATCGTTAAATATTTCCGGCAATTGTAGCTCACTGTCCATAGGATAAGTCCTAATTAGTTACAAATATTTGACAAAGATTGCTCAAAATTAACTATCTAAATGAATTCATCAACTAATATTATATTCATTTTAGGGGTAGTCCTAAACTACTTGGATTTTGTGTTTATCTGAAAAAACGTAAGAAATTTTAAATGTGCCCTGCATCTATGTCGTTGTCATTGCTCTTACACAAGTAATATAACATATATATATATATTATATTATTATAATATAATATAAATGGGTTATTCTAAAACATAAATGGGTATATTTAGTATATATATAAAATTCCCCCCCCCCCCCCCCCCCCTCCCCACACACACACACACCATAATTTGACACCTAGAAATATTTAAGGACATATTTTTGTCTCCATTTGGTATCTCTCTCCTATCCACTTTAATTAAAGTCATTAGCATACCTCTTTATAGTTTTTTAAATTATCACACCCTTTTGTCATTGAATTTACCAATTCGTATACCTCTACATATCTCTCGTCCACAGGAACCTTTATCTTCTATCTTACCCTTTATGTTATTACTCTATTATTCTATTATTGTCTCTTTGTCTTCTTCTAAATTCTTGCACCCTTTAATCTTCTATTTTCCCATCAAATTAATTCATTTCCATCTCTTCATGTAAACTATTTATTTCTCTAATCTCTTTTATTAGATCCTTTAAACCTAATTATGCATTTGTATTAGCGCGAACTCCATGCATTTTTTATCGACTCTCCTATTTGTCCTATCCTGGTGTATGATTTGTCTCTCATGTGGTAATTCAACTCATTGCAGCAAAACTCCATCAAACATTAGACTTGGTATTAATTATATGGATTTAAATTGCCATTATCTACTGGTTTTATTTTATATATTCATATTCGTTTTCCTAGCAGTGAGGATTCAAGGTTTGATTCATCAAGGATGGTGGAAATATTTTTTTACTATTTTTGTTTGACAGTGGTTTTCTGATAAAACAACATTGATTGCAGTACACGACAATTATCCTTAAGTTGAAGTTATAAGTTCGGGTACATCAAATTTTATTTTATCTTTAAAGTTTTTTTTTTATATTTAAAATTTGTTTTTTATTTTTTTAACTATTATATGAATGGTTGGTGGTATTGTTTGTCTTTGAAAAATTTGAAATTGAATAGTTTGCAGGAAGTATGTGAGGGAAAGTGTTGCCTCTCATTTCTTAACAATGTGACTATTTATTTCCTGGTCCAATATATAATATACAATAAATATTTTTTAGTTTGTTGGAGGGGAATCAATAAACCCAAATTTATTGGGGCCTATTTCTGTCAAAAATTCAATTTTAAAGTTTATTCCAAGACCAACATTAAATTTGAACCCGTTTAGGATGTTATCAAGTTGTTCCTACAAGCATTTTATGTATTCATGTCTTGTGAAATTTGAAGTTTTGTAAATGCATTTCTAGATAATGTACATAATTTTTTTACTATATATATTGTGATCATGAATCAATTTGATGTTAACAATTATATATACTATGTGTTTCTTCCTTAACTAATTGTAAATTTTTTGTGAATGTATTCTTTGACGAAGTAGCATTTCAACTTTAACATGATTGTTGTATCATAAATATTGAATATGGCATGGTCCAATTATATTTTGACATTTATGATTAAAAGAAGCTCAGCTCACTTCACTTACCATGGTCGGCTTAACATTAGTCCTTATCGGATATCTTGTTGACCATAATAAATTGATATTATTAACCGGAATCACCAAGCACAAGTGTGGGTCATGCGTGGGAATATATAAAACCTCATTACACACATGTGGGGGGTAGTCCCTTCAGCTGATTCTAATTAAAGTGTTCATTAATTACATATAAAATGAAAAATGGTGCAATTGCCTGTCCATCTACACTTTCTCTTTTCCCTATAAATATCACACACTCCCATCTAAGGAAAGGACATAAAATCGAGATGCGAATATCGATAACATTAAGATTTTGTTCCATTATTAATTTATGATTGGATAATAAGCCCCTATAGGACATCTGTGGATGTAAACAACATATTAGCGGAACAACATTAATTCCTTATCTCAATCGTAATTTTTCGTCTCTTTCTTTAATGTAGACTATTGATCTCTTTATTCGTTATAGTTTATTTTTGGTATTTATAAGTTCAGAATCATAGATTATAATACTAATTTTAGATGATAGCAGATTGGCCCCATCTAAGGGAATGACAAGACATTTGTTATTTCCTACCACCTCCAATTTATAAACACGTTAACCATAATTGTTTTGATACTGTTTGTATTCCTTAGAAATGGGAGAATATCCCAAGGGAAATTGTGCAAATGAACCCATTCAACCTTCAACCCCTATTGGAATGGGGGACATATAGGGAATTCTTATAAGCTAAGATAAAGGCTAAGATGAAAGAGAAGATGGTGTTAAACAACAAATGTAAACACTCTATACTAGATAACGTGGACTTGGAAGTGAATAATCCAACCTGGTAGGAGGTGAATGTCCATGCTAAAGAGTGGAAATTACACCTCTAGCTTCTTGTCGAGGAAGACAATATACATATTGCATTCGGGAATTGAAGAACCCAAGGAGGTTAAGTGGAGGATCATAAGAGGAAAAAATTGGGTCCAAATATTTTGGATATTATATTGACTGGTCGTACCACCCAGTAGATACCTCATATCTTCAAATAACTAGCTAGTTGTGATGAAGAGCAAACCTTCTTCGAAGAAAGTCCAGTGTACTAGAATTGTTAAGAAAATGGTTCGAATTTCATTGTCTCGGCCCATGAGTACTGAGAAGGCAACACTATTGAGATCCCAATGGATTTGAATAACATGGAGAAGACTCAACGTCTGATTCTAGGAGGACAGAGTATTTACCTAGACCTAGGGATGTAGCATGTATGTCGATGCATGCCAAACAGACTTCTCGAAAGGAGAGTTCAGCATAAACTCCCCGTCGACCAAGCGAATCGATCGCAGCCCTTGCCGAAAAGGATGAACATCCATCGAAAGGATCAATTCGGCGTCTAGAAGATTGTTTTAGGGAGATTGGAAAATAAAATATTCCTTTGCACAGAGCGTTTGTGAAAGGATTTTTGTTCACTCCGTCAATTATGGGTTATCCCACGCCAACAAAGTTTAAATTTCCAGTGATAACCACGAAGTATAACGGCAAACCTGACCCAATATTTCATGTAGAACAGTACAAGACTTCTACCAATATTTATTCTATATCGGATGAGATGCGTTATCGGGCATTCTCCAGTATGATCAAATGATACATGGAAATATATTACAATAACTTATCGCAAGGGTGAATTTCAAATTTTCAACAGTTCGTTGATCACTTCATTAGTAACTTCTTTTCTCAAACGAATCCCGACAAGAGGGTAACTCATATATTAAACATTTGAATGAAGGCCGAGAAGATGAGTCAAAATTTGATCACCCATTTCAATAGGGAGAAGATAAATAGGATCGATTGCGTTGATAAAAATCCATTGCAACACTAATGAGTGGTGTGTTTTTTGGAAAGTTATGTTGAGCATTGGATAAGGAGACATTCAAGATGATGATTGATTTATTTGCCAAAGTCGGGAAGATTATGAATGTTAATGAAACTATGGCTACCAAAGAGAGATTGGTATCTCCAAAGCCAACACTAATAAAATCTCAGAGAAAAAAGACAAAAAATTGACAAATCAAATAAATATAAAAAATATACTCCTTTAGTCCTAGGCATCCATCATATCCTTGAGGAAATCAAAGAAAATACCACATTGATCACAACCATAATATGACAATTGCATAAACCTGAAGGACGAGATATAAAATCTAATGAGGGGGAGAATTTTTTTGAAGTTTGTGGAAAAAGGTTGTTGAACATATCAAAGGGACAAACATAATCCCAGGAGCTGATCAGAGTCTCCATGCCAAAGACTTGACGATAAGAAAAGAGACAAAGGCGATGACTCCGGGGATGATCTAAATCATCCCAAGAGGCCTTAGTAATATGTACAAGAGTTAAAAATGATATTTTTTGGATGTAACTTGATTGTAAGAGGGGATGCTAGAGGGATGCCACGAGCCCTACAGAAAGCAAAACCTATCTTAGCAACGCAAAGGCATGTTCTCACATAGGATTGATCAACCTGATGGACACTCTGGGTACCCAGGCTAAGGAAGTAAATAAAGATCGTCCTATAGCTGACATATGATGATCCATTATGCAGTGTATTATATCCATATTATGATCCATTAGTCATTTATATGATAGTGCATGGGGGTAAAGTGGCAAGAATTTTGATCGATGGTGACATGTCATTCAACGTCTTGTTTTATGATTGCTTCAAAAGTATGAGATTTAGGGATAACAATCTTAATGCATACCACTGACAAATAATTGTTTTTTAGGAAAGAAGACATATCCGTTGGGCACAATTGAGCTAGAGGTTGTTATTAGTATGTGGCCCACCTGCAGAACAGAGAAGATTCATTCCTTCGTCGTAGATAAGAATGTCAACTGAGCATAAAACCTCATTTTTGGAAGGATAGGGTTGAAGAAGTTTGAAGCAGTCCCCTCAACCATACACTAGTGCCTAAAGTTCCCCACTCATTATAGGGTTGATGTGGTGAAAAGAAGTCAAGTGGAATTCAGGGAATATTGTTATACTTTAGCAAACTAGAAGGAACAAAAGAAACTAACCACAACCTATAAAATTAAAACACTAGATCCATGGTATGTGGAAGAGCTGGTGGAAGGTTAGGTCGTTGAAGATATAAAATCAATTATATTGGATGACAAACATCTAAAAAGAATGCCCCAAATCGTCTCAACATTAGATCCTACCCTCAAGAAATAATTGGTTGATTTTCTTAGGCGATGGGATAACGTATTTTCTTGGAGTTATAAATACATGTGGGGGATTCGTCCATAATTCATCTCGCATGAGCTAAACATAGTCAAGGATGTTAATATAATAAAATGAAAATGATGCGTCTTATGTCAGGAGAATAAAGTGGCCTTTTAATTATGAAAAAGAACTTTATTAAATACATGAAATATACAAAATGGCTCTTTAATGTAGTGATGGTAAGGAAAAAGAATAATAAATGGCGTATGTGTGTTGGCTTCACTGACCTGAACAAAGCATGCCTAAAGGATCAATATCCTTTGTCTAGAATTTATCAGTTGGTCGATGATACTTTGGGACATATGACATGCTCGGTTTTATGGATGTGTACCCGGTATACAACCCAATTATAATGAAACTCGAAGATTTGGAAAATACTTCGTTTATCACAAGAAGAGGTACCCACTGGTACAATTTGATTCCCTTTGGACTAAAAAATGCTAGAGAGACATACCAAAGTTTGGTATACAAAGGATTTGAAGAACAGATGGGCAAAAAAAAGGTAGGTCTACGTTGACAACATGATCACAAATAGAAAAACAATCGCCAACCACATCAGAGATGGGCAGAGATTCGACCACCTATAAAAGCATAGAATGAATCCCAATCCAAGAAAATGTGTGTTTGGAGTAAGAGAAAGGATGTTATTAGGATTCATAGTAAATCAGAGATGCATTGAAAACATCTCAAATAAAATTCATTCACTCATCAACATGCATTCTTTGACGAACAAAAAGGAAGTGAAAAGGTTAAGAAGTGTGTGGTTGTGTTAAACCATTTTGTTTTGCGAGCTATCGGCAAGTTCTTACCCTTAAAAGACATTTAAATGTAATGATGAATGTGAAGCTTCTTTCTTGGCACTGAAAAAGTATCTAAGATCCCCACCTCTTCTTTCAAGTCCTTCCATGGGGGAGATGCTCTGCTTGTACTTAAACATATCCAAGTTAGCGTTTATCTTAATGTTGCTTGTACAAGAAAATGGAGGGTAAAAACTAGTTTACTACACCACCAAAGCATACTGATGAGCGAAGATTCGATAAAATTTTCACTAGCCCTAATTGAGACTTCCATGAAGATGAAGGCATACTTTTCAACCCATATTTTTATTTTGTTTATGGAGACCTACCTCTATGCTAAGTTTATCATAAGCATGAGAAATTAGGTATAATTATGGCTTGGGATGTAGCATTAGGGATTACAAAATTCAGTATAAACTCATAACATTTATTAAGGGCCAAACCATGGAAGATTTTATAGTTAAATTCACCTACTAAGAAAAACCGTTCGAGCAAACTTTTATTCAACAAAGATCAAACCTAAGGAAAATCGAGTATACTACTTCGAAAGAGAGATCGTCAGTCAAACTAAATGAGAAGACTCTTATGGGAGATAGCTCCGCCATTGATTCGTCCACCTAGAATATTGGTACACCAGAGTCATCATCTAGGAAAGAACACATATCTCGTGATTTAGAATTCATGAAGATGCTATTCGAACATGGACGCCTGGTTGACAAAAAAATTATAGAAGAGATGCTTATCTAGCGAATATTTATTGATGGATCATCCTGCACTATTAGCAGTGGAGAAAGATTAATAATCACAACGCCATATAATTTTGATGTACAATATGCCCTCAAATTCTAATTTCAAGGCTAAAGAAAAAAAGCTGACTACGAAGCACTTATAGCAAGGTTTTGCTTAGCGTCATCACTAGGCATAGAGAAAATACAAGCACTTAGAGATTCTCGGTTGATAGTTAATATGCTACGTCCGTACTTTAACTTTTCCAATAAATACCTGATTTCTTAAAATAGGCCTCTGCGTCAGTACCTGCACCTTTTACTGAACCCGTCAAAACACCCTTGGCCGCAACCTGTCCTTTTAGATTGATTAGTTGCGTCATCAAATTCTGTTAGGAATTTTTCATAGTTACAACTTCTATATTGATTGTATCCCTTTCTTTTCCTTTGCTTCAATTGTTTTAGAATTTCTAGAATCCTTTATTATTTTGCTGGTGAATGTTACAGCCTCTAAGAGGCTCGTCTGACCATACTGTCTGTGGCACCTAACTTTGGGGCCCGTTTGCTTTTCACGTCCTACTGCAGCCTATGAGTTGGAACCCCAAAGAGTTTTTGGAAGACTTCTGGAAAACTCACTTTGGCATTCCGTCCCCTAATACTCCTTCTGCAAAACCTTTTAAAACTGTTGGTCTTTGTCTACTTAAAAATTATCCCAACTGTGTCGTTCTTGATTCTGACTTCGCGGACTCCACAACCTATATGAATACAACTGAGGCTGCATATATGGAGGAAGATTTAAAATCAAGCAATCATCCTGTTGAATCGTAGGTCGCAGTAGTTGGGCCTTCTAAGGCTAGAGATGCACCAGCCGACCCATCTGATAAAGTTGAAAGAGCTCCTGCAACCATAAACGTTCGCTGCTTAATGACTAAAGAGTGGGTCACTCAAGTGGATGTGGATTTTGAATTTACCATTGGGGTAATTTGTCTAGTCCCTTCCGCGGAGCAGTAATCATGTTCTACGATCCTTGACGATGGTATTTGCTTCCCTCTTCAGGACTTTGTCTATAGGTTGCGGCTGCCTATACCTATCACCATTAGGAGGATTTTTAGTGCTGTGAATTTGGACCCAACCCAATAGGATCCAAATGATTGGAGATAAATTTTTTCCTCATTGGTACTTTAGAAAGACAAGTTCAAGAGAGATATCACTCACGTAGAATTTTTCCATTTCTACTACCTAAAGGAGAATTTTGTTAAGTTTGTGTGGCACTACTACTTAGCTCTTTAAAATAATAAAGAGGTTTTGTATGCTAGGATACCTTCCAGTGTAAAGAACTGGTAGGGAAAATACTTCTAAATTTGTGGAGAAGAATGGTGAAATCATCTAGAAGAATCAAAAAGAGATAAATCTCATAGAATGCCATGGCAGTGGGGACGACCATCAATGCTAGGTGAGTATATGCCGCATATTCTACATTGTGCCACATCTTATTATCCAGTTGTATATTTTAATAATATTTACTGTGACACATATTAATATTGATAATTTGTGAAACCCTTGATAATCTACTCCTCAACAGTAGGCCATAGAAAAGAGTTGGAAGGGTCGCGGCCTTTAGCGGTGAGGAAAAGAACTTCAACACTTTTGTCACTTTCGCATCTATATTTGACCAGGGCTACTTCCCCAACAAAAATTTACCAAAAAGAATGCTTGCGAAAGGTAACAATCAATACTTCTCCTTAAATTTTTCGAAGGAGGTAACATTACATAATTCTTTGCTATTTTTTCAGGAGAAGAGATAGACAAAGAACTAATGGATGCCCAGCTAGTAGAAATGGATGAGGATGTCATTGTCCTTAATAATGCTACCAAAAAGGGTAGGAAAAGGAAGAGATCCCAGAAAAGGAAAGAAGTTGTGGTAGAAAAAGCGACATCACCTGATGATAGTGTTGTTGCGGTTGCTCAAATAACTACTGTAGCTGGGGAGAATGTGCCCCTACACGCGATCCAACGTATACCGATGTTGCCGCAACCACTAAAAGGGAGGTCCAATTTGATGATAACATTGGTGATCACTTGGATGTGTCAGGCTTGTTACCATCTGAGTCTAAACTCTGAGTTGGACGTATCCCTTCACATGTTATTTCTTCCAACTCTCCCCTTCCGCAGATTATCATGGTCATGAAGGCCTACTTGCCACCTCCTCAAAGTCACCAAAGTGTTGGCCCTAATGGCCGTCTGCGACATAATTTGAGGACTCCAAACCCTTAGACTTCATGGGATACAACTGACAGGGTTGTCTATAAGATGCATAGGGTAGTAAATAATATTGACTTGTATCGCCTTGTGGATGAAGACCACGAACATTTAGAGGAGTATTCCCTTCATAGCCTACTATGGGTAAGGACTATTTCTTTGTTTTCCCTTTTTTTATAGTATATCATTTTCAAACATACAATTTTCAGGCCATGGACGTTGTCATGTCCCAAAGGCTAAAATGTGAAGGCCTATATAAATTAATAGAGGACGCAAAAAGAGTTCATGTGACTGATTTGGATAATGCCAAGACTTCATCCTTTGACCCATGCAAATAATCTTCGGTCGCGGAACTCAAAGATGCACAAATGGATTTGGAGGCTTCCATCAAGGAAAATTATGTGGCAAAACAAAAATTTACCATGGCTGCATCATCTCTTTAAGTTTTTGAAGCCAAGGCCGCGGAGGCTTACAAATAGGCCTCCAACTTCGAGATCCAACTAAAAAAGCTTCAATAAAAGTATGGCCAATTGGAGCAAAGTAGCACCTCTTTGCTCCAGTAAAAGGAAAGTGAACATATCGTAGCTGTAAAGTAAGCAGGAGAATCTCATATTGCATCCTTAAGTCAAGTTACAGACGTTGTCGTGGTTGCATACAAGAAATCGAAGGATTTCTATTTAACAAATAACAAAACCTATCTGTGTGGCTTCTAAGATCTCAGACATAGGGTGTTGAAAAATTTCACTAATTCCAAGGAACTCATCATGTCTTAGAGGTTATGAGATACTGAGCATAATGCCTGCGTGGAGGAGATTAGAGCTACAATAGAGGCAAGGACTAGGCAATAGATAATGAGATCGAGACTGTTGCGTGTGGTGAAGAAGAAGATGAAGACAATGACGTAACATCATAGTTTTAATCTCCAATTAGTCATTTTTGGGTTGTAATGAACTCTCCTGAACTAAACTCTATATATGGTTGTGAGCATTCTTCTAATTTTGAACTTGAATTCTCAAATAGTGTTGCACCCTTTTTTTTGCCAACTATAGCCATAATGAATATATTTAACTTTTGTCTGCCTGCTTCTTGAATACTTGTATGCTTGAATGAACGCTTTACTTTGCTTCATCTTTATGTTTTGACTGCTTGAACGAAATTGATTATTTATTTTCAAAAATAAATATTTGGAACATGGGGCCGCGACCACTTATCATAAAATAGATTCCTTAATAGGGAAGCGGTCATTTGTTTTTTCCTTTTCGTTTCTCATGATTTTTCATCACAAAGTGAGTTCCCAAGTCGTGGTGCCAAATTAAACTGACTTTAGGGATGCGGCTGATTTCTTTTGCCCCATAGGATTTTTCTTTTTACTCTTGAGCCCCCAAGTCTTGGTACCAATGGCAACCTTAGGGATGCGGCTGAGTTGTATGCCCTAAGCCATAGTTGAATTAATATCTTGATTGACTTTATATCGGGCTACGAACACCCATCTTTTTATCTTTAATATGGTTTATTATGCCATTTTCAAGGCATCTCCAAGTCGATTTCATTGTATGAAGCTTCTTCCACAACTTCTTTTAGTAGATTTAATTGCATGAAGCCTCGTTCACAACTTATTTCAGTCGCTTTAATTGCCTGAAACTTCTTCCGCAACTATTCTTTTAGTCGCTTTAACTAGTTATTATCAGGCCTCCCCAATCTAGGTATTATGAAGCTTCCCCAAGATATAATTGGACATGTAGGATTATTCATAGACAATGAAGCCTTTGTCTCTTTTGAGTAGATAAAGGATTGTCCGCAGATAATTAAATCTTTGGCCCCTTTGAGTTATTGTTGTGCCTCTCCAGGATAAGTATTATGAAGATTCCCCAAGGTATAATTGGATATATGTCAATACATCCTTAGCTAATTGAAGCATTATGAAAATGAATGATGAGCATTGTAAACCCCCGTGGCTAATTGGGGCATTCGAAAGCAAATAACGGGCATTAGTAGCCCCCGTGGCTAAATGACGCATCCCAAAAACTAAGAGGGGGCACTCTGAGCCCTTGAAGTTTATAGAAGTATGCCGAAAGATGGCCGGCCTTATTAATATAACCATTCCCCATTTCACCATGAGTGGCATTGTTGGCCAATTAAGTCTATTATTTCATATTCTTCATATACTTCTTCTGAAAGTAATAATCTTCTTAGATGATTTTCTATTCATCCCTTAAAATTTGTTTAAAATGAAGGTCTTTTGTGAGATTAAGGATAAGAAAAATCAGAAAGCAAAGTATGACTAAATTTGTCATTCTAGTATTATATATAATTTTGTAGTTCAAATACGAAACACATAAGAAAGATAAACATGGTTCTTCTCTTGCAATAGAAATAGAAACAGAAATATTCTAAAGCAAGGTTAGGGACACGACTTTCAATTATACTCTCTGCCCTATGTGAATCGTTGGAGCATCCTGTGATTCAAAATCCTTTCAATCTCATCCCTTAAGTCATGGCAATTGTTCATTTCATGGCCATGATCATTGTGGAAACTACACCATTTGGCCCGGTCCCTCTTGTGGGAAGGAGCCATTATCTTCTCAAGAGACTTGAGTAGTTTGTTTTCTTTGATGGACTCAAAAATATCTTCAATTTGATAGGTCAATGGGGTGTAGCCCTCAAAGCCTTTTTCTTCCATCATCTCCATATTTCTCTTTTGGTTCTTATCTATAGCCTCTGAGGCAGTGGCTTATGTGACAATGGCGACGATGGTTAGAAAGAAAACCTTGGGTGCTGCAGCTTCCAATATAAGAACTCTTTGGGTAAGAAAGTTGATATGAGTCTGGAGTGAAGCATGGTTGTCATATATATGGTTGAGCTGGTTGTACAGTTGAGCAATATCATCTTTTATTTCTGCACTTTGGCTGGATTCTCCTCCCATTTCTTCTTTATTAGTCTTTAATATATATAAATATATATATATATATATATTCTGATACAAAATTAGCAAGAGTCAGTAACGAAAGAAATGTAGAGGAAATAACTACACACACTAGTAAGGATATAGTTTTTGGCGATCTGCTAATTAATATTGTCATGGTTGCGGTATGTATAACACATAAGGTTACTGCTGAGGCCTATCCAAGGGAGTTCACCAAAGCTAAGTACGAGGACATTTTTAAAATGTGTTCCCCTAAGTGATGAAATGATGCTATGAAGCATCCTCAACTAAAAGGGCTACGTCACTCCAATAATTTACTTGCCATGTCGCATCTTGCTTGCTGCAGCATGTTGTGATTCCAAGGACCCACGAGCTAGGTTTAATCCATCTAATAATACGAAAAGCACACTTACTAGGGGTCATGGGATAAGAAAGCAATTAACGGGCATATCCCATCCCTAGCTACCACCTTTTGTAAGCATATAGCCTTTTGTGATTTTCAACACTTTCTAGGTAAGGTAGCATTATCGGGGTAAATAAAACATCTCTAAGGTCCTAAAAACTAAGACCAAGGAGTAGATCTGAAAATATGCATTACCCAGCTAAGGGTGTATGTGCAAAATACGAGCTCAATAACCAAACCTCATTTATGGGATGATGACCCAGGGGCCCCCTATGAGTGAAATAGGGTGCTAAGAACCCAAAATATAGAGATACAAGATAGAAATACCTCGTTCCCACAGATGGTGCCAGTTTGATGATATGGGAAATCGAACAAATGTCATTCTCATACCTACAAGTCAAGTGTAAAATAAATATAAAGCAAGTAAATAGAGACAAAACACAAGATATAGAGTGGTTCGTCAATTAAAATGAGCTTATATCCATTTTGTTACCTTACACTCATTATGTACATGTTGAAGTACAAGTTTACATAACCACGAAAGGCATATAATGGAGTTAAGAGAGGAGAATACATGTTTGTAGCGGTTTCGGGTGAGCCGGGGAGGTGAATACAAGGTAGGTGAGTAGCCCCCAAGTTTTATTGGGGTTGTGTAGAGAGTTTGGCAGGGCTTCGTCAAGAGTGATTATCTTGAATCTGAATCTCGAACCCCAGATCTTGAGGTATGAACCTCTATTTATAGGAGGTATGTAAATTGTCACGTGCCCGGAGCACATGACATGTGAAAGTACGAAAAATGATTCCATTGATGGAGTAGTAGCCGTGAATAGGGGGTTGTGGCATGTTTGATACGAGGAAGCAACTACTCCAAGGTGTTGTGGCCTAATAGGTAGACAAATCCTGTAGGTGTCGCGACTTGTCTAGTACAAAGCAACGTCCAGATAAGTATAAGATCTCGACCTTCTTGTTCTAAGGCAGCAATCATTCTCTCCTTAATTTTTGCGACAGGAGACCATATTGGTCATATCATTAACCTCGAAGGTTACAAATGGGTGTTTATAAGAAAGCAAAGTGATAAACATGTTAAAAAGTGCATGACTTGTAACACAAGGTTTCCTAAAGAAATAAAAAATTCACCATATATGAACATACTGTCCCTTTAGAACCATAAATACTTTTTAGATATCAAACTAGCTTAGAAATTTTTGAAATATATCATATATGAGACTCATGAATAGTTTTACTTCTTATTATTATGGGACTTAAGACAAAGAATACATATAAAAATTCAGGAACGATTTTCTTTGAATGAAGAAAATATATAGAGTATGCACTTAAAAACACTAAGACTTTCATTTTACAACAGATAATCAAATGGATATAGGTACAGCCATCTTAGAAAATACTTCTTTAAGGAACAATATGAAAACAACTATATATATCTATGTGTTATTATACAAATATCCATAAACGGATGTTCTCCTAAAGAGCACAATTCAATTATAAAATACCCTAATAAGAAATTTAAAAAATGATCCACTTTAGGATAATTAGTTAATATCTCAGCCTACAGATCAAGAATAATTTTGACTAAACACCGATCCGTAAATTAAATTGATTGAAAAGTCCTCCAATTCCCTAGCACATATTATAAATGCATTTTGTATACACATGGTCTTCGGTCTTTGAATATTATAACATTATTATCACCTTAAATAGGATAAAAATTACAAATTTGGTCCAGAAATACCATATTGGTATGTTATTATTACATTGCTAAATTTAATCAAGACGTACCCATACATGAACGTTATTAGTATATTATTATATATAACACAATACCCGACATAATGTTTACAGTCAATCTCTTTCCAAGAAGCAATTACCACTGACCTAAAAAGCATGAGACTAATGTCAATCATGTTAGGTGATAGTTTTATATTTGACTATCTGTGTCTACTTAGTTACGTAGATACAAGTTATGTCTCGGATCTGTAATACCCCGTATTTTATGACTCTTAAATTTTCGGGATTTATTAAATTTAATTAGAGATATTAAATTAATAATAATCCAAAAAATCATTTAAATACTTACTAGCGTGATGAGAGTTAGTAATTATTTTGTTATAAGTAACTTTTGGGTAAAGTAAGTGGTGTATTTATGATGAGTAAAAATTATCACGAGAATCTAATTTGGTAATTTTGGAAATTTATCGGGACTCGCTTGTGTCGCGTCGGAATTAAATTCGGACTATTAAAGTAAATAAATTATAAGTCACCCGTATGGTCATTTTGAGTGCGTCAATGTGTTCGGAAGGATCGAGATAGTCAAAATAATGTACCCGGGGGTTTAGTTTGGGTCTCGGGACATTTTTAGGCCTAATTAACACCCCGGGAGGGCGTTTTGGACATTTTACATTTTTGGGCCTGAAAACCCCCGAAAATTCTAAGGGAATATCAGATGGTAAGAGTCACCTTCTAGGGTTAGAAACACCATACACCAAAGACGGCCATTGGAGAGGAAAAGGAGAGGTTTTCCAAGGAGTTCTAGGTCAAGAACTCCACCGTTTGCACCGCCGTCGCCGCCAAATGTTAGATCGTACCACGAGGATCGCAACCACACCAAAATCTCCACAAATATGAACCAACAATTCTCAGTCAAGTATCTATCTTACTCTATTTCAGTTAATGCTCCAATATTATTAGCCTAAGATTGATTAGGACTAGTGTTTGTGAAAGAAAAACCTATTTGGAGATTTGAATTCGCATGTTGTATGAGTAATAAATGTATTGTGGAAACCCAATTCATATGTAGAGGTTGAACCACGAAATTACAGTAATTAAAGAGTATGAAATCTGGTAAAAGGATGGGAAGAAACCAAACAAAAGAAATGTTAGGGTTCTTGATGTTTTTATGGATTATGCCCTTTTAATTCATTATTCATGATGAAAATTCGCATGCTTGACGTAGGAAATCACTTATTTGAGGTTATAATACTTGTAGTGTGAATTATTGGGAATTTGGTAGTCAAATATATCGTTTTGGATGATGTTGGAAGAGAAAACCCGTAACTGGAAATTCTGCAGATTTTCTGTAACTGCTTGATCGATCGATCGACCTAGAGTATCGATCGATCCATGCTTCGATCGATCGAACATCTGCCATAGATCGATCGACCCCTCCTGCATAACTCACATTACCCTTTTTATAGGTTGTTCCAACTTAAATGATTAGACATTCTTGGATATTAATGTTAGAACATTTTGGGATATAAAGAAGACTAGTAGGACGTATTAAAAATATGGAACCTTTAATGTAAGACGAGATTAACATTTCACGGGGGTGTTTTACATATAAGGGACAATGGGAATATGTGTTAAAGGGTGAGACTCGTAAGAAATTTACGTTGTAAAATAAATGAGTACCTACTAAAATTACACTTAGGAAGATAGGAATCCACGAGTGTCACTTAATAAGTTGGAATAATCTCACAAATTAAAATAAGAGACAAACCGTTATATGTGATAACTAAGTAATGAGTAATAAGGATAAATATCATAATTATGGGTCGTGCGAGTGTACCTAAATCTTATATGGGAATAGTAGTATACATATATGACTGTGTTTATGCATATATTATATACGTGTAAAAATCATGCCCACGCTACTTGCTATCCCTGAGGTTACCGAGCTGGGACAGTCTTATCTTGATGGGACCTTTACGGGGGATATTGACAAGTACCCTAGAACATAGGAATCCTTGGTACAGGCTATCGGATCGACAGTCACACGGTCCTAAGAGACGTGAGGGTATGTGCTGACCTCTTAGTGACTTGTAACTATGCTTCGCCTCATTACGTATGTGTTTTGTGTATGTATAGTTCGAGAGTGATTCCGAACTAGTATTTTCCTTAGTACGAGTGATACGGGGACTGAATAGAAGAGTATGCCCGCACCATAGATTTTATGTGGGGTGCTGTTAGAATATGTATATATATATATATACTAGCGGATACCCGTGCATTAAGACACGGTAAAAATTTTCAAAGTACGCAATTGCGAAACGGGAAAAATTTTGAAATACGTGATCGAAATAACAACAAAAAAATATATAGGGAAAATTATATAATGATTGACATTGTTGGGATGGATTTGTCAATAAATAAATTTTCCAACTCATCAACATTCATGTATGGGTGTTCCTCATGCGTCAAGACACGATTCAAACTTCGCAAGAAAATATAACACATTCTTATGACATGTATGGTATTAGCACACCACGTGCCAAAGTATTTTTTACCGACTACAGGTCCAAAAAACTGCATCAACTAAGTTTAAATATGCATGTGCCCAAACATTCCATGTTACCCGAACACTACACAATCGATGCCCGAAATAAGTTCAACACACCATCGTGAGGTAGGCACCCAATACTTATTTTTTATCACCACTTTGATCCCCAATTGAGAAATTGACCAAAACCCGTCATATCCAATGAAATTAAAATTATTTCCATCAAAAAAATAAACCTAATTTGTTCCAACTTATAGTTATTAAAGCAAATTTAATAATAAACAAAGCTTACTATGATTAAAGAAAATAGAATAATAAACCAATCTTACCGTTATTAAAGCAAACAAAATACTTATGTGTTAAAATATGCATCATGATCTATTACCAAAAAGAAATATTCAAACCCAAAAGGTATCAACAAAAAAGATAATCTCCAAATATGCATCATAATTTATGGTATTATACTAAAAATAACTTTTTTTTTTAAAGTATTGCATTTTTAAAAAATAAGAAAATTCTGGTATTATACTACAATCCTACATTTTTCAAAAACGAAATGAAGAATAACGAAATTTGGTTCACACTTTGAGAAAGCATTTTTTTTGTTATCCGAATTTTTTAATATTACTTAAAGAGATTTCAAAAATCAATTGTTGCTTTAAATATCACTATTGGTTTCAAATCAACTGTACAACAACATAGGACCAAATCAGTTATTGAGGGTAATTAAATCTGATGAGGGGAAATAACTCTCTATATATTATAATGAATTATATTTTTGCGCTAAACCAAAACTCAAAGTTCAAACTTCCAAAAAAACGTAAGGTTAAGATAAGGCAAAGAATATCTGCAAAAGAACCAATAAAAAAACATAATTAGCAAACTATAAAACAACAAAATATACCAAGTTAATGATACCAAGTTAAAACAGCAAAAACACAAAGTGTGAAAAAAATTAGACATCACACCTTTCTTTAACCATAACAGCAAAATATACCAAGTTAATGATAAAAAAAAGTCAAATGATAGGCAGAGGGTAAGCCTTCCATTTACTTTATTATAATCCAAACATCTTTATTTATGGATAATAAATCACAGTTTGTTTACAGGCGTTGCTAATCACATTTTTTTGTATGTCTGGGTCATAAAATATATTCCAAGAAAATGAAACAAAAAAATATGTAAAAAGTACAACCTGATCGAGTTTAGAAGTAAACTAAAATCTAAAGTCTACAACTTCATCAAGTAGGTTCAAAAATTAAATCAGAAGCATATATTCTTGCTTCCACCTCAAATCTTGGATTGAACCTGCAAATCAAAATTTTGAAAAATACTTTAGATCTAAAAAAAGACCTTTCATGAGTTTGATGGTAGCAAAGTAAACAAAGCTCAAACGAACCAAAACTGAACCAAAAAATATATGCCCTCTTATATCTGCACCCTCTTTGTTAAAAACCCATATATTTTTTTACAGCAATTGAAAATCCATAAAACCCTGACGAATAAATCAAATCAAGAAAAAAAAGAGAAAAAAAAAACAAACCCCTGAAGTCTCATAACTGAATCAAGATATGTAGCCTCACAATGTCGGCATGTATTAACACTAACCCCAAAAGCGTGCCTTGACTAATCTTGAACCCAGTTGAATCAGAGAAGACAATACATCCAAAATCTATGCTCCGAAACGAAGTCATTCATCTCCTTTACATTGATCTCAGTCAAGAAAACAAACAAAAGCAAAAGGACTTGATCAACGTTTAGGTTTGGGCAATGGAACCCATCGCTGAAAAGCCCCAAAGAAATTCATCGCTGTGAAGACAATACATCCACCACAATCGCTGGACAAACCCCATCGCTGGAAAAAAACCACGCACACATGAGGTTGTAACCCATCTCTGGGTTGAAACCCATCGTCTGAAAACCAGTAAGAACCCTATGATTTAATCCCATGAAGACACAACACAATAAAAATCGTGGGCTCACCTGGGTAGTCCCGGATTTTAGATCGAGAGAGACCCATGTCCGAAGAGAGAGAGAGAGAGTGAGAGAGAGAGATAAGTGTTATCAACAATTTTGGCAGTGAGTCAGAGATGGGAAATGGCATCGTGCTATGTTAAGGGGAGAATAAGTTAAAAACCTCAAGCCTTGTGTTGGAAGGGGTTGAATCTTTGGGCAGCGGATTCAAAATTTTTAGGCGGGACAATTCATTTGGGGGGAGTTAATCACTACCATTGATTTAGTGAGTGGAGATGTGGCAAAATCAAGACCCTTATTGTTCTTTTACATTTTTTAGATTCAAAAACCATCCTATCTTTTATATATATATATATTATATGAGTATTTAATATATATATTTAAATCTGGAATTTGGGAACTACCTGCTGTGACTATGGTATGTAATAAAAGAATAATTATTTCAACTAGGGAATAAGTGTTCGAAAATTATGATATATTATTGAGAAACTTTATTATCAAATAAGGCTTATGTGAGAATTGTGCTGTTAAATAAAAATTAACCTCCTTAACATTTGAAATTGTCGGCTTGAAACCTTACGAGTAATTTAAGATAAGATAAGTTAAACTGTAGAGAATATTAGTGTGATAGGCGTGCACATTAGAAGAGAGGTG
This sequence comes from Sambucus nigra, assembly GCA_949130495.1. Taxonomy (NCBI): domain Eukaryota; kingdom Viridiplantae; phylum Streptophyta; class Magnoliopsida; order Dipsacales; family Adoxaceae; genus Sambucus; species Sambucus nigra. The sequence goes on along the minus strand of OX422207.1, from coordinate 107,529,503 downwards.
AGAATTTCTCAAGGGAGTGCCGCGCTAATATGTTGGTTGCATTGGCCGGTAAGCATTTTAAATACTTCCTAAACTAATTTTAAACTATTTTACAATCGGGCTCTGACCCGTTTTCTACTTTCTCTTCTCTCTTGTATATATATGTATATATTACAGGTGCCCAGCCACATGGGCGTTTTGCATAGGATCCTTTGGAAGGAACGCGCTGCAGCTTAGGTGGGAGTTGCAGGCCTCTTGCTTAGACGACGTCATTGTTGATTCCACTTCTAGCACTATTTATTCCGTTGGGCATGTGTCGCCCTTCTTCATTATTTAGTTGTTTTATCGAAGATTGTGATTCGTTTATTTCCAGTATTTATACTTTGGGATTTATTATTGTCAGGATGTTTTCCTTTAAGTTTTAAAGTTGGAATGTTTGGATTATATGTTCCAGTATATTTGTTGTGTGATTCCTTAACTATGAATTATGTAAAGTTTTAAATGTTGGTTTTTAAAATAAAATTTGGAAATTGATGTCTAAAAATGGTTTTGACACTTAGCATAATTATTTAGGGTGTTAATATTGGAAAAGTTATTTTTGAGATAGTGATGCTAAGAATGAACCAACCGTTCACCTTGATTATAATTTAATAAATGACTAATCACCCGGTATTTAATTAGGTGGGGTGTCACAGGTGGTATCAGAGCATCAGGTTCTAGTGTCCTTAGGATCTGTACGACTTATTTCGCTTTCAGCATAGTGTTCTTGTTATAGAGCCCTATTTTAGGATTGTTGTATTCTTGCTTTTACGATTACGTCTTCAGCTATTTGAGATTTGATAATAACTATAGACTAATAAATTTCTTCATGTTTCAGATGCCTCTGAGATGTGCACCAAAGGATAGGGGTGCCCAAGCCGAGCAACCAGTAGCTTCAGCTCAGGGAACGATGAATGCAAATGAGGTACCCGCTATCGTTGCTCAGGTGGTGAATGTCGTGCTAGCGGTAGTGCAGCAGGCTCCACCCTAAGTCTAGGAAGTGGCGCCAGTACCGGCATAGCTTCAATCTGCATGGGAACGAGTTAGGGATGCCTTTCAGAAGGCGCATCCCCCAGAGTTTGCGGGTGGTTCAGATATTATTGTAGCTAGCCAATGGAAGATAGATATCCAGAGGCATCTGCGCATGTATGAGTGCTCAGATGTGAAGAAACAACTGTTGGCTTCTTTTAAGCTGGTGGGGGCCGCTTTTCATGGGTGGGAATCCACTACTACCTTGGAGGAGAGGGATACTATTATTATTCAGTCATTTTGGGTGCGATTTGACAGTAAATACTTTCCATCCATCGTGCAGACTGAGATGAGGAGGAAATTACTGAGCCTGAAGCAGGAGAATTAGATAGTTGCTGAGTATGAAGAGGAGTTCACAAGACTTCTCACTATAGTGCCAGATGAGGCACCCACTGAGGGAAAGAAGATAATACTGTTTGTGGATGGGTTAGCTTGGAGGATCCGTCAGCACCTTATAGGAAATCTGTCTCTGAGTACCTACACAAATGTACTCAATGCTGCTTTGCTACACTGCCAGGATCACCTCTTTTATCTGCAGGGAAGTAAGCGAGCAGGAGAGTCCGGCCAGCAGGGCAGGACAGGGGGTAGTGGTGTTAGTGGAGCACCGACATCTCCGGGTCAGACTCGTCAGCATGAGCAGAGTTCCCATTAAGGGGACCCTGCCAAGAGATTCCGATCAGGTGATTCCAGGCAGGGATTTGGGGGATTTAGGCAGGGCCAGCCTAATCAGCAGGGTCAGTAGGGCCAACATCATCAGCCGCAGGGGAAGCAGCAGGGCCATCAGGGCCAACAGCATTTTCAGCAGGGCCAGTAGGGCCAATGGCGGGGTGGTAACGGCCAGCAGGGCCATAATCAGCAGGGACAAAGGGGAGGGAATTTTAGGGGCCAATGCTTTGGGTGTGGTAAAAATTGCCACAGGCGCCAGGATTATCCAGAGGGTGATAGGGCCCCACAACAGCAGGGTGCCCGTAATGAGGCACAGAGGCCACTTTTTCCATCCTCCCTCCAAGCACCAACTCCAGTGCCAGCCCTACCAGCCATTCCATCCGCTCTAGTATAGCAGGGGCAGTTACAATACGGACGTGTTTATAACGTTTACCAGGCAGCAGCTCCACAGGTGACACCCGCAATTGAGGGTATGTTTCCTATTCATGGTACTATGGGTCGGGTTTTATTTGATACTGGGTGACACACTATTTTATAGCTACCCATTTTGCAAAGGCCTTGGGGTTATTAGCCACAGCAGAGAGCACTGTCACATGTGTAGACTCACCACTGGGATATGGATTGTTAATTTTCTTTATATGCCGGGGTGTGGGAGTAGATATTGGTAGCTTGGTACTACCAGCAAACATGTTAGTCTTAGATATGCATGAGAACTGCGTTATTATTGGTATGGATTGGCTCGCATCTTACTGAGCCATGATAGATTGTTTCGGTGGGAGTATTGTCTTTGCCATTCCGGGGCAAGAGATGTTTGTAGTGGCGATGCCTCGACTAGAGGGAGGCTCGATCGCTCATTTTTATTACATAGAGGAGGATACCTCTAAGGAGGTCGTGATTCCCTTAGACTCGATCCCAGTTTTTCGTGAGTATTCTGATCTATTTCTGGAGATACCAGGCCTACCCCCCAGTCGAGAGAAATATTTTGTCATAGATTTATTACCGGATACTCGACCTATAGCACGCGCTCCATACCGTATGGCTCCGGAGGAGATACGAGAGTTACGAGATCAAATAGAGCAGCTGTTAGGTCAGGGCTTCATTCGTAGGAGTACCTCACCTTGGGGCGCTCCAGTTTTGTTTGTGAAAAAGAGATATGGTTCACTGAGACTATGTGTGGACTACCAGCAACTGAACAAGGTTACGATACGGAACAAGTATCTAATGCCTCGAATTGCTGATCTGTTCGACCAGCTGAGGGGAGGAACTTTCTTTTCGAAGATAGATCTGAGGTCAGGGTACCATCAGCTACGTATTATGTGGCATGATGTTTCAAAGACTGCTTTCTTGACGACATATGGGTCCTATGAGTTCAGAGTGATGCCATTTGGACTCAAAAATGCTCCAGACGTATTCATGGACTTGATGAACCGAGTATTCAAAGAGTTCTTGGATCAGTTTGTCATCGTCTTCATAGATGACATCCTGATATATTCACACTCTGAGAAAGAGCATGCCGGGCACTTGAGGCAGGTTCTTCAGACTCTACGAGAGCATCAGCTGTATGCTAAGTACGACAAGTGCGGGTTCTGGTTACGTAAAGTGCAGTTCTTGGGGCATGTTGTTTCTAAACGGGGGATAGCAATTGACGCGAGTAAAGTGTCAGAGATGAGGGAGTGGGGATAACCCACGACACCGACGGAAGTACGTAGTTTCTTAGGATTAGCCGGATACTATAGGAGATTCATTCAGGGGTTCTCCAAAATAGCGGGTCCATTGACGAACCTGACTCGCAAGGGGGTACCATATGTTTGGGATAATTCTTGTCAATTGGCTTTCGACGAGGTGAAAGATAAGCTTACTTCAGCACCGGTCCTTGCTTTACCTAAGACGGGCGTGGAGTACCTGGTTTACATCGACGCCTCTTTACGGGGACTTGGGGGAGTACTTTAGCAGGAGGAGAAGGCTATAGCTTTTTCCTCCCGCAAGCTTAAGCTTCACGAGAAGAATTATCCCACACACGACCTAGAGTTAGCAGCGGTCGTCTTTGCATTGAGGATATGGAGACACTATTTATTGGGGGATAAATTTCGCTTGTTCACAGACCACAAGTCACTGTAGTACGTGTTCACTTAGCGAGAGCTTAATATGCGTCAGCGCAGGTGGTTAGAGTTTGTGAAGGACTATCAGTTTGACATACAGTACCATCCAGGGAAGGCCAACGTAGTTACCGATGCGTTGAGCCGTAAACCGGTAGACGATGTAGCGGACATCTGGAAAGCAAAGTGGAAAGAGTTGGGTCACCAGGATGCAGTGGCCCATTCCTTCATATTATCATGACAGTGACACCCGAGATTGTTACGAGGGTAATACAATCACAGACCACAAACCTATTTTCTAGGAGCAGATTGTACGACTTTTAACTGAGGGTGCTGAGTCCTATTCTGTTAGTTTTGATGGAGGTTTGAGGTTTAATGGGATATTGGTGGTACCAGAAGGAGCAGACTTATGTCATGCAGTGATGATCCAGTCTCATGGGTCCCGATTTGCGGTGTATCCTGGGGGAGATAAGATGTACCAGGATATGAGGCGGCAATACTTGTGGAGTGGGATGAAAAAGGACATCGTTAAGTTCGTGTCCAAGTGTTCTACCTGCCAACTGGTAAAGGTGGACCACCAGAAACCGTCGGGGTTGCTTCAGCCATTGGAAATACCCGCGTGAAAATGGAAGAGTATTTCCATGGATTTTATTACTGGGTTGCCTACATCACAGCGGGGCCATGACTCCATCTGGGTGATTGTGGACCGTTTGACCAAGGTGGCTCATTTTCTACCAGTGTGGATAGACTATACCACGGGTCAGTATGCTCAGTTGTTCATTGATGAGATTGTCAGATTACATGGGGTGCCCCTAAATATTGTGTCCAATAAAGATAAGATCTTCGTATCACGTTTATGGGATAGCTTTCAGGAGGCCATGGGTACAGAGTTGAGGTTGAGTTCAGCTTACCACCCACAGACAGATGGACAAACAGACCTTACTAATCAGATGTTGGAGGATATGCTACGTATGTGTGTCCTTGATTTTAGAGGAGGTTGGGAGCCACATCTCCCACTCGTAGAGTTCGCTTATAATAACTCTTATCAATTCACGATTGGCATGGCGCCATTTGAGGCATTATATGGTAGACCTTGTCGTTACCCAACTTTTTGGTTAGAGGTGGGGGATAACAAGTTACTCGGACCAGAGGTGATTCAGGATACCTCCGCTAGGATTGAGATTATCAGGAGTCGCATTCGGGTAGTCCAGGATAGGCAGAAAAGCTACGCCTATGCAAAACGGTTCTTTTGAGAATTAAATGTGGGGGACAAAGTATTACTACGTGTATCTTCTATGAAAGGAGTGATGAGGTTCGGGAAGAAAGGGAAATTGGCCCCGAGGTATGTGGGACCATTTCCCATTATCTAGAGGATTGGGACAATAGCATACAGATTGGGACTGATAGAGCACTTATATCGTATTCATGATGTATTCCACATCTCCTTGTTGAGACGATACCTTCGGGATGACATGGCCCATACCCATATTGCGAATGAGGAGATTGACTTATAGCCCGACAGCTCTTACGAAGAGAGGCCACTTGCTATCCTAGACCATAGCGAAAGGAGATTGAGGTCAAAGGTAGTCCCACTTGTCCGGGTCCAGTGGGAGCATCATAATGTGGAGGAATCCACTTGGGAACGTGAGGCGGACATGCGTGAGAAGTACCCAGAGTTATTCTTACCAGGTACACCTTATTTTTTGAATTTCGAGAAGAAATTCCGTTATTAGGGGGGAAGTATGTAATACACCGTATTTTATGAATTTTAAATTTTGGGGATTTATTAAATTTAATTGGAGATATTAAATTAATAATAATTCGAAAAATCATTTAAATACTTACTAGCGTGATGAGAGTTAGTAATTATTTTGTTATAAGTTACTTATGGGTAAAGTAAGTGGTGTATTTATGATGAGTAAAAATTATTACGAGAATCTAATTTAGTAATTTTTGAAATTTATTGGGACGCGCTTGTGTCGTGTCGGGATTAAATTCGGACTATTAAAAGTAAATAAATTATAAGTCACCCGTATGGTCATTTTGAGTGCGTCAATGTGTCCGGAAGGGTCGAGATAGTCAAAATAATGTACTCGGGAGGGAGTTTTGGACATTTTATATTTTTGGGCCTGAAAACCCACGAAAATTCTAAGGGAATATCTGATGGTAAGAGTCACCTTCTAGGGTTAGGAACACCATAAACCAAAGACGGCCATTGGAGAGGAAGAGGAGAGGTTTTCTAAGGAGTTCTAGGTCAAGAACTCCATCGTTTGCACCGTCGTCGCCGCCAAATGTTAGATCGTACAACGAGGATCACAACCACACCAAAATCTCCACAAATCTGAACCAAAAATTCTCAGGCAAGTATCTATCTTTCTCTATTTCAGTTAATGCTCCAATATTATTAGCCTAGGATTGATTAGGACTAGTGTTTGTGAAAGAAAAACTTATTTGGAGATTTGAATTCGCATGTTGTATGAGCAATAGATGTATTCTGGAAACCCAATTCATATGTAGAGGTTGAACCACGAAATTACAGTAATTAAAGAGTATGAAATCTGGTAAAAGGATGGGAAGAAACCAAACAAAAGAAATATTAGGATTCTTGATGTTTTTATGGATTATGCCCTTTTAATTCGTTATTCATGATGAAAAGCCGCATGCTTGACGTAGGAAATCACTTATTCGAGGTTATAATACTTGTAGTATGAATTATTGGGAATTTAGTAGTCAAATATATCGTTTTGGATGATGTTGGAAGAGAAAACCGGTAACTGGAAATTCTGCAGATTTGTCATAACTGCTTGATCGATCGATCGACCTTAGAGTATTGATCGATCGATCGATGCTTCGATCGATCAAACATCTGCCATAGATCGATCGACCCCTCCTGCATAACTCATATTCCCCTTTTTATAGGTTGTTCCAACTTAAATGATTAGACATTGTTGGATATTAATGTTAGAACATTTTGGGATATAAAGAAGACCAGTAGGATGCATTAACAATATGGAACCTTTAATGTAAGACGAGATTAACATTTCACGGGGATGTTTTACATATAAGGTGCAATGGGAATATGTGTTAAAGGGTGAGACTCGTAAGAAAGTTACGTTGTAAAATAAATGAGTACGTACTGAAATTACACTTGGGAAGATAGGAATCCACGAGTGTCACTTAATAAGTTGGAATAATTCCACAAATTAAAATAAGAGACAAATTGTTATACGTGATAACTAAATAATGAGCAATAAGGATAAATATCATAATTATGGGTCGTGCGAGTGTACCTAAATCTGTTATGGGAATAGTAGTATACGTATACAAATGTGTTTATGCCTATATTATATACGTGTAAAAATCATGCCCACGCTACTTGTTATCCCTGAGGTTACAGCGCTGGGACAGTCTTATCTCAATTGGACCTTTATAGGGGATATTGACTTGTACCCTAGAACATAGGAATCCTTGGTATAGGCTATCGGATCGATAGTCACATGGTCCTAAGAGATGTGAGGGTATGTGCTGACCTCTTAGTGACTTGGAACTATGCTTCGCCTCATTTTGTATGTGTTTTGTGTAAGTACAGTTCAAGAGTGATTTCGAACTAGTATTTTCCTTAGTACGAGTAATACGGGGACTGGATAGCAGAGTATTCCCGCACCATAGATTTTATGTGGGGTGTTATTAGAATATATATATATATATATATATATATATATATATATATATATATATATATATATATATATATATATATATATATATAAATCTGGAATTTGGGAACTACCTGCTATAACTATGGTATGTAATAAAAGAATAATTATTTCAACTGGGAAATGAGTTTTTGAAAAGTTTGATATATTATTGAGTAACTTTATTATCAAATAAGGCTTATGTGAGAATTGTGATGTTAAATAAAAATTAGCCTCCTTAACATTTGAAATTGTTGGCTTGAAACCTTACGAGTAATTTAAGATAAGATAAGTTAAACTGTAGAGAATATTAGTGCGATAGGTGTGCACATTAGAAGAGAGGTGAGAATTTCTCAAGGGAGTGCCGCACTAATATGTTGGTTGAATTGGTCGGTAAGCATTTTAAATACTTGCTAAACTAATTTTAAATTGTTTTACAATCGGGCTCTGACCCGTTTTCTACTTTCTCTTATCTCTTGTATATATATGTATATATTACAGGTGCCCAGCCTCAGGGGCGTCTTGCATAGGATCCTTTGGAAGGAACGTGCTGCAGCTTAGGTGGGAGTTGCAGGCCTCTTGCTTAGATGACCTCATTGTTGATTCCACTTCTAGCACTATTTATTCCGTTGGGCATGTGTCACCCTTCTTCATTATTCAGTTGTTTTATCGAAGATTGTGATTCGTTTATTTCCAGTATTTATACTTTGGGATTTTTTTTTGACAGGATGTTTTCCTTTAAGTTTTAAAGTTGGAATTAATTAGTTGGATGTTTAATTGTTTGGATTATATGTTCTAGTATAGTTGTTGTGTGATTCCTTAACTATGAATTATGTAAAGTTTTAAATGTTGGTTTTTAAAATAAAATTTGGAAATTGATGTCTAAAAATGGTTTTGACACTTAGCTTAATTATTTAGGGAGATGCTAAGAATGAACCAGCCGTTCACCTTGATTATAATTTAATAAAGGAATGATCACCCGGTATTTGATTAGGCGGGGTGTCACATGATCATCACAGGAAAAATCAAAGCACTCGTGGCATACCCACAATAATACATTTTACTACCACTGCCTACAAAGTAAATGATGCACGGATAACTCAGATTAAAAGAGGATACATAGAGAGAGATATGTCCAACACATTTCAATGTTTCTATATACATGAACTAATTAAGAGTTATGAAACAAATGTACTCCAAAGAGCCATGATATTGAAGTATAACAGATCTGATAAACTGACATGTTCAATCCTCTTTACCAAAATCCAGTTTTAGAAGAAAAATGATATTCAATAAAAACCTATCAAATCTATTCATCAAGTAAAAAAAACATTTCACATGGTTGTGTATGACATAGGAGAGAATGGCTATAATCAGGGGGAGCATTTTCTCTTAGCGGGATCTAAGATCATGATATATTAGGCATATGCACGTTGTACTCTGTTTTCTTTAACTATATTTTTTCCCTTTGAATCTTCTTGTTTAAGGGTTAAATGAGGCAACACTAAGAGCGTTCAACACCAATTTAATGATTACACAAGTCGCACTCGTTTTTCTTCACTTTGTTTTTTTTTCCCATGGGGTCTTTCCTTAGTAATTCTTTGAACGAGACAATAATCATTGGATGGTAAAAATAGTGTATATCCAATGGGGAGTGTTATAAATGAACAAAATAGTGGATGTTCACTTATATCCCACATTAAATAAGGTCTATTGGAATACCTTACTTTTTTATTAGAAATAGTTGTGATACCTTTGAGTATTTATCACTACACCAAAATGGGCAAATTGTCACCTTTCAGCCGGCCAACCTTGTCAAGGTCATTGACCGTGACAAAAAACACGGGTTTTATGTCACGGTCACTGACCTTGACACGACCGTGACAATTATTTAAATACTTGTCATGGTCAATGACCTTGACACGACCGTGACAATATTTACAGCTAAAACCCTACCCCCTTCTTTTTTCCTTACCGCCGTTCCCTCCCCCTCTCTCTCTCTCTCGACGCTTCTCTCTCTCTCTCTACTTTCAGGTCGATTTTCTCTCTCTCTCTCTCTCTCTCTCTCTCTCTCTCTCTCTTCCATTTATATATATGTTTGTGTGTATATTTATGTGTATGTGTATATATATATATGTGTATGTGTGTGCGTGTGTGGGGGGTGGGGCAGGGTGGGGGTAGGGGGTGGGGCGGAGTGGGGGCAGGGCGGGGCGTGTGCGTGTGTATATGTATGTGTATATGTGTGTGTATGTGTGTGTATATATGTGTGTGGTGGTGTGTGGTGGGGGAGGGGGTGGTGGAGGGGGGCAGGGGGTGGGGTGGGGTGGGGTGTCTGTGTAGGTGTGTGCGTATGTGTGCGGCGGGGGGCAGGGGGTGGGGGTGGGGGTGGGGCACCCATTTAATAACTTTTAAAATATTTGAAAAAAACATAATATTACAAAATTGAAACGAAATGGTATTGACGGAACTTATACATACGTTATAATATAGAATCTCAAGATAAAAAATAGGCATCAACCTTATAATGTCAAAATTATTAGATAGAAAAAGAAAAATATAAATTGAGATAACCTTAGAATCTAATTAGGCTAAAAATATAATGGCATCAACTAACATATATACACAACACTAAAAGTAGACATCAATTTTATAGATTTTTACTTTATAATTCAATATGGGTTATACTCCCACATAGTTCATCAACAAATATTGTAAGAACATTGTGAAAATAATAAACATCGGGAGGGGGTGGGGGTGGGGGTGGGTGGGGTTTTGAATATTATTTACATTTATATTTTTGGATATTATTAACATTCAAAATAAATAATTGATAATAGTTGGATAATAATTGGATAATAATTGATATTTTCATTCAAAATAAATATTTCATTCAAAAATATTGGATTATAATTGATATTTTCATTTAAATTGATAATAATTTTATTCATGAAATTAATTCAATTAGGTAAAACCCTAGATAATTTTTTAACAGAATTTGATAATATTATATAAAGTTTAGTAAATCCACAAAATGTTGCCAATTGTATGTTTTTAGGAATATCATTAGTTAGAATCCATACACATGCATGTTTTTAGAAAGTCTTAAATTTAATTCTCACTTTAATTTGTAGAATCTCTGTACTTGGTTGGATTTATCCCTTTATGATAATGAAATTTATGCTCCAATTATAATTATCTCATGTCATAATTTATTGATAAACAATATATATAGTTGTCACGGTCGTGGTGCGTAGGTGTGTGCGTGTGTGCGTGCGTAGGTGCGTAGGTGTGCGTGGCGGGGGGAGGGGGGCAGGGGGTGGGGGTGGGGGTGGGGGCGGGGTGTGTGCGTGTGTATATGTATGTGTATGTATGTGTATGTATGTGTATATGTGTGTGTATGTGTGTGTATATATGTGTGTGGTGGTGTGTGGTGGTGGAGGGGGTGGTAGAGGGGGACAGGGGGTGGGGTGGGGTGTCTGTGTAGGTGTGTGAGTATGTGTGTGGCGGGGGGCAGGGGGGCAGGGGGCAGGGGGTGAGGGTGGGGCACCCATTTAATAACTTTTAAAATATTTGAAAAAAACATAATATTACAAAATTGAAACGAAATGGTATTGACGGAACTTATACATACGTTATAATATAGAATCTCAAGATAAAAAATAGGCATCAACCTTAGAATCTCAAAATTATTAGATAGAAAAAGAAAAATATAAATTGAGATAACCTTAGAATCTAATTAGGCTAAAAATATAATGGCATCAACTAACATATATACACAACACTAAAAGTAGACATCAATTTTATAGATTTTTACTTTATAATTCAATATGGGTTATACTCCCACATAGTTCATCAACAAAAAATGTAGGAACATTGTGAAAATAATAAACATCGGGAGGGGGTGGGGGTGGGTGGGGTTTTGAATATTATTTACATTTATATTTTTGGATATTATTTACATTCAAAATAAATAATTGATAATAGTTGGATAATAATTGATATTTTCATTCAAAATAAATATTTCATTAAAAAATATTGGATAATAATTGATATTTTCATTTAAATTGATAATAATTTTATTCATGAAATTAATTCAATTAGGTAAAACCCTAGATAATTTTTTAACAGAATTTGATAATATTATATAAAGTTTAGTAAATTCACAAAATGTTGCCAATTGTATGTTTTTAGGAATATCATTAGTTAGAATCCATACACATGCATGTTGTTAGAAAGTCTTAAATTTAATTCTCACTTTAATTTGTAGAATCTCTGTACTTGGTTGGATTTATCCCTTTATGATAATGAAATTTATGCTCCAATTATAATTATCTCATGTCATAATTTTATTGATAAACAATATATATAGTTGTCACGATCGTGGTACGTAGGTGTGTGCGTGTGTGCGTGCGTAGGTGTGCGTGTGTGCGTGGCGTGGGGAGGGGGTGGGGTATGTGTATATGTGTGTGCGGCGGGAGGGGGGGCAGGGGGGTGGGGGCGGGGGCGGGGTGTGTGCGTGTGTATATGTATGTGTATATATGTGTGTACGTGTGTGTATATATGTGTGTGGTGGTGTGTGGTGGGGGAGGGGGTGGTGGAGGGGGGCAGGGGGTGGGGTGGGGTGGGGTGTCTGTGTAAGTGTGTGCGTATGTTGTGTGGCGGGGGGTGGGGGTGGGGGTGGTGGCACCCATTTAATAACTTTTAAAATATTTGAAAAAAACATAATATTACAAAATTGAAACGAAATGGTATTGACGGAACTTATACATACATTATAATATAGAATCTCAAGATAAAAAATAGGCATCAACCTTAGAATCTCAAAATTATTAGATAGAAAAAGAAAAATATAAATTGAGATAACCTTAGAATCTAATTAGGCTAAAAATATAATGGGATCAACTAACATATATACACAACACTAAAAGTAGACTAGCAATTTATAGATTTTTACTTTATAATTCAATATGGGTTATACTCCCACATAGTTCATCAACAAATATTGTAAGAACATTGTGAAAATAATAAACATCGGGAGGGGGTGGGGGGTGGGGGGTGGGTGGGGTTTTGAATATTATTTACATTTATATTTTTGGATATTATTTACATTCAAAATAAATAATTGATAATAGTTGGATAATAATTGGATAATAATTGATATTTTCATTCAAAATAAATATTGTCATTCAAAAATATTGGATAATAATTGATATTTTCATTTAAAGTGATAATAATTTCATTCATGAAATTAATTCAATTAGGTAAAACCCTAGATAATTTTTTAATAGAATTTGATAATATTATATAAAGTTTAGTGAAATTCACAAAATGTTGCCAATTGTATGTTTTTAGGAATATCATTAGTTAGAATCCATACACATGCATGTTGTTAGAAAGTCTTAAATTTAATTCTCACTTTAATTTGTAGAATCTCTGTACTTGGTTGGATTTATCCCTTTATGATAATGAAATTTATGCCTCCAATTATAATTTATCTCATGTCATAATTTTATTGATAAACAATATATATAGTTGTCACGGTCGTGGTGCAAAGGTGTGTGCGTGCGTAGGTGCGTAGGTGCGCGTGTGTGCGTGGCGGGGGGGGAGGGGGTGGGGGTATGTGTATATGTGTGTGTATGTGTGTGGCGGGGGGGAAGGGGGGCAGGGGTGGGGGTGGGGGCGGGGTGTGTGCGTGTGTATATGTATGTGTATGTATGTGTATATGTGTGTGTACGTGTGTGTATATATGTGTGTGGTGGTGTGTGGTGGGGGAGGGGGTGGTGGAGGGGGCAGGGGGTGGGGTGGGGGTGGGGCACCCATTTAATAACTTTTAAAATATTTGAAAAAAACATAATATTACAAAATTGAAACGAAATGGTACTGACGGAACTTATACATACGTTATAATATAGAATCTCAAGATAAAAAATAGGCATCAACCTTAGAATCTCAAAATTATTAGATAGAAAAGGAAAAATATAAATTCAGATAACCTTAGAATCTAATTAGGCTAAAATATAATGGCATCAACTAACATATATACACAATAGTAAAAGTAGACATCAATTTTATAGATTTTTACTTTATAATTCAATATGGGTTATACTCCCACATAGTTCATCAACAAATATAGTAAGAACATTGTGAAAATAATAAACATCTGGAGGGGGTGGGGGTGGGGGTGGGTGGGGTTTTGAATATTATTTACATTTATATTTTTGGATATTATTTACATTCAAAATAAATAATTGATAATAGTTGGATAATAATTGGATAATAATTGATATTTTCATTCAAAATAAATATTTCATTCAAAAATATTGGATAATAATTGATATTTTCATTTAAATTGATAATAATTTTATTCATGAAATTAATTCAATTAGGTAAAACCCTAGAAATTTTTTTTACAGAATTTGATAATATTATATAAAGTTTAGTAAATTCACAAATGTTGCCAATTGTATGTTTTTAGGAATATCATTAGTTAGAATCCATGCACATGCATGTTGTTAGAAAGTCTTAAATTTAATATCACTTTAATTTGTAGAATCTCTGTACTTGGCTGGATTTATCCATTATGATAATGAAATTTATGCTCCAATTATAATTATCTCATGTCATAATTTTATTGATAAACAATATATATAGTTGTCACGGTCGTGGTGCGTAGGTGTGTGCGTGTGTGCGTGCATAGGTGCATAGGTGTGCATGTGTGCATGGCGGGGGGAGGGTGTGGGGTATGTGTATATGTGTGTGTATGTGTGTGGCGGGGGGAGGGGGGGCAGGGGGTGGGGGTGGGGGCGGGGTGTGTGCGTGTGTATATGTATGTGTATGTATGTGTATATGTGTGTGTGTATATGTGTGTGGTGGTGTGTGGTGGGGGAGGGGGTGGGGTGGGGTGGGGTGTCTGTGTAGGTGTGTGCGTATGTGTGCGGCGGGGGGCAGGGGGTGGGGGTGGGGCACCCATTTTATAACTTTTAAAATGTTTGAAAAAAACATAATATTACAAAATTGAAACGAAATAGTATTGACGTAACTTATACATACGTTATAATATAGAATCTCAAGATAAAAAATAGGCATCAACCTTAGAATCTCAAAATTATTAGATACAAAAAGAAAAATATAAATTGAGATAACCTTAGAATCTATTTAGGCTAAAAATATAATGGCATCAACTAACATATATACACAACACTAAAAGTAGACATCAATTTTATAGATTTTTACTTTATAATTCAATATGGGTTATACTCCCACATAGTTCATCAACAAATATTGTAAGAACTTTGTGAAAATAATAAACATCGGGAGGGGGTGGGGGGTGGGGGTGGTGGTGGGTGGGGTTTTGAATATTATTTACATTTATATTTTTGGATATTATTTACATTCAAAATAAATAATTGATAATAGTTGGATAATAATTGGATAATAATTGATATTTTCATTCAAAATAAATATTTCATTCAAAAATATTGGATAATAATTGATATTTTCATTTAAATTGATAATAATTTTATTCATGAAATTAATTCAATTAGGTAAAATCCTCGATAATTTTTTAATCGAATTTGATAATATTATATAAAGTTTAGTAAATTCACAAAATGTTGCCAATTTTATGTTTTTAGGAATATCATTAGTTAGAATCCATACACATGCATGTTGTTAGAAAGTCTTAAATTTAATTCTCACTTTAATTTGTAGAATCTCTGTACTTGGTTGGATTTATCCCTTTATGATAATGAAATTTATGCTCCAATTATAATTATCTCATGTCATAATTTTATTGATAAACAATATATATAGTTGTCACGGTCGTGGTGCGTAGGTGTGTGCGTGTGTGCGTGTGTGCGTGCGTGTGTGCGTGTGTGCATGGCGGGGGGAGGGGGTGGGGTATGTGTATATGTGTGTGTATGTGTGTGGCGGGGGGAGGGGGCAGAGGGTGGGGATGGGGGCGGGGTGTGTGCATGTGTATATGTATGTGTATGTATGTGTATATGTGTGTGTATGTATGTGTGTGGCGGGGGGCAGGGGGTGGGGTTGGGTCACCCATTTTATAACTTTTAAAATATTTGAAAAAAACATAATATTACAAAATTGAAACGAAATGGTATTGACGGAACTTATACATACGTTATAATATAGAATCTCAAGATAAAAAATAGGCATCAACCTTAGAATCTCAAAATTATTAGATAGAAAAAGAAAAATATAAATTGAGATAACCTTAGAATCTAATTAGGCTAAAAATATAATGGCATCAACTAACATATATACACAACACTAAAAGTAGACATCAATTTTATAGATTTTTACTTTATAATTCAATATGGGTTATACTCCCACATAGTTCATCAACAAATAATGTAGGAACATTGTGAAAATAATAAACATCGGGAGGGGGGTGGGGGTGGGTGGGGTTTTGAATATTATTTACATTTATATTTTTGGATATTATTTACATTCAAAATAAATAATTGATAATAGTTGGATAATAATTGATATTTTCATTCAAAATAAATATTTCATTAAAAAATATTGGATAATAATTGATATTTTCATTTAAATTGATAATAATTTTATTCATGAAATTAATTCAATTAGGTAAAACCCTAGATAATTTTTTAACAGAATTTGATAATATTATATAAAGTTTAGTAAATTCACAAAATGTTGCCAATTGTATGTTTTTAGGAATATCATTAGTTAGAATCCATACACATGCATGTTGTTAGAAAGTCTTAAATTTAATTCTCACTTTAATTTGTAGAATCTCTGTACTTGGTTGGATTTATCCCTTTATGATAATGAAATTTATGCTCCAATTATAATTATCTCATGTCATAATTTTATTGATAAACAATATATATAGTTGTCACGGTCGTGGTGCGTAGGTGTGTGCGTGTGTGCGTGCGTGTGTGCGTGTGTGCATGGCGGGGGGAGGGGGTGGGGTATGTGTATATGTGTGTGTATGTGTGTGGCGGGGGGAGGGGGGCAGAGGGTGGGGGTGGGGGCGGGGTGTGTGCATGTGTATATGTATGTGTATGTATGTGTATATGTGTGTGTATGTATGTGTGTGGCGGGGGGCAGGGGGTGGGGGTGGGTCACCCATTTTATAACTTTTAAAATATTTGAAAAAAACATAATATTACAAAATTGAAACGAAATGGTATTGACGGAACTTATAAATACGTTATAATATAGAATCTCAAGATAAAAAATAGGCATCAACCTTAGAATCTCAAAATTATTAGATAGAAAAAGAAAAATATAAATTGAGATAACCTTAGAATCTAATTAGGCTAAAAATATAATGGCATCAACTAACATATATACACAACACTAAAAGTAGACATCAATTTTATAGATTTTTACTTTATAATTCAATATGGGTTATACTCCCACATAGTTCATCAACAAATATTGTAAGAACGTTGTGAAAATAATACACATCGGGAGGGGGTGGTGGTGGGGGTGGGTGGGGTTTTGAATATTATTTACATTTATATTTTTGGATATTATTTACATTCAAAATAAATAATTTATAATAGTTGGATAATAATTGGATAATAATTGATATTTTCATTCAAAATAAATATTTCATTCAAAAATATGGGATAAAACCCTAGATAATTTTTTAACAGAATTTGATAATATTATATAAAGTTTAGTAAATTCACAAAATGTTGCCAATTGTATATTTTTAGGAATATCGTTAGTTAGAATCCATACACATGCATATTGTTAGAAAGTCTTAAATTTAATTCTCACTTTAATTTGTAGAATCTCTGTACTTGGTTTGGTTGGATTTATCCCTTTATGATAATGAAATTTATGCTCCAATTATAATTATCTCATGTCATAATTTTATTGATAAACAATATATATAGCTGTCACGGTCGTGGTGCGTAGGTGTGTGCGTGTGTGCGTGACGGGTGGGGTATGTGTATATGTGTGTGTATGTGTGTGGCGGGAGGAGGGGGGCATGGGGTGGGGGTGGGTGGGTGTGTGTGTGTGTGCGTAGGTGTGTGTGTGTGTTCGTGGCGGGTGGGGTAGGGGTGTGTGTATGTGTACTATTAACATTTTTTTTAGGAATATCATTAGTTAGAATCCATACACAAAATGTTGCCAATTGCCAATTGTATGTGTATATGTGTGTGTATGGTGGTGTGTGGTGGGGGAGGGGGAGGGGGGTAGTGGGGGTGGGGGTGGGGTATGTGTACTGTTAACATTTTTTTTATCTGTACTAATAACATTTTTTTACAGCAAAAATGTATCCTTCAGATGTTAAGTCGAAGATGATGATGCTGTTTATGATGATGTCGTCTGGGTTCGGTGGTAGCGGAGGCGACGAGGGCTCCTCCGCCCCTAGGCTCCCCAAATATGGAAAATTTGGGATTACCGTCGAGAACAAGTCGGAGCTATTAGCGAGATCCCTCGAGCTGCTAAAGACGGTCATCGAGCCTGGGTTTATGAGTTGGAAGGAGGTGCCATATGAGCTCAAGTTAGCTGTTTGGGCGGCACTACAGGTAATATTTCAATTTCAATTTCAGTTTCAATTTCAATTTCAATTTCAATTTCATATTTATATTTATATTTATATTTATATTTATATTTATATTTATTCGCAACTAACATTGTATTTGTTGGACATGAACAATTCAACATGGATCCAAAGCTATGCGATTCCGTCTTGGAGCAGTTGAGGGAGCAACACAAGACGTGGAAGAAAAAGATGCGGACACGGTACTTTGGGAAAACACGATAGTTCATTATACAATGGCGCGGATCCGTCCCGCCCAAGGAGCCGATCTCATTGGCACAATGGCAAAAGTTCATTGACAATGAGATCGAGGATCGACAATTGGCATCTCGCCAATCGAGGAGGGAAAATCGGGCTAAAAAGACGGACGTGCACTACTCCGGCCGGACCTCTTACGCTGAGGTGGAGCATAGGATGCAGGTAAGATTTAATTTATCTATAACTACAGAAATATATTATTCTTCATTATTTTACTTTGTGGGGCCGATACTAATCTTAGTTTACTTTATTTTATTTCAGGGGGTACGGAGTGGGCCAGGGGGTAAGCCACATAGGCTAGATACTTATGTGGATTTTCGGACGAAGAAGGGGAAGGACAAGGAGGTGTCCCCGAGCGTCGCGGCGACGATTGTAAGTAATCCGACAGTTTAATTATTGTTAATTACGTTATAATTTTTTAGTTTACTTATTTTACTAATCATGTGCTTTTTGTCGTTTCAGGCAAAGCTTAAGGAAGTGCATGAGTCGCAGTCTGATGCCGACAAGGCATCTTTGTCCACAGACGCACTCAGCCAAGTGCTTGGCTCTGATCGCAAGGGGAGGACAAGGGGAGTGAGCTCGCGGGTGGCCAAATCTAGGATCATCGGATTGGAGACGAGCCACACCAGGTTGGCTCGAACGGTGGATTCACACGATACGAAGTTGTCCCGTTTGGAGGCGACGGTCCAAGATATGTACGCATTCATGAAGCGTACGTTGGGTGGAGACCGTAAAGGGAGAGGGAAAGGGAAGGAGAAGGAGAAGGCGGTGGAGGAGGAGGAGGAGGTGCGGGAGGACGAGGCACAGGATGACGAGGATGTGGACCTCGCTGCTTCATCACCGAAACGTTCGAACTTCGACGATCCACTTCCCTATTTGGCGCCCTTCAACAGACCATTGTCGACCCTTGGTTGGCCGAGCGTTTTCATATTGGACGTATTTGATGGCCAGCGGATAGGGCGGGGGTTGAGGGACCCGAATATCGTCGAGGGTGGAATAGTCCATGGACGTGTGCTTCAAGAGATGGAGTCCAGGGTGCTCGTCACGCATGTCATACCCGGGAAGGAGAACTCCCTATTTTGGTTGCGCGAACAATGCGGCACGATGTATATTAGTGGGTGCGTCAATTCATATGTCGTGTGGCCTACTCACCTCCTCAGTTTTATCCAAGACATGTAGTAACATTATTTTTAAGTTTGTCCATTTTAATTATATTTGGATTATATCGTCATGTATATTATTTTTACTTTGAATATTTGGATTATATCGTCATGAATATATATATGCATTATCTTTAGTTTGTGTTGGATATATGATGTTTGGAACAGGTACAACGTTGCTATAACAGGTACAAATATACTGGTGGGCAGTGACAGTGGCCATACTGCCCAGCATATTTTTTTTAAATTCTGCCCAGAATTGTCACGGTCATTGATCGTGACAATTCTGGGCAAGAGGGGTCACGGCTTTGTCACGGTTATAAACCGTGACAAACGTGTCACGGTCATTGACCTTAACACGACCGTGACAAAAAAAGTTGTCTCGCCTCGAAATGTCACAGTCATTGACCTTGACAAGTTGGATTTGTCAAGGTCAATGACCTTGACAAATGGGCATATTTGGTGTAGTGTATATTGCTATGAAATAAAAAGCTATACTCGGTCTAAATTCACCTTGTCTCCTTTTTTTACAACAATCGATATTATTAATTTGTGTTCGATAAAATATAAGTCCCTTATAAGTTCAAGGACCAAATAGGGATGTACCCCCTCTAACTCTTTGTATTCTATAATTATTTTAGTTTTTATTTTGTATTACTTTTTTTAAAAATTAAATATGACTTTTTTGTTTAAATTTTGTATAATTTAAGATCTAAGTTCTAACCTTTTTTGTGTGTGCGCGTTGTAATACCCCGTACTTTTGTCTATATTTATTTTTGGGATTAATTAATTAAATGCGTATTAATTGGAAATTAATCCGGGTTATAAGTACTAATGAAATGCAAATTGGTATTTGATTAGGTGCATATATGATTATATATGTATTTAGTATTATAAAATTTGTCGTGAGATTTATATACGGCATTTTAGAAATTTTGTTGAGACGCGTGGGACCGCCGCGTCACGGTATAATATTTTGTTAATAAAAGTGAATTTAAAATCTATAATCCGTATGGTCGTTTTGAGTGCGCCAACGCGTCCGGAAGGGTCGAGATAGTCAGAAAACACTAGCCGGGGGTATAGTTTGGGTCCCGGGGTATTTTTAGGCCATACCGGTAACTTAAAGGGTATTTTGGTAATTTTACATTTTTAGGAATTAAAAGTGACGAAAATTAGAGATGTAAATCTGATGTGGATTAAACCCATTAAGCCCATTAACCAACCCATATTAACCTAGAAGGCTACGTAGGTTGTCATTTAGGTTTTCTAAGTTTCCCCAAATCAAACCCTAGCCACCTTGAGCCACCATTGGAGAAGGAACTTAGAAAGAGAGGAAACTCGGCAGAATCTTCACCAAACCTACACCGAATCATATTTAAATTCGTATTTAAATTCGTAGAATGTTTTAATCATATTTAAATTCGTAGAATGTTTCCTCCATGTTAGAAAATTGATAAATTACAACTGTTCTTGAAAGATAATGAAAACCCATGTAGTTTGAAGTTTAGAACTTGGAAATTATGAAGAGAATTGCATGTAGTATGATAGGTAGATGATTTCCATTATATTAATTGTGATTTGAAGGAATTAAAACGAGATAAATTCTGGGATTTGATGATGATATAAACCTAGGGTTCATGTTCTAGAGAAATTGGGAAAAGTGTAGAGATTTGTAAATTTAGTTGATGATATGATGATTTAATCCTTGAAAACATGTTAGGAGATGATGTAAATATGGTTAGGATGAATTAGAGACCCTAAAACGTTATTGGGATGAACCTCGGAAGAGATTAGAAGTGATAAAAATGGTGAAAAACGAATTGGGGAAAAATCTGGGCCGAAACTGGTAGCTCGTTAGAAGCAGCCCCCAGGTCGTTCGAACGAACTCGTTCGAACGAGCTTCTAACGAGTTGACCAGTTGTTACTAACGAGAAGGGATCTCGTTCCATATCTCGTTCGAACGAGATATCGTTAGAAGGAACAGTTCGTTCGAACGAACTGGGATCTCGTTCGAACAGCCTCGTTCGAACGAGACTTCTAACGAGTTGACAGAAGGATCTCGTTCGAACCTCCTCGTTCGAACGAAACTTCTAACGAGTTGACAGTTTGGTCCTTTTAGAACTGTTTTGACTTTTGGAGTCCCGGAAACTGGTTCAAGGGTAGAGTTAGCATTCCTTTGATGATATAGTGATAGAATTGGGACTTTTGGGCAATTATGAAGAGTATTTTATATACGAGAGTTGTATTACATGGACGGTTTGGGATGAGACGTGAGTGTCTATTATGACGTGAGAAATTATGGCGCGTATAATTACAAACTGGTATAGTACGAATTATTATAATTATAGTTAGTACGAGAATGTGATACGTACTACGATTAAAATACGGTATTACTAAGATGTGTGTTTAATTAGTATTAGTATATGGATTGTGTGTATGACATACCTACCATACTTGCTATCACGGGAGGTTGCGTTCGCTTAGGACCCTCTAATCATTGTGTGCCTACGGGGGGGATATAGACTGGTGCCTCGATGAACATAGATCATATAAAGACTTATTGTGATATTAATAAGTCCGCTGATCATGGGAGAGTAGGTATGTGCGTGACCCATGTGATGGTGACTGTGTTCGGCTCCATTATTTGTGATGTTGTTATCGGTAAACTATTCCTGAGAGATTCGGAATATGTAATCCTTATGTACGTGATGTACCGGGATGGATAGCAGAGTATGTGTGCACCATAGCTTAGATTGCGGGGTGCTTGTATCGTATATTTATGTTGTGAATAATATACATTTAATTAATGGAAATCCTCCTGTTAATGTTGTAAAAATATTACGGTATTGTTTCGAGGTATATAATGAGTTAACTGATAGTTATATCAATGGCATATTTAGTAACTGAGTTTACGTTAAACCTCTATTTAATTACGAGCATTATATGTTGATAAAACCGGGTAAAAAGGGTAGGAACTCTTACAGTCTAGCTAGTTATGATGTCACTTAGCTAATGGTTATATTGTTGTAGATGGGTACTTGCGTTAGGAGTGCACATTTAGACGAGAGGTGAGAATATCATGTGAGTGCACGTCCTAACATGTATTTTGCATTTAATGTTTTAAATGTTTTTAAAGAACTTGCAGGTTTTTAAAATATAACTCCACATTCGGGCTCTGACCCGTTTGCTTTTCAAATCTCTTTTTCTTTGTAAAACCATTTTAGGTGCCCAGCCATAAGGACACCAAGCATAGGATACTCATTCAGGTGACGAGCTGTAGCTGCTTGTGGAAGCTACAGGGATTTGCATGTAGACGCTTCTATCTTTTGGATTCCAGAGTCACCATCTATCAGTTGTAGGGCATGTTGCCCATTTCTTTAGAGACATCCTTTATATTTCAGTTTTCAGACTTCAGCATGTTTTATTTCAGTTTCGGTTATTCATTTCAGTTATGGGATTATAGTGAGGGGTTTCCTCCATACTTTATTTACTCTATTGTGATGGTTATTCATTTTACTTCAGTATGGTGAATGGTGTTATTTATTTCTTCATTACACTTGTTGCATGTTAATCAGACATAAATTAAAATTTGGCAACTTGCTTTTTAAATACTAGGTGGTTAGAAATAATAAAATGTTTTCGACAGTGATGCTATTAACTGAGCCAACTTGGCATTTTGAATTAATTTTATAAAGGAGTAGCTACCCGGTATTTAATTAGTCGGGGTGTCACAGGTGTGATCAGAGCATCAGGTTCTAGTGTCCTTTAGGATCTGTACGACTATTATGTTTCCGCTACGTTTTCTTTGATATAGAGCCCTATATTTTAGGACTGTTGTACTCTTTTTGTGTATACTTCGTTCTTCAGCTCTATTAAGTTTATAAACTGCGAACTTATAAACTTTGTTCTTATTTCAGATGCCTCCACGACGTGCACGACGAGTTCCCAGGAATGCAATGCCCGAACCCCAGCCCGCTCTAGTTCAGGGCATGATGAACGCCGCTGAGGTTGCTGCTATAGTAGCCCAAGCGGTAAATGCCGCGATTGCCGTGATTCAGCAGACACCGCCTCAGGCGCCGGTTGCCGCGCCAGCACAGGTTAATGCATTCCCGTCTGCTTGGGAGCGTGTACGAGACGCTTTTCAGAAAGCGCATCCGCTAGAGTTTGCAGGTAGCTCAGATGTGGTAGTCTCGAGCCAATGGAGGAAGGACATAGAGAGGCATTTGAGGATGCATGAGTGCACTGATGTTCAGAAACAGGTGCTAGCTACTTTCAAGCTAGTGGGATCTGCACTACAGTGGTGGGAGTCTATTACCACCGTGGAGGAGAGGGATACCCTCACGATTCAGGAGTTCTGGGTGCGGTTCGACCGCAAGTACTTTCCGTCCGCAGTTCATACAGAGATGAGGAGGAAGCTGATGAGTTTGAAGCAGGAGGGCAAGACAGTGGCCGAGTATGAGGCCGAGTTCACTAACCTGTTGAATATCGTTCCAGACGAGATTCCAACAGAGAAGAAGAAGATAGAGAAGTTCACCGACGGGTTGAATTGGAGGATCCGTCAGCATCTGCTAGGGAACCTATCGTTGGCCACGTATTCTGATGTGGTTAACGCTGCATTATTACACTGCCAAGACCACCGTTTTCATATGGCCGAGGGCAAGCGGTCGGGGGAGTCTAGCAATCAGGGCAGGACTGGAGTACATGGTGTCAGCGGGGCACAAACCGGTCAGGGACAGAGACAGAATGAGCAGGGTACCCAGCAGGGGGATAATAAGAGGTTCCGGTCAGGGAACTACAGGCAGGGACAGGGAGGTTTCCGTCAGGGCCAGCAGGGTCCAAACGGCCACCAGGGCCAGCAGGGGCAGAATGGGCAGCAGTTCCATCAGGGCCAGCAGGGCCAAGGGAGGAACGATAACGGCCACCAGGGCCGGGGGCAGAGGGGAGGGAACTTCCCAGGGAAGTGCTTTACTTGTGGCAAGACTGGCCATAAGAAGCAGGATTGTCCTGATAGGGGCAGGGCCCCACAGCAGCAGCAACAGGGTGCTCGCCAGGAGCCGCAGAGACCTATGTTTCCCGCCGCTCTTCCCGCACTGCCGCAGATGGCAGCATTGCCACCCATTCCAGCAGTCCCAGCTCGGCAGGGGCAGCTACAGTATGGACGTGTCTACAACGTTCACCAGGCTGCAGTTCCACAGGCACCGCCCGCGATCGAGGGTACGTTTCCTATCCATGGCACTATGGGTCGGGTGTTATTTGATACGGGTGCTACACACTGTTTTATAGCTACACACTTCCCGAAAGCTTTAGGATTGTTAGCTACGGCAGAGAGCACAGTGACGTGTGTCGACTCACCATTAGGGAATGGGTCACTTATTTTCTTTATATGCCGGGGAGTGGGGGTAGAGATTGGTGGTTTGGTATTGCCTGCAGACATGTTAGTGTTAGATATGCATGTTCACGATGTGATCATCGGTATGGATTGGCTCGTAGCATATAGGGCCATGATTGATTGCTTCAGCGGGAGCATTGTTTTTGCCATTCCGGGGCAAGAGATGTTTATAGTGGCTATGCCTCGCCCAGAGGGAGGATCGACCGCTCATCTGTATTATATAGAGGAGGATACCTCTAAGGAGGTTGTGATTCCTTTGGATTCGATCCCGGTTGTCAGGGAGTATTCAGATGTGTTTCAGGAGATACCAGGCTTACCACCCAGTCGGGAGATAGACTTCATTATAGATTTGCTACCGGGTACGAGACCTATAGCACGCGCACCGTACCGTATGGCTCCAGCTGAGATGAGAGAGCTACGAGATCAGATAGAGCAGCTGTTGGGACAAGGCTTTATTCGCAGGAGTACCTCACCTTGGGGCGCTCCGGTTTTGTTTGTGAAGAAGAGGGATGGTTCACTAAGATTGTGTGTGGACTACCGAGAGTTGAATAAGGTCACGATACGAAATAAGTATCCGTTGCCTCGAATCGATGACTTATTCGACCAGTTGAGAGGAGATTCTTTCTTCTCGAAGATTGACTTGAGGTCAGGATACCATCAGTTGCGTATCAGGGAGGAGGATGTCTCGAAGACCGCATTCTTGTCGAGATATGGTTCTTACGAGCTTCGGGTTATGCCTTTCGGCTTGACCAACACTCCAGCAGTGTTTATGGACTTGATGAACAGAGTGTTCAGGGATTTCCTAGACCAGTTTGTCATCGTCTTCATTGATGATATTCTGGTTTACTCTCAGACAGAGGAGGAGCACGCCGAGCATTTGAGGCAGGTTTTGCAGACACTTCGTCAGAACGAGCTGTATGCAAAATACGAGAAGTGCGGGTTTTGGCTGAAGGAAGTCCAGTTCTTGGGTCACATTATTTCCGACCAGGGAATATCTGTCGATCCGGGGAAGGTATCAGCGGTGAGGGAGTGGGGACAGCCCATGATGCCAACGGAGATTCGTAGTTTCTTGGGTTTAGCAGGATACTACAGGAGGTTTATTCGGGGTTTCTCGGAAATAGCAGGTCCTTTGACACATCTTACTCGTAAGGGTGTGCCATATATATGGAGTGATGCCTGTCAGTTGGCATTCGATGAATTGAAGGACAAGTTTACCTCAGCACCTGTGTTAGCATTGCCGAGACCGGGAGTTGAATATTTGGTTTACACCGATGAGTCTTTGCAAGGGCTTGGAGGTGTTTTGCAGCAGGAGAGACAGGCCATAGCTTATGCTTCCCGTAAGCTTAAGCCTCATGAGAAGAATTACCCCATGCATGATTTGGAGTTGGCAGCAGTGGTATTTGCCTTACGGATTTGGAGGCACTATCTTTTGGGGGAGAAGTTTTAGCTACTCACGGACCACAAGTCACTACAGTATCTGTTCACGTAAAAGGAATTGAATATGCGGCAGCGTAGGTGGCTTGAATTTGTGAAGGACTACCAGTTCGACATCCAGTACCACCCGGGTAAGGCTAACGTGGTAGCAGACGCGTTGAGCCGCAGGCCAGCAGATGAGGTGGCAGAGGTGTGGAAAGCTAAGTGGAAGGAATTGGGACACCAGGATACAGTGGCCCGATGTTTCATGTCTGTGATGACCGTTACCCCACAAATTGTCGCGAGGATAGTACGGGCACAGGCTAATGACTCGTTCTGTCAGGAGCAGATAGTTCGATTGCTAGCAGAGGGAGCCGAGTCCTATACCGTTAGCTCAGACGGGGGATTGCGCTTCAATGGGAGATTGGTAGTTCCGGAAGGGGAATAATTGCAGCACGATGTGATGGCAGAGTCGCACGACTCACGGTTCGCGGTACATCCCGGAGGGGACAAAATGTACCAAGACATGAGACGGCAATATTGGTGGAGCGGTATGAAGAGAGATATCGCTGAGTTTGTCTCGAAATGCGCCACTTGTCAGCTTGTAAAAGTGGATCATCAGAGACCAGCAGGATTGCTACAGCCGTTGGAGGTTCCGGTGTGGATGTGGGAGAGCATATCCATGGATTTTATCACGGGGATGCCTACGTCGCAGAGGGGTCACGACTCCGTTTGGGTAATTGTGGACAGGTTGTCCAAGGTCGCTCACTTCTTACCCGTAAGGACTGATTACACTACGGGACAGTATGCCCAGCTCTTCATTTCAGAGATTGTGAGACTTCACGGTGTGCCCCTAAATATCTTGTCTGACAGAGACAAGATATTTGTTTCGAGGTTTTGGGAGAGTTTCCAGGAGGCAATGGGCACGGAATTGCGGTTGAGTACGGCTTATCATCCGCAGACCGATGGGCAGACAGAGCGCACCAATCAGATGTTGGAGGACATGCTATACATGTGCATTATTGACTTCGGGGGTGGATGGGAGCAGTACCTTCCACTGGTAGAGTTTGCTTACAACAACTCCTATCAATTCACGATTGGCATGGCTCCGTTTGAGGCATTGTACGGTAGGCCTTGTCGTTCCCCAGCATGTTGGCTA
Organism: Sambucus nigra; assembly: GCA_949130495.1. Lineage (NCBI taxonomy): Eukaryota > Viridiplantae > Streptophyta > Magnoliopsida > Dipsacales > Adoxaceae > Sambucus > Sambucus nigra. The sequence goes on along the minus strand of OX422207.1, from coordinate 107,502,071 downwards.
GAAGTGGGGGACAACAAACTACTTGGGCCGGAAGTGATCCAGGATACTTCGGCAAGGATTGAGTTGATTCGGAGTCGCATTCGGGTAGCTCAAGACAGGCAGAAGAGTTATGCTAATGCGAAGAGGTTTTTCAGGGAGTTCCAAGTGGGGGACCAGGTTTTGCTCAGGGTTTCTCCGATGAAGGGGATTATGCGATTCGGGAAGAAGGGGAAGTTGGCACCGAGGTATGTGGGGCCGTTTCCTATTATTGAGCGGATCGGACCCGTTGCGTATAGACTTGGACTACCGGAGCACTTGCATCGGATTCACGACGTGTTCCATATTTCCTCGCCGAGGAAATACCTTAGAGATAATTTGGCTCATTCTCACATCGCTGTGGAGGACATCGATCTCCAGCCGGATAGCTATTTTGGACCGAAGCGAGAGGAAACTGCGGTCAAAGATAGTCCCGTTAGTGCGTGTTCAGTGGCAACATCACAATGTCGAGGAGTCCACATGGGAGCGCGAGGATGAGATGCGCGAACGTTATCCAGAGCTATTTTTAGCAGGTACTTTCTAGTTTCGAATTTCGGGACGAAATTCAGTTATTAGGGGGGAAGTATGTAATACCCCGTACTTTTGTCTATATTTATTTTTGGGATTAATTAATTAAATGCGTATTAATTGGAAATTAATCCGGGTTATAAGTACTAATGAAATGCGAATTGGTATTTGATTAGGTGCATATATGATTATATATGTATTTAGTATTATAAAATTTGTCGTGAGATTTATATACGGCATTTTAGAAATTTTGTTGAGACGCGTGGGACCGCCGCGTCACGGTATAATATTTTGTTAATAAAAGTGAATTTAAAATCTATAATCCGTATGGTCGTTTTGAGTGCGCCAATGCGTCCGGAAGGGTCGAGATAGTCAGAAAACACTAGCCGGGGGTATAGTTTGGGTCCCGGGATATTTTTAGGCCATACCGGTAACTTAAAGGGTATTTTGGTAATTTTACATTTTTAGGAATTAAAAGTGACGAAAATTAGAGATGTAAATCTGATGTGGATTAAACCCATTAAGCCCATTAACCAACCCATATTAACCTAGAAGGCTACGTAGGTTGTCATTTAGGTTTTCTAAGTTTCCCCAAATCAAACCCTAACCACCTTGAGCCACCATTGGAGAAGGAACTTAGAAAGAGAGGAAACTCGGCAGAATCTTCACCAAACCTACACCGAATCAGAAATCAAACCAAGGCAAGTGTTTTAATCATATTTAAATTCGTAGAATGTTTCCTCCATGTTAGAAAATTGATAAATTACAACTGTTCTTGAAAGATAATGAAAACCCATGTAGTTTGAAGTTTAGAACTTGGAAATTATGAAGAGAATTGCATGTAGTATGATAGGTAGATGATTTCCCTTATATTAATTGTGATTTGAAGGAATTAAAACGAGATAAATTCTGGGATTTGATGATGATATAAACCTAGGGTTCATGTTCTAGAGAAATTGGGAAAAGTGTAGAGATTTGTAAATTTAGTTGATGATATGATGATTTAATCCTTGAAAACATGTTAGGAGATGATGTAAATATGGTTAGGATGAATTAGAGACCCTAAAACGTTATTGGGATGAACCTCGGAAGAGATTAGAAGTGATAAAAATGGTGAAAAACGAATTGGGGAAAAATCTGGGCCGAAACTGGTAGCTCGTTAGAAGCAGCCCCCAGGTCGTTCGAACGAACTCGTTCGAACGAGCTTCTAACGAGTTGACCAGTTGTTACTAACGAGAAGGGATCTCGTTCCATATCTCGTTCGAACGAGATATCGTTAGAAGGAACAGTTCGTTCGAACGAACTGGGATCTCGTTCGAACAGCCTCGTTCGAACGAGACTTCTAACGAGTTGACAGAAGGATCTCGTTCGAACCTCCTCGTTCGAACGAAACTTCTAACGAGTTGACAGTTTGGTCCTGTTAGAACTGCTTTGACTTTTGGAGTCCCGAAAACTGGTTCAAGGGTAGAGTTAGCATTCCTTTGATGATATAGTGATAGAATTGGGACTTTTGGGCAATTATGAAGAGTAATTTATATACGAGAGTTGTATTACATGGACGGTTTGGGATGAGACGTGAGTGTCTATTACGACGTGAGAAATTATGGCGCGTATAATTACAAACCGGTATAGTACGAATTATTATAATTATAGTTAGTACGAGAATGCGATACGTACTACGATTAAAATACGGTATTAATAAGATGTGTGTTTAATTAGTATTAGTATATGGATTGTGTGTATGACATACCTACCATACTTGCTATCACGGGAGGTTGCGTTCGCTTAGGACCCTCTAATCCTTGTGTGCCTACGGGGGGGATATAGACTGGTACCTCGATGAACATAGGTCATAGAAAGACTTATTGTGATATTAATAAGTCCGCTGATCATGGGAGCGTAGGTATGTGCGTGACCCATGTGATGGTGACTGTGTTCGCCTCCATTATTTGTGATGTTGTTATCGGTAAACTATTCCTGAGAGATTCGGAATATGTAATCCTTATGTACGTGATGTACCGGGATGGATAGCAGAGTATGTGTGCACCATAGCTTAGATTGCGGGGTGCTTGTATCGTATATTTATGTTGTGAATAATATACATTTAATTAATGGAAATCCTCCTGTTAATGTTGTAAAAATATTACGGTATCGTTTCGAGGTATATAATGAGTTAACTGATAGTTATATCAATGGCATATTTAGTAACTGAGTTTACGTTAAACCTCTATTTAATTACGAGCATTATATGTTGATAAAATCGGGTAAAAAGGGTAGGAACTATTACAGTCTAGCTTGTTATGATGTCACTTAGCTAATGGTTATATTATTGTAGATGGGTACTTGCGTTAGGAGTGCACAGTTAGACGAGAGGTGAGAATATCATGTGAGTGCACGTCCTAACATGTATTTTGCATTTAATGCTTTAAATGTTTTTAAAGCACTTGCAGGTTTTTAAAATATAACTCCACATTTGGGCTCTGACCCGTTTGCTTTTCAAATCTCTTTTTCTTTGTAAAACCATTTTTAGGTGCCCAGCCACAAGGACACCAAGCATAGGATACTCATTCAGGTGACGAGCTGTAGCTGCTTGTGGAAGCTACAGGGATTTGCATGTAGACGCTTCTATCTTTTGGATTCCAGAGTCACCATCTATCAGTTGTAGGGCATGTTGCCCATTTCTTTAGAGACATCCTTTATATTTCAGTTTTCAGACTTCAGCATGTTTTATTTCAGTTTCGGTTATTCATTTCAGTTATGGGATTATAGTGAGGGGTTTCCTCCAGACTTTATTTACTCTATTGTGATGGTTATTCATTTTACTTCAGTATGGTGAATGGTGTTATTTATTTCTTCATTACACTTGTTGCATGTTAATCAGACTTAAATTAAAATTTGGCAACTTGCTTTTTAAATACTAGGTGGTTAGAAATAATAAAATGTTTTTGACAGTGATGCTATTAACTGAGCCAACTTGGCATTTTGAATTAATTTTATAAAGGAGTAGCTACCCGGTATTTAATTAGTCGGGGTGTCACACGCGTGTGTTTTGTATATGTAATGGAAAATTTCCAATCGAGTCAATTTGTTTGTAATTGGCATAATTCTGGACAAAACGGTATGAGTCGTAGCTTAGTCATTTAGTTATAATCCCACAAAGCCTATGACGTGTTGTGATGAACATGTTACAGCAAAGCTTTGAAGATGATATCGTGCCATGTTTAGTGCCTACTTTATCTTGACACACTTTGATTTATTATAGATCTCTCATATATGAATCCTAATGAATTTTCAGATCTAGGATTTTAATTAAGGATGTATTTTGAACTCAAAATGTTTTGGGACTTTGACCCGAAAAAAATGAAAAAGGTATTTTTAAAATATTTTCTGAGGTGTTTTTGTAAGGACATGATTTTATAAATGTCCATTAACAATTGAGTATTTCGTATACTGCTACAATCGTAGAAGAATTTTTCAATATCATACATGTATTGAGATGGATCTAAATAACAAGCTTCTTCAACATTCAAGCCTCTACAAGGTTAATTTCGGTGATATAGTATTTAAGCCCCTTTATGGTTCACTTAAAATTGTTGGGATAGGTGTTGTTTTTCGTCAAAATAAATTTTCCAATATTTAAAGATGATTTTTTGAAATAAAAAATAAATTAATTTTTTTGCACTTCTTCGTTTGAGCGACATAGCAACTCATTTGAGCGACAAGGGATCTCTCGCGAAGTGTCATTCAAACGACACGTGTGTCCATTCGAGCAAAATTGTGATTACGTTAGAGCAACGCGCCTCCTTAAATGTTTTATAAATAGCTCATTAAACGAGTCTATTTTTCCTAGGAGACCTGAGTTTTACACAATACAAAAAACTGCAAACAGGAGAAATGTTTTTGTCTTCTCCTTTAATGTTTTAATCCTTGTCTTCAATTTACAAAACATCCCAATCTTTATGTGAGTTGTTTTATAACCCAAGATACAATGTTGTTGAAGGTTTCTATTGTAGAAAGGATCTCTACTGCTAATATAGATTCCACTTGATTGAGGTACTAGGCTCACGACTGCGTGTCACAAGGAGTGCTTGCGGGTGTTCCTGGGTTGACTGGACTACGTGTCTGTGTGGATCTTCTGCGGTGGATTCATTGCTGAGTTAGGTTTTGGCCTATGAGGGTTTGATGTGGTTAATTCGTGGCAGATTTCAGATATAATATTGTAAGTTGTAGTTTACAAACTATTAGTGAAATAAAAGGTTTTTGACCTACGTGTATTTTTTCCTAAAAATTGTTTCCTTTGCATGCTGCCTATTTTTATGATTTTAAATCACTTAGATGCATGGGTTAGTGTTTAACTGAATTTTTGAATTAATTGAATTAAGTCAATTTGAAAACATTTAAAAAAATTCGCTGCACTGCACAAGTTTACAAATTTATATCGAACCTTATTTAAGAAGCTAACCGCATTCTCAAATTGGAATCAGAGTGGGTTGCACTAAGTTATTGTGTTTTGATTCATATATTCTTAAGTATGGATTTTGGTGGTATTGATGATTTTAGATGTTAACTTTTTGAAAGGTCTAATTAGAAATTTCACATGAATTATTGTTTTAAATCATCCGTCGAAAATGACCCTGAGAGGTGTCTTTGTTGTGAGGAAATTTGTCAACGGTAGATGAGTGTCCCACTAATATAAGGAAGATTTTCAATAAACCGACATCTCGTGTTTCTTCACTTAGTGATAGTGATTCTAAAAAAGAAGTTTTTTATACTTCTAAGCGAGAGCTTCCCACCCCTGCGACTAGTGATGAGAGTGAACCTCATGAGAGTGAGGAGAAAGAGGAAGAGTTGAGTGAGTTTCAAGTTGCCTACAACAACCTGTATGTGGAATCTGTAAAGGTAAAGAAGGCAAACTTGAAACTAAAAGATAAATTGAAAAAACGTTCCTTAGATACGAATAACACGAATGCGTTAATTGAGGATCTTAGGACACGTGAGGAGATCCTTAGAGATAAGCTATGATATGTTGACGGTGAGAGAGAGAGTCTTAGAAGGTTGATGGAGACTATGAAAAAGGATCTTTTGAAGTTTGAGGATTCTAGACGTGTACTTAATTCAAGGATAGGTGATCATGAGAAAAGTTTAAAAGAGAGAAGTGAGGTGAAGTTTGATCTGGAGTCTAGGTTAGAAACGTTAGATAAGATGCTAGGAACTGTGAAAATCAATGATGATAGGTGTGGTATAGGTTTCGATGATATTATTGCACCCTCTCCCAAAGTCAACCCGACACGTGTGAGAGAGCCTCCTAGGATTGTGAAGAGAGAAGCACCTAGAATTATTAGGAGAGATCCACCTAGGAACATTGTGAGAGATCCACCTAGGGACTTTAGGAGAGTGCCACCTAGAAACTTTAGGAGAGGGCCTCCTTTAGGTAGCACTCACTACCCAATTTACACTTGCACACACTGCGGTAGGCAAGGTCATCTTAGGCATTTCTGTTATGAACTTCAAAATAATCCTAGGAACTTTAATAAGAAAATAACTTCGATTCCCAAAACCCCAACATGTCGTTAAAATCTATTTGGGTTTGGAAATCAAATTTAGAGGCTTTTGGATTGATTGTTCATGACTCTTGTTTGCTTGCACGTGATTCACCTCATGTTAGATCTCTCGGTTGATTCTGTTATTTGTTTGTCATACGCTAATTTCTATTCATAATATATTATTACAAGTGTTATGACTTGTGTATTTTTTTATTAGATTTTTGTTTTTGAAAATTTTTGAAAAATACAAAAACATTTTTTTTTAGATGAATTTTTGGAAAAAGACAAAAAATGTTTTGTATATTTTTTTCACCGTATACGAATGGACATTTAGTATGATCGGCTCATAATTTCATTGCATATCCACGTGTCAATTTTATAATATTTTGATATGTGTCATCATTTCATTTTTGTGCTTTACAATGTTTGGAGTCATTGAGATGTGATTAGTCGTTACAATCTACATGTTTGAGTCAAGGGTTCGTTTTATGCACACTTTCGTGTATTTGTTTGATTATTTCACTTGTTTATCATATATTGGTTGGAGTATTGTCATCTCAATTATGTCTTTAAAACGAACCATATGCTATAAAACTTGACAATTGAAGTAGTGCATGTAAAAACTGTTTACCGTGAGGAATTTAATTGCAACAAAATATATGAGTGTTCAGGAAAACGGCTGCGAGATTTCAAAATTAACTCATCGGGTTAAAAAGATGGAAAAATATAAAGGCAATAAAAAGATAAATATGCCAAAAAGGGGCCACCTCAAAAGAAAAAATAAATGATTATTATTTAGGAGGGAGTTTGGATGGAAAGAAATGAAAACCGGGTTTGAACGTCCCCACAACGTCTTGAAAAAGTATTTACATAGTTTTAGATGTTATTGGTGTGGGAATCATTACGGACTTTAATGTGTTGATTGATTGAGTCGATGTCATTTAAATTCAACATTTTCAATACCTAATGACGATTTTGAAATTCATTCATTAGGAGTAAACATATGCATCGTGCACATACGTTATGTTTGATTTCTTTGATTTTCCTATTGAATATGCCCACACCCATTCATTCCGTATCCATGATTTGGTTGTCTTAGTGTAAATTCATGGTGTGTGATTTTTTGTAAAATTATTTTTTCATTTTTGTATGAAAAATTGAAAATAAAAAAATAGTTTGTGGAAAGCTTTTGAGTTACTCTTTGCATGAGCGTAGTTTGATTCATGTTTGTTGTGCATTTTTGTCGTGACAACTCCGTGATATTTTATTTATTCATTTTCTTGTTTATTTTGGAAAAATAAAAAGGGGGAGATTAAACTAATTATGGGTTTTTTACATTCTAAGGGAGATTTGAATATATTGATTGATTTATTCTTATATCATTTCAAGCTCAATGCATCACGAAGGTATTTGCTTAGTCTCATGTGTATAGGTACAAAAATTGAAGATCATTATTTTGCACCCCCTGATGAGAAAAGCTTAAAGATTTGAAGATTTGATGTTGAGGATTTTCGAACAAAATTTTAGTCCTACATTTTTTGGTGCCTTTTTAGTTTTGGGTTCATGGCAGGGTATTAGATTTGCTTAGGCATTTTGATTTGATCAATCAAATGTTTTTATTTTGTACACGCATAGACATAGGGGAGATTTGTAAGAACATGATTTTATAAATGTTCGTTAACAATTGAGTATGTCGTATACCACTACAACCATCGAAGAATTGTTTAAGATCATACATGCATCGAGACGGATCCGAATAACACGCTTCTTCAACAATCAAGCCTCTACGAGGTTAATTCCGGTGAGATAGTATTTAAGTCCCTTTATAGTTCACTTAGAAGTGTTGGGATATTTTTTAAAAGAGGTTTGTAAATGTTTTCAAATATTTTCAAAATGTTGAGGCATTGTTTTTCGTCAAAATAAATTTTCCAAGATTTAAAGATGATTTTTTGAAATAAAAAATAAATTTATTTTTTCACACTTTTTCGTTCGAGTGGCAGAGCAGCTCATTCGAGCGATAGGGGATCTCGTGCGAAGTGTCTTTCAAATGACACGTGTGTCCGTTCTAGCGACATTGTGATTTTGTTAGAGCGATGAGCCACCTTAATGTTTTTATAAATAGCTCATTAAATGAGTCTGTTTTGCAGAGGAGACCTCAGTTTTACACAGTACAAAAAACTGCAAGCTACATAAGCATTTTCGTCTTCTCCTTTAAGGTTTTAATCCTTGTTTTCAATTCACAGAATATCCCAATCTTTATGTGAATTGTTTTGGAACTCAAGATAAAATCTTGTTGATGTTTTACCTTGTAGAAAGGGTCTCTAATTCTGATATAGGTGCCACTTGATTGAGGTACTGAGCTGATGACTATGTGTCACAACATGTTTTCCTGGGCGGATTGGACTTTGTGTTTGTGTGGACATTCTACGGTGGATTCATTACTAAGTTAGGGTATGTCATTGCAGTAAATTCTTGGAAGATTTTGCGTGTAATCTTGTAAGTTGTAGTTTAAAAATTATTAACGAAATATAAGGTTTTTTCCCTACAGGGTTTTTTGTCTTGAAAATTGGTTTCTTTTGCATGCTTCCTATTTTTATGATTACAAATAACTTAGATGCATGGGTTAGTGTTTAACTAAAATTTTGGATTAATTGAATTAAGCCAATTTGAAACTTAAAATATATTTTTTGGCCAGTCATTCAAACGAGATGAGAATTTCGTTCTAAGGAGTGGTCTTTTTTGTTTGAAGTCTCATTTAAATCTCTCATCAAATGAGCATCGATCGAGGGTGCACCATTTTGACTCATGAGATACTCGTTCGATATTGGTTAAAATGAGATTGTGCTTTCGTTCAAATAAGAAAGATTTTCTAGAAAACGATATACCATTCTCGTTAAGACGAGACCAATTTTTTGTTCGAATGAGATGTCGCCTCAAAATTTGTGTTTTTGTATTTAAGGATTCCTTTAACTTATAAAAAAATAAGGACTTTTGTCAAAAAACTTTTCTTCATATGTTTACAAAAGTTTCCACTTATTTCCAACATCCTTAGTTTTCAAGATCCAAATCTCGTCAATCTAAAGCTATAGTGATTTTGATTTTTGTAGGGAAAATTACTGTTCATATTTGAACGATTCTTTTGGTGAAGTGAACTATGTACGTTCTGATTGTGAAGAAGAAATACTATACTCCGCGTTCTGATTTGTAGACGGTTGCTAGGTTGCATCGACAAATATCGAGATGAAGGTGGAATCGTGTACTGTGGACACTTGTGTGGGTGGATTTTTCCATTATGGAGGAATGGTTGAATACTAAAAGAGAATCAAGTCTTGTCAGTGATTAAGTCGTTGAGTAAGTCCTATCTACTCTTGTATAATTTTGTGTCATAGTGGATTATTTGGCCTGACCATCCTGGGTTTTTTCCTAAAGTGGTTTTCTTGTACATCGATGTCTTGTGGTGTGTTTGATTTATGTACTTTATCTTCTTAATCACCTTAGATTCAGGCTATATGGTTAACAAGATAAAATCTGATAAAATAAATTGTTTTCACAAGATAAGTTTGTTGGTGCTAAGTTAAAATTTCAAAAATTTTTAAAAATATTATCTTTGTTAAAGAACATTGCTTAGGGGACTTCTAAAATTGGTATGAGAGCTAAAGTACTAAATTACTGTGTCTGTGATCCCTTGTCTTTAGGCATGAATCCTGGAGAATATGATCATTAGAAATTATGTATTTGATGGGACAAATTACACTTATTGGAAAATTTATATGAAGTCAGAACTAATGGTTATAGATGAGTGGGTGTTCTTACCTGTAGTTAAGGGGTACACACCACTAGTCACGAGTGATGGAGAGGAAGAACACTTAAAACCTATTGATCAGTGGATCGATGTCGAGCATAAATTAGCATAAAATAGTTCTAAGGGTTTTTACGTACTTTTCTATTTTGTCTCCTCGAGTTAATTATATTGTAATATGATGTGTGAGATGTCTAAAGAGTCTTGGGATATTCTCCAACTCACCCATGAAGGATCCAATGATGTTAAGGCCTTAAAACTTCGAAACCTCACCACCCAATTTTAGATAATTAAGATGTTAGAGAGTGAGACCTTTAATGAGTTATACGCTAGATTGTCTGATATAGTTAATTCATCTATTAACTTGAGAGAGAAGATACCCGAGGATCGAGTGATAAAGAATAACTTAAGGTCGTTTCATGACATATTTAACCTAAAAGTGACTATGTAAAATTCTTTAGGGTTAATTGGCCCGACGAAGTTGGAAGATATTATAGAAGACCTACAAACTTATGAGCTTGACATGTTTACCTCCAAGAATATGACGAACAGAGAAAAAGATTTGAGAGACGTGACAAACAATGGTTTTGAATAACGAGTCAGACATCGAATCCAATGATGTGGCAATATGCGCAAAGAATTTCACGACATTTCTCAAATTCCAAAAGAAATTAAAATATTCCAAAAGATTTGAGAGAGAAAATAATAACAAGGTTGATCCCGTCCCTAAGAACCATGGTGAGAATGTTAAGAGGGATGATTTGGAAGGGAGTTTTTGTTATGAGGGTTATGTCCCTAGGGTGGCTGAGTGAACCACTAAACTAAGGAAGGAGGAAAGAAATCTATATCTTATAATGCCACCCATAGTGATAGTGATCTGGAAGAAGGAAACAATTCCTCTAATGCGCACAATTTTACCATGTTCATGGATAGTCATGTGGGCGATGACGAGAAATCTTCCCATGAATGTATAACTTTGCATTATAGTTTTGAAGCCATAGTTAGTGAATATCCCGTAAGTGGGGTGATGTAAGTGAAGGTGAAGAAGTGGAGGAAAGTGAGTTGCAAATTTCCTTTTGTGAATTGTATGCGAAAACGGTGAAGGTGAAGAAGGTTAACTTAAAGTTGGAATCTAGGTTAAAAGAATGTGCCATATGAAATAATAATAATGCATGGATTGAGAATCTTAGGGAACGTGAGAAGACTCTTCAGGAGAAACTAGAATATATTGAGGATGGGAGAGAAAGTTGTAACACCCCGCATTTTTAATAATTTTAAACGATGAACTAATTAAATTAAATATGGGAAATTAATTGATAATTAATTTGAGTTAAAATAAATATTAACTAGAGAGACAAGGATTACTATTTATTGATGTTAATTATATTGAATATCACTTAGTGAGTAAAGTAATATGTGATTATGAATTTATTAAAATCATCACGAGTGAAAAATACGATAGTCACAATAATTAAGTCGGGACGCGTGTGTCAGTCGTGTCGGGACTAAATTTAATGTGATAAAATTTAATTTATTTTTAATTCATCCTAATGATAACTTCAAGCGCGCCAAAGTGTCCTAAAGGATCGAGATAGTCAGAAAATTCTACTCGGAGATTTAATTTGGGTTATGGGTCAATTTGGGACAAAATCAGCATCCCATGAGGGAATTTTGGTCATTTGTATGTTTGGAGTAATAATACCCACGAAATTTCTAAGTGTAATATATCAGATAAGAGAAGGGAGTTAGGGTTAAAAAGTTGATAAACTAAGAGAAGTCACAAAGAGGCCATATGAGGAAGAGGAGAGGAGTTCCAAGGCTAGGACTACCATAGTTGCACCCCTTGCACCACAAACACCACCGTTGCATATATCGGAAGGAGAGGAACACCGCAATACCCATCATCTTCGATGAATCACACCTACTATTAAAGGAAAGTTTTTAATCTTGCTAAATTCATGTTAGTATAGGATGATTAAACCGATGAATATGTAGAGTTTTCATAATTTTTTTGGAATAAAATTGAGGTTCTTGATTCAGATTCATGTTAGGTTTAATTCCTTGATGTAGGTAAAACGAAATTGATGAATTAGAACTATTAATGTGTGAGGAAATATAGGTTAAGTCAAGTTCTTGAAGAAAAATTGAAAACACTAGGATTCCATAGAAATCATTTTGATTTAATCCAATTTAATGATGTTCTTTAGTATTATGATGATTCTTGTACGTTAGAATTCACTCATATATGTTGATATAATGTTTAGAATAATTGTTTGGGCATTTGGAAAAGATTATTAGAGGTTTTTATGATTAAAAATGGTGAAACCCGCATGTATACAATGAAGACGAAGACTTGTAGAGGGGGAATAGATTTGGTTCCTAGCCGAATCGATTCAACACGGTGAATCGATTCGGATCAGAGCCGAATCGGTTCGACTGCCCAGTTTTGGCCACTTTTCCCCTTTTTCTTAGAATATTTCGAAATAGTTCGGGATTCAACTTCGGAATTTAATTTTAATAATAAAAGGGATTATATTGATATAACAGTAGGCCTAGGTAGGGTGTTAGGCTTGGCCCTATGGGGGGATTTAAGGGCTAAATTAATTAGGCTTAATTAAGAGAAACAATTTGAATTAAAGGATAATTCGAGTCACGACAATTCAAGGAAAACAATGACTTAGACCAGTAGGATATGAGTGAGTTACCTAGTGATATTATGTGTAGAACAATGGACACACTTCGAGTGGTGCGAGATACTCAGGAATATACAATGGTAAGTATAATTGATAATTAATCATACGTTAGATGTTCGGGTGAGAGATAAATACTATGTATGGGATGTCTAATATAGGTCGGGAGTATACTTATACAGATGATAAAAATATATAGTTTGTGTGTATACCTACTTCATGATTTCTTATGTGTGTGACATACCCACACTGCTTGCTATCACGGGACGTTTTCACGTCGAGATAGTTATATCCTGATGAGCCTAGGGGGAGGGGGGGATATTTGACTTGTGCCTCGGAATAAAGAAACTAGGAAAGGCCTATCTATAAGAAAGATAAGATGGAGGTCTTTTGGGTGCGTAGATATGTGCATAACCCATAGCCTTGGAACTATATTTGCCTCCATTATATGTGATTTGTATTTATCGTTCGAGAGAGATACCAAATCAATAGTCCTATATGCACCTAACATGAATATAATATCTGCTAATTTATGCATTTTGAATACTTTCTGGGGTTTTAAATGTTTTTACTCGGGCTCTGACCCGTTTCTCCCAAAATCTATTTTTTGGTAAAAACCATTTTTAGGTGCCCAACCACAGGGAGGCCCAGCTTGGGAGTTCATTGTCATTTGCCATTGCTGCAGTTGTTGTGGTCGATAGAAGGATTTATCTCAGTCGGGCATGTCTCCCCTTTTCTGTTAGAAGTTACTCCAGAGACATTGTACTTATTTTATTTTAGTTGTTGGATTTAGACATTTGATTATGGATTATTGTATTAGAGTTTCAGACTGGTGTGTTTACTCCCGTCGATTTCATATTTCATTAATTATGGAGTTCTTTAATTTAGTATGGTGAATGTGATGTTTCATTATTCAATTATTTTAAAATCTCTGCATGTTAATTAAAAGATAAAATTTTGAAACCAACTTTTCAAATACTAGGTGGTTAGAAAATATTAAAAAAAAATCGACAGTGATGCTAAGAAAGAACAAATCTGGATATTCTGCTTTAATTTAATAAAGGCTTATCACCTGATATTTAATTAAACGGCGTGTCACAGATGGCATCAAAGCATCAAGTTCTAGAATCTTTAGGATCTGTGCGACTTATTTTCGAATTGACGCCTTCAGCGATTTTAAGTCATATTGGATTTTGGAATGATGGAAAATTCTTTCACCTTTTAGATGCCTCTTTGACATGCCACACGAGAAAACCCATAGGAACAACGAAATCCTCAACCATCCCCAGCTTAGGGTTCTATGAACACCGCAGAGGTCGCAGTCATAGTCGCTCAGGAAGTTAATGCGGATTTAGACACCGTTACACAGCAGGCCCCACCCCAGGCAGAGTTGGCGGCACCTATTTAGATGGCACATCCCTTATTCTTTGGAGAAAGTCAAGGATTCCTTCCAAAAGTCACATCCCCCAAAGTTCTGAGGGAGTTCAGATGTAGTGGTGGTGAGTTAATGGAGAAAAGACATCTAGAGGCACCTGAGGATGTACAAGTGTACCGATGTTCAAAGGCAAATCATAACTACTTTTAATCTAGTCGTGTTGGCATTGCAGTGGTGGGAGTCCACTACCGCATCAGAGGAGAGAGATATAATGGTGAAATAGGAGTTCTAGGTGCGAATTAACGACAAATACTTCCCACCATCCATCCAGACTGAGATGCGGTAAAACTTATTGGATTTCACCCAGGAGGGGAAGATAGTTACGAGGAGGAATTTATGAGGTTGGAAAATCTAGTGCCGTGGGAGGTAACTACAGAAGAGAAGAAGATTCAGATGTTTATGTATGGCTTGACATGGATGATTCGGCAGCACCTATTAGGGAATATTTCTTTGAGGATGCACATCAAGGTGTTAAATACCTCCTTGTTACATTGCCAAGAAAACCGCTTCCGTCTTAAGGGTAGCAAGTGAGGAGGAGATCCAACCATCACGGCAGGATCGAGGGTAGTAGGTCTAGTGGTGCACCATCAGCTTAGAGTCAGCCTAGACAGGATGAGCAGAGTTCCCATTAGGGGGACCCTGCTAAGCGATTAAGATTCAGTGACTCTAGGAAGGGACATGGAGGTTTTAGGCAAGGCCATCAGGGACAGCAAGGCCAATAACAAGGACAGCAGGGCCAATAGATAGGTGGTAACGACCAGCACGGTTGGGGATAGCAGAATTAGCATAGAGGAAACTTTGTGGGAAAGTTTGTTACTTGTGGAAAGATTGGCCACAAACTTTAGGAGTGCCCTGAGAGGGGAAGGTCCCCACAATAATAGCAGGGTGCTCGCTAGGAGCCCCAAAGGCTTATGTTCCCAGTCTCCCTTCCAGCACCAGTACAGATGCTAGCATTGCCTCCCATTCCAGTAGTTCCATCAGCCCCACCTCCGCAGAGGTAGTAATAGTATTGGCTTGTGTACCACGTCTATCAGGATGCAACACCATAGGCTCCACCCACTGTTGATGGTATGTTTCTCATCCATGGAATTTCTGGGCGCATTTTATATGACATCGGGGCTTCACACTTATTCATAGCCACTAGATGTGCACGGGATGTAGGGTTGTTAGACAAGATCAATAGTATAGTTACTTGTGTAAACTCTCCCTTGGGTAATGGGACGTTGATTTTACTTTATCTGTCAGGGTGTGGGTATAGATATTGGGATATTACTCTTTTCTCATAGACATTCTTATGTTAGACATGACTGAGTACGATGCCATTATAGGCATGGATTATTTAGTCACTTATAGGGCTATGATTGACTATTATAGCGGGAGTATTGTGTTCTTTATACCGGGTCAGGAGTTATTTTGGTGGAGATGCCTCACCCCAAGGGAGGATCGTCTACCCATCTATACTATATCAAGGAGGAGACCTCTCAGGAGGTAGTGATTTCAATAGATTTGATCCCCATTGTTTAAGAATTTTCCGATGTGTTCCAGGAGATACCAAAATTTCTACCCAGTAGGGAAATAGAGTTTGTGATAGAATTAGCAATGGGCACTCAGCCAATAGCACGTGCACCTTACTATATGGCTCCGACGGAGATGAGGGAGTTATGGGACAAGATTGAGCAGTTGTTAGGACAGTGGTTCATAGATCTAATTACGTCATTCTGGGGTGTCCTATATTGTTTGTAAAGAAAAGAAGTGGATCGTTATGACTGTGTGTTGACTACCGAGAATTGAATAAAGTCATAATACAGAATAAGTATTTGTTGCCCCGAATCGATGACCTATTCGATCAATTGAGAGGATCTGCCTACTTCTCAAGCATATACATGAGATTCGGCTACCATCAGTTACGTATCAGGGAGTAATACGTGACTAAGACTTCCTTCTTGACTAGGTATGGGTCCTAAGAGTTATGGGTTATGCCATTTGGGCTAACAAACGCACCGGCCTTATTTAGGGACTTAATGAAAAGGGTGTTAAGAGAGTTCTTAGATGAGTTTTTTATCGTCTTCATTGATGACATTCTAATTTATTTTTTGACCAAAAAGGAGCATGTTGAGCATTTACGTCGGGTACCACAGACATTACGTGAGCATCATCTGTATTCCAAGTTTGAAAAATGTGGAATCTGGTTACATTAGGTGCAGTTTTGGGGGCATATTGTTTCGGCGAAGGCTATATCAGTGGACCCTAATAAAGTGTTAGCAGTGAGGGAGTGAGGATAGCCCACGACATCGATGGATGTACGAAGTTTCTTAGGATTGGCAGGATATTATAGACAGTTTATCGAAGGGTTTTCAAAGAGGACTAACTCGACTCGCAAAGGATTGTTGTTCGTTTGGCATGAAGATTCTCAATTGGCTTTCGATGAGCTAAAGGACATGTTGACTTCAGCATCATCTCTCGCTCCACCTAGGCCAGGCATGGAGTACTTAGTTTTAACTGATGTGTCCTTACAGGTACTTGAGGGAGTACTTAAGAACGAGGATGAGGCTATAGTCTTTGCCTTCCGCAAGCCTAAGCCACACGAGAGAAATTACCCCACCCAAGACTTGGATCTAGAAATAATTGTGCTTTCCGTTCAGATTTGGAGACATTACTTGCTGGGGGAGAAATTACCCTTATTCACAGATCACATGTCACTATAGTATGTGTTCACTCAGAGGGACTTGAATATACTTCAGCGCAAGTGGCTTGAATTTGTGAAAGACTATTAGTTCGATATCCAGTATCACCCGGGGAAGGCTAATATAGTAGTTGATGCATTGATTCGTAGGCTAGTGAGGGAGGTAGTCAAAGTGTGGAACGCAAAATGGAAGGATTTGGGTCATCAGGATGCAGTTTCCAGATCATTCATGTCAATTATAACAGTTACACCCCAGATTATCATGAGGGTGGTACAGGTATAGGCGACGAATCCATTTTGTCAAGAGTGGATTAGGCACCTATTGCCTGGGGGAGATCAGTCGTACTCTATTAGTTCAAAGAGAGATTTGCGATTTATTAGGAGGTTGATCATTCCCGAGGGGGAGGATCTACGACATGATGTGATGGCAGAGGAGCAAGAGTCCCAATTTGCGGTACATCCTGGGAGGATAAGATGTACTAAGACATGAGATGGAAGTACTGGTGGAGTAAGATTAATAAAAACATCACTGAGTTCGTCTTCAGGTGCACCACATGTCAGCTAGTAACGGTGGACCACCAGAGACTAGAAGGAGTCCTATAACCGTTGGATTTTCCTATATGGAAATGGGAGAGAATTTTCGTGGACTTTATTACCGGGTTACCTACATTACAGAGGGGTCACGATTACATATGGGTGATCATGGATCGTTTGACTAAGGTATCTCACTTCCTGGAAGTTTGGACTGATAACACCATGGGACAATATGCTAAGACTTTTATTGTTGAGATAGTGAGGTTGCATGGAGTTCCATCAGACATTGTGTCCCACAGGGATAAGATCTTCGTATCTCAATTTTCGGAGATTTTCCAGGAGTCTATGGGTACCGAGATGAGACTGAATAGAACTTATCAATTACAGACAGATGGACAGGAGGAAAGGACAAATCAAATGTTGGAAGATATTTTACAAATGGGTATCCTCGACTTCAGGGGAGGTTGGGAGTAGTATCTTCCACTAGTGGAATTTTCCAACAATAACTCCTACTAGTTTACTATTGGCACGGCCCCATTCGAGGCACTATATAGTAGACCATGTAGTTCACCAGCTTGTTAGTTGAAGGTGGGAGAGAACAAGCTACTCGAGACATAGTTGATTTAGGATACTTCAGATAGGATATATATGATTCGGAGTCGTATACAAATAGCTCAGTATAGACAAAAGAGTTATGCCGATGCTAAGCAATCCTTTCTGGAGTGTGATGTGGGGGATCAAGTACTACTGTGTGTATTTTATATAAAGGAGATAATAAGATTTGGATATAATGGGAAATCGACCAAGGTACGTTGGGACATTTCCTATTATCGAGCGAATTGGGCCAGTAGCATATAGACTCGAGTTATCGGAGAACTTGCACCATATTAATGACGTGCTCTATATTTCCTCATTACGGAGATACCTACGCGATGAGTTGAATTACACCTACAATTCACTGAAGAAGGTAGACTTACAACCTAATATTTTGTATGAGGACAGACCAATCACTATCTTAGACCACAGTGAGAGGATATTGAGGTTGAAGGTGGTGCCACTTATACGTATTCAGTGGGGGCATCATAATGCCGATGAGTCTAATTGGGAGCACGAGGATGAGATACGCGGAAAATATCCAAAGCTATTTTACTAGTTATACTTTTATTTTCTAAATTTCAGGACGAAATCTCGTTATTAGGGGGGAACTATGTAACACCCTGTAGTTTTAATAATTTTAAATGAGGGATTAATTAAATTAAATATGTGAAATTAATTGATAATTAATCTGGGTTAAAATAAATATTAACTAGCAAGACAAGGGTTAGTGTTTATTGATGTTAATTACATTGAATATTAATTAGTGAATAAAGTAATATGTGATTATGAATTTATTAAAATTATCGCGAGTGAAAAATACGACAGTAACATTAATTAAGTCGGGACGCGCGTGTCAGTCTTGCCAGGACTAAATTTAATGAGATGAAAAATAATTTATTTTTGAAGTCATTTAAATGGTCATTTAGAGTGTGACAATGTTTCTAGAAGGGTCGAGATAGTCCAAAAAGTCTACCCGTGGGTTTTAAGTTGGGTTCCGGGTCAATTTTGGACCAAACCGGGATCCCGAGAGGGTATTTTGGTAATTTGTATTTTTGGAGTAATAATACCCACAAATTTCTAAGTGTAATATATCTTATAAGAGAATGGAGTTAGGGTTAAAAATGTAAGAATCAAAGAGAAGTCACAAAGAGGTCGTAGGAGGAAAAGGAGAGGAGTTCCAAGTGTTGCGTAGATCAGAAGGAGAATAACACATCCATACTCATCATCTTCAACAAATCAGACCTAATGTTAAAGGTAAGTCTCTAATCTTGATAAATTCTGATCATGTATGATATTCATGTTAGTATAGGATGATTAAACCCATGAATAAGTAGAGTTTTGATTAATTTTTGGGAATAAAATTGAGGTTCTTGATTCAGATTCATGTTAGACTTAATTCTTTGATGTAGGTAAAACAAAATTGATGAGTTAGAATAATGTGTGTGAAGAAATCTGGGTTAAGTCAAGTTCTTGAAGAAAAATGGAAAACTAGGGTTATTTAGAAATCAGTTTGATTTAATCCAATTTAATCATGTTCTTTAGTGTTATCACGATTCTTGTACATTAGAAATCACTCATGTATATTTATACAATGTTTAGAATAATTGGTTGTGCGGTTGGGAAAGATTAAATGAGGTTTTGATGATTAAAAATGGTGAAACTCGTATGTATATAACGAAGAAGATGAAGACCTGTAGAGGGTGAATACATTCGATTCTTGGCCGAATAGATTCGGCAAGGTGAATCGATTGGGATCAGAGCCGAATCGATTCAGCTGCCCAGTTTTTACCAATTTTTTTGCTTTTTCTTAGAATCTTAGGAAATCATTCGGGATTCAATTATGGAATTTAATTTTAAATATAAGGGGATTATATTGATATACCAATAGGCATATGTAGGGTGTTAGGCTTGGCCCTATGGGGGAATTTAAGGGCTAAATTAATTAGGCTTAATCGAGGGAAATGATCTAAATTAAAGGATAATTTGAGTCATGGGAATTCGAGGAAAATGATGACTTAGACAAGTAGGATATGAATGAGTTACCTACTGATATTATTTGTACAATAATGGACACACTTCTAGTGGTGAGAGATACTTGAGAATATACGATGATAAGTATAATTGATAATTAATATTACTTGATAGGTTCGGGAGAGAGATATATACTACATATGGGATGTATAATATAGGTCTTGAGGATACCTATACTGATGATAAAAATATATATGTTGTGTGTATAACTACTTCATGATTTCTTATGTGTATGACATACCTACGTCTCTTGTTATCGTGGGAGGTTTTTGCGTTGAGACAGTCATATCCTAATGATTCTTTGTGGGGGGGGGGGGGGGGGGGGGGTATTTGACTTCTACCTCAGAATAAAGAACCTATGTGAATTGTATTTATGGTTTGAGAGAGATACCGAACCAACAGTCCTTTATGCAGTGCGTGATGTACCAGGACATGATAGCAAAGTATGCATACACCGCATGTCTCAGTCTAGGGGTTTTATATATATATATATATATATATATATATATATATATATATATAATTTAATCCTATTGTTTCAACTTAGTAGAAGAGAAAGATAGTGATATCTAAATGTAGATAAGTTTGCGAGAAATTAATATTATATGAGAAATTATAAATGTTTAGTAGATATAGAAAATAAATTATTGTATGGGTAACAAAGATGAGAAACAAAAGTTAGTAGATGAACTAAAATATTTAATTCGAACTAGTTAGGCGAGGGAGCATAACTAGGATGGGTTAGGAGTATACGTAAGGCATACACACTAGTTGAGGGGTGTGGACCTCGAGTGAGAGACGTGAACCTGACATGCATATAATATCTGCTAATTTATGCATTTTAAATACTTGTTGTATTTTTAAATCTTTTTACTCGGGCTCTGACCCGTTTCTCTGAAGTTCTATTTTTTTGTAAAAAACATTTTTAGGTGCCCAGCCACAGGGAGGACTAGCTTAGGAGTTAATTATCATTTTCTTTTACTGCAATTACTGTGGTCGATTGTATAATTTAATCGGTAAATGTCTCCATTCATTTCCAATTCGAATCATCCTTATTTTATCTCAGTCGGTCATGTCACTTCTCTTCTGTTAACAATTACTCTAGAGACATTGTACTTCTTTTATTTCTATTGTTGGATTTAGATTTTTGATAATGCATTATTGTATTAGAGTTTTATAATGAGGTGTTTACTCTCGTCGTATGTTATTTGATTATGTATTTCATTAACTGTAGTGTTGATTAATTTAGTATGGTGAATGTGATGTTTAATTATCTTAAAATCTTTGCATGTTAGTTAGAAGACAAAATTTTGACACCGACTTTTTAAATACTAGGTGATTAGTAAATATTAAAAAGTTTTTCGACAGTGATACTAATAATGAACCAATCTAGATATTCTATTTTTATTTAATAAAGGCCTCATCACCCGGAATTTAATTAAGTGTGGTGTCACAATAGTCTTCATGGTTTGATTGAGCCTGTTGACGTAAAAATATGGACTTAATCCCGATTGATAATCGAAAATAAAAATATAGTAGGTTTATCGAATCACACACATACGAGAGAAGATATTTTTAGAGGGGTTTAACTATAAAATAGCCAACGTTCACTGTTATATTATTTCGTAGGTTTATAATATCTCAATATAGTGTGCATATGAGTGATTTGAGGTGTAAACCCTAGATATGGAATGCCTTTATATTTCCAGGCATTTACAGTTGTGTACAAAAAAATGAAACTCATGGAATTCAGTCCTGGTTGGCATCCCATCCGAGTAGCTTTTGATGTGTATTGATGGCTAGCATTCTGGAGTTGGTCAACCTTCCATACGACTAAGTATCTCTGATGCCGATCATGGCGGCTAGTCAACCACGTAGGAGGACAATTGTACATTTATCATTGGTCCACATTGGAGAGTAATTTTTACATAGAATAAGAGCTCCATTCTTGATGATTGATTGAAAGCACCCAGATCCAGTATTTAGCCTACGAAATTTCTTAACGTATTTCTTTGATTGTGTGGTCGGCTGTCGACCTCCGATACTTGTAAAACTTTCACTAGTACTATTTGATAATGGTATTTTTATAAATAATTCAAAATTTTTTGAACCGCCAATGGATACGATAGTCTTTTGAAGCTTCAGGAAGAGTGTATCTGGTGGTGGCCCAACCGTTCTTTCAGTTAATCATTTCATTCCCATTTATCGAAGAAACCTATAAATAGGTACAATTTCCCCTCCCCCTCCCATTAATTATACCTCAAACCCTATTCACTTAGTATTTTCTTTGTTTTCAAACTTTCTTTACACAATCTTTCGCAACTTTTTCATTTTTCTTCAGTTTTTCCAGTCACCTTTAGATCCCTGTAAGTCTTCTTTCCATATTTCTCTATTTTATCATCCTTTTCTCTATTTACACCATGGTTCACATTATGGATGAGGGTTCATTAGAGAAGTTAAGAGAAAAAACCAAAAATTCCATCTTAGGTAGATTTAGAAATAGCACAAGGTCCCATAGACAAATATTCTCTACCTGAGGGTCATTAGATCCCCACCTTGTTTATTACTTAGTGGGGCATCAATTCTTCAAAACCCTTTTTTCTTTAAATTTTGTCAATACTTTGATGTGGTTTCTGCTAAGGTGGAACCCAACACTTGGAGGTATGTAAATGGTGTCCTGAGGTTAAAAGAGATTTAAGGGACCCATATTGGGGTCCATAAGTTAATATTTTGTTACAAATGGGGTTCTATTGGAGAGAACATATATTATTTGAAGACTAGACAGGACAATATGGCTTTAGTTATAAATTTACTAGATTCTAATAAGGACTATTGGGATTATGGTTTAGTTATTAAGAACTGGCAACACACTCCTCTTCTTTAGGGAGTGTCTTATACTGGACCCAGATGCCCCCAAGTAGGGCATGACATAGGTTGTAATTTTGTTATTTACTTCTCGATAAATCTTGAAGAGCTCAAATTTTTGTGAGGACTCAACCAAAGGATTAAATATGTACAACCCCTAGGTTTCTCCTTACTGTTGGAATATAAGAGTTCTATAACCTCTTTTGTATCCTGACCAACACTTGTGCGCCCTAAGTTGCCATAATTCTAGAGGAAGATCTTCTGTCTACTTCCTTGGCTACAGAATCTGTTCGATAAACTCACCCAAGGAGGAATTTCTTCCTCCTTTGAATCCTTTGATATTTTTTAAATCCAACTTTCTACTTCAATATACATCGTGAAAATAAATATGCCCAATTTGATGAGTGGACCATTGTCTCCTCCTACCATGAAGATTGCTGACACTGGAAAGAATCTAGTTATGAACAAATCCCAGCCAAGTGAAAAGAGGTCTCAAGTCCTTAGTGCTAATGAGACTCAAACTACCGAGTCTCAATTTAAGAGACTGAAGAGAGGTTTGTCTGACCCTAAAAAATAAGCCTAGAAAATTAAGCCGACCAATAAATGTTGGCTACAAATAAAACTCTGGATGACCAATAAGAGTTGGTGAGAAATATCTAAGATTACCTTAGTGACATTGGGTCAGCTTCTGTTGCTGTTAAACCTAGATTGGTCAGGGGCTTAATCAAGTATGCAACTCTCCCTACCGATCGGGTTGCATCAGCCCCCATATCCAACTCAAAACTAACTGATAGGATACTGATGTTAGATCCAAGGTTTTTGAGGATCAATTGACAGAGCTAAAGGACCAAACCAAAACTTGTGAAGATAAAGTGGTTTGCATTACTTATTTCTAAGGATGCCTCTTTGAAGGGTAAGGGCAAGAAGGACAAAGAGGCTACTTTCGATAAGGGTTGAGAGAAAGCACTTTTTGCAGTTTCTACCCATATTGAGTATGTTAAGATATTGTCCTATAAAGATGGTTAGTCAGAAGCTCTGATGGCGGTCAGCATAGAGGCAAACTTTGAGCTTTTTCTAAGGCATAACCCAGGAACTCCACCTAACTTGGATGATGAGTTTGATGATGAAGAAGGGTCAGGAGAGTCTTCAATAATGACCATTAATTCCTTAGTGGTACCAGAAGTAAGTGTTGACCTACCATTTGCTAGCCAAGACCAAGCTAAAGATAAGGAGAAGTATAGCTACTTCCTAGTTAGTTAATTTTTTTTTGTCTTTTCTCATATGTGTTTTCTGTTTCATCACTTTTCTTTCTTGATGATGTATCCAATTCTGTAATTCAACATTAATCAATGAAAGAACACTATTATTTCTCAATTATTGTAGCCTTTGAATGGCCACTACACCAAATCTGCCCATTTTTCAAGGTCAATGACCGTGACATTTCGAGGCGAGACAACTTTTTTTGTCACGGTCGTGTCACGGTCGTGTCAAGATCAATGACCGTGACACGTTTGTCACGGTTATAAACCGTGACTAAGCCGTGATCCTTTTTAAAAAAATTGTCACGGCCATTGACCGTGACACATCCGTGACAAAATTGTCACGGGCAATGACCGTGACAATTCTGGGCAGAATTTAAAAAAAATCTGCTGGGCAGTATGGCCACCGCCACTGCCCAGCAGTATATTTGTACCTGTTATAGCAACGTTGTACCTGTTCCAAACATCATATATCCAACACAAACTAAAGATAATGCAAATATATATTCATGACGATATAATCCAAATATTCAAAGTAAAAATAATATACATGACGATATAATCCAAATATAATTAAAATGGACAAAATTAAAAATAATGTTACTACATGTCTTGGATAAAACTGAGGAGGTGAGTAGGACACACGACATACGAATTGACGCACCCAATAATATACGTTGTGCCGCATTGTTCGCACAACCACAATAGGGAGTTCTCCTTCCCGGGTATGACATGTGTGACGAGCACCCTGGACTCCATCTCTTGAAGCACACGTCCATGGACTATTCCACCCTCGACGATATTCGGGTCCCTCAACCCCCGCCCTATCCGCTGGCCATCAAATACATCCAATATGAACACGCTCGGCCAACTAATTGTCGACAATGGTCTGTTGGAGGGCGTCAAATAGGAAAGTGGATCATCGAAGTACGAACGTGTCAGTGATGAAGCAGCGAGGTCCACATCCTCGTCATCCTGCGCCTCGTCCTCCCGCACCTCCTCCTCCACCGCCTTCTCCTTATCCTTCCCTTTACCTTTCCATTTACGGTCTCCACCCAATGTACGCTTCATGAATGCGTACATATCTTACCTGCATCCTATGCTCCACCTCAGCGTAAGAGGTCCGACCGGAGTAGTGCACGTTCGTCTTTTTAGCCCGATTTTCCCTCCCCGATTGGCGAGATGCCAATTGTCGATCCTCGATCTCATTGTCAATGAACTTTTGCCATTGTGCCAATGAGATCGGCTCCTTGGGCGGGACGGATCCGCGCCATTGTAAAATTGACTCTCGTGTTTTTCCAAAATACCGTGTCCGCATATTTTTCTTCCACGTCTTGTGTTGCTCCCTCAACTGCTCCAAGACGGAATCGCATAGCTTTGGATCCAAGTTGAATTGTTCCTGTCCAGCAAATACAATGTTAGTTGTGAATAAATATAAATATAAATATAAATATAAATATGAAATTGAAATTGAAATATTCATATAAATATTACCTGTAGTGCCGCCCAAACAGCTAACTTGAGCTCATATGGCACCTTCTTCCAACTCATAAACCCCGGGCCGATGACCGTCTTTAGCAGCTCGAGGGATCTCGCTAATAGCTCCGACTTGTTTTCGACGGTAATCCCAAATTTTCCATATTTGGGGAGCCTAGGGGAGGAGGAGCCCTCGTCGCCTCCGCTACCACCGAACCCAGGCGACATCATCATAAACAACATCATCATCTTCGCCTTAACATCTGAAGGAGACATTTTTGCTATAAAAAAAATGTTATTAGTACAGATAAAAAAAAATGTTAATAGTACACATTTCATTTTACCTAATTGAATTAATTGAATTAATAGTACAGATAAAAAAATGTTCCGTCTATATTATAACGTATGTGTAAGTTCCATCAATACCATTTCGTTTCAATTTTGTAATATTATGTTTTTTTCAAATATTTTAAAAGTTATTAAATGGGTGCCCCACCCCCACCCCCTCCCCCCGCCACACACACACGCACACCTATGTACCTACGCACACACACACACACACACACACACACCCCACCCCGCCCCTACCCACCCCACCCCACCCCCTCCCCCCACCACGACCGTGACAACTACATATATTGTTTATCAATAAAATTATGACATGAGATAATTATAATTGTAGCATAAATTTCATTATCATAAAGGGATAAATACAACCAAGTACAGAGATTCTACAAATTAAAGTGAGAATTAAATTTAAGACTTTCTAACAACATGCATGTATATGGATTCTAACTAATGATATTCCTAAAAACATACAATTGGCAACATTTTGTGAATTTACTAAACTTTATATAATATTATCAAATTCTGTTAAAAAATTATCTAGTGTTTTACCTAATTGAATTAATTTTATGAATAAAATTATTATCAATTTAAATGAAAATATCAATTATTATCCAATATTTTTGAATGAAATATTTATTTTGAATGAAAATATCAATTATTATCCAATTATTATCCAACTATTATCAATTATTTATTTTGAATGTATATAATATCCAAAAAAATAAATGTAAATAATACTCAAAACCCCACCCACCCACCCACCCCCACCCCCTCCCGATGTTTATTATCCAATTATTATCCAACTATTATCAATTATTTATAAAATTGATGTCTACTTTTAATGTTGTGTATATATGTTAGTTGATGCCATTATATTTTCAGCCTAATTAGATTCTAAGGTTATCTCAATTTATATTTTTCTTTTTCTATCTAATAATTTTCAACGTAAGAGCACAGTACATAACGTATGTGTAAGTTCCGTCAATACCATTTCGTTTCAATTTTGTAATATTATGTTTTTCCAAATATTTAAAGAGTTATTAAATGGGTGCCCCACCCCCACCCCCACCCCCTGCCCCCTCCCCCCGCCACCCCCACCCCCTCCGGATGTTTATTATCCAACTATTATCAATTATTTATAAAATTGATGTCTACTTTTAGTGTTGTGTATATATGTTAGTTGATGCCATTATATTTTTAGCCTAATTAGATTCTAAGGTTATCTCAATTTTTATTTTTCTTTTTCTATCTAATAATTTTCAACGTAAGAGCACAGTACATAACGTATGTGTAAGTTCCGTCAATACCATTTCGTTTCAATTTTGTAATATTATGTTTTTTCCAAATATTTAAAGAGTTATTAAATGGGTGCCCCACCCCCACCCCCTGCTCCCTCCCCCCGCCACACACACACGCACACCTACGCACCTACGCGCACACATGCACACACACACACACACACCCCACCCCACCCCCTGCCCCCCTCCACCACCCCTCCACCACCACGCACCACCACACACACACCCCACCCCACCCCACCCCCTCCACCACCCCTTCCCCCACCACACACCACCACACACACACACACACACACCCCACCCCACCCCCTGACCCCCTCCACCACCCCCTCCCCCCCCTCCCCCCCTCCACCACCCCCTCCCCCCCCACCGCCCTGCCCCCACCCTGCCCCACCCCCTACCCCCACCCTGCCCCACCCCCCACACACGCACATACATACACACATATATATATATACACATACACACATAAATATACACACAAATATATATATAAATGGAAGAGAGAGAGAGAGAGAGAGAAAATCGACCTGAAAGTAGATAGAGAGAGAGAGAGAGAGAGAGAGAGAGAGAGAGAGAGAGAGAGAGAGAGAGCAGCGTCGAGAGAGAGAGAGAGAGAGAGAGAGGGAGGGAACGGCAGTAGGGAAAAAAGAAGGGGGTAGGGTTTTAGCTGTAAATATTGTCACGGTCGTGTCAAGGTCTTTGACCGTAACAAGTATTTAAATTATTGTCACGGTCATTGACCGTGACATGACCGTGACTGAAGCACCTTATACCTTTGACTTGCTTAAGTCTACATTGTATAAGTGCTCAACTAATTTGGAAATATTGACAAAATTGGTAGTCCATCCTAGAAACCAAAAAGCCTCGGAACCTAACTCTCTAATCCTTTTCAAAGATCAATGATGGTACAAAATGAATCACACAACACACAATTAGAAGTGCATACATGTGTTAATATTGACTTAAATTGAGTGTGTGTTTAATTCCCCTTTAATTGGTGCTTTAATAATTTTTTGGGAATTTTTAAAGAATTTTAAACCTTTTTAAACATATTTGAATAAATGTTTTTATTAATAAAATTGGTTTATAAAATTTGTGGGGTTTATATACTATTTTGGAAACTTCATTTTTCACTGAAATGTTTGCTTGGGTACGATCTCAAAGCGCTAGAGACTTCAGGGTAATGTTTTGTAATTAGTTTGACGCGCGTGTGAGAGCCTCTTAGCAGCCAACACTTGTCATCCTTTTGGTGCGTTAGTTTGTGTTTGTTGTGTGAGAGGTTAGCCAGTTGCACTGGTGATCGTTGGATCTTTCCTTATCAAGGGTCTGCATGCGTTCTTAGTTAATCCCAGTGCAAACCTTTTGAACCAATCAGAACCATCTTAATCCACCGCTGTTTTGTAACCATAGGATCAAGTCAAACCTTGCAAGACTTCATCACAGCCATTGATTTGACTCGATCATCCAGAACCTTCCCCAGGCACTATATATACCCTTCACTTCTCAGCCTTAGAGAACTTTTTGTCATTCGTCTTTCTGAGAGAAAAAAAAAATAAGAGAGAAGAGAGAAGAGAGAGAGAAGAGAGAAAAGAAAAGAGAGAAGAGAGAGAAAGAAAAACCTGTTAGCCAAACCCTAACCCTAACCCTAAAAAGTTCATCTTCTCAGAAACAAACCTTCGTACATTCAACCCCAAACACAACCTGAGTGTTTGAGAGTGAGAGAGAGAGTGGTTTGTTCATATCGTTGCTGAAACCTCGTGATCTTTAGATCTTGTACACAACTTAAACATTTGTGTGAAGATCTAGTTTCTCTTTCATAGAAACGTTAGATCTACATACTATATGTTACATTTTCACTAGATCTGCATTTTTTATACTTGATTTAAGAAAATCTTACTGATTTGGTATTTAAAATGTTTTCTGGTTTCTTTTCTTACGAAACTTGATTCTGACCTAGTTGGATTCACACTTGGAGGGTTTTCAATCTCATCAATGTTTTCAAAAGAGATTGAGAAAGGTCTTGACTGATTTTTGAAGCAAGATCTCCGTGGAATCTGGGTTATCTTTAAAGGTCAAAAGGATTTGAGTTCTGTGAGAAAGAAATAAACTAAAATCACTCCATATAGACTGTATATGTAATTTTTATAGGACTGTTTGTAAATCTAAGTGTGTGTGAGTTCATGCATGTGTATAGGAATCACTTCACAACACTTAACACACTACTACACTGGAAGTGTTGTGTTTAAGATCTGAAATCATTGAGTCGACGTAAAGAAGCTAAAGCAAAGGAAGTTAGCAAACTGGAGAACATCATCAACTAATCAGATCTATTATAAGTTAAAAGGAACCAAGGAGGTATATTCCTAAACTTAGAATAGGTTGATTTGTGTGCTTGCATGTTGTATTGTTTGTAACTGATTTTTGTTATTAGTGGTTTTTTGTTTTTGTGACTTAGAAGTCACCGTGGATGTTTCCTCTGTTGGGAGAGGTTTTACCACGTTAAAATCATTGTGTTGATTATCTTCATCTACTCACCTCATTCTCTAAGTGTGCTGAATTTTTGAAACTGCCTTAGTTTTAAAAACTGATTACACAATCTTAATTACTCCCGTACATAAGTTTCTTTGTAAACACATCTTGTTTATAGTTTTTGTTTTTTTTAAAAGAAAAGGGTTTCTCCAACAAACATTCGAGTTCTTATACAGTTTAACCTTGTGTTAAACGGCATTAGCGACGTTTTTCAATTGGTATTAGAGCCCTGTTAACTTTTTATTTCAAAGATCTTGTGTTTCTGAAATCGTTTTCTGAAAAACCTAACTATGGACGAGAAGAATGAAAGGTTTGGTAATCTGTCCAGACCTCCACTCTTTGATGGAAACAACTTTGCTTACTGGAAAGTAATAATGGTTGCCTTCATCCAAGGGACTTTAGGAGATGATGTCTGGGACATTATCGAAAATGGATACACTTATCCTTCTAAACCAGCCACTGAAGGAAGTGATGAGAGGGTAAAGAAAATCTTGAATGAATTTACCCAAGAAGATAAAACCATTTCTCGAAATAACAATAAAGGCAAGAATGCCATTTTTATGTCCATTAATGAGTATGAGTTCAAGGGAATCTCATCTTGTGCCACTTCTAAGGAAGCTTGGGACACATTAATCACTGCCCATGAAGGAGACTCAAGAGTTAAAGCTGCTAAAACTCAAATGCTTATCCAGCAGTACAACTCTTTAATCATGTCTGACTCTGAATCTTTTGATGATTTTTACATGAACTTAACTGATATAGTTACTAAGTTGCATGCTAATGGTATAACTTATGATAGGAATGAAATTGTCTCTAAAATTCTAAGGTCATTACCACAAAAGTTTGACAGTAAGAGGTATGCTATTGAGGAAATGAATGATCAAAACCTTACCCCTGAGTTACTCAGTAGCAAACTTAGGACTGTGGAAATGGAATTAGACTTTAAGAAACAATTGAATCATTCTCAAAGAAAAAAACCTAACTCTAACTTGAGTTTTGCCTCTAAGATACCCAAACTTGAGTCCAATTTGACCAACTCTGACTCTGATGAGGAGTGTGATATAGACAAACTAGATAATCAAATTGCCTTAATGTCTAAACAATTTAAGAAAATTGTCAAATTTCGAAACAAACAGGCTACTAAACAAGGCAAGCCTAATTATCCTACTCTGTCTAATCCCAAACCTCATTAGAGAGGACTTTACAAACATCCTAAGGACAACAATTCCAGACCCACTAGAGACCTAAATAAGATTGAATGTTTTAGATGTGGGAAACTAGGTCACATTGCACACGACTGCAGAGTTAATCTGAATAAAGCCAACACACACAATAGAGCCAATGTGTGTAAAACTTGGAATGATTCAAGTGACTCTGATGAAGAGGAACTTGAGTCATCTAATTTACTTGACCCTTGCATGTCTTTTTATGCTAAGATCATTTACAATGATGATACTCATGTGTGTGATAATGATGCTCCTACTTCTGCTTGTGTGAATACTGCTTTGATTGGCCTAGATGCTTTATTGTCTGAAAATGTTGCTAGTTCTAGTTCCGTGTGTGTGAGTCAAAGTTATCTCGATAATGACGATGCAAATGGGTGCGTGAGTACTAAAACTGAATCGTTGGCCGGGCGGAAAAAGTGTGCGCGTGTAAAGTGCACAATCGTTGTGTGTTTTGCCGCCGCGATACAAAAGAACCTAATATACGACTACACTTGACAAGCAAGCACAGCGGTAAGTCGGGTATCGAGAATCCACAGGGAGTTATTAAATTTCAGATGTTAATTGTTTTAATTACTTCAGGAATAAAAGTGTAAAATAAATAAAAGAAAAGGTGAAAGGGTGGTTATCGTGGATAAAGAAAAGAATAAGTTATGCTAAAATAAAGTAAAGCGAGGATCGGGATCGCATTCCACCAAACGGATCGAAACAACTACTAATTAGAATTAAGGCTCGAAAGCAATTTAATCGAGCATTTTCAACTAAGCATAAACATCACGCAAGAAGGAATTTAATCCAAAGTTGCGAGATAAAACATTTAACTGAAAAATGATCACACGAGGATTAAATTCGGATAATCGCTATAAACTCTAACGTTGCATGACAAAGAAAGATAAACGCTTAACAATCCAACTTTGATACGCGCGGTTTCAATTAAACGCGATTTTGCACTAAACCTAGTTTTCGGAGCTCGGGGCCCGAAAATGGCGATAATGAAATCCCGACCCTATTTATCTAAGGGTGCATGGTGAGTTAAACTAAGTTATGCTAATTAGACTAAGAAAGCAATAATTAAAGCAATAAAACTAATTATGAAAGCATGAAAGTTATCTAGAAAGCAAGAATAAAGGGAAAACAATCTATATTAGATGAGAGGGAAGATGAATAGTCAATCTTACAAACCAAATGGATGTCAAAACAAGATGAATTGAAGAGAAACCAAGCAAAACCCCAAAAACCTAAGCTAAATCTAACCTAAAATCGTATATATGGCTGGGGGCTTATTACAAAACCAAAATTTGGCTTATATAGTAAGTTAGAATAAAAGAAAAGAAGAAAGAAAATAAAAGAAAATATCTGCAGAAAAACAGGGGATCGATCGATCGACCCATTTGGTCGATCGATCGACAGTGTAATTCGTGGCAAAAATAAGAAGGGTCGATTGATCGACCTCTGATGTCGATCGATCGAACGAACAGGGGCAGTCTGCAATTCTCCCTGTTTTGGCATACATTCTAACGTCGCTCCAATCGCCGTAACTTTGTCGTTATGCATCGGAATCGCGCACCGTTCGCGGCCACGCGAAGCTAGCGAGGAGAGCTACAACTTCCGTGTAGATGTCGGGCCAGGTGCCCAAGCTGTCAAAAGACTAAAATGCCCTTGCGCGTGCGGTTGTGTACGGAAATCGAGCGAAACGCATCCGGACTTCACACTTAGCATCCAAATACCTACAAAAGCTCAATTAACACCTGCGAAACATGTTATCATAGAAATCCGAGGGCTGTCTGGTTAACGAGCATAAATATAGGGAATAAGATACCCGCGGGGGCTAATAACGCATAGGTTAACGGGTGAAATACGCAATATTTCCGCCGTATCACACCCCCTAACTTACACATTGCTAGTCCCTAGCAATGAAATAAGATGCAACAAGAAGAACTAGTAAACCAACACAGGAGAGAGTACAAAAGTATGGTATAAAAGCAATAGAAAAGATAAAGCCACTTTCGCGGGCGATTCGATTGCATTTAGCATATGCAATAAGCCGTTAAACCCCTAGGTTACCCTAGTGGACGAGTGTCGTCTCGTGAGGGTTTTCAGGGATGAAACCCACAAACATCATAAAGTTTCCTCAAAATATGCCCAATCAAGTAAGACAAACTCATCAGTGCGAACAAGATTTCAACATGTTATTAGCATAGCAAACGAATTCGCATGAGAAGTCCGTAGTTATTAACATTATCGAATGCACCTCAATGAATTGAAACTCTAACATGTGGGAGGGGAGTGAGCATATGCAAGGTATGATTTGGCGAAAAACTTAAATAATTCGGATACTAAACATCAAAGCATGCATACATTCAATCCTCACGGGCATTACGCTCAACAAATGAATTCACTATGAAAAGGGAGGTAATACACGGGACATGCGGGCATAAAGAGTAATTGTAAATGGAAACTAGGCCGCGCACATGTCACAGATGAAGAACGCTATATAGGAAATAAAAATTGCAATCTCAGTGAAAGGATACCGCACACTAAAAGAGGCGAAACGCATTTTCGCAGATTATGAACACTATTTAAACATTTGAATTACATCTACTTAAGATCACATAGGACTTGTAATAGGGTTGTAATGTATGGCTAGGTTAAGGTACGAAATGAAAGGGAAGTATATAAGGATTCAAAGTGTTTGGGGATGAAACTCGGAATAATGTAAAAAGTGGGCAATATCAAAAGTTGGACAAAGATGTCCAAACGAGCATAGATATAACAATCGAGAGAGTAATCAAAGCTTATTGAAACACTACCAACAATATTTACAACTTTCTCTTTCTTTTTCTTTTCTTTCTTTTTCTCACTTTTTCTTTGTTTTCTTTGCTTTTTGCTTTCTCTTTTTCACTACTTTCTTTTTCTGACACTTCTTACTCTTTTCATACTCAAATTGCAACCACACAACAATAATAACATTCAATTCCAAGCAACAATCCAAACAAGGGTATGTAAGGTAATATATATGGTATAAAACTCCAATTTGGAGTTGGTTATGGGATTTTGGGTAGTGAAAAGAAAGGCTAGTATATAGGCTCAAGTGGGTTGACTAGGGAACATATAAAAGGTGAGGTCAAGGTCATATGGGTGATATATCAAAGAGGGCCTATGATCATTTCACAAAGTATACGCAATTCGCGAGTCAAAACATCATATGAAAATCATGCTCAAGTAACACATTTCAATGATGAACTCAATTAAGGAACGGTCAATGAAAGAATAAAGAGATTACCAACGACTGTAACGTTTTCAATGAGAAAAGAATAGTGTATACACTCACAAATGAAGATAAGTCTCTAATCTCACTCGGTGTAAGTATATACAATGCAGCAAAAGCATACCGAGTTATAAAAATCTTAAGCCAATTCAATATAACAAGAATGGTGCATATGTTCACGGATAAAGTTTAATTCATGAAGTTATTCATAATATTAATGATTTGGGGACTAGAATCTAATAGCTTCTAAAATCGAGAACATGCATAGTTGAATTGTCTATTTGATCGGGCAATTATTAAAATTTATCATTGGAAACAAGGCAAAATGCCCAACAAAGGAGAAAAAAGAAAGAAAATATTTTTGAAAATTTTCAAATTTTAACAAAAACATGCTTTGTAACTAAATTGTAATCAAATCCAAGGACTAAACAACAAAATGGATAGACTATCCTACACCCCCTAACTTAAATGTTGCATTGTCCCCAATGCGTCCATTAAAGAACACAACACAAAGCTAGGAAAAGAATGATATTACCCACACGTGGAGCGATCTCCATAAGTATAAGTCCAAATGAAGCTGCAAAACAAGTTAGTACAAAGCAAATGAAGAATATGTACCGATGTATCAAGTAAAGAGAATCTATGTCATAAGTCACAATAATATAGAGGGGCTGAAGTGCAAATACTAGATAAATTGATGGTGAACTTTTTGATTTTATAAAATGGAAGGTCACACACATCAAAATCCAATAAACAACCACAAACTACATTTTCATTTCTCATTTCATAAGTTCAATACAAAATTACTTAATACATTACAACTTCTGAAATAAAAGAAATACAAATAAAAATAAAAATAAAATAAAAAGTACAATACTATCCGGTCCCAAAATACAAAAATGAAACCCAGCACAACAACAACCTAGTGGCCAGAACCACTAGGATCGGAGGGGTCCTGAAAATGAGGAGGCACTGGCGCGTCGGAATCACTGCGCTGCAGATAAAGATCTCTCATCATCCGCTGCATCATCCGGTACTCCTGTCTACTCTGTGCCCTGGCCTGCCTCTGCACAGACCACTCCTGCCGCTGCTCGGCCTGAAACTGCTCCTGATGAGCCTGCTGCTGAGCCCACTGCTGCCGCTGATCGGCCTGCAACTGGTCCAGGCGCGACTCCCAAGTCGCCCACCTGAGCTGAGTCTCCTCCCAGCGCTGGTCCTGCACTGCCTGGTATGCCGCAAAGCGGCCATCATCCTCTGTATGTGGCATGTGAGAACCCTCACCAGTCTCCATCTCTCTAATCTCCTCCTCCTCAGCCATATCGTCAGCAACCTCTGCCCTCTGCCTCTTCGTCGCCGGTTGCCCCCACTCGCGCTTCAGCATTCTTGTGATGTTGGCCTGAGTTAGAAGCCCGAGTGGATCGTGTTTGCGGTCGGCGATTAACTCTGGGCAACCGTGAGAAATACAAATCTTAGTGATGAGGGCAGGAAAAGGGAGGGAAAATGTCTTGGCTCTCTCCTTGGCAGTCGCGCACATCATATCCAGAAATATGTTGGGCAAACTGATATTGCCCAAATTATTAATCAGTGCGTAGATAAATGCGGCGTGCTTGTGACGCACCTCAGATCGGTTGCTCGTCACCATAAAGCAGTGGACATTGATGTAGTGAATTAGTCTCGGTAGGTCCTCCATTGCAGCTGAACGAAAAGCCATTCTTTTCCATTCTTCACCCGGTGCAAGGCTCTCTATCAATGTCGTCAGCCCAAAAACATCCCCATCGGTTAAACTGACAGCGTTCTCGGGGTTCGGTACATGCATGAAGGCGGCCAAATCTGATAAACGGAAAGGTACCCTCACCCCTCGAACCATGGCCTCGAAAGTGGTCGTCCCGTCACCATTCACCACCACTAATGTCGCATAAAATATTCTTACCAATTCTTCATTAATGCGCCCATTAGTGGCGAGAAAAGTCTCCCATCCCTGGCGTCTCAGAATAATACGCGCCTCACTCGGCAAATCCTCAAGCTTCCAGGCATAATTGTAGGCCAACGGCCTCTGAGCTGTCTCAAAATAGGCCTGAAACCATTCCCGTTCTTTCTTGCAACGGAAACCCTCGAAACCCAAGGTGGGCATGCACACAGTGGAGTTATATTTCTTTGATTGTGCCATTTCAACCTACAAAACAAGAATTAAGCAATACAAAAAATATTGTAAGCGCAATTAATGGTTAGTTTAGTGTACGACTTGAAATGGGGTGCGAGTGCGCAAAACCGAGGTAACAAAGTGCAACATTGCGCTAAAATATGTCGGAATACGACAACGAGTAAAAATCACCCAAGTGTGCGCCAAAAATGCATTGAAAACTATTTTGGGCATTTTGGCTAACACTTGGCGTGCGCAATGTGCACTAAGGGTGAGAAATGCCAAGTTTGAACCAACAAAACCACCCCACTCATGAACAACCAATAATGCAGCAATTAAAACATGTTCATGAGTGGATTTATAACAAGAATCATGCATAAATCAGTTGGAACAAATCGAAATCAGGGGAAATCACCAAAATTCAACCAATGTGTCAACCTAGGGTTTAAACATGCATTTTGTGACACATTTCTACCAAAAACTACAAAATCATGAAAAACAAGTAGAGATATACCTTGGATATGCAGTGATTGGAAGAAAAATGAAGAAATTTGGTGAAGGGAAATATTAGGGCACAAATCGTATGTAGAGGAGAAGAGGGAAATAAGAAGAAAGGGGAGAAATAAGAAGCAGTTTCGGTTTTACTGGTCGATCGATCGATCGACTCCCAAGGGTCGATCGATCGACCAAGCAGAAAAAGCTCACTGCATTGGCAATTCAAAGTGTGGGGGGGGGGGGGGGGGGGAAAGATGCAATTTGGGGACAAATATGGGGTATAAAAAGAAAATAAATATAAATATAGTATATATATATATATATACATGAAAATATGAAATAAAAAATAAAAAAATCAAAATAAAAATAAAATAAAAATAAAATACACATAGGCCTAGATATACACACCTAAAAGGCCTAGGCTAAAGAAAATAAAAAAAATAAAAATGAAAGAAAATAAAAATATGTACACGAGCAACGCACACGCATAATCACGACAACAAATGAAAAATAAAATAAAAGAAAAATAAAAACAAATGCAATTGCATGAGGATGCGTGTGTGAATATCAAAGGAAAAAAAATGTTTTTGTGATTTTTGATTATTTTCTTAACAAATGTGTGCCGGGGCGCATATCTCCGCAAATTCAAGTCCGTTGAACCTACAAAAGAGTTAGATACAAGCATACAAAAAGAAAGAAAAAGATATTAGCTAATTACACTAGGCTAAAATCAAGAAAAACAAAAATAAAGAAGTTAGTATATACAACCTACACTTGGAATGCGCAATTAACTATATACCAAAAGTTGAAATTTTTGAGGGTCCATCCAAAACACGATTTGACTTTGGAGGATCAACGGTGGACCCTCCCGAGCATGCATGCCTCCCGGAAAATAGGAATTCCGTTTGAACAACGGAAGGCATGAGGGTGGTGCAAGAAATGAACCATCGCCAATTTGAAATTCTAGGCGGACGATGGGGGATTTGGATAACAAGGGGGAAAAGTACACTTGAGGTTCAAGAAAAGTCGATTCATCTCCCAAAGGTTTTTCAAATGGAATGGGAGATGGTGCACACATCGGGATAACATCCATCGACAACAAGTCCGGTAAAGAGTCCTCGTCGGCAAAAGTTGTAGAAGTTTTAATTTCTACCGACTCACAGGAATCAACCGGTAATTCTAATGGTTCGATCACGGAAAACGAATATGGTGATGAAACAAATTCAATCTCAATCGACTCATCGTCGGAAGGAGATTGAATTTCGAGGGAGAGAGATGCACACTCGATGAGAAATTCTTTGAAGAAGTGAGGTGAAACACAAGTTTCCACCTCCTCGTTGTTTTGTGCAAAAGAATTCATCTCATCGCAAAGTGAACCAAGTCTCATTCCAGCATCATTTAAGCTTTCCAAACCTTGGGAGTAAAGAAGAAAAGTTTCTTCCAAAGTAGTCTTCCTCGGCTCAAGAGCTTCGGACTCCTCATTTGGTTGAAACTCGTCTTCGAAAGTAATGAAATGAGAATCGTCATTGGATTCGAATAATGAATCCAACTCAAGCTCCCAATAACGATTTTCATTTCGATAAATGTTTTCAAGTCTTTCATTT
Source organism: Sambucus nigra (assembly GCA_949130495.1). NCBI lineage: Eukaryota > Viridiplantae > Streptophyta > Magnoliopsida > Dipsacales > Adoxaceae > Sambucus > Sambucus nigra. The sequence continues at coordinate 107,463,708 of OX422207.1, read as the reverse complement.
TCAAGAAAATCTTGAAAATGGGAAACTTGAAAACTATCCCCAAAGTAAGAATCATTAGAATAACCGTAATAACTATAATAGTAGGACATGATTACCTCGTTGTTGAAAGATGGAGAATCCAAGAAAGAAAGTGAGCAACCTCGAATAGAAGCTTCTTAGCGCTCGAAGTATGCAAATCGTGCAAGAAAGGTTAAAAGAAAGAATACAAATAGAAAGGGAAAAATACTATGAAATCATAAAACAATTACTATCTAAAACAATAAATCCCCGGCAACGGCGCCATTTTGTGACACATTTCTACTCGAGGTAAGTATTCCCGCCTGTCACGCGGGTGACCCGGGTTCGATCCCCGGCAACGGCGCCATTTTGTGGCCGGGCGGAAAAAGTGTGCGCGTGTAAAGTGCACAATCGTTGTGTGTTTCGCCGCCGCGATACAAAAGAACCTAATATACGACTACACTTGACAAGCAAGCACAGCGGTAAGTCGGGTATAGAGAATCCACAGGGAGTTATTAAATTTCAGATGTTAATTGTTTTAATTACTTCAGGAATAAAAGTGTAAAATAAATAAAAGAAAAGGTGAAAGGGTGGTTATCGTGGATAAAGAAAAGAATAAGTTATGCTAAAATAAAGTAAAGCGAGGATCGGGATCGCATTCCACCAAACGGATCGAAACAACTACTAATTAGAATTAAGGCTCGAAAGCAATTTAATCGAGCATTTTCAACTAAGCATAAACATCACGCAAGAAGGAATTTAATCCAAAGTTGCGAGATAAAACATTTAACTGAAAAATGATCACACGCGGATTAAATTCGGATAATCGCTATAAACTCTAACGTTGCATGACAAAGAAAGATAAACGCTTAACAATCCAACTTTGATACGCGCGGTTTCAATTAAACGCGATTTTGCACTAAACCTAGTTTTCGGAGCTCGGGGCCCGAAAATGGCGATAATGAAATCCCGACCCTATTTATCTAAGGGTGCATGGTGAGTTAAACTAAGTTATGCTAATTAGACTAAGAAAGCAATAATTAAAGCAATAAAACTAATTATGAAAGCATGAAAGTTATCTAGAAAGCAAGAATAAAGGGAAAACAATCTATATTAGATGAGAGGGAAGATGAATAGTCAATCTTACAAACCAAATGGATGTCAAACCAAGATGAATTGAAGAGAAACCAAGCAAAACCCCAAAAACCTAAGCTAAATCTAACCTAAAATCGTATATATGGCTGGGGGCTTATTACAAAACCAAAATTTGGCTTATATAGTAAGTTAGAATAAAAGAAAAGAAGAAAGAAAAGAAAAGAAAATATCTGCAGAAAAACAGGGGATCGATCGATCGACCCATTTGGTCGATCGATCGACAGTGTAATTCGTGGCAAAAATAAGAAGGGTCGATCGATCGACCTCTGATGTCGATCGATCGAACGAACAGGGGCAGCCTGCAATTCTCCCTGTTTTGGCATACATTCTAACGTCGCTCCAATCGCCGTAACTTTGTCGTTATGCATCGGAATCGCGCACCGTTCACGGCCACGCGAAGCTAGCGAGGAGAGCTACAACTTCCGTGTAGATGTCGGGCCAGGTGCCCAAGCTGTCAAAAGACTAAAATGCCCTTGCGTGTGCGGTTGTGTACGGAAATCGAGCGAAACGCATCCGGACTTCACACTTAGCATCCAAATACCTACAAAAGCTCAATTAACACCTGCGAAACATGTTATCATAGAAATTCGAGGGTTGTCTGGTTAACGAGCATAAATATAGGGAATAAGATACCCGCGGGGGCTAATAACGCGTAGGTTAACGAGTGAAATACGCAATATTTCCGCCGTATCAATCGTTAGGGGTCACTACACACACATCACTTAGCGACTCAGACACAGATGACCTCCCAGATATCCATACCTTGTATGCTAAAACTCTTAAAAAAGGCACTAGATTGGAGAAGACTGTTAGAGACCTAACTAAAAAATTAGATGATCTAAGTCTTATTGTAAAGTTGAATGCTGAAGAGTACACTAACCAGTGTCTGACTCATCAATCTGAAATTGAAACTTTTGATCAAAAATTAAAAGAGTTGACTAAAACTAATGAAATCCTGGAAATGAAATATAAGGGAACATTATTAGAATTGAAGGAAGCAAAAACAAAGACAGCTACTGTTTTCAAAAAGTTTTCTAAGTTTGAAAATAATTCAAATTGCTTTATTGACTTTGTTGTTGACTCCAAGACCAATTCTGATGATAGAACCGGTATTGGATTTTGCCCTAAGAACAAACCACAAACTACTAAACTTGAACCTATTAAGTTTGTGTCTGGGGGAAAAAGACCAATTGAAACATGTCCAGACTTTCATTTGATTAAAAATGAATTTGATCAAAAGCAACAACAGAAAGACATTGGAGAGTCTAGTACTTCTAAGGCTGACACTGCACTTAAGACTAAATACGTCTGTCCTTTGATAAAAAAGGCTGATTCTACCTATAAGACCATACCTCCTAGGAAGAACACTTCTGAACAGAATGCTGTCAAACCTATCTTTAGAAGTTTTCCTAAGGAAATTCATCCCTCAAGCAATCAATATTGCTCCTACTGTGACATTTATGGTCATTCCTTTGAAGGTTGTTATGCTAGGCGTCTAAATACCCCTGTTTACAACACTTCTGTCTACAAGAACTTTAACTATTCTAGGCAAAGTCGTAACAAATATGTCCTTCTAAGACAACCTGATAAGAACTCTAACTACAGAAGTAGAAAGACCAAAACTAAGAGTTCATTTAAGAGAAAGGCTCCCACAAACTTTCCTAAACCAAAAGCTCAACTTTTTCAAAACCATCAGTTTGCTGCTCCAAATTTTTTTTGACAAAAAACTGAGTCTCAAAAATTTTATCAAATGAGGGCAAACTTGCGCAAAATTAAAAATAGAGATATTTGGGTTAGAAAAGAGGACCTTTTACCCCAAATGAAGTGTAACATTGTCATCACTGCTTTAAAAGCTGAACACACTTCATCTGGTTGGTATTTAGATTCAGGATGCTCCAAACATATGACAGGAGATGAAACCAAACTTTTAAACAAAACCAGATTTGCTGGTGGGAAAGTAGTTTTTGGTGATGGTGTTTCATCTCAGATCATAGGTGAAGGAACCCTAAAAGAAGAAGGAATGCCTGTTCTCGAAAATGTTCTATTAGTTAAAGGCCTTAAAGCCAACCTCCTAAGTATATCACAATTTTGTGACTCTGACCATACTGTCACCTTTTCAAAGAACAATTGTAAAATTCTAAATGATAAAGGTGAATGCATTATTACAGGATTTAGAACACCTGACAATTGTTATACTGTCAAGACTAGTTCTGAAACCTGTAACATTGTCAGAATGGATGACAATGAAATCTGGCATAATCGTATGGGTCACTTAAGTTATGATATCCTTGGAAGATTGTCTAGTCAAGAAATAGTTAGAGGTATTCCTAAAATTAAACCTATTTCAAGTGTTGTCTGTGGTCATTGCCATGAAGGAAAAATAGTTAAGACTTCGCATAAAAAGGTTAAAGACATCCTCACCTCTAGACCTTTAGATCTCATCCATATGGACCTTATTGGTCCCTCTAGAACTGTTAGTCTTTGTGGACACAGTTATATCCTTGTCATGGTTGATGATTTCACACGATTCACTTGGGTTGCTTTCTTAAAACATAAATCTGACACGTTTCAGAATTTTTTGAAAATTCTATTAAGAATTGAAAATGTGAAGGACACACAAGTCAATCGCATTCGTACTGATAGAGGGGGAGAGTTCATAGACACAGGAATAGTTGAATATTGTGACTACAACGGTTATAAACATGAATTTAGTGCACCTAAAACTCCTCAGCAGAATGGCATTGCTGAAAGGAAAAACCGAACTCTTCAAGAGATGGCACGTGTCATGTTGCATGCCAAATCCCTACCTAAATACTTTTGGGTAGAATCCATTAGAACTGCATGTCACATCACTAATAGGGTCTATCTTGAAAAACTCTAAACAAACCCCTTATGAGTTGTGGTACGGTAAGAAGCCTAATCTGAAATACCTAAGAACCTTTGGAAGTCAATGTTATGTCTGTAAAGATAGAGAACATCTGTCTAAATTTGAAACTCGTGGTGATAAAGCCATCTTCTTAGGATACTCTCCAAACAGTCGTGCTTATCGTATATACAATCTTCGTACTAAGGCTCTTATGGAATCGATAAATATAATTGTAAGTGACACTATTGTCGAAAATAAGATATCTGAATCACCTATTGTGGTTGAATCTGAAAATGATTTCAAAACTGATTCACCAGAAATAGATGACTCATTACCTATTGAGAGTCCAGAAGTACCTGGCTGGGTATCTAAAGATCATCCCATTGACAACGTGGTCGGTAATCCTAATGAGCTAGTTCGTACTAGATCCCAGTTAAGAAATTATGCTAATTACGCATGTTTCGTCTCCCTTGTGGAACCGAAAAATGTTAATGAAGCATTGAATGACACACACTGGATTTCTGCTATGCAGGAAGAACTTTTACAATTTGTCATTCACGATGTCTGGTATCTTGTACCTCGGCCTCAAAATAAAAATGTTATTGGAACACGTTGGATTTTCAAGAACAAATCTGATGAAAATGGGGTAATCCTTAGAAACAAAGCTAGACTAGTTGCTCAAGGCTACTCTCAAATAGAAGGAATAGATTTCAGCGAGACTTTTGCCCCTGTCACTCGTCTTGAATCTGTTCGACTTCTTTTCGCCATAGCGTGTTTCTTAAATTCACACTTTATCAAATGGACGTCAAATCTGCTTTCCTAAATGGTATTCTATCCGAAGAAACATATGTAGAACAACCCAAAGGGTTCATTGATCATAAATACCCTAACCATGTCTTTCGTCTGAAAAAGGCTTTGTATGGCTTAAAACAAGCTCCTAGAGCTTGGTATGAACGCCTTTCCAACTTTTTGTTGGATAAGGATTTTAAGAGAGGAGGAAATGACCAGACTCTCTTTGTCAAACATTTTGACAAAAACATTATTATAGCCCAAGTCTATGTAGACGACATCATTTTCGGGTAAACTTCAAACTCTGAAGTTAAATCCTTTTCTGCAAGTATGCATAAGGAATTCCACATGTCCCTTATGGGGGAGCTACAACTTTTCTTAGGATTTCAAGTGAAACAGAATTCAGATGGTCTTTTTGTATCTCAAACCAAGTATGCCTTAGACCTTGTTAAGAAATTTGGCTTAGAAAATGCTAAAGTTGCCAAAACACCTATGATTACTACTGTTAAATTATGTAAAGATGAAACTGGAAAGTCAGTTGATTCCACACTTTATCGTAGTATGATTGGTAGCCTACTCTACCTAACTGCCTCACGACCAGACATAATGTATGATGTATGTCTGTGCGCTCGTTACCAGAATAACCCTAAAGAGAGCCATTTATTGACTGTAAAACGTATAATAAAGTACATTAAAGGAACTCTTAACCTTGGACTTAGGTACACTAAGGATACCTGTAGCACCATCATAGGGTATACTGATGCTGACTGGGCCGGTTGTACTGATGATAGTAAAAGTACATCAGGTGCCTGTTATTATGTCGGCAATAATTTAGTTGGTTGGAGTAGCAAAAAACAGAATTGCACATCATTATCTACGGCTGAGTCCGAATATATAGCAGCAGGAAGTTGCTGTGCTCAATTATTATGGATCAAACAGATGTTAAGTGATTATGGGATTAAAGAAGAACAATTACAATTGTATTGTGACAATCAAAGCGCCATTAACATATCTAAAAACCCGGTTCAACACTCGCGAACTAAACATATTAAAATAAGGCATCATTTTATTCGCGAACTTGTTGAAACTAAGGAATTAGAAATTCATTACCTGCCTACTGATCTGCAACTTGCAGACATGTTCACTAAACCTTTAGACTATAATAGATTTCTGTATTTGCGAAATTCTATAGGCATGGTTTGCGCTGATTAAACTCTCAAGACTTTAAGTTTTACCCTTTGTCCATTTGAGACAAAATGGGGGAGAAATTTGAGTTTTATGATTTCCTTTTTGTTCACATTTCATCTAAACTGCTTGATCTTAGTGTGTATATTTGCAGGAATCTCTTCTACTGATTATCTACCGTTTCTAGTGTAAAATTTTGTAAATAGTTGAGTTATGTAATTTTTGACTTTCTAGGAATTGGGTAGATAGTATCTTTTGTATAGGATTAGGTTTTATTTTTTTTGGTTCCCTACGAGTTTTAAGCTAACTCAAAGGAGATTTTGTCTCATATTTCCAAAGGGGGAGATTGAAGCACCTTATACCTTTGACTTGCTTAAGTCTACATTGTATAAGTGCTCAACTAATTTGGAAATATTGACAAAATTGGTAGTCCATCCTAGAAACCAAAAAGCCTCAGAACCTAACTCTCTAATCCTCTTCAAAGATCAATGATGGTACAAAATGAATCACACAACACACAATTAGAAGTGCATACATGTGTTAATATTGCCTTAAATTGAGTGTGTGTTTAATTCCCCTTTAATTGGTGCTTTAATAATTTTTTGGGAATTTTTAAATAATTTTAAACCTTTTTAAACATTTTTGAATAAATGTTTTTATTAATAAAATTGGTTTATAAAATTTGTGAGGTTTATATAGTATTTTGGAAACTTCATTTTTCACTGAAATGTTTGCTTGGGTACGATCTCAAAGCGCTAGAGACTTCAGGGTGATGTTTTGTAATTAGTTTGACGCGTGTGTGAGAGCCTCTTAGCAGCCAACACTTGTCATCCTTTTGGTGCGTTAGTTTGTGTTTGTTGTGTGAGAGGTTAGCCAGTTGCACTGGTGATCGTTGGATCTTTCCTTATCAAGGGTCTGCATGCGTTCTTAGTTAATCCCAGTGCAAACCTTTTGAACCAATCAGAACCATCTTAATCCACCGTTGTTTTGTAACCATAGGATCAAGTCAAACCTTGCAAGACTTCATCACAGCCATTGATTTGCCTCGATCATCCAGAACCTTCCCCAGGCACTATATATACCCTTCACTTCTCAGCCTTAGAGAACTTTTTGTCATTCGTCTTTCTGAGAGAAAAAAAAAATAAGAGAGAAGAGAGAAGAGAGAGAGAAGAGAGGAAATAAAAGAGAGAAGAGAGAGAAAGAAAAACCTGTTAGCCAAACCCTAACCCTAACCCTAAACAGTTCATCTTCTCAGAAACAAACCTTCGTACATTCAACCCCAAACACAACCTGAGTGTTTGAGAGTGAGAGAGAGAGTGGTTTGTTCATATCGTTGCTGAAACCTCGTGATCTTTAGATCTTGTACACAACTTAAACATTTGTGTGAAGATCTAGTTTCTCTTTCATAGAAACGTTAGATCTACATACTATATGTTACATTTTCACTAGATCTGCATTTTTTATACTTGATTTAAGAAAATCTTACTGATTTGGTTTTTAAAATGTTTTCTGGTTTCTTTTCTTACGAAACTTGATTCTGACCTATTTGGATTCACACTTGGAGGGTTTTCAATCTCATCAATGTTTTCAAAAGAGATTGAGAAAGGTATTGACTGATTTTTGAAGCAAGATCTCCGTGGAATCTGGGTTATCTTTAAAGGTCAAAAGGATTTGAGTTCTGTGAGAAAGAAATAAACTAAAATCACTCCATATAGACTGTATATGTAATTTTTATAGGACTGTTTGTAAATCTAAGTGTGTGTGAGTTCATGCATGTGTATAGGAATCACTTCACAACACTTAACACACTACTACACTGGAAGTGTTGTGTTTAAGATCTGAAATCATTGAGTCGACGTAAAGAAGCTAAAGCAAAGGAAGTTAGCAAACTGGAGAACATCATCAACAAATCAGATCTATCAGAAGTTAGAAGGAACCAAGGGGGTATATTCGTAAACTTAGAATAGGTTGATTTGTGTGCTTGCATGTTGTATTAATTGTAACTGATTTTTTTTATTAGTGGTTTTTTGTTTTTGTGACTTAGAAGTCACCGTGGATGTTTCCACTGTTGGGAGAGGTTTTACCACGTTAAAATCATTGTGTTGATTATCTTCATCTACTCACCTCATTCTCTAAGTGTGCTGAATTTTTGAAACTGCCTTAGTTTTAAAAACTGATTACACAATCTTAATTACTCTCATACATAAGTTTCTTTGTAAACACATCTTGTTTATAATTTTTGTTTTTTTCAAAAGAAAAGGGTTTCTCCAACAAACATTCGGAGTTGCTTATACAGTTTAACCTTATGTTAAACGGCATTAGCGACGTTTTTCAGTGACAAGTAAATTTGTCACGGTCTTCTCACGGTCAATGACCGTGACAATTAGTTGTCACGGTCATGTCAAGGTCAATGACCGTGACATAAAACGCGTGTTTTTTGTCACGGTCAATGACCTTGACAAGGCTGGCCGGCTGAAAGGTGACAATTTGCCCATTTTGGTGTAGTGGGCCTTGATTTCCATCCAATTTATTCTTTTTTGTATTGTCTATTTCTCTTAAGTTTCCCCATAAACTCATACATGTAAATTTCTAGTTTGATTCAAGGAAGAGGTCCATAGTCTCTCCTGAATTCGACCTACTTAGGAGGTTTAGAAATCTTCTGGAAGCTAGTAATGTTCCCATGTCTCAGGAATACTTAATCGGGTTGCTCCGCCTAGATGCCTCTGACCAAGTTAAAGTGTCATAAGTCCATCTTTATTGCCTTTTTGATAGGGCTATAGCTAATAATGTTGGTTATTGTGAGATGATTGAGAGGATGTGGGATGACTACAAATGGTCCTTGGCTTAGCTTAATTCTAATTATAAGGCTATGTACAAGGCATTGAGTGAATAAAATTATTTTGACAAAAAAATTATAGGTCGCAACTTTTGCTTTGAAAATGAAAGAATTTCTCTAAAACATGATCTATAGAGTGCCCGATCAATTGTTGCTATATTGGAGAGAGAAAATAATTCCTTGGGGAATGAACTTAATAGTCTGAAGAGATCAACCACTACTGGTCTAGATGAGGGTGCTTCATTTTGAGAGGCTAAAAATGTCAGATTAGTGGAGGAGCTAGAGTCTTTGGAGAAAAAGAAAACAAAATTTATCTTTGGCCAAAAATCAAGGCAAAATATAGTTGTTCGACTTAGTATTGATGAGGAAACAATGAGGAGAATCTTGGTCGAGCAATCTACTCAACTTAAAGATAAGACAAGGCCATTAAAAGGTGTCAGGATAATGTGGATCGACTTACTTTCCATTTTCGTAAACAACCCAGAGTTATTTGGATGGATGGATATGATGAAGCTCTAACTTATCTGGATGTGCATATGGAGCAAGCCATAAATAAAAGTTATAAATAGGGTTGGTTGAACCTGATCGTCTTATTAAAGGTACCCAAAAATGATGAACTGTGGCACTGGCATACTCTAGGGATAATGGACTATCCTGATCCTCCTTTCTCGATTGACTTCAGTTGGATTCCTCCAGATGTCATTCCTTTGAGTTTACTTAGAAAGTATGTTCGGGAGTTTTTCCTTGGAGGAGAAGTGGAGTATGTTCGTCCTCAGCATCGTCTTTATTTTTCGAGTGGCAGTAGGCATTCTAGGAGGAATACTTTTGATTATGTCAATCATCCGAGAACCCTTGATGATCCTCCTCTTGGGATGAGCAATGCTTATGAAAAGCGCCCAATATAATAGTTTCATAACTCTATTTTTATTGTAATGCATTTTGACCAATGAAATGAAGTTATTTTTTATTCAGTTTCCTTTATTTAAGCTTGTGGTTGATATTAATCTTTTTTTTGACTAGGTAACCTGTATAATGATTAGTTACACGACTTATAGACTAAATAACATGCTTAAATGTTTAATATTTGATTCTTGTTTGAATTATTTATGACCTTAGATTCGACTAATGCACTTAGATAAATATGTACAAAGCTTTATTGTACTAAGTTGTAACATTAGTTATTGGTGGAGACCAAATGTATTATAAATGTATAATAATTCATGTGTTTTAACCTGGTCGGGTAAAATCTCTAGTGAAGAAATTTTACTAACTTCTCATTTTTTACTTGTCGAGGACAAATCACACATGAACTTTTCTGAAGTTGGAAACGTTTGAGCCATCCACTTTTCTAAAGTTGAAAATTTTTGGATCAAAATTAACTTTTCTGATGTTGGAATTTGAATTGAAATAGATGATTAATTTATGGTTAAGGTGTAATGCACCATACCCAAAAAGGAATCCTAATGGATAAAACATGAAATTTTATTGACTTGAATAACAGATTACATGAAAACGGAATTACTGATAATACTTGTGCAGATGGTCTGCATTCCAAGGATTCTTAAATTCCTCTCCTTCTAGAGTTTCCAAGAGATATGTTCACGGCAGAATAACTACCGAGATATGGTAGGGGCCATGCCAATTTGGATCTAGCTTATTACTCTTCTGGATTAGTTTCTTGAGCATTAGATCTCGTTATTTCAAGTTGATCGGCTTGACCCTTTGATTATTAAATCTTGCAGTCCTTTGATGACAAGCAGTCATTCGAATAGAGACATTTTCTAGGACTTCTTCTATCATGTCCAAATCTAGTCGCCTCATGAAGTCACTCTTGTGTGAATCAAAGTTCAATACCCTGTGAGTCGGTAGACCTTTTTTAACTAATACCACTGCCTCAATACCAAAAGATATCATGTATTGGGTTTTCCTAGTTGTTGTTATGGGAGTGGTCCTATATGCCCAAAGGACACTATGGAGTGCATTGATCTAGTTGCCTTTAGCCACATCCAACATTTTCTTTAACCCATGTACCAAGGTTTTGTTGGTGATTTTTATTTGTCCATTGCACCGAGGGTGCACAAGTGCTGAATGAAGTTTCTGGATGCCAGACCTAATACAATACTTTTAAATTCCTCATTATCAAATTGAGTGATATGGTCGCTGATGAAAGCATAAGGCATGACATACCTGTAAGTTATTTTGTTCCATATGAACTAGAAAACCCTCTCATAAGTAATATAAATCAAAGGCTCACACTTCACCCATTTGGTAAAATAATCAACTGTTATAACCAGATATTTTCACCATCCCTTGGGGGTCGACAGTGGTCCGACCAAGTCAATTCCCTAGATAGTGAAAGGACATGGAGAAATGATGGGTGGTAGAGTTGGTGCTGGTCTTTTATGGATTGTGGAGAATTTTTGGAACTTATTACACTTCTTGGTGAAAGAAACACAGTCTATTTTTATTGTCATCCAGTAGTAACCTTGCATTGCTATCCATTGTCTTAGAGACCTCTCGATTTGTGACATTAACATGAGCCTTCATGCTCCTCTTTAATCATATCATATGCTTTGTTTGGATGAACACAACGAAGTAGGGAAACATTGTATCCTCGCCTATACAAAACACATTTTTCCTGCACATAACTGGTTGCTTTATACCGCATCTTCTTGATTTCTTTCTAGTCGAACGATGGCGTTACTTTTTCACTCTACTCTCTAATTAGGGCCCTCCATGAGGGATCTCATTCCATAGAGATGACGCTGACCTCCATGAGTTCTATTTGAGTTGCTGAAGCAAGTCGAGCAAAAGCGTCTGCTTGACCATTTTCTATTTTAGGAATACTCACTATCCTCACTAAAGTGAACAAAGAAATAACCTCCATATCTTTTTTATGATATCTCATCATTGTTTCCCCTTTAACGCCATAAATTTGCTGCATTTGATTAATAATTAATTGGGAGTCACTATGCATCAACATCTGGTCGGCGCCCAATGATGTAGCAAGTTCTAATCCCATGATCAATGCTTCATATTCTTCCTCATTGTTGGAAGTCTTAAATTAGAATCTCAAAGAATATTCCAAATATAAGTTGTTCAGAGTGTTGAAGATGAGACGTGCTCCACTTTCAGTAGCACATGAGGATACATCTAAAAATAGTTACCATATTGGAGTGTCCTTCGAGAAATCTTCCTTTGTCAGCACTCTATGTTTGAACATCTTCTTACGATGTTGAATTATTCCTTAAAGAGTTAATGATTCTGGTTGATCGGCCACAATATCTGTTTTATATTGAGATAAGCTCTTTTGCAAAGATGTCTGCTCGACAGGAAAACATGGATTATGTTGCACCTCTGCATATGTGAATTTGACTATAAATTCTGTCACTTCTTATCCTTTTATTACAACTCTGGTTTCATAAATAATTTCATACTCTCCTAATTTAACTGTCCAGGATATTAAATATTCGGGCTTCTTAGGTTTATGCACTACTTGTCGTGAAGGCAAATCTTTATAGAAGAAAATGATATGAGCTTGAAAATATGGCCCCATTCTCCTAGAAGCTTTAATGAGAGATAATAATAACTTCAACTAGCATGGATATATGATTTTCTCTCCTCGAAATGCCTTTCTAGAATAATATACTGGCACTTTAACTCCTCCATCTAGTCATATCAAAGCTGAGCTGAAAACTGATTCTGAAACAACCAAGTATATAGATAGTTTTTCTCCCAGAACTTGTCGGGAGAGGAGTGGGGGAGAACCCAAGTACTTTTTTAATCCAGGAAGGCTTTCTCACATTCGCCATTCCAATTAATGGACTTTTAAAGAACATTAAAGAACGGAGGACATTTATCAGTTGCTTGGGAGATAAAATAGTCCAATCCCGCTACTCTTCCTATCATCTTTTGAACATCTTTCTAATTGGCTGAGGACTGTATTTCCAGAAAGGTTTTAATTTTCTTGAGTTTGCTTCTATTCCCTATTGATTGGCGATGTACACTAGGAACATTTTGTCATGTACTCCAATGATACATTTGGTTGGGTTAAGCTTCATCTGACTTTTTTCGAGTTGACAAAATTTCTGAGCCAATTTCGTAATGTTGTTGGCCGAAAATTTGTTCTTAGTGAGAATATCATCTATGCACACTTCCATGTTTCTACTAATCTAGTTTTCAAAAACCTTATTCACTAGACTCTGCTAGGTTTCTCCAACATTCTTCAACCTAGAGGGCATTCCATTGTAACAATATGTTCCTCGGCTAGTAAAAAAGAAGTGATTTCCATGTCCTCGGGTTTCATATAAATCTGACTATAACCAGAATAAACATTGATGAAACAGAGCAATTTATGACATATTGATTCATTGACCAATTGATTAATCCTTGGTAAACGAAAGTGATCTTTTGGCCATGCCTTATTGAGGTCTGTGAAGTCTACTTACATGCGCTATTTGTCAGTGTTCTTTTATACCATTACCATATTAGCTAACCAACTGGGATACTTGACATCTTCAATAAATCTTGCCTGCTCTAATTTCTCCATTTTTTCTTGGATTGCCATATTCTTCTCGGGGCTGAAAACTCTTCCCATTTGCTTAATTAACTTAGAATATAGGTAGATATTAATCTCATGACAAATGAATTATGGATCAATCCTTGGCATATTTTCACGGCTTTAAGCGAAAAGATTTTTTCTTTCTCTAAGGAATGTAATTAATTCTTGTTTGAGATAGGGAGACAATCTTGAACAAATATAGGTTATTATTTTTGGCTTCTCGTCATCCAACAAAATTTCTTTTCTTTCTTTCATAACTTGCCCATTTACCAGCTCCTCTTCTTCCCTAGGATCCAGAGTGTCAATATTGAAAGTGGTTGTGCCCTTTATTTGTATTTTCTATTGGTCGAATGAAGTATTATATCATTCGTTGGCTTCTTTTTTTTTCCATTTACTATATCGACTCTATGATTTATTTAAAATTTCATGCATTGACGCATTGTAGATGGCACGACCTCTAACTTCTTCATTCCAACTATTCCTAGGATAATACTATAGGCTGATGGGACATTTTTATTTAACATAAAGAAAGGAATTATTTCTCTCCTAATCGTTGATCATCCCCAAGGGGTATACTTTCTCACTTGCAAATCCTATGAGAGGTCTATGGTATAGTTCCATCTTAGTGTCTTTTAGCCCCGAGCTTTGGAAATAGTTATAGAATATTACACTAGTTGAACTCCCATTATAAACTAGTATCCTTGTAACTTTACCTTGACACTCACATCATTTTTGGAGAAATTGATCACTAGCCTATCTTTGTTGACTTTCCTTGAGAGACTATCACTAGATTCGGCCATATCAATTTCTCTAACATTTGGGCAGGCCTTAACTTCATTTAAGTAAGCTTTCCTTTATGCAATCGCATCTCCTCCTCCAGCATCTCCTCCTGTAGATTCAGACCTTCTCTTATTATCTCAGTTGCAATTTTAATTAACAAACATGTTCCGTTTTCCTCGCTAAATAAGATTTCCAACCTCATTATTTAGTGTTATGCGGTTGTCACTGTTGTGCTCATGGTCCTCATGAAATTCGCAGTAATTGGACTTATCCCTCTTATTGGGGGGTATCTTCAGCTTTCCAAGTTAATTCAATTCTTAGTTCCCCTTGATTTCCTCTAGGATATGGTGAAAACCTTTGTTGAGGGGTATATATTCATCATACTTCTTAATTCGATCAAGCTATTTGTCTTTTTTATCCTTCTTGAATGAATTATAATTATTTTTATAATATTCACCCTTGGCTTCCAGAGTTACCATAACCTCCTCAACATTCATTATTTTTCCAGCCTTAGCCATTAATTCCGTCATGGTATTGGGTGGATTCTTCGCTAAGGAATAATAAAGATCTTTAGTGAGTAACCCATTTGTAAGTGCTACAATGGTTGTCTTCTCCTCATAGTCCACCACCTCGACTTTCTCATTGTTAAAACATGTAATGTACTCTCGGGTTCTTTCCCCCATCTTTTATTGCACGGTCAAGATATGAGTGACAGTCTTAATCGACTTACCCCCATGGAAAATTTTATCCATGAATAATTCATAAAATTGATGAAAACTAGAGATTTTACCTCTTGGGAGATTATTATACCAGATATGGGATGGACCTGTGGTGGAGCTGGAAAAAGCCATTCACCTCATTTCATCGGGCACTGAGTAGATGTCGACAACAACTTGATATTGCTCTATGTGCAGGACTACATCAGTTTTCCCATCACACTTAGGAGTGGCCACTGGTGTCTTGAACTTGGAGGGTGTGGGATATTCCACAATAGCCTGGACGAAAGGTGAGACTTTAACAAAACTCCTTTGCAACGGTTTTTTTGTTTTGGACATTTACCCTAGATGATCTTCCAACCATTGCATGGATCACTTCCAAGATTTTTCTTTTAGTTTATATTTGGTCGAGGTAGCCTTTGTGGATTTACTGTGTCTATGTGTTGAACTCTCCTCTTAAGAGGTCTGCTCGGTATGGACAGAGCCCCTCATACTAGCTTTTCATCTCACATATCCTTCTTTATGTTCACGATGATGATCATGTCCCTATGATGACCTCTAGTTACTCAAGGACCTAGATGGTTAAAAGAAGACTCCCTACTTAGCCTCTCCAAGACACCTGGGCATTCTTTGGAAAAAGATCTACCATCATAGTAATTCGTTTATCGGAATGAAGAAGTTGTTCCAGGACGATATGATCGGTCATGAGAAGAAAGGGAATGATAACTCCTTTCATTTCTGGATAGTAGAGGTGGAGAATCTCTTTTGGAATTAGAGGATTTGTGTTGCAGTGTGCGAGCCAACTGTCTGACTAATTCTTAATAGCCTCCTATTTTTTTAGCTAAATTGAATAAGATCCTTTGGAGGTCTATCTCACAAAGGGGAGCGGATATTTATTTATTATTTTCTACAACTACTAGGCTACTTTCAGGGACGCTAGTCATTCTTTAAACCAAAGAAGGAAATATACGAGGTTGATAATAATGACTAGTAGTTATTGCCCACAGATGGTGCCAATTTAGTAATGTGTAAAAATGGTAGGTTAATCAAATCACACACCAACAAGAAGAGACATTTTTAGAGTGGTTCAACTGAAAAATAGCCCACGTTCGTTGTTATATTATTTCATTGGGTTATAATAACTCAATATGGTGTGCATATGAGTGATTGAAGCTGTCCCTTATGATGAGGGAGTAATTTATATTTATAGTGGTGTAAAATCCTAGAGTCGAAATGCCTTCATATTACCAAGCATTTACTTCTATATACAATAAATGAAACTCTTGGAATTCATTGTTGGTTTTCATCCAAACCGAGTAGCTTTCGGTATTCCTAATTTCCAGCTGATTAAGTATCTCTGATACCGATCATGGTGGCTGGTGAGCCACGTAGGAGGACAAGTGTACATTTATCATTGGTCCAAATAGGAGAGTAATTTTTACATACAACAAAGGCTATGAAGAAAGAGATTCTAAAGTTTCAGGAGCCTAGGCATTTACTAGAGTCTAGGATAGTTGAGCTTGAGGAGATATTGGGAGATTCAAGTAGGGTAAAATTTGATTTGGCGGCTTGGTCGAAAAGGTTGCATAGGATTTTAGGCACCATCTAAATCAAATATGATAGGTGTGGAATTGGCTTTAATAACCATGTTGCTCCCATTCCTATAGCCAAGACCATGCATATGAGAAAGTCGACTAGGAACATTAGGAAATGTCAACCTTTAGGTAACCCTCCTCGGCGTAGTTACACGTGCACTCATTGCAATAGGAAAGGACCTTAGACGATTTTGCTAAGATCTTAAGAATGCTCGTAAGAAGTCTAAGAATATAGTCACTTCAAATCCCAAAATCCATATTCGACATTTCCCAGTTACTTGGGTTAGGCAATCGAATTTAGAGGATTTAGGTATTAGGCTTATTGATTCTCGTCTTCTTGGATGTGATTCTCCCCATATTTGATCTTATGGTTGAGCGTATTAGCCATGTTTGTACTACTCTAGTTAAGATTTTTAATATATCCTTATTAAGGGCTTATTTTGTATTTTTATCTTTTTCTTTCTTGATTCATATAGAGAAAATCATAAAAATATTTTGTTTTCATATATTTTTAAGAAATACAAAAGGATTTTTCTTTTGGGTCTATAATTTTTTGAAAAACTTAAAAAGATTTTTGACTTTTGTGTTTTGAATTTTGCACATATGGTATGGCATATTGGTGTTGTTGAATCCCATTCAGTTCACAACTTCCATGTGGCTAGGACATTTGATTATGACTTTAAATACATAGGTTGATCTTAAACATGAATTTTGTGGAGTTATTTCAAACTTGTATTGCATTATGGATACGACTGTATATATTTCACCACACATATATGCACAAGCTATTTTGAAATTTTAAACTTGTCATTTACATTTGAGTTTGGTGAGACGTTCTCCTCTCAATCTTGTTATCTATGCGTAGTTATAACCTAGGCAGGGGTGCATGTAATAACTGTTGCCTCTGAGGATATTTGTGTATTATTGCAAAAATATGAGTGTACGCGGGAAAGGGCTGTGAAATACAAGTTGACTTTGCATGAAATCAACCATTGAAAAGAACCAAAGAAAAAATAAAGGCGATAAAAGAGAAAAAAAATTCAAGAAGGGCCAACTTAGAATATCTTTAGTGCAATAAAAGTTAGTACTTCAACAGAATCATGTAATATAAAATAATAGAAAAATATGAATGTTTATATTTGGAAGCAATTTATTCATAGAACAATGGTTTTTCACTATGATTCCTGGATTTACCGGTCATGTCATGACTCTATTGATTGGTTGAATCCTCAAAATCTAGATTTGTGTTCATTATGAGTTTTGTTCATTAAGTTCAATTTATTTTTGTCACATGTGGCTAAACCATAGTTTGATAATATTTTACTGTTAATAAGAACTTCTTAAATGTATCCAAGTGTTTGGGTCATGATTCATTTGTTTAGTTCACGTTGATTTACTCCATTACATATTTATACACATCAATAACATATTACAGTGTATCTCTTATGTTTTTGTGCTAATTTTTCATTTTTTAATTTCGTCAGGTGGATATTTCTCATGTTTTACGTTTCCAGATCCATTCCATTTGTTTAAGAATAGTTTTTGAAATTTTTATGTCTCGTTAGAACGAAATGGTACATCATTCGAACGAGTTTTAGCTCTCGTTTGAAGTTAACTTCAAGCAAACATTAGATGGCCCCTCACTATTAGGATCATTTGATAGTTGTTCGAAACTTCTTCAAATGAAAACCATCCTTCGTTCAAATTACCTGTCATCACGTTCCAAAGGGTCTTGTTTATCATTCGAACGAACATGGTTTTTCATTCGAACGAGGTTAAAAATTCGCCTATATGTTTTTACTGCTATTCTTTTCGTCGATTTTACCATATATTTTCTCTTCATAACCAATCTTTGCCATTATTGAGCGATTTTCAGCTTAAAAACTCATATTTCTCCTGGGTTATCACTTAATCCTTCATCCATTAGATGCTATTCAGGTATTTCTCGTCAGAATCGTCTATTGTCTGTAATTTTTTAGGACTTTTCGAAAAAAAGGTTTGGGGTGATTTTCTAAACATGTGGCCATTTCTTTATTTTCCATTTGTATATACATGATTAGGAAATTTATTTGAAACTGTTTTTATTCAAAAAAATAATAATTTTGAGGGGCCTTTTGGTGAAATTTTATTTTTTGTTATTGATTCAATGGTGTTTTTTCCCCTTGTGTGTTGTGTGAGTCACAAAATTTTAGGAATTAAATTTGTTTTGGGAAAATTAGTTTTTTAATTTGTCTTTGTATATTGGTGTCACACACTCATTTGTTACTCATTTTTATCATGTATTGTTAGATTATTGTTGATTTTATTCGGATATTTGTTATTCGTGGATTTAGTTTTCGTGGTGGTTTATTTGGTTTTATACAGAGATAGGGTTTTACAGCGTGCTTCAGTCTGTTAGGCTAGGATCTAGATCTTACATTTTCATTCCTATAACCTATTCCCTATCTTCGTTGCGATGGCCAATAGTCAACGATGTCATTCCATCCATACGGGTTGTGCTAAGGAGCATGCCAGCTTACCCCTAACACATGTTGCCCAAGCCAATCACCATGGTTCACTATTGATGGTTGGGTGAGTCAAGTTGATTATGAACATAATTACTCTTTAGGTTTTCACATACACACAGTATTTCATGAGCGTGTCTTTCGTAATATAGAGTTTTGATGTATTATGTTCCAGGATGGTTCTAGGGTCGAGGTTAGGAGCCTATGTTTTTCATATGATATTATTCACGAGAAATTGTTTGCAAGTTTTATTTTTTGGAACTTTGGACGGTTGCGAGTTTATAGTCTTATGTCAAAGGGGTCCAGCTTATTGTTACCCCATATACCATTGCCCAGATGCGTTAGATTCCCTGAGATCTAGATGTTATCTTTCCCGAACATGTCGTCAGTAGTCTTGAGACCGATGACATTATTAGACATTACTTTCGAGATATCACTCCTCGCACCTCTATCATGTTTCACCGACATCTCCAAGCAGATTATCAAGTTCTTAATTGGTTTACATCATCTTCAGTTTATCTAATGACCAACCATACACAAATCTCATATGATATCGTTCATTTCATATATGTCATTAGTCTGAGATGGCACATCGATCGCCCTATCGTCATTGTGCATGTTATGTCCTTCATCATTTATATAGGACCCACCCATATTCGGTCCTCACTTCCCTTTTGTGCCCTTGTGATACATCAAGAATATTGCATTTATTACACATTAACTTATGCCTTTTCAGGCCCCTCGGGTATCGTAATTGCTATATTTATGCCCAGTAATCAGAAAACTTCAATTTAATATGATAACACTTCATTTTAGGTGTTATTGAGCATTTATAGATGTTATGGTGCTTAGTGTAGCGTTTCACCGAATTCCGATAAAGTTTTGTAAAAGTTTGCACGTTTAGGGGCATTTTCGTAATTTCACACTTTGGTATTTTTGACTAAAGTCTCATGGAAGTTGTACCCCTCGGACCAAGCTTCGCGTGGTCATGAATGGTGTTCAAATCGAAGTCCGAACGAAAAAAATACGGTCCTATAATCGAAGAAGAATGATAAGTTATTTAATTTAATGTTTTATTAATATTTTAACAATCTATTTAATACCACCTGTGTCCTTCTTGTCTTTTATGTATAAAACAACAAATTTAAATGGCAATTTTTGTCCTTGGCTCAAGTTTTGGTTTCTTCCAAAATTGGAGCCTTTCGTTTCGAAATTGGAGCTCGGGTATTGTTATGCGCATATCGAAATGGGTCCCTAGTTAGCCAATTTTGTAAATGGATCTCGAGTTCTTGGCCTTGGCCATTAATGGTGATTGTTGGCTACGGTGGGATTTTATTTTGTATGGAGGTTTTTGTCTATTATTGGATGTGGCAACAACTTTTATGGTTCTTTGGCCATTGTTGAAATCGCACCAACTCTCGGCTGATTAGGCATAAATTCTTCACATTTATCCCCTTAATTTCGGTATTTTTATGATCCCGTGCATTGTAAATAGATTGAGTTTGTCTTATATTTATTATACTAACCCGTTTTGGGAAGTATTTCGTATTTTCTGTATCTCTTATTTGTTTTACAAGTATTTCATGCAAATTAGTGCGAAAGAGAATGCAAAATAGTGAAAGAATGCAAGAAATGGAGAGTTCAACGGCATTTTCGTAACTTCAAAGTCATATTCCAAAGGTGGAGAAGACTAGAAAGTTTAAGATATCTAAGTTACAAGAACATTGGAAAAAACAGCACCCCAATCCGAGCTATGGTGAAGAAGTTATGCCCATTTGAAGTTGGAGACAAAAAGCCAAAGTTGAAATTAATTCTGGAAGTTGAAGAGTTTCAACTCTTGAAATTTCTTGTATAATTCCTTTTTATTAGTTGTAAAATGTGGAGAGGCATGGGAAAAGTCATATTTGGGTATATAAAAATCCATTTCCTAGAGTAATAAAAGGGAGGAAGGGAGATAGTCTTTTTTGGCATATAATTTCATGTTTTTCTTTCCTTGGGAACAAGAACCCTACTTTTGAAGTTTGGCTACTATTCAAGATTCAAAGATCTATTAAACATTCATCATTCATCAATTGCAAGTAATTTTAATTTATTGTTTTTACTGCTTTCATAGTTAGTCTAATTAATTTGGTGCTCTCTAGTTTTCCAATCCCAATTCAAGTCATGTTCTCAATTTTCTAGATTTAGTTATGAATTTCGACACTTTCAGTTTTCAGTTTTCTTTTATTTTAATCATGTTGAGCTAAGTTTTTAAGGGTGGGGATGCATGAACCCAACTCAACGTGGTATGTATAGATATAGAATTTGTCCTTTAAATTAAATAAGTGATTAGATCGTGTTGTATAGTTTCACAACCATTGTAGACCTTTTGACCTCATTTGCCCTAGGTAACTGGGGTGCTTAACGATCCAACGCACGTGAACTATTGCGACAGTGCTTTAAACATCCTTTGATTATGTATGATGCGGGCTTGAACCTCATATATGTAATTCTTTGGAGTACTAAAGACTGGGTCTGATTAATTATCTAATTTATGAATAGTTTTGTACTGGCATACACACCAGGGTTTGGGGGAGTGTATTCTTAAACCATTTCTTCATTCATATTAATTCCTTCCTAGTCAGTTAATTTTGCATGCATAGGTTAATTTAATTGAATTTATTTAATTCATAGATAAAATCCAAAAATCGATCATCTTTTTCTTTTCTTTTGTTTTAACATCAACTTTAGGATTTAACTACCTTACCTTTGTCATCACATTCACACGTCCTAAATCCCTGTGGATTGGATACCCAGACTCACCACTATACTCCTTAAGAGTGTCGTTACAAGTTTAGATTTTTTATATTGAGGTTGGAAGCCGATAACAACGACTAGCGTATTACACGGACGCTCGGTTTTTCCACTCGATCAAAATGGCGTCGTTGCCGGGGACTGTTTTGTTATAGATTATAATTGACTTACTATTTCGTAAAACAAATACACAATATATATATATATATATATATATATATATATATATGTGTGTGTGTGTGTGTGTGTGTGTGTGTGTGTGTGTCACGTTTTTGAACTGCCCACTTTGAAATGTCTTATTTTAACTTTTTTGGTGGCTTTAATTGTTATGCTAATAGTGAGCAGGAGAATGAACTCACGATTTATGAACATTGGATCAATATCACTAAAGATGAGTCTCATAAATACGAGCCCAGTGCTAAGGCCATCCAAATTTATCAAAATGAATTGTTTGAAGAAGAAAGACTTGGAAAACAATATCGAGAAAAAAATCGTTATTTAGAGCAAGAGTTAGATGCATTATTTGAACCCTATGAGGATTTTTCTTTCGATATTTTTGAAGTTGAAGAATGTTTTCAACCAAAAGAGGAATCTGAGGTGCTAGAACCAAGGAAGCCTACTTTGGAAGAACTCTTGATTATTATCAAAAAGCAATCTGATGACCTTGCTGCTACAGAGTTGAAAATTAGAGCAACTTGTAAGGAGTTTAATGATTATTCAGACGACTTAGAGAAGGTCGAGACTTGTTCTTAACCTAACCTTTTTGAGGATGAAATCATTGAGAGTGATCCAAATTCTTTTAAATATCAACCTCTTATAAATATTACAAAATCTGCTGAGGTTGAAGATCATTTGTCTCCTTGTGTACCCACATTTATCGAACCATTAAATCCATCACAAGAACTAGATTAATGTCTTGAGGATGTTGATCTGATACTTGTATGTGAATGTTTTTTTGAGATGCTTCATCTTACTGGCCATACACTTAGACGTGTCACCCCAACAGATCTAGTTGAAAATTTTGGGGTAGAATATTTTGAGGACAAGGACTCTATGCTTGAATTGTTTTCCAAGATGGACTCTTTCTGTTTGTGTGCTCTGCTTCCCACACTACTTAAAAAATCTTTGAGATGTGATTCTATTTTTCTTGGATCACAATGGTACTTGTCCCACTATGCACTCAAATCCCTCATTATCCCCTTAAAATTTTAATTGGTGATGGTTCATTTCTTCCGCTTTACACGTGCCTTCCGTCGTTCAAACGAAATTCTTATTTTTTGGACGACATGCATTCTAGTGGGGGCAAACAATTAATCCCTCAAAGTCAAATTGTATTTTGGGTGGACCCTCAAAATTTTCAACTTCTAGTGTATGATTTATTAGCCGTTCAAATTTTAGGTTGTAAATAAATTTTTTTTTATTACTTTTTCTATTTTATTATAGTCTAGTTTAGATGGTAGAGTTTTAGTTATTCTCTTTGATATGCTTGGTTCTAACATGTTTTGTAGATTCAATGGACTCGCACTCATCGGGGATCGCTCCATTCGGGTAATATCTTTCTTTTTCTCTCTTTATGTTGTGTTCTTGATTCGCATTGAGGACAATGCAACATTTAAGTTAGGGGGTGTGGGATATTCTTCCCGTTTATTGTTTAGATTCATTGATTCGATCACATGTTCTTTCCAAGTGTGTCTTTTTAGAAAATATCAAAAAAGCCAAAAATATTTTTCTTCAAAATAAATAAAAATTGGAATTTAAAAGCTTAAAAAATATCACATTTATTCTATTTAAAGTCTCAAATTGTTAACAAAAAAAATGCACTAAGCCAAAATTGACCGAAGATCGAAATTGAAAGAAAATTGACGACTTAACGAATAAGTGTAAAGATTGATCAATCCCGGTGAGATTTCGAACCTTTCAATTTTTTATGAATTTTTAAATCAATCCGAGTTTATGATTAACTCAAAGTTCATTTCAGCATTTTAATAAGTCGTTGATGATCTCAATCCTTTGTTTTGATCAATTGTGGAAAATGTGTGAAATGTTGTCTCGAAATTCGTGGTAAATATATCTCTAAACTTAACTAATCCTGAGATGCATATGGTGATGTGATTAGCAATTTGAACAATGAAGTAGGTCCTGTTTTGTTTAACCCAAAAATATTAGGCATAATAAATTTGTGAAAAAATTATCCCTTTGCAACCCACTTTGAGCCCAAGAAAATATTTTCCTTTCGTTTGATAACCCGAAAAACCCAAATAGCCCGGAATTGTGAAAAAAATGGAAATTCATCAAGTAAGTCCAAAGTGTGTAAAAAAAAGGGGAAAGAAAAGAAAAATAGCAAGAAAAAAAAAGAAAATAGAAAAATAAAGAGAAAAATGAGTAAATTCCCGAAAAATCACTAATGGACATCATAAGGACATTTCCAATTCCGAACATTTCGACCATTCCCATTTTTACCCTTTACACTTTCTAACCCGAAAAGTCCTAACCGCGTCCGAATGGCGAAATTAATTATAGCATGGAGAGATAAGACATGAAAAGATAATAAAAGAGATTAAAATGGTGAGATTAAGAGATGATGTTTCCCGTTTCCTAATAACAGTATTCTGATGATGAGATCTTTTCACCATATATTTCCTTCTTTTCAATTTTGTATGCATGAATTTGTGTCCATTATATTTACTCTTTATATCATGCATACCGAGAGGAAACAATCACAATCCGAGTGACTCGTTTGTGAGTGCATCCGTAAGAATTTGAATCAAAACGAAATTTTGGAAAGTAACGTAATGCTCAATCGGCGGAAATTTGAGGTTTAATTTCTGGCTTTTCACACACACACTATTGTTTGAGACATTTGAATATGAATTTATGGTGATTATTTTTTGAAGAGTTTAAATTGTACAATTTTTAAGTATTTTGATATTTATTTGAGTCAATAAAGAATATTGTGGGTGTATTCACTACAAACCCTCACGCGAGAAAACTCGTCCTACTAGGGTAACCTAAGGGTTTAAAGGGTTATTGCATATGTTCAATGCAATCGCTTGCCTGCGAAAGTGGAATTTTATTTTAATAAAAGGAACTTCAAAAGTCAACTCATTTCTGTTACATTGCTCGAGACACACAAAGTTCTAAGTTAGGGGGATTTGATTACGCATAAATTCTTCAAATTTATACCCTTAATTTCGGTATTTTTATGATCCCCCCGCATTGTAAATAGCTTGAATTTGTCTTATATTTATGATACTAACCCTTTTTGGCAAGTATTTCGTATTTTGTGTATCTCTTATGTGTTTTACAGGTATTGGATGTGGCAATAACTTTTATGGGTCTTTGGCCATGGTTGAAATCGTAGCAGCTCTCGGCCAAACACGAATTGGAGTTTTGGGTCATACCCATTAATGGGTCTTGGCATAAACTCATAGCATTCATGGGGGTTTGTGGAGGTCTCGGTTTGTAGTCTATAGCACGCTCGACTATTTTTTCGGTCCTATATTTATGTCAGTGTGCAGGTATGTGGCTTGACAACAGTCATGGATGTTGTAGCTTATGGGTATGTTTGTTTTGTCTTGTGGAGAACATCCATGGTGGGCCATGCAATGGAGGTCACAGCCTTGGTTTTGTTCGAATTTTATGCCTAATGAGGAATTCACAACCTATAGGTGCGAATTGATTCTCACTTTTGCTAATCGATTCGGCAAACAATTAGTGAGCAGGTCTCCATTTCCGAATCGATTCGGACTCAGCCGAATCGATTCGATCCCCTGTTTTGGCCGATATTTTTCTTCCTTCTTTTTCTATTTTCTTTTTCATTTTTTTATTCCTTTAGTTTTTTGTAGCTTACTATAAAAGGAACATTTGGTGTATTTTTTTAGATGGATCAATTTTAGCTCACTTTTAATTAGTTTAGGTTAGTTTAGGGCTTGTAAACTTTGGAGATATTTTGTGGAGTGCCCCTTCTCCATCATTTTCTTTGGTTAATCTCCATTAATGTAAGCTTCCATTACTATTCATCATCATCTTCTCTCTTTTCTTAGCTTGTTCATTTATTTCTTGCTTTGTATTTATTTTCTTGACTAGAAAATTAGTGTAATTTATTTATTTATTATTTTAGTTATTAATTAGTTTATTTATGTTGTGTGAGTAGTTAAATAAGGTTTGGATCGTGTGTCCGCCATTGGTGGGCGTCGAGCTCCGAAAATTAGATTTTGTGTAAAATTATATTTAATTGAAACCTCGTGTATTAAAATTGATATATTATGCGTTTAACTTTCTTTGCCACGGAGCGTTAGTGTTTATAGGGATAACCCAAATTTAATCCACTTGTGACCATTTTGAATTAAATATTTTATCTATCAACTTTGAGTTAAATTTATTCTTGTGTCATTTTTATGATTAACAAAAAATTCCCGGTTAAATATTTTCGAACCAAAATTATAATTATTAGTTGTTTAACCCATGGCGGGGATGCGATCCCATCTCTCATTTTATTTAATATTGTTTAGACTTAACTTCTTATTTTTTTCCTTTTCTTTAAAACCACCATACCACCTTTAAAATGTTTATTTTTGAAGTTTCAAATCAATTAAAATCTAAAATTCAATCACTCCCTGTGGATTCTCGATACCCGACTTACCGCTATACTTGTATCGCAAGTACAGTCATAATTTAGGTTTTTGTATTAATGCGGTGAAATGAATACAACGTTTAGTGTTTTTATGCGACGCTATTTTTCCCGCTTAATCAAAATTGTGTCATTGCCTGGCAGTGTGTTTTAGATTGTAATTATTATATTATTTCCTAGTATTTTTTCTTTTGTATTTGTATTCTTTGTTTTAACCTTTTTTTGTAGGATAGAATACTCGAGCCCTAAGAAACTTTTATTCGCGGTTGCTCATTTTTTTGCTCGAATTCTCCATCTATAAACAACGAGGTAATCATGTCCTATTAGTATAGTTATTACGGTCATTCTAATGATTCTCACTTTCTATATAGTTTCAAGTTTTCCATTTTCATGAATTTCTTGAGAATAAAAGACTTGAAAACATTTATCGGAATGAAAATTGTTATTGAGAGCTTGAGTTGAATTTATTATTCAAATCCAATGGAGATTTTTCTTCCGATACTTTGGAAGATGAGTTTCAACCAAATGAGTATTCTGAGGTTCTAGAACCTAGGAAGCATACTTTGGAATAAACTTTTCTTCTTTACTCCCAAGGTTTGGAAAGTCTATTTGGTACTGGATTGAGACTTGAATCGCTTTGCGATGAGATGAATTCTTTGGTGCTAAACAACGAGGAGGTGGAAACTTGTGTTTCACCTCAATTTTTCAAAGAATTTCTCATCGAATGTGAATCTTTCTCCCCTAAAATTCAATCTCTTTCCGACGATGAGTTGATTGAGATTGAATTTATTTCATTACCATATATATTTATCGTCATTGAACCATTAGAATTATCGATAGATTCTTATGAGTCGGTAGATATTTTTTAACTTCTACACCTTTTGTCGACAAGGACTCTTTTCCGAACTTATTTTTGATGGATTATTCCCCCACGTGTGCTCCACCTCCCTTTCCACTTGAAAATTCTTGGGGAGATGAATTTATTTTTCTTGGATCCCAAGTGTACCTTTCCAAAATTTTTAATTGGTGACAGTTCGCCTTTTCCACCACCCACATGCCTTCTGTTGTTCAAACGAAATTCATATCTTCCGGGAGGCATGCATTCTAGGGAGGGTCAACCGTTGATCCTCCAAAGTCAAATCCCATTTTGGTTGGACCCTCAACTATTTAGACTTCTAGTGTATTGTTAGTTAGAAGTCCAAATAGTAGGTTGTAAATAGATAACTTTTTATTATTTCTTTCTTTCTTTAGTTTTTCTTTCCTTTTTAATTTAGTCTAGTGTAATTTGTTAAATTTTTTGTTATTGATTTTTGTTATGCTCGGTACTAACTTGTTTTGTAGATTCTTTGGACTAGTACTTATTTGGGGATCGCTCCAATTCTTGGTAATATCATTATTTTCCTATCTTTGTCTTATGTTCTTAATGTGAATTGAGGACAATGCAACATTTAAGTTAGGGGTGTGGGATATTCTATCCAATTTTTTTGTTTTGTCAATTGATTTTGTCACATGTTAGTTACTAAGTATGCTTTCTGTGGTGACAATTATTATGCAACACAAATAGATAAGAGAAGCGCAATCACCAAGTAAAAATAAGGAATGCAAAATGACAATCACACAACAAAGGATGTACGTGGTTCAGCAAAGATGACTATGTCCACGGTGGTGTAGATAGTATTATTTATGTGTTCTCCGAAGAGTGATTACAGAGAATACAATGTGTCCTTTACCCCGTACCTAGGGTTAGTTATATACATGTTCGTTCTAATGAGTGGGGGTGTGGGACTCCTCCATGTCTCCCATCTCCTCTTAGAGTTCCCCTTAATGGGAACGTGGGCAGAGACTAAATCATAATCGGTTTAAGGTATAAGAGGCGTGGACTTTGGGACACTACAATTGGGCTACTCGTCCAGGCCCATCATTCTAATTTCGGGTACCCACAATTGCCCCTATGTTTGTTGGGCGAAGTTTTGGGTTCAATAAACTTAAATGATTTGTCATAATGGCTGAGTCGTATATCGTGCAACTTTTCCCAAAATTTGAGGACTGATTCCGGCGGCACCCGCTTCATGTTTTGTGCACTATGATTAGTAACACTTCAAGGTTTTATTCAGAGCAGCCACTTTTCGACCGTCGTTTCAACCTTCAGCATTCTTCCATTTCCTGTGAGCTCTAGCGATTCACACTCTCTTTGTCCAGTCTTTATTTTCATCGCTTTCGATTTTCTTCGTCGTTTGGGCTTGTGATTCTCCATTTATTCAAGTCGGACTTTCATCTTGTAAGTCTCATGTGCCCTCTCTTCGTATTTTTTCTTTGAATTTGTAGTTTCTTTAGTGTTTTCCGATGGCGAAGATTGGTAATAGGTCAATCTCTGAGTTTAAGAAGTTTTACAACATTCCTGAGTGGGTAGATATTGAGTGTGCCTCTCCCCCTAGAAACGTTAGAGAGATAGAGAATGCCCACTGGATCCATGTCTTGCTGCTTTCCCAAGGGGGACTTACTTTTCCTCCCAACAATCTATTCTTGCATTTGTTTGGTTATTTCAACATTATTCCCGCACAGTTTTTGTCCAATGTGTGGAAGATAATCAATGGTGTTCATAGATAAATCAGTTATATGGTACCAAGTTAGGGCTCGCCGAGGTCTGTTTCTGTTATTCTTTTTCTCGGATTAGTTCTGGTGTTCTCTATCTCAAAGCCAGGAGTCCTGATAGGGTATTGGTAGTAAACCTACCTGGTTCCCATAAGGACTATTGGCAAGAGGGCTTCCTTTCTAGGAATTCGTAGTTTTCTCCCCAGTTTTTGGGGTCAAGGGATGACAGGTTCTTTGTTCCATTTTATGGGCAAGAATACATAGGTAGACTTTGCTCTGTTCTTTTAATTTTTATTAATTTGTGATCTTTCTGATTTTTCTCTATTTTTTCTTCAGCGAAGTCGAAGAACTTGGAACCTTCTCTTAGCGAGGTTCGCCTCTCTGAATTGTTCAAGGCTTAGAATATCATGGAGCCCTTAGCTGACGACGAGCATCCCCGGTCCGTTGCTTTCTTTCTCAAACATAAGAACGTTAGTTCTAGTTTTATAGCGAGGCCGGTGGACAGTATCCTTGAGTTTAATACTCTTGAAGAGACACTTACGGACCCTATTCAGTTGGACGAAGAGGAGAGCAGCTCTGAAAGAGATATCGCAGGTGGTGCTGACAAAAATTTGGGTGAAGGGAGCTCCAGTAATAGTAGTTCCTCTGATTCGGGGGAAGTTTCTGAAGTTTGAGAATCATCGAGCTTATCCAGTAGTTCAGACGAGGAGATGGTTCCTCTAAGGAAAAACCTGATTCGGGATGATGATGATGACGATCACGTGCTCCTCGCTCATAGGTCAAAGAAGCAAAAGTCCAATACTGGGGCTGTAGCTACTGGCTCTCGATCTTCTACTCAGGAGAATAGAAGAAGAGGAGAGAAGATGAGCAGGTGAGAGAGAGGGAGAGAAAAAATGAGGAGGAAATAATGAAGGTGGAGGAGAAGAAGAGGATGGAGGAGAGGAAGAGGATGGAGAAGGAGAAAGAGGAAGAGAGGAGAAAGATGGAATCAAGGATGAAAGCTGGGCAAGCCTTGGTCCCGGTGTCTGCCTTGCCCGAGGGGGCCTCAGTTACCATTTCTCCTCAGCTGGCTCCTGCGCTGCTCGAGAGGGCAGTTCTCCCTGCAGATCACCTGAGGGCGCTGGGGTCTAATCAATTGACCCTACAAGCTAGCCAGAGGCTAGCCTTGGTAAGATCCTTTCCATTTTTCAATTATTTAACAAGTTTTAGATGTTTCTCCTTCTTGATCTCTTTTTTATTTCTGGCAGTTTGTAACTGACTTTGCCGTGCTCTATCGCTCTCGCGATGAGCTGGTGAGAAGGAATGGTGAGCTGGAGCAGCAGAAGTCCTCTTTGGAAGTCAGGGGTTCTAAGTTGGAGGCTGATTTAAAGAAGGCCGACTTCGCCAGAGCTTCCTTTATTATGGACCTTGTCAATTATAATCGAGAGAGGGAGGCGACGGTTAAGGAGCTGAACGAGCTGAGGTAGGCCTATGACCTGGTCTGCTCGAGCAAGGAGGATTCATACAACTCTGGGTGGACTGCTGCTTACGAAGACACTGAGGTTCAGATATTCCATCATTGAATCAATTCCATACTGGTTCCAAATTAGAGGAATGTTATGGTAAAACTTCGTTTGAAATGATGTGGTAGAAAGCAACGTTCGACTTGAAGGACACAATCCGGTGTGGATGGATCAAATAATAAATATTCCTTTTTAGGTGGTCTACGAGCTGCTGCTCAATCAATTAGTTATGAAATCCCATTAACTCTATTCCATTATTGCTCACTAATAATAGTGGAATCAATGGCGCAGAGTCAAAAAGGGATTCTGACCGAACACTATTGATGAACCAATCCAATAAATCCACTTCTAAAAAATTCCTAGATGATTTCTAATAGAAATCAAACAATAAAGTCAACAGGACTCTAACTAGAAAGTAGTAAAAGCCTACACTGTAGTAATACAGTGTAGCCATCCCAACACTCTCAACCCTCTGAACTTTAAGAAGGGCTGGAACAAGGCGCTCTTAGCTGCTGGTGTTAATGCTGAATCTCCTCTGTTCGACGAGCATGAACCGGGTCCGAAGCCAACTGTGGACGAAGAAGCCCCTACCCCAGCCATAGAGGGTTTTGATCTTGCCTCTCACATAATTCCTACCAGTGCTTGTCCTGCCCAGGCGACTGAGGGCATTCCTGCAGAGGGGGATGCCTCTACTGCTTCTGATAAGGGGAAGCAGCCAACCACCTCTGGGCAGCCTGACTTTGCTAGTTAATCTACTTTTAGGACTATTTTTGTACTTCTGCTTGTAATTTTCCCAATTTCTGCTCAATGTACTTTGACTTTTATTAATGAAATGAAAAGGCTTCTTTTTCCTGTGCATTGATTAATTTTTCTCTCCATTGCCCTTTTATGTCTTGTATTTGACTGATGTAGAAGAGTATATTCCTGCCACATCTCATTTAGGCAGGACTCTTAGTCCCAATGCCAGTCCTTAGGTTCACCAGGCCTTTGTTAGGCTTTGCAAATCTCTTAGGTCAAGGAATCAAAAGTATAAGGATCAGTCTGAGCTTGTGGACAAGTTGAAGGACAGGCTCCAGGAGATGGAAGAGGTTTGTGCTTCAGTGCAAGAAGAGGTGAATGCATTGAGAACAAAGCTTCTCGATGCTTCTGAGATCAACTAGGTTGGTGAGATGCTACAGCAAGAAAATGAAGCTTTAAGGAAAAAGGTCTCGCGTCTTACGGAGCACGCGCCGAGCACCGCTTCTGCTGTGTTACGAGGCTCTTTATCAATGCAAGCTAGGGCTGGTTCGAGTGACGTTCCCCCTATGCTGCGAGGTTCTTCATCGACATGAGCTAGGGATGGCTCGAGCGATGTTCCCCCTGTGCTGCGAGGTTCCACTGGTCCATTCGTTCTGCGACCTGGCAGGAGAACCAGGTGTTCAGATAGTGAAATGGAAGAGCTCCGCGGTGACGTCCAACGAGTATATGTGATTGGTGTCGGGCTCCAAAGGGACGTTACTCAGCTGCGGCATCTGTTTAAAAAGGGACCTCTGCGAGTATGGGCTGATGGTTATGACCAAGGTTGGCTAGATGCCCCGACGAGGCTGATAGAATTTGAGGAGCTCATCTTCATCAGGGGGTGGTTGACTTCTTTGAAGGAGATGCAGGTTACAAGGAACTCTATGCTCTGGTATCGCCACAAAATATCTCCTTCCACTCGGATGCCCAATCCCTTCCGGAGAGATGATCAGTGGATACCCATCGATGCTATCCCTCGACAGCTGTTGGAGTCAGATGCTAACGAAGCCGAGGAAGAGTTGGTTCCTGCTCCTGATGATGGTCGAAGATCTCAAGTGGATGATTATTTCGTTTAGAGGCCTCATCCCCACTGATATTTTTCCAGTAGCTACTCTATGTATTTTGTGTTGTAGTGATGTTATGTCAATGTTTTTGGCGAGCTCCCCGACTAAAGATGTATTGTACTTGTTGTAAATATGGTCGATTAATATAAAATTTATGTTTTGAGATATTTTAGCCGACTAAACAAGTGTATTATATTTTCCATATTCTCGCTCCTTTATGATCTCTAAATTTGTATTATCATACTAGTGTCCTTCCAGTCCAGTACACTATCGAGGTACCATTGTTCACCACTTTACCTTTTAGGTCATGTCGTCACACTACCTTAGGCCTAAGTGTGGCAATTGGTAAGGACACACCTGGTGTTGGATTCTCTATCTAATCAGGACTTTATTCAACCAAAGATGGTTTGGAGACCAACTTTAATTTGGCCATATTGCCTAAGGATCTCCTGTAGGCCTTCATATATTGCCAGGGGCAATGCTAAGAGGTCTTTCGTGTTTCATAATGAAAGCCTGATGAGGGTGATTTCCCTGCTATGGTGTGATGACCAATGTGCCTATCATTTGGAAAAGATGTGTGATAAAGCTTATATAACTCTTATCCATTAGAACGTAGCCGTTAAACAACTTTTATTAATGACAAGGAAAATGAACTAATATCTCCACAACAAAAGCATAAAAGAATAATATAAAAATAGAATTTCTTGAGATTGTAAAAGCATAAAAGAAGAATCTAAAAATAGAATTTCTTGAGATTGGCTGCGTTCCATGCTCGGGGGATTTCTCTGCCTTCTATTGTTTCTAAATGATAGGCGCCTTACAGATTATCTCTTGTTATCTTGAATGGTCCTTCCCAGTTTGGGCCTAGATTGTCATCCGATGGTTTCACTGCGCTGCCCAGGACTTTTCTTAGGACATAGTACCCAAATTAGAATGTCCTTGGGTTGACCCTCTTGTTATAGTGCCTTGCAAGCTGTTGCTGATAGCTCGCTAGTTTTACCAGGGCTAGCTCTGAGCGCTCGTCGGCTAGGTCGAGCTCAACGATCAATGCTGCATCATTATGGCCTTGGTCAACAAGATTGGACCTCATTGTTGGCAAGCCGACTTCTAGTGGGATAAGTTCTTCCATCCCATATGTCAGCGAAAATGGGGTTTCTCCCGTTGCTCGTCGTGGAGTGGTTCTA
This sequence comes from Sambucus nigra, assembly GCA_949130495.1. Classification (NCBI taxonomy): domain Eukaryota; kingdom Viridiplantae; phylum Streptophyta; class Magnoliopsida; order Dipsacales; family Adoxaceae; genus Sambucus; species Sambucus nigra. The sequence goes on along the minus strand of OX422207.1, from coordinate 107,430,182 downwards.
TAGGCCCATAGAATGTGTGGTAATTAATTTACCCATTCGCCTTTGGCTCACTCCAATCGCTTCCTTAATTCGTCGATCACTGTCTTATTACAAGCCTCGGCTTGGCCATTGCTTTGAGGGTAGGTCACCTAGCTGAAATGGTGTCTGATTCCATGTTCGTTACAGAAACTCTAAAAAGATCCGCTTTCAAACTGCATTCCATTATCGGTAATGATGGTTCTGGGGATGCCAAAATGGGTGATTATATTTCTCCATATGAATCTTATCATATCTGTATCTCGGATGTTCGCTAGGGTTTCTACCTCGATCCATTTGGTGAAGTATTCACTCGCGACCAACAGATATTTGCGACTGCCGGTGGTAGTAGGAAGTGGTCATACGATGTCCATCCCCCATTGGGCGAATGTCCATGGGTTGGATAATGATTTTAGGTCGCTGGAAGGTTGGTGGGCCATAGGAGCATGAAGCTGGCACTTCAGGCACTTGCGGACATACATCACAGAGTCCATTTGCATATATGGCTACCAATAACCCTCCTTCATTGCTCGAAAATCTAGGGATCTTCCTCCAATATGGCTTCCACAGATTCCTTCGTGAAGCTCATGTAGAACTTGCTCGACATCCTTTGGGTGAACACATTGTAGTTAGGGATCGAAAAATAATCTCTTGTCTAGCTTGCCCTCGGGAGATAAGTGAAAGCGAGCAGCTTTGACTCTTATCTGGTGAGTAGTCTTCTTTTCATCTGGAAGCATGCCATCCTTCAAATAATCCTTTAGTGGGTCCATCCAGCTGGGTTCTGACTCAATATGGAGCACCTGCCCCACGCTTGGTAACTCGCCATCACTGTTAATGCTCGGATGAGCGAGGAAATCGATGGGGATGGTTCTTTTTAAGTCAAAATCGATTGATGAGCTTAGGGCTGCTAGGGCGTCAGCATGGCTATTCTGTCCCCTGGGGAATTGCTGAACATTGACTTTCTCAAAGTCAGCCAATAGCCTTTTTGCCAAGGCAAGGTAGGCTGCCATCCTTTCATCGTTTTCATTGTAGTCCCCGCTGATTTGATTGGAGACTAATTGTGAGTCGCCAAACACCTATAATTACTTTGCTCCCAAAGCGTGTGCTTTTTGGAGGCCGGCTATTAAGGCCTCGTATTCTTCTTCGTTGTTGGAGGCTTCAAATCCAAGCCTAATTCCCTGCTCGAGGATCGTATTTCTGGAGTGATAAGAATGATGCCTACTCCCGCCCCCTTTGAATTGGAGGCTCCATTAATAAATAATTTCCATATTCCCTCCGTCGTGTGGCTCCCTTTTTGTTTGGCTGGCTGTGGTTGGGTTCAAGGCTGCTCGCCTGTGAATTTGACTATGAAATTAGTAAGGAGCTGCTCCTTGATCGCATTCCTTGGTTGAAATTGGATATCAAATCGTCCGAGCTTGACTGACCACTTAGACAGTCTGCTCGACAAATCTGGCTTCCTCAAGATTGCTTTAAGGGGGTGCAATGTAAGGACGATTATAGTGTGGGCTTCAAAATAGTGCTTCAGCTTCCTCGAAGCCACTACTAGTGCAAAGGCGAGGTTCTCCCGCGGTAGGTACCTCTGCTCAGCCTCAAGTAGTGTTTTGCTCGCGTAGTAAATGGGGTGCTGGATTCCTGCAACTTTGCACATTAACACAGAACTGATAGTGTGGTTGGAAACGGAGAGGTACATGTATAAGGAATCTGTTTGTTATGGTATGACGAGCAGTGGTGGAGCGCTTAGGTAAGCTTTGAGCTCAACCAATGCCTGTGAGCAATTTGGGTTCCACTCTACCGTTTTGTTCCCGTTTAGAAGTTGGAAGAAAGGCTTGCATTTCTCGGAGGATTTAGAGATAAAGTGATTTAAGGCAGCGAGCATGCCAGTGAGCTTCTGTACGTCCCGGATCGTTCGAGGAGGTTGTACCCTGTTAATTGCATCGATCTGGTCTCGGTTAGTCTCTATGCCTCTCTTATTGACCAGGTACCCAAGAAATTTTCCTGACTGGACATCGAAAGAACACTTGCCCGCGTTAAGTTTCATTTGGTATTTCCCGAGGATTTTGAAGGTTTTTGACAGGTCTGAGAGGTGGTCTTCTCTCTTCTTTCTTTTAATGAGCATGTCATCGATGTAGACCTCCATGGTGTCTCCTATCTAGTCTTTGAACATCTTGGTGACCAGCCGCTGGTAGGTTGCCCCTGCATTTTTGAGCCCAAAGGGCATGACCTTGTAGCAGTATAACCCAACTGTGGTGATGAATTCTATTTTGTCTTGGTCTGGGGCATATAAAGGGATTTGATGATACCCTGAGTATGCGTCCAAAAAACTCATTCCCTCATGAGCTGTAGTGGCGTCTACTAGCTGGTCAATTTTTGGGAGGGGGAAACTGTCTTTAGGGCACGCTCTGTTGAGGTCAGTGAAGTCGATGCAAACTCTCCACTTCCCGTTGCTTTTTGGAACTACTACTGGGTTGGATAACCACTCGGGGAATTGTACTTCCCATATGGATCCTGCATCCAGTAGTTTTTCTACTTCTTTTTCTATGGCTTTTGCATTCTCGGGTGAAGATCACCGTGCCTTCTGCATGATTGGTTTGAAGGTGGGATTGACATGTAACTGTTGACAAACCATACTAGGATCAATTCCAAGAAGCTCGTATGGTTCCCATGCGAAAACATCTACGTTGCATCTCATTAGAGTTATCAATTCCTTCTGTTCCTGGTTAGTGAGAGAAGCTCCAATCAAGAAAACTATGTTACTATCGCTATCATCAACTGTAACCTCTACTAGGTCTTCGACGACCCTTTCATAGGGGAGGAGCCTGGTCTCCTCTACTCCAGGTATTTCGTACTTTAATTGCTATTTAGAAGGTGTCAGACCCTGTTGTTCTTCAACTTTCTCACTAGGCTGAGCGGCCTTCTTCTTTGGCCTCGGTCGGATGGCTGCTATGAAGCGCATTCTTACTGTTTCTTGATCGCTGTGGATTTCCATTACTCCTCGCTCAGTTACATACTTGAGTTTCTAATGGTAGGTCGAGGAGACTGCTTTCATCGCATGGAGCCATCCTCCGCCGAGAATGGCTTGGTATGGCGAGTCGTTGTCAACGACCAAAAACTCAATCATCATGGAGACGTTTCCGTGCGCAGTGGTAGTACAATTTTTCCCAGGGCCATAGTTATTTTTCCATCTAATCCAACTAAAGGGATAGTAGCTTTCTTTAGGTCGGCGACGCTTAATTTCAATTTTCTGAATAAGTCGAGATACATTACCTTGGATGAGCTTCCTTGGTCAACGAGCAACTTGTCGACGTCAAAGTTAGGTATCCTGAGGGTAATGATCAAAGAATCGTGATGTGGGGCTCTCACTCCCACCAAATCTTCATCGGTGAAAACAATATGCTTATTATAGTTGACGTCCTCTACTCGTCGATGCTTTCCTGACTGTGACTTTGCTTGATCGATCTGAAAAGATTGCATCGTCGCTCTAAGTTTCTTCATCTCCATTCGAGATGAATTTCCCTGGATCTCTCTGGCATCATAGGCCCCATGAATTACCATGAACTCATGTATATCATCATCGTCGAGCACGTTGTCGGGTCTTGCCTCTCTATTGGCAGCCGCTTTCTCTTCCTTCTTCTCCATGAATTCGTTCAAATTCCTGCATTGGGCTAGCTCTTCGAGGTGGGACTTAAGAGCTTTGCAATGCTCAGTCTTATGTCCTCCCTCTTTGTGAAAGGCGTATCTCAGCGCATTGTTCCTCTTCGAGAGATCTCCTCCCATCTTCCTGGGCCACTTGATGAATGGTTCGTCTTTGATTTTTACGAGAATTTTGTAAATTGGTTCTTTGAAGACGGTGTTGGCCGCCTAAAATGCTTTCGACGCGTCATTGTTGCCTCCATTTTTGGAGCCATTTTTGCCCCCATTATTTATTCCTTTCTTCTGGTTCTCAGTTTTGTCACTGCCCTTGGTAGTGAGTTTAGCTCGACCGTTTTCCCCTGTACTGAGGCGGGTGACATCTTCCACCTTAGCGTACTTCTCGATGCGAGCCATTAGGTTGTCAATAGTCATAGCCTCTTTTTTTGTCAGGGACTGCTATAGAAGGGAGGAGCTGGGTAGCACAATTTTGAAAGAGGCCACTGCCACTTGCTCCGAGCAATCCTCGACCTCGTTGAATAACTCCCAGTATCTCTTCGCGTAGTCTTGGAGGGTCTCTTGAGGTGTTTTCTTCATTGTCAACAAAGCATCCATCCTTTTGGGATGGGAGTTGCTAGTAATGAATCGGGTCGTAAAGAGCTCAGCCAGGGATTTGAAACTCCTGATGGACCGATGGGGGAGCCTTTCGAACCATTTCTGCGCCATGTCATGTAGGCTTGAGGGGAAAATTCGGCACATTAGTGCATCCCGATGGTTCCAGAGGGTCATGGCCTGTCGGTACTGCCTGACGTGATGAATGGGATCAGTCTTTCCATCATAAATTTTGAACCTTGGAATGGCAAACTTCTTGTGGGCTTCTTCATCTTCAATTTCCCTCGAGAAAGGTGACTTCATTTGGGTTTTAAGAGCTCGCCTAGTGAGTTCTCAGGTCGATCTGGTGCCGTGATGGGCAGGATGCTGGTCCATCTCCCTTCGGACTAGACTTCATATGTTCTCGTTGCTGCGAGTAGGGCTCTGGTAACGGAGAGCTTTTCGTAGCTGCTCATGTAGGTCATCCTTTAACTCGTATCCCTCAATCTTTTAGGATCCTTGCCTGGGGATCCTTCCTCGGCTGCGAGACTTGCTCAACTGAGGTCTAGGAGTGCGATACGAACGTCTTCTGGTATCATGATGGAGGTCTTTCTCCAGTCTACCTAATCTTCTTTTCAGGCAAGAATTCTCGGCCTCATGTCTGTGAGAAGACTCTCTCTGCTCGTGGAGTCTTGCCTCATACGCATCAATTAGTCTGGATATCTGCGTGGACCTTACTCGTCCTTCGCTTTCTTCTGAGGCTGGCCTTTCTAAGCGAGCCCTCTGATCTGAACATCAAATTTCAGATCTAATCCTGCGAGGAACAGGTGGTTCTTGAATATCCTCTGCCCGGGGAGCATTGCTACTATGACCAGACATTTTAAACTCCTTTTTTTGTGTGGGCTTTCTCAGGGAAGATAAACGTTCCCACAGACGGCGCCAATTGTGGTGACAATTATTATGCAACACAAATAGATAAGAGAAGCGCAATCACCAAGTAAAAATAAGGAATGCAAAATGACAATCACACAACAAAGGATGTACATGGTTCAATAAAGATGCCTACGTCCACGGTGGTGTAGATAGTATTATTTCTCTATTCTCTGAATAGTGATTACAGAGAATACAATGCGTTTTTTGCCCCGGACCTAGGGTTAGTTATATACATGTTCGTTCTAATGAGTGGGGGTGTGGGACTCCTCCATGTTTACCATCTCCTCGTAGAGTGCCCCTTAATGGGAACGTGGGCAGAGACTAAATCATAATCGGTTTAAGGTATAAGAGGCCTGGACTTTGGGCCGCTACAATTGGGCTTCTCGTCCAGTCCCATCATTCTTATTTCGGGTACCCACGCTTTCTTTAAAAAATTGAAAATTTTTAAATTTTTTTTTCTCCTTTGTTCGGCATTTTTGCCTTCGTTTCTGATGATAAACTTCAATAATTGCCCAATCCAATAGACAACTCAACGATGCATGTTCTCGAATTTAGAAGTTATTAGAATTTAGTCCTCAAATCATTAATATTATGAATAACTTCACGAATTAAACTTTATCCCGTGATCACATGTGCTTTTCTTGTTTTATTGATTTGGTTTAAGATTTTTATAACTCGGTAATCTCTTGTTGCATTTTATATACTTACACCGAGTAATCTTTGTACCTTTCGCCATTTGTGAGTGTATACACTATAGTTTCCTCTTTGAAAACATTGAGTTCATCGGTAATCTCTCTATTATTTCATTTGATCGCTAATTAACTAAGTTCATTCCTAAAATGTTTTACTTCAGCCTAATTTTCATAAATTATTTTGACTCGAGAATTGCGTAAAATTTATGAAATGATCATGGAAAATATTTTTTATATCACCCATATAAGTTTTGACTTCACCTTATTTTTCCCTAGTCAACCCCGTTGATCATTAATATAGCCTTTCTTTTCATAACACCAAAATCTCATAATGAACTCCACATTGGAGTTTTAAACTATACATATTACCTTCCATACCTTTTTTTCGAATATTACTTGGGATTGAATGATGTTTGTCTTGCATTTCCAATTTAAGCATGAAAAGAGTGAGAAAATAACGGTGAGCAAAGTGTAGTGAAAAAAAAAAAAAAAAAAAACTAAAAAAAGCAAAAGAAAAGAAAAGAAAACATGAGAAAAAGTAGAAAAGAAAAGAAAAGAGAATGTTTGTATATGTTGTATATAGTGTTAAATAATCCTTGTTACTCTCCAATTCATATTTAATGCTTGTTTTGGAACCTGTTTTCCAATTTTTGATATTGCCCACTATTACCATTATTTCGAGTTTTCATCCCGAACAATTTGAATTCGTACATATACGTTAAACTTCGTACCTTAACCCTAAACCTACATTACAACCCTATAAAGTCATATGTGATCTTAGGGTGCATTAAATTAAAAAGTCATAATAGTTTTGATAATCTGAGAAAATGCATTTCGCCTCCTTTAATGATCGGTATCTTTCATTGAGATTACAAGTTTTTATTTCCTATATAGTGTTCTTCATTTGTGACATGTGGGCGAACTAGTTTCCATTTGCATTTACTCTTTATGCCCGCATGTCTCGTGTATTACCTCCATTTTCATAGTGAATTCATTTGTTGAGTGTAATATCTAGTGAGGATTGATTATATGCATGCTTTTATGCTTATCGAGTTTATTTAAGTTTTGGCCAAATCGTACTATGCATATGCTCTCTCCTCTCCCACTTTTAATATTTCAATTCCATGAAGTTCATTCTATATTGCTAATAACTACAGACTTTGTTTGAATTCGTTCGGTATGCTAATAATATGTTTGAAATCTTTTTCATATTATTGAGTTTGTCGCATGTTAATTTGGCATATCTTGAGGAAACCATATGATGTTTGTGGGTTTCATCCCTGAAAACCCTCCTGAGATGACACTCGTCCAATAGGGTAACCTAGGACTTTAACATCTTACTTCATACGCTAAAGGCAATCGTTCGCTCATAAAAGTGGATTTTATCGCTTCTGTATACATTTCCTATCTGTTGGTATTCTTATCGTTCTTCTTGTTTTGAACTTTATTGCTAGGGACTAGCAATATCTAAGTTAGGGGGTGTGATACTTCACGAATATTGCATTTATTACCCGTTAACTTATGCATTTTTATGCCCTTCGGGTACCATAATTACTATATTTATGCTCGTTAACCATACAACCTCCATTTAATGTGTAGCACTTTATTTTCGGTATTATTGAGATTTATAGGTGTTACGGTGCTTAGTGTGAAGTTTAGTCGTGTTCCTATAAATTTTCGTAAAAGTTTGCACGTTCAGGGACATTTTCATACTTTCACACTTTGGTATTTTTTACTAAAGTCTTCACGGAGCCCTCGGGCCAAGCTACTCGTGGCCGAGAACGGTGTTCGAATCAGAGTCCGAACGAAGAAAACAAGGACCTTTAATTGAAGAAGAATTAAAAGTTATTTAATTTAATATTTTATTAATATTTTTACAATCTAATTAATACCCCTTGCGTCCTTCTCTTTTATGCAGCAATCAGCAATTTCAAATGGCGATTTTTTTCCTTGGGTGGCGTTTGGCTTTGGTTTTGGTTTCGTCCGAAATTGGAGCCTTTCGTTCGAAATTGGAGCTCAGGGTTTGTTACGCGCATATCGAAATGGGTCCCGAGTTAGCCAATTTTGTAAATGGGCCTCAAGTTCTTGGCTTTGGCCATTAATGGTGGTTGCTGACCATGGCGTGTTTTTGTTTTTGATGGACATTTTGGTCCATTATTGGATGTGGCGGCAACTTTTATGGGTCTTTGTCCATTGTTGAAAACACAGCAGCTCTCTGCCAAACACGAATTGGAGTTTTTGGTCATACCTATTAATGGGTCTCGGCATAAACATATAGCAGCCATAAGGTTTGTGGAGGTCTCGGTTTGTACTATATAGCAGGTCCGACCATTTTATTGGTCCCATATTTATGGTAGTGTGCAGGTCTGTGGCTTGACAACAGTCATGGATGTTGTAGCTTATGGGTATGTTGGTTTCGGCTTGTGGAGAACAACCATCGAGGGACACACAATGCATGGCGTGGCCTTATTTTTTTAAAACAAAATTTGATGGGTAATGAGGAATTCACAACTTACAGGTGCGAATCGATTTGCACCTTTGCGAATCGATTCGACAAACAAGCAGTGATCAGAACTCCATTTCCGAATCGATTCGGACTCGGTCGAATCGATTCGATCCCCTGTTTTGGTCGATATTTTTCTTCTTTCTTTTTCTATTTTCTTTTTCCTTGTTTTTATTCCTTTAGTTTTTGTAACTTAATATAAAAGGAACACTTGGTCTATTTTTTTGGATAGATCATTTTTAGTTAACTTTTAATTATTTTAGGTTAGTTTAGGGCTTGTAAACTTTGGGGATATTTTGTGGAGTTCCCCTTCTCCATCATTTTCATTGGTTAATCTCCACTAATTTAAGCTTTTATTACTATTCATTATCATCTTCTGTCTTTACTTAGCTTGGTCATTTATTTCTTGCTTTGTATTTATTTTCTTGCCTAGAAAATTAGTGAAATTTATTTATTTCTTGTTTTAGTAATTAATTAATTGTTTAGTTAGTTAATTTATGTTGTGTGAGTAGTTAAATAGAGTTTGGGTCATGTGTTCTCCATTGATGGTCCGTCAATATCCGAAAATTAGATTTTTTGTAAAATTACATTTAATTGAAACGTCACGTACTAAAATTTGTTTATTATGCGTTTAACGTTCTTTGGCATGCAAAGTTAGTGTTTATAGAGATAACCCGAATTGAATCCGCATGTGATCATTTTGAATGTTATGTTTTATCTCACAACTTTGAGTTAAATTTCTTCTTGCGTGATGTTTATCATTAACTAAAAATTCTCGGTTAAATATTTTCGAATCGAAATTCTAATTATTGGTTGTTTTGCCCATGGCGGGGACGCCATACCGACTCTCCTTATATTTAATATTGTTTAGACTTAACTTATTATTTTTTCTCTTTTGTTTAAAACCACCATATAACCTTTTACATTTTTGAAGGTCTAAAGAAATTAAAATCTAAATTCTAATCATTCCCTGTGGATTCTCGATACCCGACTTACCGCTATATTTTAATCGCAAGTGCAGTTGTAATTTAGGTTTTTGTATTAACGTTGTGAAAGGAATTCAACGATTAACATTTTGATGCGACGCTACTTTTCTCATTTAGTCACCTTGTGACACGTATATGTGAGGCTGCACAGGTCCCATTACTTCAGGACAAGGTGGAGTAGTTTGACCTTTCTGATGTTGATGTGAACACCATTCGCAGATCTGATACTCATCTTCCTACTGCCGCTTGGCATGCTTTTTCTTCTTTTGCACCATCTCCTTGAGGGGGAGGTTACACATAACTGCGATTTAGCCCCCTTCCCACTGCTCCACCTTTTGCAGGGACAAGAGCGAGTCGAGAGGAGTCTGACTGACAATATAAGGAGGAGAGAGTGTAGCGCATTCTTTTGCAGGTAGATCTGGCGGAGCAACGTCTTCTCACAGAGGCCATGATGTCCCGTTTTGATGCTGAGGCAAAGGAGTGAGCTTTACAGCAGTCTCAGATTTTTTTTTTACTTGATGATATAAGGAGACGTGAGTATCACCGAGGAGAAGGTACTTCCAGATGATACAAGGATGATGGCACTGCAGTTGATGATTTTAATGATGATGATGATGATGATGATGATGATGATGATGATGATGATGGAGATTGTTGATTCTAATGTTGGTTTTCATGTAAAGAGATATGTTGCTTTTGTTGTATTTGGATATTATTCATTCAGTTTATGATGTACCTGATGACACAAAGTTTATTATCTTACTACATTTGGTTCTTTATCATCTTGTATTATGTGGTTGAACATGAACATTGTATTAGTTATTGGAGCATTTGTTTTATATTGATGTCTCATGTTTATCACCATTATTGATTTTGATTTATATGTCGCACTCTTTGTCTACTCAAGGAAAAAAAGGGGAGAGACATGTGATATAGGGGGAGTTTTGATACTAACATATTTACATATTTTATTCCCCCATACTTCACTGGGTATTTATTATTCCGTGTGCATAGGATATTCTTATTGCATATTATTTTGACTACACTCCGCGATGGTTTCTTGAGATGCTACCAGATCGTTGTTTCTATGTGTTGTATTTTTATTTTATGTTTTATGGGATGGACATAGATTTTAGGCATGATGGCTTGGCTAGTAACTCACATTTGTTTCCTTGAATAGACAAAAGGGGAGATTTGTAAGGAAAATTTTTGAACTGAGTCAATTTGTTTGTAATTGACATAATTTCGAACAAAACGGTTTCAATAGTAGGTTAATCATTGAGTTGTGATTCCACAAATCCTACAATGTGTTACGTTGAAGATGTTGTGGAAACACTTTGAAGATGATATTGTGTCGTGTTTAGTGCCTATTTTACACACACATGGATTTATTATAGATCTCTCAGGTATGAATGCTAATAAATTTTGAGATCTAGGATTTTAATTAAGGATTTATTTTTAACTTAAAATATTTTGGGACTTTGAAAAAATAAATTTGGGAAATATATTTTTAAAATATTTTTTGATTTTTTTTTTAAAATTTTGGTTGTTGATGATGCTGGAAATAGCACCACCAGATCAAGGTGTTGTTGAGCTCAACAAGTATAACAATGATAGCAAGTAAGCAATGTAAATGTAGAAGTAGATGAGGAGAATAGGAGTAACACACCAATATATGTGGTTCAGCCTATCAAGTCCTATGTCCACTGTGCAAGTGAGAAATCTTCACTATCAAATAAGGGCTCTAATGGACTTGCGATACAATACACTCACTTTTTCTCTCTATTGTGTAGTTTAACAGAGCTTCCACTAGGGTTTTACAGTATCGATCCCCTGCAAGGAAGGGGGAGACAAGTATATATAGTGCTTGGTAGGTGTAGTGTACCCCCCAAGCATGTAATGAGCATGAGTTTGATGATCTAGTCAATCTCATGCGGACACCTGGCAGTGCCACATGTAGATAATGATGACCAAATATTCCCTCACATGAGGGAATGATTTAGTTATAATGGTTTTATCCACGTGTTCCAAGTCTTCCTTGCACTTGCATATGCTCTGACCTGTGATATCATAAACTAGAACCTCGGCCTATCTGGGGATGAGGTTGATGATTTCGGTAGGTGCATTGGTCCTCCAACCATGAGTATAACCTCGAATTAATTAATAAGCTAATGATAGGTAACTAGTCCTAATTGTGGTGTTGACTGAAGCAGAGTATGAGAGTGGTCTTAGTTGAGCCCATAAGGATGTTAGTGACCTCGGCTGCTGCCCAGTCGAGGTTGATCCATGTGGAGCCGACCTTATAAAGGATGACCTTTTGCTGCCTGGTGTGACCCTTCTGATGACTCGACCGCAAGATAGGACGATGTTGTTGCTTAAAGTACGTGGGTACACTTTGATCATATCAATCACCCCCTAACTCTTAGACTTCTATTTTATTATATGGCTGAGGGGTATATATGCTCGGATGCTTGGGAGTAAGTTTCTACATATTGGGATATGTGTGTTTCCATTGGTACACATGTCACACTTCAAACTGGTTTGCATTTTTCCCAAGGCAATGAGTGATGTGACGGCGACTTTTAGGTTTTTGAAGTGAAATGATGAGTGCCTTGGTACTCGCGTCTAATCATTATAATGGTTTTAATACCATTTTCTCTTGCTTCTCTCTTTCTTCTTCCTTTTAGTTTCTTGCTTTGAGCATTCCCTGCAAACAAAAACCACAAAACCTCCATAGCTTTTCAAGGCACAAGGTTTTTTGTTCTTAACCCCTTCTTCCATTGTCCATACTCACTCAGATACTGTTCTCCAACCTTTTTTTTCATTTCTCATTCTCAATTGATTGCTTGGCTTCTCCACCACTATTCGGTGGTTTTAGGGTCGAGGTTGTAGTTGTAGGTGACCCTCAGGCCATATTAAGGATTTGTGAGGTTGTTTTAGGTCAAAATCCCCACTTTTGGTTTTTTCAATGGCCCTCCGGTCACCATCTTCGGTGGGTTATTTCTTGAATGTTCTCGGTGTTCTTAGTAAAAAACATCCAAATTCAAAGATTTGATATTTTTCTTAACTAGTAAAAATTGTTTATCTGTTTGTCTATTAGGTTTTCATTACAAGTGTACCGTCATCTCTTGGATGCTACGACCTTTGTAAAAACTTGTATAAGAGTTTCCAGCTCCGCGAGAGAAGTGTTTTGAAAAAATTAGACAGGTAGAGTTAGTTCAAGTCGAGGCTCGTCAGGCCGAGGCTTTTCCCCTTCGACCAATTTTTCCTCCACCTTTAGCAGTCATATACCATGAGGTTGCCGAGGCCTCTGATTCTTTGTCGGTGTCATCTTCTTCAGACCCCATGTCCACATCTGAAGCTTCTGAGAGTGTAGACTCTTTCCAAGAGGCTATGGATTACTCCCCTAAATGAAATGGGGCTTCTGAAGATGAAGGGGTTTCAAACCATGCCTCGTCTTACAAAGATGTTGGGACTTCACATAGATCTTCCTCCGTAGAGATTTTAGATCCCAAAATTATAATTCCTCCTCCCATTGATGACATTCCTCTATCAGCTACCACTAGCACTGAATTTGCAAAGAGGTTTCAGAGTGGCGTCCCTATTGAGGCCCAGGCTAACGTTGTTGAGGGTGATGATGATAGTGAGAGTGAATTAGACAGCTCTGTAGCTGCTAGGTACGAGTGCACTATCAAAAAGTATGACCTTTTGGACTTCATACACCTGTATTCTATTAATTCCTTAATCACTCTAAGAAAACCTCTGAAGGATGAGAGGGCCATTGATGGCCGAGAGGGTGAAATCTGCGTCTATGAGCAGATATTAAAATTAGGTTTGCACCCCTACCAATTCACCTAACTATCTGAGCCATTCTTTCCTATATAAACCTTGCCCCTTATTAACTATCCCCTAATGTATGGAGGGTCATGGTTGGGGATATCGTCCTCTGGAAGGTTGTTCACTATACCGAAATTCCAGTTAGGGTTTTCATTGGATGTTATACTCCCCCGTCTTCCAATAATCATCCTGGATACTACCACTTTGTAGCTAGAAAATCTAAGAAGAAGATGCTCCTAGTTACCCAAACTTCCAACCATAATTGGAAACCCACATTTCTTTATTTCGGGGGCCTGGGAGTTCGGCCCAAACGCGACTTATGGAATGTGTGAACCAAGAACCCCTCTTAGATGGAGTAAAACATCTCTTTAAGCAAAATCTAACCATGGTTGAAGCTTGGCTAATTATAAGCAAATTACGGACCTCCACAATCAAGGCGTGAATGGTCGTCTCATCAAATATGAACATCTAATGACCCCCAACTACCTTTCTCAGACAGGTTTGGGGGTGGTCCTTTGGAAGAGCTTCGTATGTTTTAGAAATGTGTCAACAAGTTGTGTCTCTTAAATTTACTCTATCTGATTTTCTAACTTCGACACTTTTCTTCTTGCAGATCGGCCAAAGGGCATCTCTGATGACTTCTGGGAAATATCAGCCACAAATATTTCAAAAATCCATAAGAGACGAGGTGGTAAGAATGCACCCCCCGGATCAAACAAAAAAGAACGTCAGCACTTGAAAGGCTGATGCTACCATGAAAAGAAAAGCTCCTGTTGATCCTGATTATACCAGACCGAGCAAAGCTCCAGCTAAGGACCATTCCATCCAAATTTCTACTGATGACTCTTTAGCTACTCGTCTATCACAACTAAAGATATGTGACAACGCTATTGGTCATAGCACTCAAGTTGCTGATGCTATCGACGCCATTATGATCGAGGAAGACAAGCATTTTCTCCAGGCCTGGGACGTCCCATTGCCAGCTGAGTTTGCCATTCATAGGGAAGTTCAGATATCAAACTTTCTCTTCCAAGTGTTTTCTCTTCTCTTTAAAAGTCATCATTATTCATATATTTGATCTCTACAGGGAGTGGTGTCTCTTTACCGCCTAGCTGATTGAACCCTAAAAGGTTTCCCCTGATCCAAAAGGGCAGGGATGTTGAGAAAATTGAGGTCGATTTTAAGGTCGAGCTGGAGAAGTTGAAAGGAGATCTAAAAGAGAGAGATAGCATATCACTCAACTAAAGGAAGATCACAATAAGGCTCTAAAGTTAAAAGATGAGAGTCTTCATTCAAAGGTTGATGTTGTTGTCCAGGCTCCAAGGGCCGATGCTTCAGAGAAGATCATTGAAGACTATAAAGCCTCTCATGAATTTTTAATCTTTGGGTTTGACTACCTAGAGAGATGTATCAGGGCAACTGGTCAATGGGTTACCCTTAAACAAGGTGAATCTAGGAGTTTAATCACTAAGGACTTTATTGATCTCGACTCTGCAAACCCTCATCTTCCTCATGCTCTGAAAGAAGTCGAGAAGGATGACGCTGCACCAGAATTGACGAGTCCCCTGGATATTACGAAAACTAAAGACCTTGTTCATCATGAGGACGAGGTCGAGGTCACTAACACTGGTCTCGGCAACACAATTCCTCTTGTTCACGGGTCGGCTCCAACCGAGGGACACACTTAGTCCTGAGGGCTTATTCTATTTGTTACTTATTTTTGTGAAGCATGACTGTAATTTCTTCTTTTTATGAACTGTGGTTGTAACCTTTTTGGCTCTTTTTGATACTTTAGAACTTCGTAATGTTGTTAGGATATTTTT
The DNA here is from genome assembly GCA_949130495.1 of Sambucus nigra. Taxonomy (NCBI): domain Eukaryota; kingdom Viridiplantae; phylum Streptophyta; class Magnoliopsida; order Dipsacales; family Adoxaceae; genus Sambucus; species Sambucus nigra. Next base: position 107,415,175 of record OX422207.1, on the reverse strand, counting down.
GTAACCTCATAATTCCTTATCATGATGTTCTTTTACTTTATAACTTATGATGTTCCACTTATTCATCACAAAAAATAGAACATATTAACATAGGCAAACAACGATGAGAACAACCCATATTAATGAACTCACCATTAGGGTCTAAGGTCACCAAATAAATGGTGTTTTCCCTAATAACTCACAAAATTAATGATGTTAAGGGTTTGAGGTCACCAAATTAATGATGTTTATCCTCATTATTCACCAACTTAATGATGTTAAGGGTTTGAGGTCGCCAAGTTAATGATGTTCATCCTCATAATTCACCAAATCAATGGTGTTAAGGGTTTGAGGTCACCAAATTAATGATGTTTATCCTCATTACTCACTAAATTAATGATGTTTATGGTCTGAGGTCACAAAATTAATGATCTTTATCCTCATTATTCACCAATTTAATTATGTTAAGGGTCTAGGTCACGAAATTAATAATATTTGTCATCATTATTCACCAAATTAATGATGTTAAGGGTGTGAGGTCACCAAATTAATGACATTTATCCTCCCAATTCACCAAATTAATGATGTTTAGGGTCCGAGGTCACCAAATTAATGATGTTTATCCTCATTATTCACCAAATTAATGATATTTAGGGCCTGAGGTCACCCAATTAATGATGTTTAACCTCATAATTCACCAAATTAATGATGTTTAGGGTCTGAGGTCACCAAATTAATGTTGTTTATCCTTATTATTCACCAAATTAATGATGTTTAGGGTATGAGGTCACCAAATTAGTGATGTTTATCCTCATAATTCACCAAATTAATGGTGTTAAGTGTCTTAGGATAAACTAATACAACAGATACCCGAATAGACAAACAACAATATGAGGGACCAGTTGATATTCTCATTAATATTCACTCCCTTTGAGTCTGATACATGTATTATAATAGTATGAAGGCAAAAATTTATAAGCTCATTCGTAATACTTCTTTAAATGATCAGCATTCTAGGGGTTTGAGAAATGCTCCCCTTCAAGGTTTTCTATCCGATAAGTTCCTGGTACGACTTCATCGATAACCATATCTTTTTAAGGACATGCTGATTCGGATGGAGCTTGTTGGTCTTTTACCATGTCTTTTTAAGAACTAGGTCTCCCACAACTATCGACCTTTCTCTCTCCCTTTGATTATAAAATCTGGCAGCTCTTTGTGGGTAGGCTTCTTGCCTCACCTCAGCATCTTCTCTTCTCTCCTTAATCAATTCAAGATCAAGTCTTCTTTCAATCATATTTCTTTGAGGGTCGTACATCTGGATTCTATAAATAGAAATCCCAATCTCAGTAGCAATGACATCTTTTGAAACATAGGCCAACATGAATGGGTTTTCCCCTGTAGGAGTTTTCACTGTTGTCCTGTAGGCCCATAACACATCGTATAACTCTTCAATCCATCTTCCCTTTTACTCCTCTAGCTTATTCTTAATCCCATCGAGGATCGTTCAATTTTTCACCTCAGTTTGCCCATTTGCTTGGGGACGGCCAGAGGTAGAGAAGAATTTTTTGATCCCAACTCTTTCACAATATTTCTCCAGAGATACATTCTTAAACTGAGTCCCATTATCTGAAATTAATGTATCTAGGAGACCATACCTGTAGATGATGTTTTTCTATATGAACGGTAAGGTCTTTTGCTCTGTAATGGTGATCATCGGCCTAGCCTCTGCCCACTTTGAAAATTAGTCTATTGCCATTGTTGATGTAAAAAACTAGATTGCTCTAATTATTCAATCACAGATAAATAAATAAGACAAAGATTTTTAAAGTGGTTCGGCTAGGAATAAAGCCTACGTCCACTGTTATGTTATTGCTGAGTGTTTGTAGAATTCTTGATTACAAATTCTCTCAAGAAATTCTGGTCCCTTTGAATGAGAGAGATACCATGTATTTATAGCCCTGAGGCTTACATATGAAAGGGTGGTGCATTAAATGATATACATATGAAAGGTCTTTGAGGCTATCATCTGAAAGGGTAACTCATTTAATGTTCTTCAAGCGTGTGCGTCAAGATGATAAGCAGTCAATGAACAGTTTTGAACTGTTGGTTATCTGGCAATCAATGCTGTGGTCGAGATGCAGCTCGAACCGCCTTAGTTGCTCGTCGTTCAGGAGTTCATCGGAGCGCTGGAGTTCCTCGGAGTGTTGTAGTTCCTCGGGGTATCCTTGTTGCTCGGAGCGAACATGACTTGGTCGGGGGAAATAAACTTCCTCGTTGTTATTGTGCCATGTAGATTGACACGTGTCTTCTTATTATTGGTCCACGTCAGTAGATTAAATTTGGTATCAACAGAAGCCCCCAATGCTTCATGCTTGATGGGTTACTTGAGAGGATGGAGTATTTATTCTGCAATGTTGCTCGGTGCTCGTGAAATTCTTGATCTACCTTCTTGATTTGTTCAACACAAAGTTCATTATCTCCTGGACGAAGTATGATGCAGGCTGATTGATGGTTGCTAATCTTTCTTTAGAGTAACTCCGTGTGCTATGTATCACCCCTGGGAATTTGGATGTAGCCATGCCATAGTATGCAGCTTGTAGCTTGTCATAATCTTCAAGTATGTTGATCGGTTTGCTAGCTGACCAACTGCCTCTTGTGCCGAGCAACTGAATGCTAACTTTACGTGCTTGATTTTTCTGATTTATGATCCTCTGAATACTTTGTCGAGTAACATACTAGCTTTTGAACCCAACTCTTCAATCTGATTAGTACCAAGCAGGTGGCAGACTTTGAAACATTTTCATACAACTTCTTCTTCAATGTTGGTCGAGACAGTAGTAGTAAAGATTTGAATGATGTAGATGCTAATTTTGACTTCTACCTCTGTTCGGGGACGAGCAAGAGGTTCTCGGGGACTAACAAGTGATTCTCAGGGACGAGCAAGAGCTTCTCGGGAATGAGCTAGTGCTTCTCGGACAGATCACCTGTGATGAATACCAGAATGTTGAAAGATCTTAACTTCATAAACTCCCCTTATATTTTAGATGATCCTCTTGCTGACGAGGAACCTGTTTCAAAAGTAGAAGGAAAAGAAACCAATAGAATAGGTTTTCAATGTAACAGTTAGTACATTCATGTAACTTGTAATTTATTCTGAATTTTAATGAAAAGACTTTCATTTTTGTTTGTAGATCTGTATTGCTATTGGCTTGTAAATATCAAACAATTTACATTTATGCATATGTATCTGTTAAAAAGATAACAATATTGTGTTGTCCATCAACCAAAAAAGTTACAAGTATTAGAAATGTTGCTCGATCACTTAATAATAAAGTAATGAGTATAAAATGTTCAAACTGTTTCCAACCAACCAAGGTGGATAAATAATGTTTGTCGACCAACTACAGTTGATGGGTGTTTATCCCCGACCAGCCATACTTGGTTCAATTTCAAATATTTTCATAAAATGTGTCCGACCAACTAAGGTCAATAATTTGTCCTCGTCGACCAATTATAGTTAGTGGGTTTTTATCCCTGACCAACTATACTTGGTGTATTTTGTAATATTTTGTTCTTCAAAGAACTTTTTTGTAATAATCTTACCTCCCGACCAACATAAGTTGTAATGTGAGAGTATATTTTTATCTTACCAGCCGTAATTGATCATGTTGGTGTACACCTCTTAACCAAAGGAGTAGTATTGGTTGTTTCGAACTTTTTGGCTCATTCGAACTGTCCACTAGATATCTTACCAACCATAGTTGGTCACACTAGTGTCGCCTCCTAACCAAAGGAGTATTTTTTGGTTCTTTCGAACTTTTTGGCTCATTCGAGCTGTCCACTAGATATCTTACCAACCGTAGTTGGTCACACTAGTGTCGCCTCCTAACCAAAGGAGTATTTTTTGTCTCCTTAGAGCTGTCCACTAGATATCTTACCAACCGTAGTTGGTCACACTAGTGTCACCTCCTAACCAAAGGAGTATTTTTTGGCTCCTTAGATCTGTCCACTAGATATCTTACCAACCGTAGTTGGTCACACTAGTGTCGCCTCCTAACCAAAGGAGTATTTTTTGGCTCCTTAGAGCTGTCCACTAGATATCTTACCAACCGTAGTTGGTCACACTAGTGTCGCCTCCTAACCAAAGGAGTATAATTTGTTCTTGCCCTTTTACCAACCGGAGTTGGGGTGGGTTTGAACTATCAGGTCCATTAGCTTTGAGGATATCCTGGCGCGAAGTGAACCTTCAAAATGTTTGACTGATGATAATAGGCTGCAAACTCTTCGTTATCAAATTGTGTTCCATGGTCTGTGATGAAGGCATGAGGGAGACCATATCGGCAGATGATGTTCTTCCAAACAAACTGGTAGACCTTCCTTCTCGTATGTCATGTCAATAAGTGGCTCAGCTTCTATCCACTAAGTAAAATAATCTCCTGCGATGACGAGGTATTTGAATCTTCCTCGAGTCGTCGGCAATGGTCCAACCAAATCAATCCCCACATGGAAAATGGCCAAGGATAAATGATGGGTGTCAACAATGTTTGTGAAGTTCTTCGGATGGAGGTAAAGCGTTGGAACTTGTCACATTTCTTGGCATAAGCTATACAATCAGCTCTCATCGTCGGCCAGTAGTATCTCTGCGTCATCACCTTTTGCAAAAGTGTCCGACCTGCTACATGGGCTCCACAGAACCCTTCATGGATCTCTTTAATCAATTCTTTCACCTCGGAGGGATGTACACATCTTTGCAAACCTGCCATAATTCCTCGTCTATACAAAGTACCATTAATTAGTACATACCGAGCAGCTTTAAACTTCCATTTCTTGGCAGCGAGCTTATCCTCAGGTAATTGTTCCTCCTCAATATATGCTCTGATGGGATCCATCCAAGATGTTCCTAAATCAAGGGTAATAATATTCATCGTCAGGTCTTCATCTATGCTCCGACTTTCTAATACTTCAATTGGTATCGTTCTTCGCAGCTCGGTACGAGTAGCTGATGCTAATCGGGCCAAGGCGTATGCTCTCACATTCTCCATTCTTGATATTCTTACCAGTTGAACAGCAACAAACTCTGATACCAACTCCATCACCTTTTCTTGATACTTGATCATCAATTCTCCTTTGGTTGCATATATTCCCAACATTTGGTTTACGATCAATTGAACTGAAGACAATAACCTGATGTGCCTCCATAGTATTAAGACCTGCAATCATGGCCTCATACTCAACCTCATTATTAGAAGCTTTGAATTAGAAACGTAGGGCGTATTCCAGGTCGACCTCATCTGGGCTGTTCAAAACGATCCCTGCCCCACAGCCTATAGTGAAAGATGATCCATCTACATATAGCCTCCATCTAGGCAACTTGTCTTCTAATTTCTGGTCTGACAGAGTTCCTCGGTGGAATACTTTTCGCTTTCTTTCATCATGTCCTAATACTTCTGAATACACCTCTTGAATTTCAATATACTTCCTGAACTTCAATATTCCTCCTGAACTTCAATATACCTCCTGAACTTCAATATTCCTCCTGAACTTCAATATACCTCCTGAACTTCAATATTCCTCCTGAACTTCAATATACCTCCTGAACTTCAATATTCCTCCTGAACTTCAATATACCTCCTGAACTTCAATATTCCTCCTGAACTTCAATATCAAAAGTAATTCCTGAGCAAGAAAAATAACTCCTGAATGATGATTAGTCGGGGCCCTGACCATGTGAGTTTGTGGATTTAAATTTGATGCTCGATTGCATGATGTTATAAGAATGTGCCACCAAATGAACAAATATATCTGTAATAGAAACCCCCAACTGTGGAATGTGAACTTTGAATGAGATTTATCGACCAATACCAACCGGAGTTGGACTTTACCAACTGGAGTTGGATTTTGTCTACCAACCGGAGTTGGATTTTATCTACCAATCGGAGTTGGTGGTAATTGATAATAAATGATGAAGACTTCCTCGGAGCTGACCAACAGATTGTTGGGAATAAGATAATATAAATGCTGGAGACCTCCTCGGCGCTGACCAACAGATTTGTTGGGAATAAGATAATATAAATGCTAGAGACCTCCTCGGCGCTGACCAACAGATTTGTTGGGAATAAGATAATATAAATGCTAGATACCTCCTCGGCGATGACCAACAGATTGTTGGGAATAAGATATAATATAAATGCAGGATACCTCCTCGGTGATGACCAACAGATTGTTGGGAATAAGATAATATAAATGTAGGATTCCTCCTTGGCGATGACCAACAGATTGTTGGGAATAAGATATAATAAATGCAGGATACCTCCTCGGCGATGACCAACAGATTGTTGGGAATAAGATAATATAAATGCAGGATACCTCCTCGGCGATGACCAACAGATTGTTGGGAATAAGATATAATAAATGCTGGAGACATCCTTGGAGCTGAACAAGAATAAGATCTTTCAGAACATAAGAATATGGCCGAGAACGTTGTCAGGCTTGAATATAAATAAGAATTATCCGAACGAATGTTGTAATTATCCTTAAAGCTGAATAAGTATCTTGTCGAGGCATAATTGCAGAATGCCGAATAAGAACAATATTTTCCAGAACATAAGAATATGGTCGAGAACTTTGCTGGGCTTGCATATAAATAAGAATTACCCCGACCAACTATCCGTTGGTGGTGAAATATAATAAATGTTATAGTTATTCTCAGAGCTGAATATGATAATAAGTATCTCTCCGTGCTCCATGTTGAGATTAATATAGAATATGAATCCCAATGGATATATAGAATCATTTGTGCTGGAGCAGATATCTGGGCCTGAATATAAATAAGGATTACCCCGACCAACTATCCGTTGGGGGTGAAATATAATAACTGTTGTAGCTTTTCCTCGGAGCCGAATATATATAGAGAGAAGAAATTTTTCGAGCTCCATGCTGAGATAAATATAAAATATGAATCCGAACAGATATAGAATAATTTGTGCTTCAGCATTCGTCGGCATTGAATCTTGTGCCTGTAAAAATTAATAATTTGCTCTACCATATGTGTAGGCTGAATTGATTAGTCATGAGAATAATTTACTCATCCAATCAATATATGATATGTATCAGCATAAAAATTTCAAAATATGAAATAATATTTTTGTGCCACACGTGTGTGAGATGTACAAATTATTATCAAATATGCATCATAAATAAGACGTAAAGGTATTTAATCTCCAACAACTAATCAGGTATTAGTTGCTGTTTAAAAAATATTTTTGGGGTGATCATAAGTTAAAAAGACTTAAGCCCCCTGCTTGTCCCCAAGCCGAACTCGCCGTGTTTAAAGAAATATCAGGGGTGTTTAGCATTTTTTAATACCCCAAGATTCTACTGCTGCCGACAAACGACATGGATGTTGCCGACCAACATTTAAGGATATCTCAAATTATAGAATATATGGTTGGATGACCAGAATATCTCGAATCTTTAGATCAAAAAATAACATTCAATGTAAAATTTAAGCCTTAAGAATGTTAATTAAATGAATAAATATATAACCCAATAGATCGTGTGATTTCGTCAAAGAAACCTTGTGATGTGATGAACGAGGGGCCAACATATCAAATTTGTGCCCAGAGTCTTGATATGGTCATGATTATTTTACTGATCCTCTTTTACAAGAGGTGAGTAATGATTTTTCAAGTGAGAGAAAATTATTTTTTATATTGGTCCCTTCCTATTCCCAATTTGGACAAAAAATAAAAAACTTATCAATTTGACTTTATTGACATAGATGGAAGATGAACCAAATTAAGTATATAATTCATAAAAGCGAATGCAAAGAGACTCAAACTTGAAGAGAGAGAGAATATATATGGGTCATGATTTCCATGAGAAGACTTTTCATTGTCTTTAACCTTTTCCCATTCTTTTATTAAAAATATGATGGGAATATGAATAGACATCAAATATCTTACAAAATTTATTTCAAAATCAACAATGAAAATGATCAAATCTTATCATCGTCGTATATATTGGTATATGTAATCATTTAAAATATTTATTCCATGATATAAAATTAAAACTTGAGAATCAAGCAAAGAGTTATGATTTATGAAATCTACTATTTTTCAGATTTCTAAATAAGGATGAATCTAACAGTTATGATTTAAAAATCATGATATGCAACATTTTGTAGATAAAAATTGGACAATTAATTTATGTATATAAACATAAAAATAACGATTCAATCAAAAGATGTATGTATAATTGATTATACGTAGAGAAAATAAAAACTTAGCTTTTGGTGGAGAACAACGCTTGTAACACGTTCCCACAGACGGCGCCAATCTGTTGATGTAAAAAACTAGATTGCTCTAATTATTCAATCACAGATAAATAAATAAGACAAAGATTTTTAAAGTGGTTCGGCTAGGAATAAAGCCTACGTCCACTGTTATGCTATTGCTGAGTGTTTGCAGAATTCTTCATTACACATTCTCTCAAGAAATTCTGGTCCCTTTGAATGAGGGAGATACCATGTATTTATAGCCCTGAGGCTTACATATGAAAGGGTGGTGCATTAAATGATATACATATGAAAGGTCCTTGAGGCTATCATCTGAAAGGGTAACTCATTTAATGTTCTTCAAGCGTGTGCGTCAAGATGACAAGCAGTCAATGAACAGTTTTGAACTGTTGGTTATCTGGCAATCAATGCTGTGGTCGAGATGCAGCTTGAACCCCCTTAGTTGCTCGTCGTTCAGGAGTTCATCGGAGCACTGGAGTTCCTCGGAGTGTTGTAGTTCCTCGGGGTATCCTTGTTGCTCGGAGCGAACATGACTTGGTCGGGGGAAATAAACTTCCTCGTTGTTATTGTGCCATGTAGATTGACACGTGTCTTCTTATTATTGGTCCACGTCAGTAGATTAAATTTGGTATCAACAGCCATAATAAAATACCGATAGTTATTTACTACTCTAGGCAAGGGTCCTACCAAATTGATTCCCTAAACTGCAAATGGCAAGGGAGATGTAATAGAGGTTAGAGGTTGATGGTAGGAAACTTTTGGCATTTGTCACATTTCTCCACACATGCTGCTGCATCTTTGGCCAAGGATAACCACCAGTACCCCTGAGTTATGATCCTTTTGGGCAACGACCTTCCTCCAATATGGCTAGATAAGGAACCCTCATGCACATCTTGAAGAATATATTGCACCTCGGATGGTTTGACACATCTGAGCAACGGGAGTAATACCCCCTTCTTATACAAAGTGTCCCCTATGACTGAGAATTTGGCATCTCTGTATCTCAGTTTCCTTTTCTCAGCTTTTGATGGAGGAAGCTCCGCCTTTTTTATGTACATGCACAGGGGATACATCCACGAAGATCCTCTGTTCAGGTTCAAACAAGACCCAACGGAACTATCATCTTCTTCAATGGTCGGCCGAAGTAGTATCTCAACTGGAACTATTCGTCTAATGTAAGTTCTTTTAGCTGGGTCTAGCCTTGCAAGTGCATCGGCTCAGCCGTTGTCCAATCGAGGTATCCTCTTTAGATTCACTTCTTTGAAAATTTTCATTATTGACATTACTCTTTGCAGATACTTGGCCATTCTCTCATCCTGGGCCTCATATGCCCCCAAGATCTGATTCATAACCAATTTAGAATCACTATGGACTAGGAGATGGCCGACACTAAGAGCTCGAGCCAAGAAGAGACCTGCTACTAGGGATTCATATTCAGACTCATTGTTGGAAGACTTGAAGTTAAATCTCATAGCATACTCAATGTATGTATCGTCTGGTGCCGACACTATCAATTCGGCATCACTTCCATTTTCAAAGGAAGACCCATCAACGAAGAGGGTCCATACCGCATTGTCCACTGAGAAGTTTCCATCTATCAGGGTCCTTGTTTGAAGAGATACCTTCCTTCTTCATTCTCAATTTCCTTTTCTCCAACTATGCTTGTCTCGACGTCGTCTATAGCAGGGCCTGACATTTCTCCTGCTCTGACTGTCTACAATCTCAAATTTATCATTTTCAACCTCGGCCTCATTCCAAGTGAACTTGGCCACAATGTCTTCCAATGCCTAGCCTTTGATTGACACACTCAGCTTGTAAATAATATCAAACTCTCCTATCTCAATTTCCCAAGCCATTAGTCTCCCTGATTTCTCAAGTTTATGGATGACCTGTCTGAGCGATGAGTCAGTGAGGACGACCATGGAGTGAGCTTGGAAGTAAGGTTTTATCTTTCTAGAATCATGAATGAAATCATAAGCCAACTTCAATACCCCATTCTCTTCCCTCACAATAGCAGTGCTAATGGTCAACTTCGATACGGCTAGGTAAACATACAACTTTTCTCCCAGGAGTGGACGAGATAGGAGTAAGGGAGAATCGAGGTAGGACTGGAGGTCTTTAAAATCTTTATCACATTCCTCATTCCATTTAAAGGATTTCCTAAGGATTTTAAAAAATGGAATAAATTTATCTGTGGCCCTAGAGGCAAACCTGTTAAGGGCAACCACTCATCCAGTAAGTGTTTGAACCTCTTTGATGGTCTTGGGTTCCTTCATTTCAATCAAGGACTTTATCTTCTCTAGATTAGCCTTTATCCCCCTTTGGTTGACAATAAAGCCCAAAAACTTTCCATCTCTGACACCAAATACGCACTTAGTCGCATTGAGTTTCGTACTGTACTCATCCATAGTATCAAAGCTTTTTTCAAGGTCGGCCACATGAGTGCTAGCCTTGAGACTTTAAGTCAACATATCATCCACATAAACCTCCATGGACTTTTTAATTTGATCCTCAAACATCTTATTCACCAGACATTGATAAGTAGCCTCGACTTCTTCAGGCTGGAGGGCATCACTTTGTAGCAATACGTACCCTTGTCTGTGATGAAAGATGTTTTCTCTGAATCAATCGGGTCCATAAAGATTTGGTTGTATCTAGAATATGCATCCATAAAGCACATCAACTCATGACCTGCCATGGGGTCCACCATCTGATCAATACGAGAAAGATGAAAGTTATCTTTAGGGCAAGACTTATTTAGATTGATAAAGTCACACCCATCCTGCACTTCCCATTGACTTTTGGCATTATGACGGGATTAGATAGCCATTTCGGGTAGTTAACTTCTTAAATGAAATCAGCTTCTTTACCCCATCTCTGATAATGTCATCATTTTCATGGTAGTAGATCCTTCTCCTCTACTTAACTGGATTGGCATCTTCCACTACATTAATCTTGGGACACGTGATCTTAGTATCAATACCTAGCATGTCTTCATGACTACAGGTAAAGATGCTCCGTTTTTTCTTCAACAACTTAATGAGCTCGTCTTTGATCTCAAGCTTTAGGGCTTTGTCGACCTGGATGGTTTTTTTTTACTCGTCCTCATTGAGGATGATGGATTCTACCTCTTTCGCGGCCTCTCCCTTTTTTGATCTTTGTCTCATCCCTCGGATCAAGAGTGTCAATGTTGTAAGTAGTGGTAGTTTTTTTTATATGCCTCTCTTTCCTCAGCAGAGTTGAAGTAGCATTCACGTGCCAATGTTTTGTCTCCCTAACTTTCCCATACCCCATAAGGATTCGGGAATTTTATCATCTGGTTGATCGTTGAAGGCACGCCTTAAACTCTTTGCGTGCCACTCGTCCAAGTATGAGGTTGTAAGCTGAGAAAACGTTCTCATCCATGACAAAAAGTTAATTTTTCTAGTTAACCATTTTTGCCACTCATCCCCCATTCTTATATCCATCTCGTACATCCCTAAAGGGTGAACTTTCCCTCCGCTGAAGTCGATCAGAGGGTGGTGGCAGGGGATGAGCCTGGCCCAGCTAAGTCCCAAGGACTTGAAACAAGGGCAGAATATGACATATGCCGAAATTCCCCCATCAACTAAGATCCTCGACACCTCAAATCCATGCACTCTGTTTGTGATTACGAGAGGACGTCATGTGGAGCTAGGATACCCTAAAATCCAGTATTGAGAAGACTATTATCAGGGTGTCCATGTCCACCTTCTTCATTTTCTCCGATTTCACATTAATTAAAATTGAGTGCAAAACCTTGGCCTTTGTAGCTGTGTTTACCTTTGCCACATGAGCTTTTCTGTCAGCTACCTCAGAGCCTCCTCTTGCCAGTCCCCCACAGAACATTCCACCACCAAAGGAGATTACGTTTAACCTCTTTACTGGGACAATGTCGTCTGATGCATCACGAATATTGCATATTTGCGCCCTTTATCTTTATACATTCTAGAACTTTTATTTACTTAATGTCTATATTTATTCTCGTTAACCAAACAACCTCGGATTCGGACATATATATGTTTTGCAGGGGTTAATTGTGCTTTTATAGGTATTGGAACGCTAAAAGTGAGGTTCAGTTGCATTTCGAAGAAGTTTCGTCATCGAAAGCTACTTCAAGGGTAATTTGGCCTTTTCAAATGAACTATTTTTTATAGAATGAAGTTACCAACATTTAGATCATCAAATTATCTTTTCGTGGCCACTGGTCGTGCGTTATTTTGACTCCGTATGTGGAAGTTATGGCCATTTCTGAAAGGTTTTAGTATTTTCTTCTACTTCAAGGGATTTTGGTAATTTCATAGTGCATAATTCGGAGGGTTTCAAAACATAATCATGTATATAATTGAATTACCTTCGCTTCGGTTCCAAGCACGCCTCATTTCGATTTCGTATGAGGAAGTTATAGCCATTTTTGTGCAACGCATTAAAATTGGTTCAAAGAGGAAAAGGGGGTTGTCACCAGCCCAAGGCAAATCTCAAAATCGCGGTCGACGGGTCCCAAACATAAGGTCAACCGGTCCCATCAGATATGGACGAAAATTGACTTTTTTTGGATTTTTTCGGTTGGTTTTGTTTGGTGGTTTAAATAGAATGTTTGGGCCTTTTATTAAGGAGGGAACTTTCATTTTAGATCAGATTTTTAGGGGTTGTTCTTGGGAGCTTCCCTCTCCTCTTTTATCTTTAGTTTTCATCCATTAATACATGCTTTGATTATTTGATTTCTTGCTTTGTAGTTACTTTTCTTCCTTTGATTAATTAGTTGTTTTAGTTTATTTCTTATTTTCCTAAGTTAATTAGTTGTCTTAAATTAGTTAATTTATACATGCTTTTTAATATGATTTCTAGCTAATTTAGTCTAGGTTGTGTTGGATTGAACTCATTCCGGGTTGACATGTTGCTTTGCTTTGGTGATGGTGTTTGCGGGTCTATTTTGGGCACGTTGTCCTAGTAATTATGCTTAGGGGATTTGACAGGGCATATCATGTATGTTCCCTGCTTACGACCTTGCGTGCGTAATTTCCAGGGTATTTATTGACACCAAAATCGTTTTAGGCTTTTATTCAAATTTAGGGGCGTGATAACCCTGGATTTAATTAACTGTCGAAACGAGATGCATTTGTAATAACTCGTCGACCAATGTAACCATTTTATACTAATTAACTCGGGTGAGGGATATTCGACGCAGCCTATAGTTTTTACTCGCTTTCTTAATCTAGCTTTATTTTCCCTCACCTAGATTAAACATTTCCCTTTTCGCAACTTTTATCTTTTTATGTATAATCATCTTTTGCACTTGTATTTAGGAATATTAAACCTTATAAATTCTAGCAACTCGTCTCTGTGGATTTTCGATACCTGACTTAGCACTATACTCACCCGTTGAGTGTAGTCGTAATTAAGGTTTTTGTATAGTTTAGGTGAGCTGAATTCAAAACGGCCGGCGCGTAGGTGAGTCTCGCGCCGCGGTGAAACCCAGTCTATCAAATGGCGCTGTTTCCAGGGACTTGATGTTTTAGAATTTATTTTGATTTAGTATTTCGTATTATTTTTTTCTATTTGTATTTTTTGCTAACCTTTTTGCAGGACTTTTACATTTGGCGCTAAGAACCGCTTGAATTTTTTGCGCGCGCATCACTTTGTGGATTTCGCCACTTTGAGCCATCTTTGGGGTAAGCATGTCTTATTCCAATCCTTTCGGTAATCATTATGATAATTCTCAAAATTCCCATAAACCTATGACTTTTGTTCAATACTTAGAGTCCCAAAAAATTACAAATTCAAAAATAACTTTGGGTGAGTATTACAAAAGTCAAGCTTTGGAGTGCATATATTTTGGGGAGGAGGATAACCATTTTGGGCCTCTAATTCCTTATAATAGGAATGTTGAAACTAAAAGCTATAGCTTTCAAATTTCTTATAATAATGAGTTTGAGTAAAGTTTCGATAATAATTTTCAAACTTCTCATTTCCAAGAATTCACATCTCGGCCTATGACTTTTGGCGAGGGTTTGCTCATGTTTGAGAATGAGAGATATGAAGACCATTATCGGGAAGAAAATTGTTTGTGGGAACATGAATTGGATTTATTATTTGAATCCGACAACGATTTTTCTTCCAAAACGTTTGAAGTTGAGGAATGTTTTGAACGAAATGAGGATTTTATGCCTACTTTGGAACAAACCATTCTTGACTTGGCCCACAGTTTAATAGAGAATGAAAGTGAGGATGAAATGGATGTAGTATCCATTTGCAATGAAATGATTTTGTCCTTGGATCCTAAAGAAGAAAATTTCATTGAAAATGATCCTATCTCCTTTGAAATTCCAACTTTGAGTGATGATAACTCATCTCTTGAGTTTGAATTTCTTTCCTCCCCCTTTTCATTCTCCGTTGTCACGCCGTCACAAGTACACGATGAATCGGTGTTGAACTTTAAAACGTTTAACCCATTCACCGACGAGGAGTACTTGCTCGAGTTGCTTTCCATGAAAGAAGCTTTGCCTCCTTGTGCGCCCCCTCCCATTCCAATTTCAAAATTCTTGGGAGATGATTCAATTTTTCTTGGCCCCCATGTGTATTTGTCACCCGTCTTATCCAAATCCCCCATCTTCCCACCAAAAATTTTAATTGGGGATAGTTCATTTCTTACGCCTTACACAAGCCTTTCGTTTTTCAAACGGAATTATTATTTTTCGGGAGGCATGTATGAGTGGGAGTGTCTGCCGTGGATCTTTCAAAGCCAAATCGTATTTTGGGTGGACACTAAAAAATTTCAACTTCTAGTGTATAGTTAGTTAGAACTTAAAAATTATAGGTTGTAAATAGTTAGTTTTATTTTTCTTTATTCTTACTTATAGTCTAGTGTAATTAAGTAAAGTTTTATTTCTTCTTTTTAGTTATGCTTTGGTACTAACATGTTTTGTAGAATCATTGGACTAATACTTTCAGGAGACTGCTCCATTGTGGGTCATATCACTGTTTTCCTCTCTTTAACTTGGTTCTTAATTCAAATTGAGGACAATGTCAGGTTTTAAGTTAGGGGGTGTGGGATATTCTATCCATTCATTGGTAGTTTCTTTGATTTGATTACATGTTATTTCCAAACATGGTTTTCTTGTAAAAAATTAAAAAAATTCAAAAAGATTTTCTTTCTTTTTTCTTCTTTGTTGGGCGTTTTTCCTTTGTTTTTGATGATAAATTTTAATAATTGCCCGATCCAATAGACAACCCAATGATGTATGTTCTCGATTATATAAGTCATTAGACTTTAGTACTAATCATTGATATTATGAATAACTTCATGAATTAAACTTTAATCCCATTAGCACATGCACTTTTCTTGCTTTATTGATTTGGTTTAAGATTTTTATAACTCGGTAATCTTTTGTTGCATTGTATATACTTATAATGAGTAAGCTTTGTACCTTTCGTCGTTTGTGAGTGTTATACGCATTTTTTCCTCTTTGAAAACATTGAATTCATCGGTAATCTCTCTAATCTTTCATTGATTGTTCATTAATTGAGTTTATATCTTGAAATGTGTTACTTGATGAAGAATTTCATATATTGTTTTAACTCGAGATTTGCGTAAACTTTATGAAATGATCATAGGACAACTTTGTCATATCATCCATATTAATCTTTGTAAGGACATTTTTCTCATGTCCAATATGTTTCATTTATGTATGTCGTACGCCGCTACATTTGGCACGTCACCTCAAGATCGCACATGACGGCCTCTATCCGAATTCCGGGAATCAAGCATTCAACATCTCCATTAATGTGTCCTACATATGCCTCAACGACTTCACGTTCCACGATTTTAGGGACTTAATGCAAGTGGTACGCAAGGGAAGTCAAAACAGTGAAAAAAGGCTTGATAGGGAAGTTCAAGGGCATTTTCGTAATTTCACATCCATAGTTAGGAGGTCTGGTCAACTGGAAAGTTGAAGAGCTCGCCGCAACGAAGATACTGGAAGAAACGGCACCTCAATCCGAGCTACGGTGAAGAAGTTATGACCTTTTGAAGTTGGAGAAAATTCCTTGAAGAATGCTTTTTTTTTTTTTTAACCTCATACCAGAATGGGAACACCAAACCGGTTCGGTGTACCCCAGATGGGGTTCGGTGTACCTGTACGCTGATAAGTTTTTAAGATTTTTAACAAAGCGGGATTCTTCATATTTTTTCCTACAAATACCAACTTCGGGGGAGTTGTTTTGCAAGACTTTAGAAGACGTTTTTGAGAGTCCAAATTACTCTAGTCTTCATATTTTTGAGTCCCAAGACTCATGTTTTGATTCACACAATTTCCAAACCTTTGTGAATCTTTTGGTAACCCAAGAACACAACTTTTTAGTTTGTTCAAACCTTTGTGGAGAGATCTTTGCAACCGAGGGCTGCGTGTCATTGCTGAGGGAGTCTCTACAAAGTTTTATGGCTGCGTGTCATTGAGGAGTGCTGCGGTTCTTCCTTTGCTGATTGGACTGAGGTTCATGTGGGTTCGCTGCGTGTGGATTCATTGCTGTATTTCATTGTAAATCTTGTAAGTTGCGATTTACGCTTTATAGTGAAATAAAGGGTTTTGCCCTGCGAGGATTTTTCCTTAAACTTGGTGTCACATGATTTATTTGGTTATGGGTTGACACACACACGCACCTTAGATGCATGTTTAGGGGCTGAAATTTAATAAGTGTGCTAAATTAGAAATCGGCGAAGTTTTTCAATATCACGCATTTTCAAATTGGTATCAGAGCAGGTTACGCTAATTTATTGCGTATTCCTATTTTCCGCAAAATCGTGTGATATTGATTTTTTTAAATCAATTTTGTGAAAAATTCGTATTTTTTTCTATGGAGCACTTATATAATCAGATGCCTATTTTTGATGGGTCTAATTATGCCTATTGGAAAGCTCGTATGAAATCGATTTTAAAATCTATTGACGAGCGGGTTAGGTTGCTTTGCGAAAATGGTTAGACTCCTCCCACGGTCACTGTTAATAACATCACCTCTCTAAAACCCGTGTCAGCCTGGACTGAGGATGATTATAAGTTGTCCAATTTTAACTCCCGTGGTCTGAGTGCTATTTCTGGTGCTATCACTCCTGATGAGTATCGCTGAATCATGACGTGCTCCACGTCTAAGGAGGCTTGGGATGTTTTGAAACTGACACATGAGGGTACGAACGCTGTTAAAGAGTCTAAGTTACAAAATCTGGCCACCCAATTTGAGACTATCACCATGTCTGAGTCCGAATGCTTTGATGAATTTTATGCACGTTTGTCAGACATTGTTAACACTAGTTTTAATTTGGGTGAGGTGATTGATAACACGCGTGTCGTTAAAAATATTTTGAGAGCTATTCCAAAACGCTTTATTCCGAAAGTCACTGTTTTGAACTCTTTGGGAAATCTGAAATCACTTAAGTTGGAAGAACTTGTAGGAGATCTTTAAACCTATGAGATAGACATGTTTCCTAAAACCATTAAGGCTAAGGATAATGGTATTGCTTTAAAGACTCATTTTAAGAAAAAGAAAGAAAAAGTTTGTGAGTCCGATTCTGAGGGAGATTTTGATTTTAATGATATGGCCTTGTTTGCGAAAAATTTTAAAAAAATTCTCAACATGAACAAAAATAATTCTTCCAATAAAAGGAATTTTTTTGAGAAAAATAAAAAGAAAGCAAAGGCCCAAGAAAGTAATGAGAGGAATGAATCTGATGAGGAGTGTGAGGAAGATTTAGAGAACATCACCTGTTTTGAATGTGGGGGTAAGGGACATAAGTCGTTTGAGTGTCCTACTTGGCTTAGAAAGAAAGGGAAGAAAGTAGCCATGCCTGCCACACTTAGTGATGATGAGGGAGATGAGTCGGATAAAGGTTTAGGACATGGGATGGTTGTCGCCTTTTCTAGTCGTGTAAGCACACCCATTTTGTCTCACAAAAGTGCACACGAGAGCGATAATAGTGATTCATGTTCTTCGAGTGAGGGAGAAAGTGAAAGTGAGAGTGGAGATGAAAGTGAGCTCCAAAAATCCTTTAGAGAGTGTCCTACTTGGCTTAGAAAGAAAGGGAAGAAAGTAGCCATGCCTGCCACACTTAGTGATGATGAGGGAGATGAGTCGGATAAAGGTTTAGGACATGGGATGGTTGTCGCCTTTTCTAGTCGTGTAAGCACACCCATTTTGTCTCACAAAAGTGCACACGAGAGCGATAATAGTGATTCATGTTCTTCGAGTGAGGGAGAAAGTGAAAGTGAGAGTGGAGATGAAAGTGAGCTCCAAAAATCCTTTAGAGAGTTGTACACCGAGACCTTGAAAACAAAAAGGTATAATAGGGATTTAGGTCGTCGGGTTTTAGATTTGGAGAAAGAGAAGGAGGTTTTGAGAAAGGAGAAGTGTGATTTGGCCGACACGTTGTCTAGTCTGACGACATGTGTATCCCAACTCGAGAGTGATCTCGAACGTGCCCGGGAGGTCAAAGTCAAGTTTGAGAACGCACCTAAGAAGGTTGAAAAGGTGGTTCTTAAGGGTAAAGGTGAGAAGTTAGGAATAAGTCATGACGGTGCTTCTGCTTCCCAATTAGCACCCGAGCCGGTTCCCACTTTAGTGACAGTTTCACATGTGTCTCACCCTAACCCACCTAGGCGTCCCATTCCTATTAGGAAAGTGCGTCCTAGAGTTTTTGAGAGAGGTGTTCCTAGGCCTATTTATGTCTGCTCACATTGCAAGAGGAGAGGTCACCTTAGGGAATTTTGCTTTAAGTTGGGGTATGTGTCACGTTTTACTTCTACACGTGTTTCTGCCACACATGCACCCACACATGATACTTTACATGCTCCCGGAGACTACATGAGAAAATTTGCACATTTAGGTGAGCAAGTTAAGTTTTTAGTCAAATCTTCACAAGAATTGATGGAGGTTTTTCATAAGTTGTCACCACCTTTGGAAAATCCCTCCGCACCAAATGATTGAGGTTTGACTTGTTTACTAGCATAGGGTGATTTTCATGATGACATTGTTTGCCTATTGCTAGTATGTATCATTTTTGTATATATTTTTTTTGAAATTTTTTTGAAAAATACAAAAAGATTTTATTTTGATAAAATTTTTGAAAAATTCAAAAAGAGATTTGCCTTTTATGGATGAGCATTTAAGATAGCCAAGTCACAACTTCATTCCATATATCCATGTGACTGTTTGATAGAGATTTGAGAGGCTACATCATTTCATCCATGTGCTTAACATTGTTTGGAGTCCTTGAGATGTAATTAGTGATATTTCCTATATGCTTGACTCCTATATCCTTTAATGCACACATGCACTGCTATATTTGATTATTGCACTTGTCTATCACATATTGGCTTGAGTGTTTCTATCTCAATTTTGTCTATACAATGTATAAAATGCGATAAAACTTGACAAGATTGGATTGCATGTAAAAACCGTTTTGGTGAGACTGTGTGATTATTTGCATAACGGGGAGGGGCTGCGAAAGTTGATTCTTATCCTTTGCGCAAAAGCCACCGTTAAAAAGGACCTAAAAAATTGAGTAATTTTATTATCCGAGGTCCAAAGAGGTTAAAAGAGCCCCCAAAAAAATGATATGGCAATAAAAAGCAATTCATGCCAAATATGGGCATTTAGGTTTCACCCAATTCTCCAAAGTTTGAGAATTTAGTATACCTCTATTCAAAATATAAATCTGAGGGAGTTTGGTTGGAGATTGATAACGGGTTTGCACTTCCTTGAAAGTCCTGAAAAAGCATGAAAATCATTTTGGACGTTATTGGTGTAGAAATCACTTTGAGCTTTGATTTGTATATTTGATATAGTCAATGTCTTATATTTCCTATCTCTTACACCAAAGGAAGCATTTGAGTTCATTCATTAGGAATATCCAATATTCATCGTGCACATATGTCATGTTTGTATGCTTTGATTTTCCTATCGAATTTTGATCACACACATTCTTTTACGCTATCACCGACTTGGTTATTTTATGTTCATTCATGGTGTGATTTTATACCGTGACACCCCGATTTTGCTTGTTTGATTCATTCTTCTTATTTGTCTATTTGGGGACATCATAAAAAGGGGGAGAAAGAATTATCATTTTATGGGGGAGTTTGAATTTTGGGGGAGTTTTGAGATTTGACTTATGCTTATCATATATTGGTATCTATGTTTATCTCATTTCAAACTCGATACGTCACTTGGTATTTTTTTTCTTTTTCTCATGTGTGTAGGTACTACAATGATGATCTCTGAATTGCACACCCTGATGAGAAAAGATTTGAGATTCCTGAACATTTGAAGAACAAACGATGAAGACTATTCATTTGTACCTTTTCCAGTTTTGGGTTCATGGGAGGGTAGATTTGTATAGGCAATTTCATATTTGATAATTCGTATTTTTTATGTATGTACCGGCATAGACATAGGGAGAGATTTGTAAGGACATTTTTCTCATGTCCAATATGTTTCATTTATGTATGTCGTACGCCGCTACATTTGGCACGTCACCTCAAGATCGCACATGACGGCCTCTATCCGAATTCCGGGAATCAAGCATTCAACTTCTCCATTAATGTGTCCTACATATGCCTCAACGAATTCACGTTCCACGATTTTAGGGACTTAATGCAAGTGGTACGCAAGGGAAGTCAAAACAGTGAAAAAAGGCTTGATAGGGAAGTTCAAGGGCATTTTCGTAATTTCACATCCATAGTTAGGAGGTCTGGTCAACTGGAAAGTTGAAGATCTCGCCGTAACGAAGATACTGGAAGAAACGTCACCTCAATCCGAGCTACGGTGAAGAAGTTATGACCTTTTGAAGTTGGAGAAAATTCCTTGAAGAATGCTGTTTTTTTTTTAACCTCATACCAGAATGGGAACACCAAACCGGTTCGGTGTACCCCAGATGGGGTTCGGTGTACCTGTACGCTGATAAGTTTTTAAGAGTTTTAACAAAGCGGGATTCTTCGTATTTTTTCCTATAAATACCAACTTCGGGGGAGTTGTTTTGCAAGACTTTAGAAGACGTTTTTGAGAGTCCAAATTACTCTAGTCTTCATATTTTTGAGTCCCAAGACTCATGTTTTGATTCACACAATTGCCAAACCTTTGTGAATCTTTTGGTAACCCAAGAACACAACTTTTTAGTTTGTTCAAACCTTTGTGGAGAGATCTTTGCAACCGAGGGTTGCGTGTCATTGCTGAGGGAGTCTCTACAAAGTTTTATGGCTGCGTGTCATTGAGGAGTGCTGCGGTTCTTCCTTTGCTGATTGGACTGAGGTTCATGTGGGTTCGCTGCGTGTGGATTCATTGTTGTATTTCATTGTAAATCTTGTAAGTTGCGATTTACGCTTTATAGTGAAATAAAAGGTTTTGCCCTGCGGGGATTTTTCCTTAAACTTGGTGTCACATGATTTATTTGGTTATGGGTTGACACACACACGCACCTTAGATGCATGTTTAGGGGCTGAAATTTAATAAGTGTGCTAAATTAGAAATCTGCAAAGTTTTTCAATATCATGCATTTTCAATCTTGACATCACCTTATATGTTTTTCCTCATCAACCCCTTTAAGCCTTATTATAGCCTTTTATTTCATGCCCTAAAATCCCATTACCAACTCCACATTGGAGTTATAAGCCATACATATTACCTTATGTATCTTTGTTTGGAATGATACATGGGATTGAATAATGTTGTGTTGCGGTTGCAATTAGGCATGTGAGAGTGAAAAGTAAAGAAATAAAATGAGAAGTGAAAAAGAGAGAAAAGGAGAAAGTAGAAAACAACAGAAAATAAAAGAAAAAGTGAAAAAAAAGATAAGAAAAGCAAAGAGAAAGTTGTATATTGTGTTTATAGTGGTCGAATAAGCTTTGTTTACTCTCCCGATTGTTAAATTCAATGCCTTTTATGGAACTTGTTTTCCAATTTTGGAATTGCCCGCATTTTCCAATTATTCCAAGTTTTCATCCTAAACACTTTTAATCCGTATATACATGCATTCATTTCGTACCCTAGCCAAACCTACATTATAACCCTATTAAAGTCCTATGTGATCTTAAGTAGATTTAATTTAAAAGTTGAAATAGTTTTGATAATCGGTGAAAATGCATTTCACCTCCTTTAATGTGCGGTATCTTTTATTGAGATTACATTTTTTCGTTTTATATATAGCGTTCTTCATCTGTGACATGTGTGCGCCCTAGTTTCCATTCACATTTACTCCTTATGCCCGCATGTCCCGTATGTTAGCTCCCTGTTTCGAGTGAATTCACTTGATGAGTGTAATTCCCGTGAGGATTGAATATATGTTTTCTTTAATGTTTATCCGTTTTATATAAGTTTTTTCTAAATCATATTTTGCATGTACTCGCTCCCCTCCCACATTTTAAGGTTTCAATTCTATGAGGTGCGTTATATAATGTTAATGATTCGAACTTTTGTGTGAATTCATTCACTTTGCTAATAATGCATATGAGATATTTTTTGCTTTTGTTGGGCTTGTCGCATGTTGGTTTGGGCATATTTTGAGGAAACTATACAATGTTTGTGGGTATCATCCCTGAAAACCCTCACGAGACGACACTCATCCACTAGGGTAACCTAGGGGTTTAACGACTTATTGCATATGCTAAATGCAATCGTGTTCCCTACGAAAGTGGCAATTATATTTTGATGCATATACGTTTTGTATTTCCTTCTGTGGACTGGTTTTGTGTCTTTCATCACTAGGGACTAGAATGTCTAAGTTAGGGGTTGTGATACATCACGAATATTGTATATTTGCTCCCTTTCTGGCACTTTTACGTTCTTAATGTCTATATTTATGCTCGTTAACCAGACAACCATGGATTTGGATATATATATGTTTTGAAGGGGTTAATTATGCTTTTGTAGGTATTGGAACGGTAAAAGTGAGGTCTGTCTGCATTTCGAAGAAGTTTCGTCGTCGAATGCTACTTCAAAAGCAATTTAGTCTTTCCAAACTCACTATTTTTTATGTAATTAAGTTACCAACATGTATATCATCAAATTATCTTTTGGTGGCAACTAATCGTGCATCATTCTGACTCCGTATGTGGAAGTTATGGACATTTTTGAAAGATTTTGATATTTTCTTCTACCTCAAGGGCATTTTGGTAACTTCATACTTCATAATTTGGAGGGTTTAAAAACAGAATCATGTAGAGAATTGAATTAGCTTCGCGTCGGTTCCGACCACGTCCCATTTCGATGTCGTATGAGGAAGTTATAGTCGTTTCCGTGCAATGTAACGAAATTGGTTCAAGGAGGAAAAGGGGGTTGTCTCCAGCCCAAGGCAAATCTCAAAACTGCGGTCGAATGGTCCCAAACATGAGGTCGACCAGTCGCATCAGATATGGACGAAAATTGACTTATTTTGGGTTTTTTATCTTAGTTTTGTTTGGGTTTTTTTGGGGGGGTATAAATAGAATGTTTGGTGTTTTTAATAAGGAGGGAACTTTCAATTTAGATCAGATTTTTGGGGGTTGTTCTTGGGAGATTCCCTCTCCTCTTTTATCTTTAGTTTCCACCCATTTATGTAAGTAAACTACTATTCATTGTCTCTTTTCCATTAATATATGCTTTGATTACTTGATTTCTTGCTTTGTAGTTACTTTTCTTGCTTTGATTAATTAGTTGTTGTAGTTTATTTCTTGTTTTCCTTAGTTAATTAGTTGTCTTAAATTAGTTAATTTATACATGATTTTTAATATGATTTCTAGCTAATTTAGTCTAGGTTGTGTCAGATTGAACTCATTTCGGGTTGACATGTTGCTTTTCTTTGGTGATGGCATTTACGGGTCTATTTCGGGTGCATTGTCCTAGTTATTACGCCTAGGGGATTTGACGGGGCATATCATGTATTTTCCATGCTTACGAACTTCTGTGCGTAATTTCCAGGGTATTTGTTGACACAAAAATCGTATTAGGCTTTTATGCAAATTTAGGGGCGTGACAACCCCTGATTTAATTAACTGTCGAAACGAGACGCATTTCTAATAACTCGTCGACCCATGTAAGCATTTTATACTAATTAACTCGAGTGAGGGATATTCGACGCAACCTATAGTTTTTACTCGCTTTCCTAATATTGATTTATTTTCCCTCGCCTAAATTAAACATTTCCCTTTTTGCACCTTTTCCCTTTTTGTGTATAATCATCTTTTACACTTTTATTTAGGAATATTAAACCTTATAAATTCAAGCAACTCGTCTTTGTGTATTTTTGATACCCGACTTACCACTATACTCACCCGTTGAGTGTAGTTGTAATTTAGTTTTTTGTATAGTTTAGGTGAGTCGAATTCTAAACGATCGGCGCGTAGGTGACTCTCGCGCCGCGGTGAAACCTAGTCTATAAAATGATGTCGTTGCCAGGGACTTGATGTTTTAGAATTTATTTGATTTAGTATTTCGTATTATTTTTTTCCAATTTGTATTTTTTGCGAACCTTTTTGCAGGACTTTTACATTTGAGCGCTAAGAACCGCTTGAATTTTTTGCGCGCGCATCACTTTGTGGATTTCGCCACTTTGAGCCATCTTTGGGGTAAGCATGTCTTACTATTCCAATCCTTTTGGTTACCATTATGATAATTCTCAAAATTCTCATAAACCTATGACTTTTGGTCAATACTTAGAGTCCCAAAAAATTACAAATTCAAAAATAACTTTCGGTGAGTATTACAAAAGTCAAGCTTTGGAGTGCGAGTATTTTGAGGAGGATGATAACGATTTTGGGCCTCTAATTCCGTATAATAGAAATGTTGAAACTAAAAGATATAACTTTCATAATTCTTATAATAATGAGTTTGAGTATAGTTTCGATGGTAATTTTCAAACTTCACATTTCCAATAATCCGCAACTCGGCCTATGACTTTCGACGAGGTTTTGCTCATGCTTGAGAATGAGAGGTATTAAGACCATTATCGGGAATAAAATTGTTTGTGGGAACATGAATTGGATTTATTATTTGAATCCGACGATGATTTTTCTTCCGAAAGTTTTGAAGTTGAGGAATGTTTTGAACCAAATGAGGATTTTATGCCTACTTTGGAACAAACCATTCTTGACTTGGCCCATAGTTTAATAGAGAATGAAAGTGAGGATGAAATGGACGTGGTATCCATTTGAAGTGAAATGATTTCCTCTTTCGATACCAAAGAAGAAAATTTCATTGAAAATGATCCTATCTCCTTTGAAATTCCAACTTTGAGCGATGATAACTCATCTTTTGAGTTTGAATTTCTTTCCTCTCCCTTTTCATTATCTGTTTTCACACCGTCACAAGTACCCTATGAATCGGTACCGAGCTTTAAAACGTTTAACCCGTTCACCGACGAGGAGTACTTACTCGAGTTGCTTTCCACGAAAGAATCTTTTCCTCCTTGTGCGCCCCCTCCCATTTCAATTTCAAAATTGATGGGAGATGATTCAATTTTTCTCGTCCCCCATGTGTATTTGTCACCCATCTCATCCAAATCCCCCATCCTCCCGCCAAAAATTTTAATTGGGGATGGTTGATTTCTTACTCCCTACACAAATCTTCCGTTGTTCAAACATAATTATTATTTTTCAGGAGGCATGTATGAGTAGGAGGGTTCGCCATGGATATTTCAAAGCCAACTCGTATTTTGGGTGGACCCTAAAAAATTTCAACTTCTAGTGTATAGTTAGTTAGAACTTAAAAATTGTAGGTTGTAAATAGTTAGTTTTATTTTTCTTTATTCTTACTTATAGTCTAGTGTAACTAGGTAAAGTTTTATTTTTTGTTTTTAGTTATGCTTTGGTACTAACATGTTTTGTAGAATCATTGGACTTACACTTTCAGGAGATCGCTCCATTGTGGGTAATATCACTGTTTTCCTCTCTTTAACTTGGTTCTTAATTCACATACAGGACATTGTCAGGTTTTAAGTTAGGGGGTGTGTGGTATTCTATCCATTCATTGGTAATTTCTTTTATTTGATTATATGTTATTTCCAAACATGGTTTTCTTGTAAAAAAATAAAAATTTCAAAAAGATTTTCGTTCTTTTTTCTTCTTTGTTGGGCATTTTTCCTTTCTTTCTAATGATAAATTTTAATAATTGCCCGATCCAATAAACAACCCAATAATGTATGTTCTCGATTATATAAGTCATTTAACTTTAGTCCTAGTCATTGATATTATGAATAACTTAATTAATTAAACTTTAATCCCATGAGCACATGCACTTTTCTTGCTTTATTGATTTCGTTTAAGATTTTTATAACTCGGTAATCTTTTGTTGCATTCTATATACTTACACCGAGTAAGCTTTGTACCTTTCGTCGTTTGCGAATGTTATACACATTGTTTCCTCTTTTAAAACGTTGAATTCATAAAGAACTATTTTTTAAATTAATTTGAACAGTTTATTGAAAAAATAAAAAACTCGTTCGAAGTTTTCTCCAGGTCGTTCGAACGACCTGGATCTAACGACATTCCCCAGGCTATAGTAGAAAATCGTTAGAAATGTTGTTCGAACCATCTCGTTCGAACGAGATTTCTAACGACCTATAAAATTCAACACTGTAATTCCATTAGATAACTCGTTCGAACAACAGGTCGTTCGAACGAGTTCTGCCATATCTGAAAATTTTAACTTATTTTTTAGCAGTTATTTTCCAACAACTGTTTTGGTCCACTACTTTTTCAGTTACATCATATGGACGAAAATGAGTTTCTCAACCTAAGGAAGTTTCATATTCTCTTCATAGAATTTTTTATAACTTCCCTCTTTTTGGTAAAATCAATATCAAACACCATTTTCAACTTTTGAAACAAAACCCCTTCAATCATCTTAACATTCAACAAGCAAGTTTGCGATGGATCTCTGCATTCAAGCTTAGTGGCGACGGTGGTCTTGGGCTTCGATGGATACCGCGACACGAGGAGTGTCGAACAACGCGTTGGAGCTTCGCGTACTATAAATTCGGAAGTCGAGGACGACGTAAGCATTTTTTGAGTGAGTCAATGTCTGTAAGTCTTTTGAGTCTCTTGTAACACCTATTTTGTAGTGGATTTTGTCTAGGCCCAGCCGTCCGAGGTTTTTCCCATTTGGGTTTTCCACGTACATTGGCGCGTTATGGTTGTGATTTTTGAAATTTACTTTATTAAATCACCTAGATGTATGCTTAGGATAAAATGGATAAAATTGGAATAATTTTATTTTAATTAACCAAGTTATCAATCTCATTGCATTAATTGAAATTTTTTCTTGCAAACTTGTGAATCTGCTACATAAATTAAAATTGGATAATATCTTTTCTTAGCTAATTTTAAATTGGATTGCGTGTGTGTATTCCACGAATTAAACTAAGAATATATAACCTTGCAACTTCAAATTGGCATCAGAGCTAGTCTCTAAAAGTTATTTAGATGAATCCTAGAGGTTATATGGATAGTTTTTCGTCGAATAGACTACCTTTGTTTGATGGAACTAATTACACCTATTGGAAAGCACGTATGAAATCTACCCTTAAATCAATTGAGGAACATGTTTGGGTTATTGTTGAAAGAGGATGGTCTCCTCCTACTATGGTATTTAATGATGAAATTATTTTGACTCCTGTAGAACAGTGGCGTGAGGAAGAACTAAAATGGTGCAACTTTAACTCTAAAGGTTTAAATGCCTTATTTGGTGCGGTGTCCCCCAATGAGTTTCGTCGTATAATGACGTGAAAATGTCAAAGGAAGATTGGAATATTCTCCAAGTTACTCATGAGGGAACCAGTTTAGTTAAAGCTTCAAAATTTCAAAACTTAACAACCCAATTTGAAACGATCACCATGAAAGAATGTGAAACATTTGATGAGTTTTATGCCCGTATATCTGATATTGTTAACTCTTGTTTTAACTTAGGTGAAAAAAATACCTGAAGATCGTGTTGTTAAGAAAATCCTTAGATGTCTTCCTAAGAGATTCATACCTAAAGTCACTGTTCTTAATTCATTAGGAAATCTAAATACTTTAAAACTTAAAGAACTTATTGGTGATCTTCAAACTTATGAACTAGATATGTTTCCTAAAGATATCAAAAGCAAAGATAAAGGTGTTGCCTTAAAAGTCATGAAAGTAGATGTGTCTGATTCTGATGAGTCTGACATAGATCCTGATAATATAGCTTTATTTGCTAAAAAAATTAAAAAAATTCTCAAATTCAAAAAGCAAAACTCTAAATTTGAAAAACCAAAATTTGAGAACAAAAACAAAGGAAATAGAAAATTCAATAATCAGGATCCAAAGAAGTTAAACAAAGATAATTTTAAAAAGGATGATTCAAAGAGATGCTTTGAGTGTGAGGGACGTGGGCATAGAGCATTCGAGTGCCCTACAAAACTTAAAAGACAAGGCAAAGAAAAAAAAGTTTTCAATGCCACTCTAAGCGATAGTGATAACGAGTCTGAATACTCTAATGACTCTAACCCGTCTAGAAATAACTTCACTGCCTTTATGGAAAGCCATGCTAGTAATTCAAGTGTGTCATACCTTAATGTTAACCATTACGAGAAAAATCTTGAGGTTGTTTCCACTCATTCTACTAATAGCGATGAAAAAGAGTGTGATAGTGAAATAGATGAGAGTGAAATGCAATCCGCTTATTCTGAACTTTACACTGAATCTCTTTGTATTAAAAAAGTTAACAAAAGATTAACCTTTAAAATCTTAACTTTAGAAAAAGAGTTGAAAGGCCTGAAGTAGAAGGAGGCTTTAGTTAGTCAACTCGAGGAAATTAAGATATCTCTTTCTGAGAAGCTTATCTTGATAGGTAAAGAAAAATGTGACTTAATTATCTCCTTGGAAGGTGTTAACAAAGATCTTAATGAGTCTTTAGAGATTAGAAAATCTCTCGAAGCAAAAATTGCCCAACTTGAAAAAAATCTCGAGTCCTCTCATGAAGTTAAAGTCACACTCGAGGATAATTCAGGCAGAATGGAAAAATTATTTCTAGGTCCGGTTTTAGGATATAAGGAGAAAGGTTATCAAGAGAGAAAGGGTATAGGATATGAAGACTGAGATTCATCAAAAGTCAAACCCGAACCTGTATCTAAGTTTTTTACCAAATCTAATGTTTCTAAAATAAGTCCTACTATTCAATCTACAAAATCTAGTCCAAAATAACCGTATGTATGCACTTATTGTCACAAACGGGATCATCTCAAAGATTTTTGCTACAAGCTTGGAAAGAACTCTCATTCCACTCCTTCTAAACAACACTATAGCTCCTTAGCTAGTCTTAAGAGCCAAGTTGAGTATCTAGCCAGTACTTCTAAATGTCTAATAGAAGAGTTTCTTTGGTTTTTTAAAGTCCAAGGAAATAATTCTAATTATAACACTAGATCTAACAAAGGAAAGAAAACAACTCAAGCTTGGGTTAAGAAAAATCACACCAATATAGCTTTTGTTTCTCATGTTGAACTTTAGGCTCAAAATACCTCACAATGGTACTTTGATAGTGGTTGTTCGAGACATATGACTGGTGATAAATCTCTATTTACCACTCTTGAAAACTATAAAGATGGTAAAGTCACCTTTGGGGATAGTAGGAAATCTCGGATCATGGGTAGAGGATCTATTGAAATCTTCGAGTTTCCTAAACTTGAAAATGTCCTTTATGTTGATGGTCTTAAGGCTAATTTGATAAGTATTAGCCAATTATGTGATGAAAATCTTGATGTTAAATTTAGTCAATCAGAGTGCACTATATATGATCAATCAGGTGAATCTATTTTACAAGGTGTTAGAACTAGTGACAATTGCTATGGAATTATTCCTAAATCATCTTTAGTTTGCAATAGTGCAAAAGTCTCATCTGCCAATCTTTGGCATCAAAGATTAGGTCATGTAAACTTTAGAGATCTTAATAGATTAGTGAGAAAAGAGCTAGTTCGAGGCTTACCACCACTTGGAAATCCAACCTCCACTATTTGTGGGTCGTGTCAATTAGGAAAGCAAATTAAGAGTCCTCATAAGAAGTTAAACACTATAACTACCTCTCGTGTCTTAGAATTGATACACATGGACCTTATGGGTCCCACTCGTACTGAGAGCATTGGAGGAAAAAGATATATCTTAGTAATGGTGGATGATTTTTTTAGGTACTCTATTGTAGGCTTTCTAAGAGAAAATTTTGAGACGGTTGATTTTCTTACTGTTAAGTGTAGAACTCTTCAAAATCAACACGGTGTTACCATAAATCACTTTAGGAGTGATAATGGAACCGAATTCAAGGAGTCCGATGTGAATGCCTTTTGTCATGAAATAGGAATTAAACATGAATTCTCGACCATTCGAACTCCACGACAAAATGGTATAGTTGAAAGAAAAAATCGAACGATCCAAGAAATGGCAAGATCTATGCTCCTAGGAAGAAATGTGTCCCGTAGGTTTTGGGCCGAAGCTGTTAACACTGCATGTCACACCATAAATAGGGTTTATTTGCGTCCTAACACTAACAAAACACCATATGAATTGTGGATGGGTAAGAAACCTAATTTGTCCTACTTTAGAGTGTTTGGTAGTTCGTGCTATATTCTTCGAGATTGGGAACTTCTAGCAAATTTGACTCAAGGAGTGATCAAGGTATATTCCTAGGGTATTGTCAAAACAGTAGAGCCTTTAGAGTATTAAACTTAAGTACCTTTAAAGTCATGGAATCAATTAATGTTGTCATAAAAGACGATGCTCCGCCCACATCAGTTGATAATGAGGATGATTTGTCATGTGAGTGTGATGTTGTGTCCAATGTTGAAAGTATTTAAAATCAAAATGGCTTGGTTATTCCCACTACTGAGAAAAAGGATCATACTCCTTGGTTGCGTAAAAGTCATGACACTTCAAAAATTATAGGAGATACCGAGGTAGGTGTCAAGACTAGGGCGCAATTAGAAAATGAAGTTACCTATTTATGCTATACTTCTAAAATTGAACCTAAAAACTTTAAAGAAGCATTAAAAGATGAACATTGGATTTATTCTATGCAAGAAGAACTGTTTCAATTTAAGAAAAATGATGTTTAGGAATTAGTCCCTGGGGTTTCTAATACAAATGTCATTGGCACCAAATTTATTTTCAAAAATAAAATGGATGAAAATGGTGTCATTGTTCATAATAAAGCTAGATTGGTTGCACAAGGATACACCCAAATAGAAGGTGTTGACTCTGAAGAAACTTTTGCTCCTGTTGCAAGGTTAGAATTGGTTCGCCTTTTACTCGCCATAGCATGTCACCTCCAATTTAAATTATATCAAATGGATGTAAAAATTGACTTTTTAAATGGTATTATTCAAGAAGAAGTGTATGTTGAACAACCGAAAGGGTTTGAAGACCCAAAGCATCCTAATCATGTCTTCTTCCTGAAGAAAGAGCTATATGGCTTGAAACAAGCACCCTGTGCTTGGTATGAAAGACTCACTTCTTATCTCCTTTCTCGTGGCTTTTTGAGAGGGGGAGTAGATATGACACTTTTCTTTCGCCATTATGAAAAATCTATCCTAGTTGCTCAAGTATATGTCGACGTCATAGTGTTCGGGTCTACGTGTGATAAACATACTCAAATTTTTTCAAAAGAAATGAACAATGAATTTAAGATCAGTATGGTAGGTGAACTTACTTTCTTTCTAGGTCTTCAAGTTCGTCAACTCGAAAGTGGGATATTTTTGTCCCAAACTAAGTATGCTAAAGACCTTGTTAAGAAATTTAAACTCGAATCAGCTAATTATGCACGCACTCCTATGAGTTCATCGATTAAACTTAGTAAGGATACCGAAGGAAAGGATGTAGAGAACACACTTTTTAGAAGTATGATAGGTAATTTACTTTACCTAACCTCTAGTCGTCCGGATATTTCCTTTAGTATACGAGTTTGTGCACGCTATCAATCCGCTCCAAAAGAGTCTCATTTACTTGCCATCAAACGTATTATCAAATATGTGAGTGGGACCCTATTTTTTGGAATTTGGTATCCCTTAGACACAAATGATTGTCTATAGGCCTATTCGGACGCCGATTGGGCAGGAGATGTTGATGAATGTAAAAGTACATCTGGCGGTTGTTTCTATTTTGGAAGTGCACTTGTCTCATGGATGATCAAGAAACAAAATTCTATTTCTTTGTCCACGACGGACGCCGAATACATTGCCACCGGGAGTTATTGCACTCAACTCATTTGGATGAAACAAATGTTGGAAGATTACGGTATTTCCCAAGGCACTATGACTATCTATTTGCGACAATACTAGTGCAATTCACATTTCTCTTAATCCCGCTCAACATTCTAGAACCAAGCATATTAGGATCCATGAATATTTTATTCGTGACTTGGTTGAAGAGAAAATCGTTTCTCTAATCTTCATTTCTACGGATAAAAAATTGGTCGATATCTTTACTAAACCTCTAGATGCCCTTTGGTTTGAAAACCTTAGGAAATCAATTGGGGTTTGCTCAATTGAATGAGATCAAAATCATCTCTCTAGTTTAAGTTGTTTCTCTTGTATATATTTTTATACCTATGAACTAAATTTCTTTTGTATATATTTTATTCAAAAGCTCAAAAATATTTTTCTCTTATTTTCAAGGAAAAACAGGAATGGTTAGAAAAGCTTTCAATTTTTTTTGTCCATATGGTTTTGTGGTCGCTATATTCGGATCACTATCTTTTTCCATGTCCACGTGGCCTTCGATGAGTAGTTAATCCAGACCTTGTTTATCTTGTGCACAAAAATGTCAGTTTATGATATGTATTTCTTTGATTTCCTCACACCTTTGCCTCTTTGCACACACCGTTCACGAAATATTGCGGATATCTTGTTCACATTGTACTTGCAAAGTGAGATTTGGTGTTATCTTCTCAATCATGTCACATCTATTATAAGCAATCAAAATTGTGCATGACCATCCATTACTCAGATTGAAATAAAAATGATTATATTCTTCTGGTTGGTTTCCATTTCAAGCAATGGACTCGGGCTGCGAAAAACATAAAGTTTTTGCGTGAAAAGCCCCCATTTGCATTCTCGATTGTGTGCCTAAAATAGTAGCATTGAAAATGATATATAATGCCAAGGAAAAAATAATTAGCTTCATTGATTCTTAAAAAAGAATAGTCTCAATCTATTATTGTTCATGGGAGATATTAGTTGAAGATCAATGGGCATGCACATTTAATCGATTCATTGCTTTCTCATTGTGACAGTATTGGCGAGAGAATCATCTATTTTGTATGCTTGTTGCATTCGTGTTTAAGTGTTCAATAATATTTCCTTTTGACACAAGGCTAATGTGAGTGAATATTGCATTTATATATTGTTTGGAATTCCGCTCTTGTACATTGGTTTGGCTAAAAACTCTCACTCGTATTGTTCACACCCCTATATTCTCGCTTCCACTATTTGGATATGTTGCCACAAGCAAGGACTATTAAAATCCACATTTTAGCATCTTTCTGGCCTTCCCAATTCCAATTCTTATGTTATTTTTAAAACTATTTTATTTTTATTTTTATTTTAAAATATTAATTTTCATCAGAAATTCTCGTTCGAACGAGATTTCTGATGAAATTTTTGACCTCCTTTCTAGAACTTCATTCGTAATGTCGTTTGAATGAAAAGTTCGTTCGAACGAACTTCTAACGAGATCTCTAACGAAATTCCCAATCCGCTTCTGGAACTTCGTTCGAAAGACATCGTTTGAACGACATCATTCGTTCGAATGACCTGGGTTTAAAAACCGCAATTTCTCTTCCCCAAAAACTGCCGCCTCAACCTCTTTTTTCTCTCTCCTCCTGCCCACGTTTCCCCATATCCTCATTTCCCAAATTTTTTTCTCCCACTCTCTCTTCCATTTTCTCACGCTCTCTTCCTCTCTTCCTTATCTTTTTCACCTCCCATTATTCCTCTCTCCCACTCTCTCATTTTCCCAATGATTCCAACTCCCTTTACCTCCTCCATTGACCTCATTTCTCCCACCCCTTTGCTCTGTAGATTTCTGATTTGCGGTTTACCTCTTCACTTCGAGGTATCATTTTTTTACATTGCTCTCCATATATATATATATATATATATATATATATATATATATATATATATATATATACACACACATATATATATATGCTATTGGGTCACATTTTTAATCTAAAACGATTTCTTCTTTTGTTATCCAACTTTCATATATAAATTTGTGTATATCTCTACAATTTTTTTGTGGCCATTTTATTTTCTCTGATTTTTGTTTGTGTTGCCCCTAGTTAAGCTATATTCCATGATAATATCAGTTTTCTCAAATTATTTTTTTTAATTTCATGGAATTTATCTTAAATAAATTTTTTTCCTTTTATTTTCATTTATACCTAACGGAGGATGGGCTTATTACTGATTAGTTTGTTGGATTGTTGGTGTGTTTGGTAGTTTGGTTGGAATTTTGTTCGGGTAGGTTCTAGTCTCATTCTAGTTTAACATGGCCCGTAACCATCGCCCACGTTGCATTGGTGACTCTCCCGAGGAACGATCCTCTTCCTCTGATGAGGATTCTAATGCCAATGCAGCTATCCCTGACCTTAAATTGCATTGGGGTTCACTCTTCGCTCACACCCAGTATCATACCCAAGGTTTCTCTACATGCTCTATTGTTCGGGAGAAACTTGTTAATCTCCAATCCCTCCACGGCACCACTGTGCATTCGTAGATTTCTGATTTAGGGTGGGACCCTCTTTTCTCACTCGTGGACCCTATATTTCTCGATCTCATTCGAGAATTTTATTTTGGAATGGATGATAAGGAGAATCATATTTATTCTCGTGTGCGCAGTAGGGAGATTATTGTCTCTCCCGAATCGATTGCTCATCTCATCCCTTTACCCAGGGTCAATAATCCCTCCTTCCCATGGACTTTCGATACTCGTCTTGACCCTTACCTCGTGCTAAGCACCATTTTTAGGCTCCTCCCTCCCGAAACTGTCACAATCTTTCACAAACATTTACATCCCGATTTTATGGTCCTTAATTGGATCGTGTGTGCCTGCCTTATTCCGCGTGCAAACACAACCCAAATAACAAAAATGCATGTGGACCTTATGTTTTCCATTAGCATTAGGGCTGCCATAGACCTCCCTGCCTTCATTTTTAGTGTCATTCGGACGGTTACGATCCTTCCTTCCAGTCCCGCTCGCCAAGCCCTCCAATTTGCGGCTATTATCACTCGGTTTTATCTTGTCACCAGCTGCCCCCGCCTATCCACCGATGTCCCCATCACCAAATTCCAAACCATCGACATGTCATCGGTCAGCAGGTCTCTTGGTCATTTACCCCCGATACCCGTCACCTCAATCCCTCCGCCTCCTCTCCCTTCGCCACTTCCTCCCACCCTGCCCCCAGTCGTCCTGCCCCCTCTCGCTCTATCCATTGACCCTATTCTTCCTATGCTCCCTCACCCGTAGAGTCGGAGGATATTTTATTTTTTCGTTCATAGGTTGAGCAGATTCAGGAAGCTAGACGACAAGAGAGGGCGCTTTTGCAGGAGCTTTTGGTTTCCATGCAGCAGGATCGAGAGGCATAAGCTCGTCGGGAGGAGCCTCAAGCACGTAGAGATGAAGCCCAGACACGTCGGGACTCTCTTCTGTTAGAGAACCTTGATGCCATTCGACGTATGGAGATGCGCCGTGGTGCAGGCTCATCCGATTTCGGCTCTGACTCTCTTTCCGATGATTCTCCACATGATGCTCCTGCCCTTTGATGTACTTTGTTTTTAATTTCCTTTTTCCATGTACTTGTGAGGATGAGTGGATATTTTATTTCTTGTATTATTTCCTTTGGTTTGGATTTTTTTTTTCTTATGACGTGTATGCACCTTGAATATTTCCCATTTCCCATTGGTGAATGAATCATCATGTTATTTCCTTTGTCACTTCATTTCTTCATATTTATTGGTTTATTGCCTATTGTTCTCTCGATTATCATTTAACACGCATGGCAGAAAGTAAGCAATGTAAATGTAGAAGGAGATGAGGAAAAGAGGACTAATAGACTAATATAAGCGGTCCAGCCTATCAAGGCCTACATCCACTGTGCATGTGAGTGATCTTAACTATCAAATAAGGGCTATAATGGCCTTATGGTACAGTACACTCACTTTCTCTCTCTACTGTGTAGTTTAACAGAGCGTTCGTTAGGGTTTACATTATCGATCCCCTATATGGAAGGGGAAGACAAGTATATATAGTGCTTGGGGGGTGTAGTGTATCTCTCAAACATGCAATGAGCATGAGTGTGATGATCTAGACAATCTCATTTGCATACCTGGTTGTGCCACATGTCGATAATAATGACCAAATATTCCCTCACGTGAGGGAATGATTTAGTTATGATGGTTTTGTCCACGTGTTCCAAGTCTTCCTTGCACTTGCATATGCTCTAACCTGTGATATCATAAACTGGAACCTCGTCCTATCTGGGGATGATGTTGATGATTTCGATAGTTGCATTGGTCCTCCAACCATGAGTATAACCTCAGCCAAATGAACAAGCCGAGGATAGGTAACTAGGCCTAATTATGGTGTCGACTAAAGCAGAGTACGAGAGTCGTCTTAGTTGATCCCATAGGGCTATTGGTGACCTCCGCTGCTTCCCAGCCGAGGTTGATTCGTGTGGAGCCAACCTTATAAAGGATGACCTTCTTTCTTACTGGTGTGACCCTCCTGATGACTCGGCCGTGAGATATGACGATGTTGTTGCTTAAAGTACGAGGGTACACTTTGGTCATATCAGTTGTTTAAACTTAAAATAATTTTTATTTTTCCAGTCGTTAAAATGATATGAGAATTTCATTCGTATGAATGGTCTTTGTCGTTTGAAGTCTCATTAAAAGATTTCATCAAACGAGCATTGATCTGGGGCGTACTGTTTTGACTCGTGAGATATAAGTTCGATAGTAGTTCAAAGGAGATTGAACTCTCATTAAAACAAGAAGGATTTTGTTTAAACGAGATGTCGTTCTCGTTAGAACGA
Organism: Sambucus nigra; assembly: GCA_949130495.1. NCBI lineage: Eukaryota > Viridiplantae > Streptophyta > Magnoliopsida > Dipsacales > Adoxaceae > Sambucus > Sambucus nigra. Next base: position 107,377,821 of record OX422207.1, on the reverse strand, counting down.
GGCCAGTTATTCGTTCGAAGAAATATTTTCAAAAGTTTCTCCTTTTGTTTACAAAAGTTCCCCCTTACAAATGTTTACAAAAGTTTCTCCAATTGTTTACAAAAGTTTCGTTCGAACGAGGCCTTTCACTCAGAAATCAGTAAGGACTTTTGTCGAAAAACGTTTCTCCATCTGATTACAAATGCTCCCACTTCTTTCCAACATCCCTAGTCTTCAAGATCAAAATATCATCATTCTACAATTGTAGTGATCTTGATTTTGGCCCCAAAATTGTTTATATTTGAACAATTATTTTTGTTAGGTGGACTTAGTATGTCCTGATTGCGAAGAAGAAACGGTGGACACTGTATTCAGATCCGTAGATGGTTGATACCCTGCATCGGTGAATATCGATGTTAATCCAGACTAATGTACTGTGGAGATTTTGTGTGGGGGAATTCCAATATTGCTTCTATGGAGGAGTGTTTGGAGACTAGAAGAGTGCCAAGACTTATGGATGATCAAGTTGTTGAGTAAGTCTTGTCTACTCTTGTATAATTCGGTATCATAGTGGATTGTTTGGCATGGTCGTTCGAGGTTTTTTCCCTAAGTGGTTTCCTCATATCCTGTTCTAGTTATTAATTAGTTGTTTAGTTAGTTTATTTATGTTGTGTGAGTAGTTAAATAGGGTTTGGGTCATGTGTCCACTATTGATGGGCGTCGAGCTCCAAAAATTAGATTCCGTGTAAAATTACATTTAATTGAAACCTCGCATGTTAAAATTTATTTATAATGCGTTTAAATTTCTTTGTCACGTAACATTAGTGTTTATAACGATAGCCCGAATTTAATCGGACTTGATCTTAAATGGTGTATCATAGACAAATTGTGATTTTTTGAGATTTAATCTAATTCAAGTAACTGATATATAAACTTTGCACGTGCCCACACATATCTATTTTTCATTGGACAATTTACAATTAGATCTCTTGTTGATATTTTTTAAACATTTAAGAGAAAATTATTATTACGTCTGCTTGTCGTGCCACTAGCGTGGACTTCTACAAGAAGAGAATTATATCAAAATTTCTTGAATATTTAAAATTTATTTGCAAGGATCTAAGAGTACTTTGTTATTTTTTTTTTAAGAATTATTGAATCTAATATTTTTTTAGGAACAATAAAGATGGATCAAACACATAAATCGTCTCCACGTGAAAAGTTCTCCTACCATATTATATAATTTGTCATGCCATGAATTTAGAGGGCCTATTTTTTGTTATTTCTCGAATATCGCACTTAGAGACTCGATGATTAGACAAAACAATGTTGTAAAACAGTCCGATAACTGCTATATTTTTTTCGTGGTAAGTTGTATTTCTCACCATATATACAATTAGTTCAACAACCGAAAAAAACTAAAATAATTCTCCCACCCCACCCCTAAAGGCCGTCCAAAGCACCTCCAATTACAAAAAGATCATAATCCACACAACTTTTGCACCCACAATCCTTACACCCACACTCATCCGTTCTCTTTCTCCTCATTGTATCCGCCGTTGCCTGCAGTTGAACCTTCATCGATATTTGCACAGCGGGTGGCTTTATATCTCCATTTGCACCTCCCTTTTTTGGTATCATCACAACCCATTCCTCTAATTCCATGTTTGGCCATTCAGTAACTCTTTTCCATGGAACCTCAGCTCTTCCCAGCAGCTGTGACTTCCCAATCTTCCCAAATACAGGGAATGCTTTTCTCCGTCGAAGTTCAAAAATAATTGTACCTTGCATGAGCATGTCCATGGAGTCTAGGGCTCCCACACAATCCAATGAAAATGAGTCATTCCAAAACAACTCTGATTTTGATGAGATTTCTCGGCTGTTTACTTGAACCCTTTTGTTGTCTCCAGCAGAGAGATAGCATCTCACAAACAAGTGTCCATTGGAATTTGTGATATCAATATTTCTAGCTCTTATGATTCTCAATTCACAGCTAAGAGAACAAGAAAGATATTGAGAAGCATCCATATTGAGAGAGAAAAAAGAGAATATGTTTTGTTTCGTTGAAGAGATAAGAGTTATATATATGGTTGCAGTCTCTATGTATAGACAAATAAAAAGGAAGTTGGTCATCATTGGTGCTCATGCCCATGTTGCATCCTCATGTGATGCTTAAGAGATGCCACTTCACTATAATGTGTGGGTGTAAGAGAGAGTTGGTGTTACATTTAGTCGCATTATTTATGTATTAACATAGCAGGAAGGTGGTCATCATTGGTGCTTATGCCCATTAAACTACGGAAAGAATTGCACCTCCCACCAGGATCTTAGTTCATAAACTATGGAGATTCGATCTAGTGTGCTATATTTTTTAATATATGAGCGTCGCTGGGAAGATTGTGTTCAATGAACAAATAAGCCTTTCATGTTTTTGAAGAGCCAATTTCTTAAAGTGCAATAAGTAAACTTACAATGCATTTAGCCTTGTTGTGTTTGCTTACATGGCTTGATCCAATTAGCTTATAGAATAAATTGGTGCATCATCATTCTCAAGAATACCATTTTTTTAGTCAAGAATTCATTACTATAATTAAATTTAAAAATATAATTGTTCTTAATAAAATGATCTTTAATCTTTATGTTTTCACAAAATATGCCTAAACAATTATGACATACCTTAATTTAATGCTTTGATCAATTTTCTTATCAAAAAATCATTTGAATCATCTTAATAATCGCTCCAGCAAAACCTTCATGATTTTGATAGAAAAATAATAATGCCAGAATCTCGAAATTTTCTCTCTTGCCATACATTATGTGTTGTTATGTGAATTATTGATGGAATACAATCCACCAAATATAGGGTGAGAGAGGACCCAATTTTCTAGTTAGAGTAGAATTCTACCATCCATCACAGTAGAGTTTGATTAAAAAAACTAATCCACCATCATTAGCTTTAATATTTGGATGATTTATCTGAATGAATCCTATCAAATTCAAACTTCTTATGCGCACCACATTAACTAGCAAACTTTTATTTAATTAAAATAATTAAGTCCAATTATCTTAATTTCAAAATTAAATTATCATTAAATATTTTCGATAGTCTCCAACTTCAGCATATTATAATTTGACTTGATGATTTGTTTCAAGTAACATAGGACGCTCAATAAACTTATAATATTCATAATCAATTATTTACCTTAATTAAATAATCCACCAAAGTGAGTCATGGAGCTTCCACACTAATTCAAGAGCATGGTTTCTTCCATCTACTACGCCACTAATGTCATGTTCAATTAGGCGTGGATTGTCAATATTGGTCCCATAATGTTTTTATAAAAACAGTATTTATGTCACATTCATTTACTCACATACGTGCATAAAATAAATATAGGATATTTGCAGTGTAAAAAATAAGCACTAGTTATACAAAAGATCAATATTGTATCGGCTACACTTAAGACTCATACCTTAAGCAGGCTTCATTAATATATTTTGTTATAACCCATTTATGTGGATTTGGCATGTTAATATTCGTACTAATGTGTTTAAGTGGCACTCGTTGTTTCATATTTTCTTCATCAATGGAAAGGTATTTGCATTCATTTTGGTTATTTTCTTTTATAATACCTAATATTTCTTCATAAAGAAGATTGCAAAGATATTATGAAATATTTCAGCTGCTTGGTAACAATGCCGACAACACTAAGTTCTGAAATGAAGTTACACTGTTATAACCCATACTATCCATACTTATTCATAATTGAACTGCATACTATCCATAAAATCGGTAAATTCAAGACGGAGTAACCGCTCATCTTTAAATGACCAGCCATCCTAAATGTGAGCATATTTAGAGACTATGGGTTTGGGACTGTGAGGTTTTAAGTATATTCTTACTAATATTATGATGTTTTATGTAGGGTTTTACCTTTGATCGTTGAGGGTTTGAGTTATGTGATATTTAGAATTTAAAACAATTATTTTACAAAAATACCCTTAATATTTGAAGATCGGGAGTTCTAACTCCATCTTTGAGGTCGCAGACTTTGGGTAGTATTATATTATGTCAGATGGGTAAATATTGAGATGAGATTCATTGCTAAGACCGAGACACTTTTTGGTTTTGACAGGGTATCATTATCTGGCGAGGGCGTCCTACTGAGTGCTTAAGGTCAAAATTGTTATACCTAGAGAGATTAATTCAAGGTTAACAATAGGCTTACACCCTGGAAAAGCTTGGCCAAGGTTGTGAAGTTAAAAATAGATCGCAGAATCACCATTCTAGAATGGGTAGGAGGGGAGGTCACGGCTGTGGCATGATTAGGTTATAGATAACCCAGATAAGGTCACTAAGAATGAGATGTCTAAGGTCATAAAATAAAGGTTACGAACTATGAGGGTTAACTAAGGGAGATTGATCTATAGAGGAATTCGATGTGAATCAAGGGAGAATGAGCCTTTAGGGAAGGTTAGGAATGGTGAACTAAGGGATATTGTGCCTTTAGTCATCAATGTAATTTGAGGGTAGGGAAGTTATTTTTTCCTTCCTATTTTCTTTATTGCATACCTCTTGTGTACTGAACTATTTTTCATAGCCTTATTAGTATATCTATTATTTATGCAAACATTGATAGGTTCTTGATGACTGTTGATTTAATGCATGCAAGGCTATTTAAGTTAATCCCTCATATATTCTTTATTTTCTTAAAATAGAATCCGCAGAGAGTATGCGTAGGCCGCAGATAGCCTTTTGATTAGATATATATATCCTTTATATATAATTTCGTTATTAGTTGTATTTAATAATATTTAAAGGTTTAGTATGAAAGTATTGTATGAGGAGAAAGATTATTATGTTTATGACTTGTATTCATTACTTTTGTGTTAATATCAATGGATTTGGTGAATATTGAATGTTTCTTTATGTTATGCGATACTAACATATGATAATTGATTTATTTTCTAACTCTGATATTAAGGTTAAGGCCTTTTAAAGCCCTATGCCCTATACTCTGTAAGTTGTCCATAAAAATACTTCTTTTAAATATTTAGCCTCTTGAGAATAAGTGATATAACGACACGGCTTAATGCAGCAAGGTGGTGATTCTTTACAATTGGTATAAAATCATTCGACCTTGGAGATAATATGAGTGTTAGGAATATTTTCCCTAGGTAGACGTATTTAGAGACCTAGTATAAGGATAATATACTAATACACGTGTGATTCTTGTTAGGTTTCTAGGGCAAGAGGTAATCGTAAAGGAGTTAATGGTGTCGTGAATTATAAGAATGCATACGTGAAGCAAGTTCATGAAGTGGTAGTTCGATTCACAGAAGCACTAAAGAGGGTCATGGATGCGAGGACAACTAAGGAGAGTCCCGTGGGCTTCTCCTTAGATCACTTTAAGAAGTTTGAGACAAAACCTTAAAGTGGGAGAGCCTGGCCCTTTAAAGTCTGATGCATAGGTAAGGAAGAATGAAAATATATTTAAGGTCTTAAGCTCCACGGGGGAATAAAAGGTGTCCTTTACCTCCCTTATGTTTGAGGTAGAGGATGATCACTAGGTATTGATGAGCAAGAGAACCCAATTAGGAGGAGAGGCCGCAGCCATTTGTTGGGCCACATTAAAGGATATTTTTCTTGAAAAGTACTTTCCCACCATGACTAAGAAAAAGCTAGAGGTAGAGTTTTTAGAACTACCAGGTGGATCAAATTATTTGATGGAGAATGATCCATGATTATGGATTTGTTACACATTTTCTCCTATACTAATGAGAATAAAGCCAAGAAGATTGAAATTGATCTGATGTGTGGACATTGCAATAGGGTTATGAGGTTGAGGATGCGGACATATAAAGAATTACTTGAGGTAACCGAGATCATGGAGTAGTATTTTGAAGATGGGTTGAAGGCTTAAGGAGAAAAGAGAAAGGGAAGAGATGGGGGAAAAAAGAGTATAATCCATGAAATCGATCTTAGAATCAATAAGGGAAGGTTGACGTTATTAAAATTACCTGCTTAAACAACAGGATGAAGGGGAGATTTACCAATACTTGAACTTTGGGAATGAGTTACTAAAACTATTGCAAACGAGGACACAAAGCCAAACACTATTAGTTGCCAAAGAAAGATATAAAGAAGTCGTATGCTCTAGCCATAGTCTTTTTCCCCAAATGATAAGGATGTTGAAGAGGCTGAGGACGTGATGAGTACTGTTACTATAGGCGATTGAAATACTTAACACTCTTTCTTATTCCAATGCCACGTACTCTTTTATAGCCACTAAATTTTCATGAAAGTAAATATAAATCCTCAGACCTTGAACCTTCCATTACTGATTGATACCCCGGTAAGAGTTTCCTCAAAAGCTTCAACTATCTTTAGGTGATGTGCAACAGAGATAAGAGAATAGTGTTTTAAAGATAAATTAATTCCCTTAAGAATGTAAGACTTTGATATGATCGTAGGTAAGTTTAAGGACACAAATTTCCAATTGAGTCATTTGTAGTTTTGGCTCAATTTCGAACAAAAATATTTGAGTCATAGGATAGAATTAAAGTTTATCCATTCAAGTCTATGACGTATTTGTTGAATACGTAGTGGCCAGTATATTAAAGATTTATCAAATATCGTGTGTGCCGTGCCTCGTTTCTACCTCATCAACATGGTTTCATTGCTCCTAAGGTATGAATGCATTTTAATACATATATTTATTTTGGGTGTTAGTATTTTTTTGTTAAACTTTTTTTTGAATTCATAGTTCTAAATATTTTGTTCTCGGACACCTTTCAGTAGAAAAATCATATCAAATCCAAAAAAAATCAGAAAAATACGAAACTGGCGACCACGCGTTTGTATCGAAATTATCTAGAATCATGGCCTAAGATCTCATTAGATAGGTCGTTCGAACGACCTCGTTCGAAGGAGAAGTCGTTCAAACCAATTTTCAAACGAGATTTTTTTTCCGTTCCATCTCTTCGTTAGAAGTCTCGTTCAAATGAGATTTCTAACAAAAAAACAACGGGAATAGTTTTAAGCCAATTTTTTCCACTTTTCCACTACTTTGCTCCACTTCCTTTTTGACATAGTTCTTAAGTGCGGGAACTAACTTTTTGAAGACAACTTTTTCACATTTCCAAGAGTCATTAGAGAAAAATACTTTGAAGAAAAAGTTCTTTTTTGGGGTCAAGTTTTATGGAGTAAATTCCTTTCAGAACACATATACACCCATAAGTTTGTCTATATCCAAGTTTCAACTTACGTATATTGCTTGGAGTGTTTGGCACCGATTTTCTCTATACTATTGAAGAAGAGAGTTTGAGTTTTCTTTTCAACTCATAAAGGAGAAGAGATTTGTTTGATGTGACATTACCACTAGAAGAAAGGCTTCATTGAGGGTTAACGGTTGTCCAAAAGTCTCATTAGTGGATTCCAAGATTCCGGTGGAGTTTTGGGGTTGTCGACTAGGCAGAGGTGTTTACAAGAAGACGGATCAAGGCTTGAAGGGAGTCGAGTCGAGGAAGTAAGTCATTTGTGTTGTAATTGTAAAACCGTACTTAGTGGACTTAAGGCTAGGGTCGTCCGAGGTTTTTCCCATTTGGGTTTTCTTCGTACATCGCGGCGTAGTAATTTATTATTTATTTTATCCTTCTATACTCACCTAGAACGCATGCTTAGGTAAAAAGATAAAATTGGTTTAATTTAATCACTACTTGTTTAATTTGGTGCAAATTAATATTGGGTAATGTTTATGTTAATTTTATTAGAGTCTAACATTTCAGAATTACAAAATAAATTAAAAGACTCTAGTAAAGTCAAATTTGATTTGGAGTGTCGTTCAGAGAAATTAGATAAAATATTAGGAACGGTCCAAATTAAAAATGACACTTGTGATTTAGGCTTCGATACTTGTAATGAATCTACTCATAAAGCCAAAACCCATGTTTTAGGAGAATCACCTAGGAAAGCCTTTAGAGATCAATCCTTAGGTACAAATTTTTGATGTATTTTTACTTGTGCACATTATGGTCGAAAAGGTCATCTTAGGAAAAAAAAAATTGATCTTAAACGAATTCCTAGAAAATCCCAACGTAAGGCAACCGAGGTAGCCAAGATTCCTACACCTCGAGATAGTCATTCGTCATTAGTTTGGGTTAAGAGATCCGACTGGGTAGCTTTACAAGATAGAATTTTTTATTCTCACTTACTTTCACATGCTTCCTCCCTTGCAAAATCAAAAGATTGAATGTGTCACTTTTATTTGCATACTTTAGCTTTTGTGCTTCATGTTATATCACCCATGCTAATTGTATGATTGTTTTAGTCATTTTATAGTCTATGCTCCATGCTTAAACACATGATAGAATAATGATTTTTGTTTATCTTTGGTATTATACTTCTTTCATTTTTGTTTGCATTAAATGAAAAATACAAAAATATTTATGTTTATCATTTGCATTTTATCTTTTTAGAAATTTAAGATTAATGAAAAATACAAATTATTTTTGTGTGCCTTTTGAGTATATATTTTTTATATTTGGTTAAAAATTTCAAAAACTCAAAAAGATTTTCGTTATGTGTGTATTTTAGTTTGACACACTTTATGTGGCATATACATGTGTTTGAATCCCATCTTTTACGCTCCCATGTGGCTAGAACTTTTGGTTTAGATTATCAATCCTTATTATGCTCTTTACCATGCTTACATGGAGTAGATGGATTTTGTGTTGATTTAAATGGATTCTATTTTTATATGCCTCAATTCACACATGCACAAGTTTATTTGAAATTTTAACTTCATATGTATATTTGAGCTTTATGAGGTGTTCTCCTACCAATCTTATCATCTATATGTTACGTGACCTAGGAGGACTAGTGCATGTCAAAATCCGTTACACGTGAGATTTGTGAGATATAAAAAATATGATATATAAATGTGCACGGGGAAGGTCTCCGAAAGGATTTATTATCCTTTGCGAATAGTAAGACACTGTTTGTTTGGACATAAAAGAAATACGTGGTCCAAAGACCTAGAAGAAAATATGGCATTAAAAAGAAAAATAATTTCCAAGGCCTATGTTTAGTTGATTTATTCATTCAAAAGAATAATATATATGCTTATTGAGGGACTTTGGATTATATATCAACGGTTTCCACAATGTTCGTTTATCCTAGTTGCGTTTTCAATGTCACGACTCTATTGGTTTGTCGAATCATCAAAAGTCTAGGTTTGTATGCATTGTGTATGTTTGTTCATTGAGTTCAATCTAAATTGTCACATGAGGTTATATTCAAATGTGATAAAGTTTACAATCAATTGAGAACTCCGTGAACATGTTTTAAGTGATTGGGTCTAAATTTAATTGTTTCTAGTTCACACCCCAACACTTTCGTTTCCATATGACACATTTTTTCCATACGAGTGTGAAAAACTTATTGTGTTCTGTGTCATTTTGGTGTTTATATATATATATATATATATATATATGTGTGTGTGTGTGTGTGTGTGTGTGTGTGCTTAGTTTGAATATATTGTGTATACATATATATGATATTGTGTTTATTTTTGGCCTTTGCGTTGCTTTTCTAGTCCATCTATGCTTTAATTCATAATTGGTATCCATCTTGTTTTATTCTTTGTTGATATCACATGCTTAATACTTTATATATCATATTGGTATCATTTTATTGCATCCTAGTTGGTATCCGATGTTATTTGTTGGATTAGTTGAATTTTAGTTGCCTATGTGCTTTAATGTTCTCATCACTTTATGCACTAATGCATGTTTATCTTGTTATCCTATTTTATTCATCCCTTGTTTAGTTTAAGGGGTGTATATGCTTTAATAGGGGGAGATAAGTTAAGTTTTGAATCTTTAGCCTTTGTCTATTCCTGAACAAAAAGGGGGAGAATGATATCCTATCTTAGTTTAGGGAGATTTATCTTAGGGGGTGACGTCTTTTTAAGTAGGTCATTTGTTTGATAAAAGGGGATAATTCATTTAGGGGGAGTATTTATTTTTGCATTTAATATATTAATATTCCCTATGCGTTTGATAGTTTGCTTAAGTGTGCAGGAATTATTCTAAATGGCAACGTTCATCATCGGGTAAAGATATTGATCCTTGGGCTGTTTGAGTCAAGCATTGTATTTTTATTTTGGGTGGGATATTTTTTAGTTTAGTAGAGCTTAATGGCCGTTTAGGATTTTTTTTTGGTTTTTGTCCCGGAATAGCCAAAGGAGGAGATTTGTAAGGACACAAATTTCCAATTGAGTCCTTTGTAGTTTTGGCTCAATTATGGACAAAAACATTTGAGTCATAGGATAGAGTTCTAGTTTATCCATTCAAGCCTATGATGTGTTTGTTGAAGACATAGCGGCCAAGATATTAAAGCTTCATCAAATGTCGTCTGTCTTGTGCCTCGTTTCTACGTCATTAATATGGTTCCATTGCTCCTAAGGTCTGAATGCATTTTAATATATATATAGGAGCTTGGAACATTATTTATTGGGTGTATTTTAGAAATTTATTTTGGGTGTTAGTATTTTTTTGTTAAACTTTTTTTTGAATTCATTGTTCTAAATATTTTATTCTCGGACACCTTTTAGTAGAAAAATCATATAAAATAAAAAAAAATTAGAAAAATACGAAACTGGAGGCCACACATTCGTATCGAAATTATCTAGAATCATGGCCTAAGATCTCGTTAGATAGGTCATTCAAACAAGCTTGTTCGATTGAGAAATCGTTCGAACCAATTTTCAAACGAGAATTTTTTTCGTTCTGTCTCTTGGTTAGAGGTCTCGTTCGAATGAGATTTCTAACGAAAAAACAGTGGGAACTGTTTTAAGCCAGGTTTTTTCACTTTTCCACTACTTTGCTCCACTTCCTTTTTTACATACTTTCTAAGTGCGGGAGCTATCTTTTTTAAGACAACTTTTTCACATTTCCAAGAGTCATTAGAGCAAAATACTTTGAAGAAAAAGTTCCTTTTTTGTGTTAAGTTTTATGGAGTAAATTCCTTTCAAAACACATATACACCCATATGTTTGTCTATATTCATGTTTCAACACACATATATATATATATATATTGCTTGGAGTGTTTGACACCGGTTTTCTCTACACCATTGAAGAAGAGAGTTTGAGTTTTCTTTTCAACTCATAAAGGAAAAGCGCTTTGTTTGATGTGACATTCCCACTCAAAGAAAGGCTTCATTGAGGGTTGACGGTTGTCTAAAAGTCTCATTGGTGGATTTTAAGATTTCGATGGAGTTTCGGGGTTGTCGACTAGGCGAAGGTGTATACAAGAAGATGAGTCAAGGCTTGAAGGGAGTCGAGTCGAGGAAGTAAGTCATCTAGCTTATAATTGTAAAATCGTACTTAGTGGACTTAAGGGTAGGGCCGTTCGAGGTTTTTCCCATTTGGGTTTTCCTCGTACATCGCGGCGTAGTGATTTATTATTTATTTTATCTTGCTATACTCACCTATAACGCATGCTTAGGTAAAAAGATAAAATTGGTTTAATTTAATCACTACTTGTTTAATTTGGTACAAATCAATATTGGGTAATGTTTATGCTAATTTAATTCAAGTCATTTAATTTAATTGATAAAATTGGTTTGGCCTAATTGGTTTTAAATGAAAAATGTGACTTAGGCAAATTTCTAGGACTTGGGTTAAATTGATTGTGTTTGAGTGAAATTAACATAAGTGTGTGTTTTAATTTTATTTTCACTTGGTCTAATTTTAATTTGGAAAGAAATTAAATTTTTTTTATTTGTTTGAGCCATCAACTCGCTTCCGCATATCTATTTAAAAGGAAATAATTTTTTGAAAAATTAAAATTTTGGGGGCCTCACATTCCTACAAGTGGTATCAAAGTCAAAAATGATAAATTACTTCGTTAAGATCCTTTAAATATTTTTAGCTAAAATGGAATTTTTCCCATTTTCTAAATTTCCTATTTTTGATGGTTCTAACTATGCATATTAGAAAGCGCGAATGAAATCAGCACTAAAATCTATCAATGAGAGAGTTTGGTTATCTATCGTTAACGGGTGGTCCCCACCTACACATTTAGTAGACAATGAACGTGTTCCCAAACCCGCTGATAGCTGGAGTGAAAATGAATTTAAACTTTCAAATTTTAATTTCCGTGGTTTAAATGCCTTGTTTAGCGCGGTCACACCGGATGAATTCCGACGCATTATGACGTGTGAAACCACTAAAGAAGCTTGGGATATTTTACAATTCACTCATGAAGGTATTAGTGTCGTTAAAGCTTCAAAACTCCAAAACCTCACCACTCAATATGAAACCATCAAAATGAACGAAAAAGAAACATTTGATGAATTTTATGCTAGACTTTCTGTAAGGACATGTTTTTATAGGTCCGTTGTCAATTTATTATGTCGTATCCCGCTACACCGTCAAAGAGCATTCAAGAGACATCTACATCAAAGACGGATCCAAATTACTCAAGTTCTTCATCATTCAAGACTTTGCGAAGTTTACTTTGGTAAGGTTATGTTTTAAATACCTTAACTTTTCACTTAGAGCTTTTGGGATATTTTTTTACAAAATTTTTGTCTAAAGATTTTGTTCTCGGACACCTTTCTGTAGAAAAATCATAAATAATTCACAAAACATCATAAACTGGCGGCCACGCGTTCGTATCGAAATTTTTTACAGAACCGGGTGGAATCTCATTTGATAGGTCATTCAAATAACCTGATTTTGTCATTCAAACGACATTGCATCTTGTGAGATCTCGTTCGAATGACTTGTTGATCTCGTTCGAACGTGCTCTATTTTCGAGGCGACGCGATTTTCTATAAAATCTCATTCTCTGGTTACGTTTTCATTAAGAAGCCACAGCATTTTGACGAACATAAATACTGTGAAAGCAGAATCCTTTTTGGCTTCTTCCTTTAGGGTTTTAATCCTTTTTGTTTTCAATTCACAAAACTCCCATATGCTTTAGTGAATTGTTTGGTGTTTAAGAACAACTTTGCTTTTGTTCAAACTCTGTGGAGAAGGGATCTCCATATTTGATCGGTGGATACCGAGCATAGTCATTCTGCGTGTGGACGAGCAGAAGACGACGAACCGATGCCTGGAGGGTAATTTGCTGTCTCTCGTATCTTTGAAGATTTGCTGAAGGCATCGTGCATTACACACTTGTGGGTGATTATCAGGTTGTATGAAAGTCAAAGGTCATGTGAATTTTTCAAAGTGTTTATAAAAGTTTTTTACCCGAAAGGGGTTTTTTCCTATATTGGTCGTCTTTATGTTTCATGCATGGGTTGAATTTCTTATGATGTTTAGATGCATGTGTAGGGGATGAATTAGTTTGTTTAAAAATATACTCTAATTAAATATGTGTGCCATGTAATACCCCGTAATTCTGCATAATTAGGAAAATACACTTTAATTAAATTACGTGAGTAGAGTAATTTAATATGATAAAATACGTGTTATGTAAATTATGTGAGTAGAGTAATTTAATGTGATAAAATACGTGTTATTTAAATTACGTGAGTAGAGTAATTTAATGTGATAAAATACGTTTATTTAAATTACATGAGTAGAGTAATTTAATGTGACACGTCTTAAATTAAATTACGTGAGTAGAGTAATTTAATTTGATATTATGTTAATAAAGATTTATATGACGGTTATAAATATTTACTAATGTGTATAGTAAATTTTGAATGTTGATATATACGGTCTAACGATTTTATGGACGCACCCGAGTTATCTCAACCGAGTATCGCGCATAGAGAAAAATTGAAGATGAGACTAGAAAAATATTTTAGGAGACTCAAACGATAGTTTAGAGTCCATAGATGATTCCGAAAGGGTCAAAATAGTCAAAATAGTGTACCCGGGAGTGCTAGTTGAGTGTCGGGTCATTTTCGGACTAAACCGGGACCATTCGAGGGCATTTTGGTCTCTTTATAATTATGGGTGAGTGAACCAACGAATTTTGAAACCCTAAATCAGATTATATGAGTTGAGGCTAGGGTTAGAAAGAAAGGAAAATACACCATAGCCATTAGAGAAGAGAGAGAGACAATTTCCTAAGGCAAAAGAAGGAAGAAAGGAAAATTCTAAGGAGATTTCACCATAAAGTTGTTGGGAAGGAGGATTGAAGGATCAAAATCATCAACCATCATCAACAACCACGAAATCAAACCCTACAAATCAAAAGGCAAGTGATTATTTGCAAAATAAATTGAGTTATAATACCCAGGATTAAGTTTGATGAAGAACATAGTTTTTATGATATTTTTGGGAGAAAAACAATTGATTATGACCAATGATTGGTAGGAATTGCATGTAGAACGTTTTGGATCTCCAAATATTCGGATATCATGGAAAAATAGATAATTAAATCGAACCAAAAATCTGTAAATTTGATAAAAGATGTAAAGAATGTATTTTTAGGGTTCTTGAATACTAGAAAGATTTTTAGTTGATTTGGCCAAGATTTATAATGATTTTGTGGTTTTAAATCGTTAGTAATCATCCCAGAACATGTAGGAATGATAAAAAATTGTTGGTTGTAAATATGGTGAATTATATTGAAAGATAGATATATAAAAATTGTGAAACCCGCATGAAGAAGATGAACTGGGTTTGTCACTGCTTGATCGATCGATCGACCCTTGAAATACCAGTAGGTGTACCATTAGATTTCTTCACAAATGATTGAGTGGGAATGTTGGAGAAATGGACCGACGGGAGAGCAATCGATAGCCGTATGTTGGGATTATGAGAACTTGGCTACGGAAAGAGTGAGAGTAAATTTTTGAAATAATACCAGTAGGTTAAAGTTCACCTAACTACTGAATTATGGGAGGGGTAACTAGGACCCTTAGAGTTGCATGAATACTCGAATAAATGCAATAGAGAAATAAATTGTAACTAATGAGTACGGTGAGTATGAGTAAAATATATTACGTACGGGCATGATTTGATAGGTCGGGTGTGTACCTACTAGATTATATAAAAGTTTGGGTTAAGAGAATTTTTACCTAAATGAAATATGTTAGGGTCGATGTGACATTCCGAACTAACATAAAGTTATTATATGTTTGGGGTCGATGAGATATGTCGAACCAAACCTTGACTGGTGTCATGATGAAAGATTCCCGAACCAGAATATGTGTATATGTATAAAATTTTAAAAATAGTTGGGGTCGATGGATAATTCCGAACCAACTCTCACTTGGGGTCAATGAATCATTCTGAACGAAGAATCCTTCATGTGTAGTAAAAAGGATATGTTGTGATAACTAACATTTAATACACGAGTGTGTGATGAAAGTGTATTTTATGTGCATAATCTACAAATTGAGAATAGTAGATAATGAGATGAATAGTTGATATCTTAGTAATAATTTATAGCATGTTGTAATTATTTCAAGAATGAGGATAACAAGCAGTAAATAATATACCTACGCATGTGGGCAGCATAACTAGGTGAACTAAGTATCCTTGTTAGACATGCGTTATAGAAGAGAGATGAGGAAACCCAATGGAGTGTGCGAATCCTTAATATGTGTAATCAATAACTCAATTGTGATAACTGCTTGCAAAATATTTTCAAAATGTTTTTAGTAATAACTCTTGCTATGTAAATTTTTTTAAAACCTTTTAGGTGCCCAGCCACAGGGACACCCAGCATGATTTCATTCCAAGGATTTGGGAGCTGCAGCACATGTGGATGTTACAGGGATTGTTTAGACGCTTCCTCCTTTTCTTTCAGTTCTAGTGCAGGATTTCGATTTTAGTATTCTTGTTGGGACATGTTGTCCTATCTTTACTTTTGAGTTAGTCAAATTCTGGATTTTGAGTTGTCCTTTACTGGCCGTGGTTTCGTCAAGACTTTATCTGCATTCTGTTACTTATGCGAACTGTTTTGTTATTACTTGACTTGTAATGTGTTGAATGAATTATTTATTCTGCTTAAGAAAGATAAAATTTGGCACTCGCTTAATTTCACTTAGGTGAATAGTAACTTAAAAATCTTTCGGCAATGATGCTAAGAATGAACCATTTAAGAAACCTGTTTAAAATTAAATTAAGGCTTGATCACCCAAGGTTTAATTGGGCGGGTTATCATAGATGGTATCAGAGCACCAGGTTCTCGTGTCCATAGGATCTGTATAGCTTACTGTGTTTCAGCGTAACGTTTGGTTGTAATAGATCCCTACTATTAGGACTGTTGATTCAATAACCGCTTTTGTGTTATCGTACATCTGCTTTTAAATTTTTGTATAAATTGTGTACTTATACAATTTAAATCTTATTTCAGATTTCACCGAGGACACAGTGAGCGGAGAGGGCTGAAGCCAGAGATGAGGTGAGGGAGGCTCCTCAGGATCCACAAGTCCCGATGCCACCACCCCCACCCGAGCCAATTTCCACTACTCATGTTGCAGTGATAGTGGCTCAGGCAGTCGAGACAGCTATGAGGGCCATGGCAGCCCATTTTCCTCAGCCCCAGATACCTCCTCCCGTGGCACCGGTAGTTCAGGCTCTATCAGGACCATCTACTTGGCAACGAGTCAGAGAAACTTTTTAAAAAGGATACCCACCCGAGTTTCAGGGTAGTACCGATGTAGTGGAGGCGTGCAACTGGAAGAAAAATATCCAGCTCCACTTGCATATGCTAGAGTGCACCGAGGTACAGAAACAAATGCTAGCCACTTTTCGTCTGTCAGGAGCAGCCTTGCAATGGTGGGAGTCAGTTACCACCACCGAGGAAAGGGACACTTTGGCAATTTCTGAGTTTTGGGTGCGGTTTGACCGCAAATATTTCCCTCCAGCAGTGGAGTCAGAGATGAGGAAGAAATTCAGCGAAGTGGTTCAGGGTGATCGCTCAGTTGCTGATTATGAGGAGGAATTTACCCGCTTGGCCAACTTTGTGCCAAACGAGGTGAGCGATGAGGAGAGGAAGAAGTCAAAATTTATGGAGGGCCTAACCTGGAGAGTTAAACAGCATTTAATCAGTAATCCGGCATTGGTAACCTACACAGATGTCGTCAATGCCGCTCTACTACACTGTCAGGACCACCATTTTCATGCGAAGGGAAATAAAAGAGGCGAGCTTAGCCAACCGGGCAAGGTGGATGGGGTTAGTGGAAACATCGCACCACAACAACAAACAGGGGGACAGTTAGGGCTGGATCCCTAACAGGGGAACCCTACCAAGAAGTTTAAACACGAGAGGCATCGCTTTGACAGACAGGGCCAGCAAGGTCCCCAACAACCAGTCCCACAGGGTCGACAGGGCCACGGGAATCAAAATGGAGGACAGCAAGGCCAAGGTCGACAAGGCCAATGTCAGGGCCAACAGGGCCAAGGGCAGAAACAGTTTTCAGGGTCAGTGTTACACTTGTGGCCAGCAGAGTCATAAGAGTAGAAATTTTCCATAGCCAGACAGGGCACAATAGGGATCCCAACAGGGGCAGCAAGATCAGTTAGCTCCAGCAGCAGTACAGGCACCACAGCCAGGGCAGATGCAGTACGAACGTGTGTTCAATGTCCGTGATATTCCTTTCCATCCAACACCTCCAGCACCGCCGGCAGTTGCGGGTATGTTTCCTATTTATGGACTTGATGGTAGTATTTTTTTTTGACACGGGGGCGACGCATTCTTTTATCTCCACTAGATTTTCACGTGCAGCTGGCCTATTAGCGACAGCTGACACTCATCTAATTTGTGTGGAGTCACCAATGGGTAGTGGGTCCCTTATACACTCGATTTGTAAGGGTGTGGACATTATGGTCAGAAGATTGAGTCTAGCGGCGGACCTCCTAGTGCTGGATATGGAGGGATATGACGTCATCCTAGGTATGGATTGGTTGGCGCACTATAGAGCAATGGTTGATTGTTATGAGAGGACAATTGTGTTCTCCATCCTGGGACAAGAGATGTTCCTTGTGGCAATGCCACTCCCCGAGGGAGGGTCGCGGACTCATTTATATTATATCGAGGAGGAGACCTCACATGGGGTTGTCGTTTCTCTGGACTCAATCCCAGTTGTGAGGGAGTTTGAGGATGTCTTTCAGGAGATTCCAGGGTTACCACCCAGCAGGGAGATAGAGTTCGTTATTAACCTAGCACCGGGGACGAGACTGATTGCCAGAGCACCGTATCGCATGGATCCTTCGGAGATGCGAGAACTGAGAGAACATATTCACCAACTACTTGGACAGGGTTTCATTCGATTGAGTACATCACCATGGGGTGCGCCAGTGTTATTTGTAAAGAAAAGGGATGGTTCACTTCGTTTGTGTGTAGATTACAGAGAGCTGAATAAAGTGACGATGCATAATAAGTATCCATTGCCGAGGATTGACGACTTGTTTGATCAGTTGAGAGGATCTTCATACTTCTCAAAGGTCGATTTGAGGTCGGGTTACCACCAATTGCGCATTCATG
Organism: Sambucus nigra; assembly: GCA_949130495.1. NCBI lineage: Eukaryota > Viridiplantae > Streptophyta > Magnoliopsida > Dipsacales > Adoxaceae > Sambucus > Sambucus nigra. The sequence continues at coordinate 107,359,377 of OX422207.1, read as the reverse complement.
AAGAGGATGTACCCAAGATTGCTTTCCTATCACGGTACGGGTTATACGAGTTCAGAGTGATGCCGTTTGGGCTAACCAATGCGCCGGCAGTATTCATAGATCTCATGAACAGGGTATTCAGGGAGTTTTGGATCAGTTTGTTATTGTATTCACAGACGACATTCTGATTTACTCTCGCACAGAGGAGGAACATGCAGAACATTTACGAATGGTTCTACAGACATTGTGGGACCATCAATTGTACGCCAAATTTGAGAAGTGTGGATTTTGGCTTTGGGAGGTTCAGTTCCTAGGCCACGTTGTATCTAGAAGAGGCATTGATGTTGACCCGAATAAGGTATCGGCGGTGAGGGAGTGGGGACAGCCCACGATACCGACCGAAATTCGCAGTTTCTTGGGTTGGCCGATTATTATCGTCGCTTCATCAAGGGGTTCTCCAAAATTACCGGACCATTAACAAACTTAACTCGGAAGGGAGTGCCTTTCATATAGAGTGACTGTTGTCAGTTAGCATTTGACGAATTAAAGGACAAGTTGACATCAGCACCTGTTCTTACTTTACCTAGGAGCGGAGTGGAGTACAGAGTCTATACCGATGCATCCTTACAAGGGCTTAGGGGTGTGTTACAGCAGGAGGAGAAGGCTATAGATTATGCGTCCCGAAAGCTTAAGCCACATGAGAAGAATTACCCAACCCATGACCTCGAGCTGGCAGTGGTCGTTTTTGCATTAAGGATATGGAGGCACGATCTTCTGGGTGAGGAGTTCACTCTATTCACGAATCATAAGTCATTGCAGTATATGTTCACTCAGAAGGATCTAAATATGAGACAAAGAAGGTGGCTTGAATTCGTGAAGGACTATCAATTTGATATACAGTATCATCTTGGTAAGGCTAACGTGGTGGTAGATGCGTTAAGCAGGAGACCCACCGGGGAGTTGGCAAAAATTTGGAAGGCGAAGTGGAGTGATCTTTGATATGAGGATAAGATGGCGAGAGCATGCATGGAAGTTTTAGCTATCACTTCCGAGAGTGTTATGCGGGTAGTGAGGGCCCAGGCCGAAGACCCATTTTGTCAGGACAAAGTACGATAGTTACTGGTCGAGGGGGCAGAGTCCTACTCCATCAGCTCAGAGGGCGGACTACGGTTTAATGGTAGGCTGATAGTACCCGAAGATGATGATTTGAGTCATGCCGTTATGACAAAATTACACGGTTATAAATTTTCGGTACATCCAGGTGGGGACAAAATGTACCAAGATATGCCATAATTATATTGGTGGGCCGGTATAAAACGAGATCTTGCAGAATTTGTCTCAAAGTGTGTTACGTGTCAACTCATAAAAGTTGACCATCAGAGGCCTTCAGGGATGCTACAACCACTGGAGATTATCGTGTGGAAGTGGGAGAGTATCTCGATGGATTTTATTACTGGGTTACCGATATCACAGAAGGGTCACGATTCTATATGGGTGATAGTGGATCGCTTGACTAAGGTAGCTCATTTCTTACCGGTTCGTACAGATTATGATACGATGCGGTACGCGCAACTATTCATTTCCGAGATTGTTAAGCTGCATGGAGTTCCTATTAATATTGTGTCGGACCGAGACAAAATATTTGTGTCACATTTTTGGCAGAGCTTTCAGGAGGCCATGGGTACTGACTTACGGCTGAGTATGGCGTATCACCCACAGACGGACGGTCAGACTGAAAGGGTAAACCAGATGTTAGAGGACATACTAAGGATGTGTGTTCTAGATTTTGGGGGAGGTTGGGAGCCATATCTTCCTTTGGTGGAGTTTGCATATAATAACTCTTACCAATTCACTATCGGCATGGCTCCATTCGAGGCACTTTACGGGAGGCCTTGTCGTTCGCCCGCCTGTTGGTTAGAGGTGGGGGATAACAACCTATTGGGGCCAAAAATGATATTGGAGACTTCCTCCGAAATAGAGTTGATTCGAGGACGTATTCGAATAGCTCAGGATAGGCAGAAGAGTTATGCTGACGTCGGTAGGAGACACGTGGAACTAGAGGTGGGCGACCATGTATTAATTTGGGTATCTCCTATGAAAGGGATTATTAGGTTCGGCAAAAAGGGGAAATTAGCACCGAGATATGTGGGGCCGTTTCCCATCATTAAGAGGGAGGGGCCGGTAGCTTACAAATTGGGACTCCCTGAGCATCTTCAGCGAATACACAATGTATTCCACGTGACATCGCTGAAGAAATATAAGAGGAGCGAGAGAGCCTTCTGGCACATTCCACTTGAGGAGATCGACTTGTAGCCAGATATCTCGTATGAAGAGAGACCCGTGGCTATTCTGGATTATAGTGAGCGCAAACTACGGTCCAAGGTGGTACCCTTAGTGCGAGTACAGTGGGGACATCACAATATGGGTGAATCTACTTGGGAACAGGAGGAGGATATGCGAGAGCAATATCCCGAATTATTCACATCAGGTATTTCCTAATTTCGAGGACGAAATTCTCTTTTAAGGGGGGAAGTATGTAATACCCCGTAATTCTGCATAATTAGGAAAATACACTTTAATTAAATTACGTGAGTAGAGTAATTTAATATGATAAAATATGTGTTATGTAAATTATGTGAGTAGAGTAATTTAATGTGATAAAATACGTGTTATTTAAATTACGTGAGTAGAGTAATTTAATGTGATAAAATACGTTTATTTAAATTACATAAGTAAAGTAATTTAATGTGACACGGTTTAAATTAAATTACGTGAGTAGAGTAATTTAATTTGATATTACGTTAATAAAGATTTATTTGACGATCATAAATATTTACTAATGTGAATAGTAAATTTTGAATGTTGATATATACGGTCTAACGATTTTATGGACGCGAACGAGTTATCTCAATCGAGTGTCTCGCATCGAGAAAAATTGAAGATGAGACTAGAAAAATATTTTAGGAGACTCAAACGATAGTTTAGAGTCCACAGATGATTCTGAAAGGGTCAAAATAGTCAAAATTGTGTACCCGGGAGTGCTAGTTGAGTGCCAAATCATTTTCGGACTAAACCGGGACCATTCGAGGGCATTTTGGTCTCTTTATAATTATGGGTGAGTGGACCAACGAATTTTGAAACCCTAAATCAGATTATATGAGTTGAGGCTAGTGTTAGAAAGAAAGGAAAATACACCGTAGCCATTAGAGAAGAGAGAAAGACAATTTCCTAAGGCAAAAGAAGGAAGAAAGGAAAATTCTAAGGAGATTTCACCATAAAGTTGTTGGGAAGGAGGATCGAAGGATAAAAATAATCAACCATCATCAACAACCACGAAATCAGACCCTACAAATCAAAAGGCAAGCGGTTATTTGTAAAATAAATTGAGTTATAGTACCCATGATTAAGTTTGATGAAGAACATAGTTTTTATGATATTTTTGGGAGAAAAACAATTGATTATGACCAATGATTGGTAGGAATTGCATGTAGAACGTTTTGGATCTCCAAATATTCGTATATCATGGAAAACTAGATGATTAAATCGAACTAAAAATCTGTAAATTTGATGAAAGATGTAAAGAATGTATCTTTAGGGTTCTTGAATACTAGAAAGATTTTTAGTTGATTTGGCCAAGATTTATAATGATTTTGTGGTTTTAAATCGTTAGTAATCATCCCAGAACATGTAGGAATGATAAAAAAATTGTTGGTTGTAAATATGGTGAATTATCATGAAAGATAGATATATAAAAATGGTGAAACCAGCATGAAGAAGATGAACTGGGTCTGTCACTGCTTGATCGATAGATCGACCCTTAAAATACCAGTAAGTGTACCATTAGATTTCTTCACAAATGATTGAGTGGTAATGTTGGAGAAATGGATCGATGGGAGAACAATCGATAGCCGTATGTTGGGATTGTGAGAACTTGGCTACGAAGAGAGTGAGAGTAAATTTCCGAAATAATACCAGTAGGTTAAAGTTCACCTAACTACTGAATTATGGGAGGGGTAACTAGGACCCTTAGAGTTGCGTGAATACTCGAATAAATGCAATAGAGAAATAAATTGTAACTAATGAGTACGGTGAATATGAGTAAAATATATTACGTACGGGCATGATTTGATAGGTCGGGTGTGTACCTACTAAATTATATAAAAGTTTAGGTTAAGAGAATTTTTACCTAAATGAAATATGTTTGGGTCGATGTGACTTTCCGAACTAACATAAAGTTATTATATGTTTGGGGTCGATGAGAAATGCCGAACCAAACCTTGACTGGTATCGTGATGAAAGAGTCTCGAACGAGAATATGTGTATATGTATAAAATTTTAAAAATTGTTGGGGTCGATGGATAATTCCGAACCAACTCTCACTTGGGGTCAACGAATCATTCCGAACCAAGAATCCTTCATGTGTAGTAAAAAGGATATGTTGTGATATCTAACATTTAATACATGAGTGTGTGATGAAAGTGTATTTTATGTGCATAATCTACAAATTGAGAATATTAGATAATGAGATGAATAGTTGATATCTTAGTAATAATTTATAGCATGTTGTAATTATTACAAGAATGAGGATAACAAGAAGTAGTTAATCTACCTATGCATATGGGCAGTATAACTAGGTGAACTAAGTATCCTTGTTAGACATGCGTTATAGAAGAGAGGTGATGAAACCCAAAGGAGTGTGCGAATCCTTAATATGTGTAATCAATAACTCAATTGTGATAACTTCTTGAAAAATATTTTCAAAATATTTTGAGTACTAACTCTTGCTATGTAAATTTTTTTAAACCTTTTAGGTGCCCAGCCACAGGGACACCCAGCATGATTTCATTCCAAGGATTTGGGAGCTGCAGCACATGTGGATGTTACAGGGATTGTTTAGACGCTTCCTCCTTTTCTTTCAGTTCTAGTGCATGATTTCGATTTTAGTATTCTTGTTGGGACATGTTGTCCTATCTTTACTTTTCAGTTAGTCAAATTCTGGATTTTGATTTGTCCTTTACTGGCCGTGGTTTTCGGTAAGACTTTATCTGCATTCTGTTACTTATGCGAACTATTTTGTTTTTACTTGACTTGTAATGTGTTGAATGAATTATTTATTCTTCTTAAGAAAGATAAAATTTGGCACTCACTTAATTTCACTTAGGGGATTAGTAACTTAAAAAGCTTTCGGCAGTGATGCTAAGAATGAACCATTTAAGAAACCTGTTTAAAATTAAATTAAGGCTTGATCACCCAAGGTTTAATTGGGCGGGTTGTCACATGCCAAATTAGATATTTGTGAATTTAATCAATTATCACACAGTCACGTTTTCTACAAATTGGTATCTGAGCTTATTTAAGCGATCACCACTTTTCAAATTTGTATTAGAGCGGGTTACGCTAATTTATCGCGTGATCCTGATTTTTTGAGGATTTACTTTCTGATACACTTTGTCTACTCACGTTTACAAATTGGTATCAGAGAAGGTTGCGTTAATTTATTGCGTATTCCTATTTTTCTCAAAATTGTGTGATATTGATTTTTTTTAAAATCAATTTTGTGAAAAATCATATTTTTTCAATTGAAAGCCCATTTAATGAGGAGCCTGTTTTCGAAAAAAAATCACGACCATGCTGAAAATTTAAAAAGTTTGAATTTGAAACTTTGCAACAGAATTAAAGTTTTGGAAAAAGAAAATTCTCTCTTTAAAACTACGATTGAATATATGCAAGAGTTCCAAACTCAAAGTGATATTTATCGTGAGCACTTTGGTAATTTGTGTATTGATTTTGATTCTTTAAAAATCGCCAAAAAGGAGAGTGATGATAGGGTTCTATTTTTAAAAAAGGAATTGGAAGACCTTAAAAATTCGAAGGTTTATGTTTGTGCCAAAGATGATAAAAATATTTTAGCCAATGAGTTTATGGCACGTGAAGAGACTTTTAGGAAAAAGTTTTCCTTAATTGAGGGAAAGAGAGATACCCTTTTAGGAATTGTTGAGAGTTTAAAAAAGGCGTCCTTTAAATTGGAAGAGTCTAATTCTTTGCTTGAGTAAAAAATTTTGAAGTTAAAAAATGATTTGACACACTGGAGTAAGTTTGATAGTGATGGTAATGGCTCATCTTGTTTTCATGCTTCTAGTGCTAAATCCAAAACCATCATTTGTTTTAGAGGGTCAACCAATTTCAAGGATGTTAGAAAAGGTCAACACATAGGTGTCGTTCCACCCATTTACACATGTTCATATTGTGGTAAGAAAGATCACCTTAAGCGATTTTATTTTGATCTTGGAAAATGTCCTAGGAAGTTTATGTCTAGTGTTCCCGTGGTTCCCAAAGCCCCCGCATGATGTTTCACACCTATTTGGGTTAGGAAATCATTTTTACATGAACTAGATTTTAGACAAGTTGGTTCTCGTTTACTTGCACATGATTCTTCTCTTGCCATATCATATAGATGATTGTGTTTGCATGTTTGTCATACACTAGTTTTTGTTTCATGATATTTATGTTTGCTAGCGTTGTGACATGTACTTTTTGTACAAATTTTTGTCTTTTGAATTTTTTTGAAAAATGCAATAAGATTTTCTATTTTTTTGAGTGTCCATTCATACTTGTTTTGGTCAAATTTGAAAATCCAAAAAAGATTTTTGTATTTTGTTTGTTCCGTTTATGGATAAACACTTAGGATGACCGAGTCACAACATCATTCCATTATTTTCATGTGACTATTTGATAGTGTTTTGAGATAATAGGTTAATTCATCTGTAACAACCCTCGCTTTTAGGAGGCTAATTTTATATTAATTCACCGCAAAAGATAATTATATAAAATGTTGGAACTGGAGTAAATATTAATTGAATGAGTTGAAAGTTAATATTTACTGGATCATTACATATTTACTGTATGTGTAAGTAAATATCATCATGTTGCATGTTCTATAGTGTCATGTGTTTTAAATGACACTTTGGATTAAATCAAATCGGAACTTGAAATAAATTATAAAATTCTCGGATGCCATTTTAGAGGGCGCAGTTAGTCCCGAAATGTGCGAGACAGTCAAAATAAGTACCATATTGTATTTTTAGGTTCCGGGCACTTTTGATTGGTTTTAACTTAAATGCGTATTTGGGAGTCATTTTATTGTGGTAGTAACCATTTAAGTTGGTAATTTTAGACTTAAGCAACGATTTTAAGTCTTGCCCCTTATTTCATTTTTCATTTATGTGCCACCAAACATAGAGAGAGAGAGATAGAGAGGGAGAGAGAGAGAGAGAGAGGAAGAGAATTGAAGATAAAATAGGAGATAGAAGAGAGATTTGGAGATTGAAGATTGGGATTTCTTCTACCACCAAAAAATATGAGATTTCAATCTTAAGGCAAGTTTTCTACTTGCTAATATATGATTTAAGATGAATAATTTGTGTGGTAGTTGTGTATTAACATTTATGGATCAAAAATGGATTTTGTGGTAATCTAGCCCTAATAATGGTTTGGGTCGATAAAATTGTGGATATTAGTAGTTAATAATCATGTAGAATCATTTAGGGTAGATTTATGTTGATGAATGTGCGTAAAAATGGAGTAGAAATTGGTTTTGGGGAAAAACTAGGGTTTATAACCCGTAAGCCTTTTTTCGCAAATCCGCAGGGGCGAATTGATTCGGCCCCTAGGGGAATCGATTCGCATAGGGTTAGTTTCCAGGTCTGCTTGGACCGAATCGATTCGGATCCAAGACGAATTGATTCGGCAGTTTACAGAATCCCATGTTTCTTTATCCGAACCTATTCGCTTTTAGGGCGAATCGATTCGTTTTCCAGTTGTTTTTGAGTTATTTTTATAACTCAATTTCAATTAATTTCCTTTAAGTTTAGGGCCTAGGAACCTTCTTGAATATAGTAAACTTAGAGTCCTAGAGTTTTAGATGAGTTAGTAAATTACCCTACATTAGAAATGGGTTATGTTGGGCCTTTTTCGGGGATATGCCAATTGATGTTAGGGCATTCTTTTCTACTAGTTAATTTTTATGAAACTAGGAGTTGTAGCGTTATGTTTGGGAGACTTTAGAAGCTCAATTGAGCTATGTTAGTTTTGATGGTTTACAATAACACCACAAACGAATCTTGGGAGAATAAATTGAAAGTTTATTCATTTATTGAGGTTACAATGACAAGATGTATTAAGTACGGCTCCGGGTAAAATATGAGGTATTTGCAAAAATGTAAATGAATATGGTTTGGGATAAAATGAAACATACAACGTAAATTGGAATTGAAAATTAAATGGAAATGGTAATGGTGATGGTAAATGATAATTTACTTAATCGTAAATATGGTAAATGCTAATTTACTTAAACACACCTCTCTAAATGCCATCATAAGGGAAGTTTCGTGCGTGAGGTGATGCCCCCTGGCTAGTGAATGCAGGGTGGATATAGTCCCAGGCCATATGAGCGTTGTTGTATATTTTTCTGCGCTGGTGAGGTAAATCCGGGTGTGGTTATGACTCTCCCGCGGGCATATGGCCGTTTCCCGACGTTGCGATAGGTGCCCAGGCTGCCTTGTTTGATAGGCCCCTGGAAGATGATGGTTATTTAGGGGCGCGCCCAGTGGGGAAACTTGGAGGGGCGTTCTTAGAATCATTATATGTATGTAAATATAACTATTCATAATCAAGTGGGACTTGATGTATACGATATGCCAAAAAGAGCATGATGTAGTGCCATAAAGAGCATAATGAAATGCCACAAAGAGCATTTGATGATGATTATATTCCAGATAAGGAATGGAATGCTAGAAAGAGCATAAAAATTGTAATTATGAGTTCCTGATAAGGAACATAACAATGAAATGGAACCGTATAAAATGATGGAGGTTTTTAATTAATGTTACTCTTAATTTTTCTTATGTATAATTAAACTTAAATTTTATGATCTATGATTTCCTTAGTTCATGTTTTAAAGTTGTGTATTCAGATTTTTATCTTTTATAGCATGATTTTTATTCATAATTGTCATACTTTTTATTCATCTGGTCATCATATAAAATCGGGCCCTGACCCGTTCATATATCTTGTTGTGCATACATCTTATTTCCGCTCAGGTGCTCCGCCACAAGGACAACTATTTTGACTTTCTAAACCCAGTGAATTCTGGCGAGCCGTGATGCTTTGTGAGTATTACGGGACATATTGCAATAGACGTCGTCATCCTTGTTCTCTAGTCAAGATCGGTACTTTTACTCGGGCGCGTGGCCCAAACGGTTGTATTTGCTTAATGTAATGTAATATGTAATTTACATTAAAATGTTGTTTCACATGGTATGTACCTGTTGACCGACAACATATTCGGTCCTCTTATTGTTTACTTGTCGTTATTGTAGTATATATTCTTGGGTTTCCACTTTCTTTTTTTAAGTTTGGTTTATTAAATTCTTTCCTTAACTTAAAAAGAAACTAAAATTTTTGGCAACCCGTTTTTCTGAAATATGGAGTGGTTATCCCGTATACTTGGTATATTGTTGTGATGTTGAGAATGATTCCATCCATGATTCCAGTTACATTGGAGTATCGGGCTGGCCACCCCCTATTTCGGATCACGGGTTGTCCCAGATTGTATCAGAGCATCAGGTTCTAGAGTCCCTAGGAATCTGTGTGGATGCATTACGTCTTCAGTGTTGCTTTTGATTTTACATAGAGCCTTAGGATTAAGATCGTTGATTTCTCTTGTCATATTTCGTTCTTATGCCTTGAGGTAGAACCCATAGAATCTTTTACGCATTCGCGTGAGATTCGTAGGTCAATTGAAGAAGGGTGCCAGGGATTGTTATTGTGAAGGCATCACGAGATGGAATTACTAGGAACTGTAAGTTGTAGTCGGGGATGAGGACCGTTTTAGAGGTCGCTCCCTTTTTGTAGCACTTTCTTGTCTTGCTAGTGCGACCACTGATTACAGTGGATATAGTTTTCCCAAGTACCGCTAGAAGTAGAGGGTGGTACTAGGCTTGGGATTTCAAGAAAAGTTAAATTGAAGTGGAGAAGTGCCCAGATAAAAAGGATGGAGGAAAATCCTTCACCCATAGGAGTAGTGTTGAAATGGTGGTAACGTAGTCACCATATTCGTGGGGGCAGGAAGTTTTGCCCATGAAGAAGCTCGGTGGACACTTGCAACTGCGAGTTTCTCTGGGGTAAATGGATTGAGGTGAAGATGGATTCTCAAATGTTCAAGTGAGGCTCGATCAGAGGTCGATTCTGAATAAAGAGTTGTACGGTTAGGGAGGACGTAGACTAAATTAAGGTAGGTATAAGGAAGAAAAATCCCTTCAGTGGAATGATAGGCTCGAGAATAAGTGTCGTTAACACTTCTAAAGGAAAAGTGTTCATGAACCCCAGTGGTGGATATCCGCCCGGGGAGGATTCATTGAACTAAGGAAGGGGAGGACGGCAACGTGCTCTATTTTGTTGAGAAAAGGGATTGCGTGGGCAATTGTTTGATAGCCAGGGTCCAAAAAATGGCTTTGACGTGGAGTGTAGAACCACTCATTGTAATTCTGTTGATTTGGAGAACAAGGGAAAGAATAAAGTTCCTAGCTGGTGAGTTGACGAAAATAATGTTGGTTCGGATAAGACTCAAGTACGGAGTCTAAGAACCATTAGTATTAACCTGGGGCGATTGGCAAAAATGTTAGTGGGAATTCCAACTTAGTAGTGGGTGGTGCATCCTTCATGATAAGATAGGGTAGTATTGTGTTTACTATATATTCGGGTGTGTATATTGAGTTTGTGGTAGTATCGACGCTGCTATAAATAGGGTAATTATATGACTTCCGTGGTAGGGAAGTTTTATATTTTCCTTCACTCGTTATAAAGCGAGTGATGATATTTTTAGTATTATGTGTATTATTCTAGTAAAGATATTCTGGTTTGTGTGGGGTGATAGCAAGCGAATAAATTGCGAGGCTATCTTACTTTTAGTTTTAGGATGGAAGTAGTTGTCCTATAATATCTCTCCTGGATACAGGTTAAAACTTTATAGGGGTCGTTTGAGGTAGGTAGGGGATTTTCATTACTTGTCGTGTTATCTTGTTTGAGTGTTTGGTTGTTTGTTTATATTGTATGTGATTGTTATGCCTTATCTCCACGACCAACAAGGTTGAGTAGTAATGCATAGGAGGGGTTCCTTGTTTAGATTCCGCTTTTGCGGGATGCTCCACGTGTGAACCTCAATGCTATTGGGAGTGGAGAGATGCTGTTATTTTTCTTCTCTTATTTTATTTTATCTTGTTGATAGAGAGTTGGGTTGAAAGGTTTAGCCGAGAATCACGTAGTTACGTGATTAAGGGCTACTAAAGTGCGAGATAGAAGCACTGTATATAGTTCTCTCCTCTGATCGATGTGAGGGAGACTGAGATATGAAGTCGAATTGAGACTTCAGGTTATGCCTTGATAAGAAGGCTATTTAGAGAGATGTATATATCTTATGGGATAATATTTGTAAGACTTTGCTGAAAGTAAATGTACGATTAGTTGAATTCCTCAATTATTTAATGGTAATACATGCAAGTAGAATCTTATTAGTAGGATTGTGAGTTAAAATTTATCTGTCCCGAACATGTGTCTTAGACCATCATATCTTGATGACCAACGATGCGAGGTAGTAGTGTAACGGGAGGGTTCTTTGTTTGGATTTCGCCTCAGCGAGACGTCCCACGCATGAAACCGAGCGAATGTTAGAAGTTGAGAAAGGTCTTGGACACTAGGGATATACTTAGTATTATATGTATACGACTTAGATAGGATATATATAGATAGACCTTAGGATTATTAAGACATAAGGACTTTAGGGCATGTGACGTTGATTTAGGAACGCCGTAGGGAGTTGGCCATGAATAGGTTGTGGGTTAACTCTAAGATGGATTAGATCCCTAGAAATGAGAAGTATGGAATCTCGAGAGATTTCGAAGGTTAGGCCGAAGCAGATGAGGCCTCTCTTAGATAGAATATTACGTTGGTAACTTAACTTTCAGGGATTTAATTAATAAGTCTCTACCAGGATGGGGAGTAATAATACTGGAGCATGGACCCATTGTCTATGCATCTCACAAGCTTAAACTTGTGGGAAGTATTATCCCATTGTGACACCCCGCCTAATTAAATACCGGGCGATCACTCCTTTATTAAATTAAAATCAAGGTGAACAGTTGGATCATTCTTAGCATCACTGTAGTGAAAAATAATTTTTCCAATTTAAACACCTTAAATAATTAAGCTAAGTGTCAAAACCATTTTAGACATTAATTTCCAAATTTTATTTAATAAATCAACATTTAAAACTTCGCATAATTCACAATTTAATAGTCACACCGCAACTATCCTGGGACATACAATCAAAATAATCAGATATTCAACTAATTAAATCCAACATTTAATACTTAAATGAAAACATCCAGACAAAAACAAATCCCAGAGAGTAAAATACTGGAAATATAAATGAATCACAATGTCTGCTAAATAACTGAATAATGGAAAGGGCGACACATGCCCAACTGAATAAATAGTGCTACAAATGGAATCAAGAAATGAGGTCGTCTAAGCAAGAGTCCTGTAACTCCCACCTAAGCTGCAGCACGTTCCTTTCAAAGGATGCTATGCAAGACGCCCCTGTGGCTGGGCACCTGTAATTTATACATATATATACAAGAGAGAAAGGAAAATAGAAACGGGTCAGAGCCCGATAGTGTAAATGATTTAAAATTTGTTTAGAAAGTATTTAAAATGTTTACAGGCTAATGCAACAACATATTAGTGCGGCACTCTCTTGAGAAATTCTCACCTCTCTTCTAGTGTGCACGCCTATCGCACTAATCTTCCCAACGGTTTAACTTATCTTAGGTTACTCGTAAGATTTAAACTGAACAATTTCATTGTTTAAGAGGTTAATTTCAGTTGATCAAAACGTTCTCATTTAAACCTTATTTGCTAATAAAGTTTCCCACTATCATATTATGCTTTTCAAAACAAGTATATCCAAATTGAAATCATTATTCATTTCTTACTTACCATAAACACAGTAGGAAATGCCAAATTTTAGAATTCAATATATATATTAAATACTCGTATAATATATATATTCTAACAACACCCCACATAAAAATTATGGTGCGTGCATAATCTGCTATCCAATCCCCGTATCACTCGTACTAAGGGAAATACAAGTTCGGAATCACAATCGAACTGTATTAATACATACATAAACAATATTAAGGCGAAGCATAGTTTCCAAGTCCAAGAGGTCAGCACATACCCTCGCGTCTCTTCGGACCGTGACTATCGATATGATAGCCTGTACCTAGGATTCCTATATTCTTGGGTACAAGTCAATATCCCCCGTAAAGGTCCCATCGAGATAAGACTGTCCCAACGCGGTAACCTCAGGGATAGCAAGTAGCGCGGGCATGATTTGTACACGTATATAGTATATGCATGGACACAGTCACATAAATATACTACTTTTACCATATCAAATTTAGGTTCATCTCACAACGTATAATTATAACATTTATCCTTATTTCTCATTATTTAGTTATCATTTATAATGGTTCATCTCTTACTTTTAGTTTGAGGGGTTATTCCAACTTACTATGTAACACTCATGGACTCTTCCCTCCCAAGTGTAGAATTCAGTAGGTACTCATCAATTTTCCATCGTATCTATCTTATGCGTCTCTCCTTTTAATACATAATTCTATCATCTCTTATATGTGAACATCCCAAAAATGCAAATCTTGTCTTACATTAAAGGTCTCATAATTATTAATAAGTCCTACTGGTCTTCTTTGTCTCCCAAAATATTTTAATAAGAATGTCCAAATATTTTTACTCATTTAATTTGAATTTAACTATTTACAAAGGGGAAATATGAGTCTGCCAGAAGGGGTCGATCAATCGATGGCAGGACCTCGATCGATTGATGCGTCGATGGATCGACACTCCTGGTTCGATCGATCGATTAAACAGGTATGCGAATTCTGCAGATTAACAGTTACGGGTTTCATAATCCAACTTCAATCAAATCCAGATTTTGCACACCCAAACTCACAAAAATTCATACTACCAACAGTCTAAACCCATATTATACATCTTCTACGTAAAGCATGCGGATTTTCATCAATATCCATGGATTAGTAGGCTAAAACTCATATGAATCTCAAAAACCCTAGATTTTCTTTAACTTGGTTCTAATCAATCTTTCTCCAGAATTTCTTCTTCTAAAACATCATAAATCTGTGGTTCAACCTCTACATATGAAGGGGGATTTCCAGATTTCCATTTATATCATTACTACATGCAATTTCCTATCTCCAACATGATTTTTCTTCCATGAAACTCATCCTAATCAACCCTAAACTAACATGAGTGATGAATTAACAAAAATAAGCAAGATAAATACTTGCTTGGAATTTTCAGAGTTCTTATTCATGGACGAATTTGGTGTGTTTACGTTCCCCGTCGGGCGATCTACGCGTTGGTGGTGGTGGCAGTGCAACCGGATGAATTTTCGGCCTAGAATACCTTGGTAAACTCTCTCCTTCCCTCTCCTATGGCCGTCACTTGTCTTTGGTTGTGTTAACCCTAGAAGGAAACCTTAGACGTCTGATATATCCCTTTAAAATTCGTTGGTTTAATTACCCAAAATTATAAAATGTCCAAAATGCCCTCTCGGGGTACTAATTACGCCTAAAAACGCCCCGAGACCCGAACTAAACCCCTGGGTACACTTTTTTGACTATCTTGACCCTTCCGGACACTATGGCGCACTCAAAATGACCATACGAGAGACTTATAATTTATTTACTTTTATTAATCAATATTTAGTCCCGATGCGACACGGGCGCGTCCCGACTCAAATTTCCAAAATTATCATTTCATTCACTCTTGACATTTAATAGAATCAATATTATATATTATTATACTCATTAGTAATATTCAAAAAGTTTCCCATAATTACTAAATCACATCACGTTAATAATTAAGGTAATTAATTTCCTGATTTATATTAAATTAATAACTCACATTAAATTTAATAAATCCCCAAATTTATAAAGCATAAAAATACGGGGTATTACATACTTACCCCCTAATAACTGAATTTTGTCCCGAAATTCGAAAAATAAAGCATACCTGGTAAGAATAAATATGGATATCTCTCGCGCATATCTGGCTCGCTCTCCCAAGTGGATTCCTCCACATCATGATGCTCCCACTGGACCCGTACAAGTGTAACTACCTTCGACCTCAATCTCCTCTCGCTATGGTCTAGGATAGCCACCGGTCTCTCCTCGTAAGAGCTGTTCGGCTATAAGTCTATCTCATCTATCGCGATGTGAGTATGGGTCATATATCCCGAAGATATCGCCTCAACGACGAGATGTGGAATACATCGTGAATGCGATGTAAATGCTCTGGGATTCCCAATCTATATGCTACCGGCCCAATCCTCTCTATAATAGGAAATGATCCCACGTACCTCGGGGCCAATTTACTTTTCATTCCAAACCTCATCACTCCTTTCATCGGAGATACACGTAGTACTACTTGGTCCCCCATATTAAACTCCCTGAAGAACCGTTTCGCATCGGCGTAGCTTTTCTGTCTGTCCTGGGTTACTCGAATGCGACTCCTAATCATCTTAATCCTAGCAGAGGTTTCTTGAATCACCTCTGGTCCTAGCAACTTATTATCCCCCACCTCTAGCCAACAAGATGGGGAATGACATGGCCTTCCATACAAAGCCTTGAATGGAGCCATGCCAATCGTGAACTGATAAGAGTTATTATAAGCGAACTTTACCAGTGGAAGATGTGGCTCCCAACCTCCTCCAAAATCAAGGACACACATGCGTAGCATATCCTCCAGCATCTGATTAGTATGCTTTGTTTGCCCATCTGTCTGTGAGTGATAAGCTGAACTCAACCTAAACTCTGTACCCATAGCCTCCTGAAAGCTCTCCCAGAAACGCGACACAAAAATCTTATCTCTATCTGACACAATATTCAGGGGCACCCCATGTAATCTGACAATCTCAGCAATGAACAACTGAGCATACTGACCCGTGGTATAGTCTATCCGCACCGGCAGAAAATGAGCCACCTTGGTCAAACGGTCTAAAATCACCCAGATAGAGTCGTGGCCCCACTGTGATGTAGGCAACCCTGTAATAAAGCCCATGGAAATACTCTCCCACTTCCACGCAACTATTTCCAATGGATGAAGCAACCCTGAAGGTTCCTGGTGGTCTACCTTTACCAGCTGGCAGGTAGAACACTTGGACACGAACTTAGCAATGTCCTTTTTCATCCCACTCCACCAGTACTGCCGACTCATATCCTGGTACATCTTATCTCCCCCAGGATGTACTGCAAATCGGGACCCGTGAGACTGGGTCATCACGGCATGACGTAAGTCTTCTCCTTCTAGAACCACCAACCTCTCATTAAACCATAAACCCCCATCAGAACTAAGGAATATGACTTAGCACCCTCAGCTAAAAGTCGTACGATCTGTTCCTGGCAAAACGGGTCTGAGACCTATGTCTGTATCACCCTCGTAACAATCTCAGGTGTCACTGTCATAATAAATATGAAGGATCGGGCTACTGCGTCCTGGTGACCCAAGTCCTTCCACTTTGCTTTCCAGATGTCCGCTACGTCGTCTACCGATCTACGGCTCAATCCATCAGCAACTACGTTGGCCTTCCCCGAATGGCATTATATATCGAACTGATAGTCCATCACAAACTCTAACCATCTGCGCTGACGCATATTCATCTCTCGCTGAGTGAATAGGTATTGCAGTGACTTGTGGTCTGTGAACAAGCGGAATTTCTCCCCCAATAAATAGTGCCTCCATATCCTCAATGCAAAAACGACCGTTGCTAACTCCAGTTCGTGTGTGGGGTAATTCTTCGCATGCGGCTTAAGCTTGCTGGAGGCAAAAGCTATATCCTTGTCTCCTGCTGAAGTACTACCCCAAGTCGCCGTAAAGAGGCATCGGTGTAAACCAGGTACTCCACACCCGACTTAGGTAAAGCAAGGACCGGTGCTGAAGTAAGCTTGTCTTTCAACTCGTCGAAAGCCAATTGACAAGCATCATCCCAAACGTATGGTACCCCCTTGCGAGTCAGGTTCATCAATGGACCCGCTATTTTGGAGAATCCCCGAATGAATCTCCTGTAGTATCCGGCTAACCCCAACAAACTACACACTTTCGTCGGTGTCGTGGGTTATCCCCACTCCCTAACCGTTGACACTTTACACGGGTCAACTTCTATCCCCTGTTTAGAAACAACATGCCATAAGAACTGTACTTCTCGCAACCAGAATCCGTACTTCTCGTACTTAGCATACAATTGATTCTCTCGTAGAGTCTGAAGAACCTGCCTCAAGTTCTCGGCATGCTCCTCGTCGGAGTGTAATATATCAAAATGTCATCTATGAAGACGATGATAAACTGATCCAAGAACTCTCTGAACACTCGGTTCATTAAGTCCATGAACATGGCTGGAGCATTTTGTGAGGCCAAATGTCATCACTCTGAACTCATAGGACTCATATCTCATCAAGAAGGCAGTCTTTGAAACATCCTTCTCCCTAATAAGTAGCTGATGGTACCCCGACCTCAGATTTATCTTCAAAAAGAAAGTTACTCCCCTCAGCTGGTTGAACAGATCATCGATTCGAGGCAACGAAAACTTGTTCCGTATCGTGACCTTATTCAACTGTCGGTAGTCCACACATAGCCTCAGTGAACCATCTCTCTTCTTCACAAACAAGACTGGAGCGCCCCAAGGTGAGGTACTCCTGCGAATGAAGCCCTGACCTAACAGCTTCTCTATCTGATCTCGTAACTCATGCATTTTTTTCGGATCCATACGGTAAGGAGCGCGTGCTATAGGTATAGTATCCGATAATAAATCTATGACAAAGTCTATCTCTCGACTGGGGGTAGGACTGGTATCTCCTGAAATACATCGGAATACTCACGAACAACTGGGATCGAGTCTAAGGGAATCACAACCTCCTTTGAGGTATCATCCTCTATGTAATACAAATGAGCGGTCGATCCTCCCTCTGGGCGAGGCATCGCCACTACAAACATCTCTTGCCCCAGAATGGAAAAAATAATACTCCCACCAAAATAATCTATCGTGGCCATGTAAGCAGCGAGCCAATCCATACCGATAATAACGTCATGCTCATACTTATCTAAGACTAACATGTCTGCAGGTAATATCAAGCTACCAATATCTACCCCCACACCCTGGCATATAAAGAAAATAAGCGATCCACTCCCCAGTGGTGAGTCTACACACGTCACAGTGCTCTCTGATGTGGCTAATAACCCTAAAGCCTTCGCAAAATGGGTAGCTATAAAACAGTGCGTCGCCCCAGTATCAAATAATACCTGACCCATAGTACCATGGATAGAAAACATACCCTCAATCGCGGGTGGTGCCTGTGGATCTGCTGCCTAGTGAACGTTATAGACACGTCCATACTGTAACTGCCCCTGGTGCACTGGAGCTGCTGGAATGGCTACTACCTAGGCTGGTGCTGGGAGGGCAGCCGGAAAAAGTGGCCTCTGTGGCTCATTACAGGCACCCTGCTGCTGTGGGGCCCTATCACCCTATCGGCAATCCTGGCACTTATGGCCATGCTTGTCGCACACAAAACATCGGCCTATGAGGTTACCTCCCCTATGACCCTGCTGACCACGGCCCTACTGGCCGTTACCACCCCCCACTGGCCCTGTTGGCCCTGATGAAAATGTTGTTGGCCCGACTGCTGACCCTGCTGCTATCGGTGTTGGCCTTGCTGGCCCTGCTCATTAGGCTGGCCCAGCTGACCCTGCCTATAACCCCCAAATCCCTACCTGGAATCACCTGATCGGAAGCGCTTGGCAGGGTCCCCCCGATGGGAACTCTTCTCATGCTGATGAGTTTGTCCCTGGGATCTCGGTGCTCCACTAGCACCACTACCCCTTGTCCTACCCTGCTGGACGAACTTTCCTGCTCGATTGCTACATTGAGTACATCTGTGAAGGTACTCAAAGACAAATTCCCTATAAGATGCTGACGGATCCTCTAAGCTAACCCGTCCACAAACAACATTATCTTCTTACCCTCAGTAGGTGCCTCATCTGGCACTATGGTGAGAAGTCTTGTGAACTCCTCCTCATACTCAGCAACGATAGAATTTTCCTGGTTCAAGTTCAGTAACTTCCACCTCATCTCAGTCTGCACGGCAGGTGGAAAGTACTTGCTATCGAATCGCTCCCAAAACGACTAAATCGGGATCGTATCCCTCTATTCCAAGGCGGTGGTGGATTCCCACCACTGCAAAGCAGCCCCCACTAACTTGAAGGAAGCCAACAATTGTTTCTGCACGTCTGTTCACTCATACATACGAAGATGCCGCTGGATATCTTTCTTCCATTGGCTGAAGATGATGATATCTGAACTACCCGAGAACTCAGGGGGATGCGCCTTCTGAAAGGCATACCTAACCCGCTCTCATGCTGATGGAAGCTGTGCAGGTATTGGCGCCACTTCCTGAATCTGGGGTGGAGCCTGTTGTACCACCGCTAGCGCTTCATTCACCGCCTGAGCAACAATAGCGTCTACCTCATTAGCATTTATCGTACCCTGAGCCGAAGCTGCTGGTTGCTCGACTTGGGCACACCTATCCTTTGGTACACGTCTTAGAGGCATATGAAACATGAAGGAAATTTATTAGTCTACAGTTATTACCAAATATCAAATAGCTGAAGACGTAAACGTAAAAGCAAGAAAACAACAATCCTAAAATAGGGCTCTATAGCAAAAAGGCTAAGCTGAAAGCGAAATAAGCCGTACAGATCCTAAGGACACTAGAACCTGATGCTCTGATACAACCTATGACACCCTACCTAATTACATATCGGGCGATCACTCCTTTATTAAATTAAAATCAAGGGGAACAATTGGATCATTCTTAGCATCACTGTCGTGAAAAATAATTTTTCCATTTTAAAAAGCCTAAATAATTAAGCTAAGTGTCAAAACCATTTTAGACATTAATTTCCAAATTTTATTTAATAAACCAACATTTAAAACTTCGCATAATTCACAATTTAATAGTCACACCACAACTATCCTGGGACATACAATCCAAATAATCAGGTATTCAACTAATTGAATCCAACATTTAATACTTAAATGAAAACATCCTGACAAAAACAAATCCCAAAGAGTAAAATACTGGAAATATAAATGAATCACAATGTCTGCTAAATAACTGAATAATGGAAAGGGCGACACATGCCCAACTGAATAAATAGTGCTTGAAATGGAATCAAGAAATGAGGTCGTCTAAGCAAGAGGCCTGCAACTCCCACCTAAGCTACAACACGTTCCTTTCAAAGGATCCTATGCAAGACGCCCCTGTGGATAGGCACTAGTAATATAAATATATATATATATATATATATATATATATATAAGAGAAAGGGTAATAGAAATGGGTCAGAGCCCGATAGTGTAAATGATTTAAAATTTGTTTAGCAAGTATTTAAAATGTTTACATGCCAATGCAAAAACATATTAGTGCGGCACTCTCTTGAGAAATTCTCACCTCTCTTCTAATGTGCATGCCTATCGCACTAATCTTCCCAACGGTTTAACTTATCTTAGGTTACTCGTAAGATTTAAACTGAACAATTTCATTGTTTAAGAGGTTAATTTCATTTGATCACAACATTCTCATTTAAACCTTATTTGCTAATAAAGTTTCCCAGTATCATATTATGCTTTTCAAAACAAGTATATCGAAATTGAAATCATTATTCATTCCTTACGTACCATAAACACAGTAGGAAATGCGAAATTTTAGAATTCAATATATATATTAAATACTCGTATAATATATATATTCTAACAACACCCCACATAAAAATTATGGTGCGTGCATACTCTGCTATCCAATCCCCGTATCACTCGTACTAAGGTAAATACAAGTTCGGAATCACTATCGAACTGTATTAATACATACATAAACAATATTAAGGCGAAGCATAGTTTCCAAGTCCAAGAGGTCAGCACATACCCTCGCGTCTCTTCGGACCGTGACTATCGATATGATAGCCTGTACCTAGGATTCCTATATTTTTGGGTACAAGTCAATATCCCCCGTAAAGGTCCCATCGAGATAAGATTGTCCCAGCGTGGTAACTTCAGGGATAGCAAGTAGCGCGGGCATGATTTGTACACGTATATAGTATATGCATGGACACAGTCATATAAATATACCACTTTTACCATATCAAATTTAGGTTCATCTCACAACGTATAATTATAACATTTATCCTTATTTCTCATTATTTAGTTATCATTTATAACGGTTCGTCTCTTACTTTTAGTTTGAGGGGTTATTCCAACTTACTATGTAACACTCATGGACTCTTCCCTCCCAAGTGTAGAATTCAGTAGGAACTCATAAATTTTCCATCGCATCTATCTTACGCGTCTCTCCCTTTAATACATAATTCTATCATCTCTTATATGTGAACATCCCAAAAATGCAAATCTCATCTTATATTAAAGGTCTCGTAATTATTAATAAGTCCTACTGATCTTCTTTGTCTCTAAAAATATTTTAATAAGAATGTCCAAATATTTTTACTCGTTTATTTTGAGTTTAACTATTTACAAAGGGGAAATATGAGTCTGCCAAAAGGGGTCGATCGATCTATAGTAGGACCTCGATCGATCGATGCGTCGATGGATCGACACTCCTGGTTCGATCGATCGATCAAACAGGTATGCGAATTCTGCAGATTAACAGTTACCGGTTTCATAATCCAACCTCAATCAAATCCAAGTTTTGCACACCCAAACTCCCAAAAATTCGTACTACCAACAGTCTAAACCCATATTATACATCATCTACGTAAAGCATGCGGATTTTCATCAATATCCATGGATTAATAGGATAAAACTCATATGAATCTCAAAAACCCTAGATTTTCTTTAACTTGGTTCCAATCAATCTTTTTCCAGAATTTCTTCTTCTAAAACATCAAAAATCTGTGGTTCAACCTCTACATATGAAGGGGGATTTCCAGATTTCCATTTATATCATTACTACATGCAATTTCCTATCTCCAACATGATTTTTCTTCCATGAAACTCATCCTAATCAACCCTAAACAAACACGAGTGATGAATTAACGAAATAATCAAGATAAATACTAGCTTGGAATTTTCAGAGTTCTGATTCATGGACGAATCTGGTGTGTTTACGTTTCCCGTGTCGCGATCTACGCGTTGGTGGTGGTGGCGGTGCAACCGGATGAATTTTCGGCCTAGAACACCTTGGTAAACTCTCTCCTTCCCTCTCCTATGGACGTCACTTGTCTTTGGTTTTGTTAACCCTAGAAGGCAACCTTTGACATCTAATATATCCCTTGAAAATTCGTGGGTTAAATTACCCAAAATTATAAAATGTCCAAAATGTCCTCCCTGGGTACTAATTAAGCCTAAAAATGCCCCGAGACCCGAACTAAACCCCCGGGTACACTTTTCTGACTATCTCGACCCTTCTGGACACTTTGGTGCACTCAAAATGACAATAGGAGCGAATTATAATTTATTTACTTTTATTAATCAATATTTTGTCCCGACGCGACACGGGTGCGTCCCGACTCAAATTTCCAAAATTATCATTTCATTCACTCTTGACATTTAATATAATAAATATTATATATTATTATAATCATTAGTAATATTCAATAAGTTTCCCATAATTACTAACTCACATCACGTTAATAATTATAAAGTAATTAATTTCCGGATTTATATTAAATTAATAACTCACATTAAATTTAATAAATCCCCAAATTTATAAAGCATAAAAATATGTGGTATTACACCCATGCTTGAATTAAAATTCATTGTGGTAGTGATCGCCTTAAAGAGATGAAGCACTACTTCCTGGGCAAGAAATTTAGTTTTTCTTGCGAGCAACAAGTTGTTACAATATGTTGTTGGAGGAATGGAGTTGGTGTTTGGAGTTCATAAAGGTCTATCGATTGGATACTCCCATTTGCTAAGGGAATACGATAGGCGTAGTAGATGCATCGAGTAGGAAACCAGTCGGAGATGGTTTGTGATGGCATGGAAAGCCAAGTAGAACGACCATAACTGGGAAAAACATTGTAGCAAGAGCATTCATGTCTATGACTTACCATTTCACCTACTCGTGTGAAGAAGAGTAGTAGTGGAATGAGGAAGGGTATATTCATAGACGTCTGCATTGAATTGCTGGCACCGAACTGGTCATGATCATCTTTGAGAAAATCGTTGATCGTTTGACCAAACCGTTGCTTTTTCGGCCATTATGGGCGGATGATATGTAGAGGAGTATGCCCCGCTTTTTACGGAGGGGTGGTAAAACCGTGTGAAGTTCCTAACGATAGTGGTGGACTGAGAATAAATATTCGTGTCCAAGGTTTGGTAAAGTTTCCAGGAAGAAATGGGAACCGTATGAAAATGGTGTATATCTTACCCCCCCCCCCCCCCCCTAAACTGGATAAACGAATGGAAGAAGTTAACCTAATGTCGAAGGGAATATCTTGAATGTGCTCCTTAAGCTAAAGGGATGGATGAGAGCAATAACATTGTATGGATGGAATTTCCCGTACAATAATTGGGCTTTTTGAGTGGCCTTATGGATCATTTCCTAAGGTATGGCACTGCGAGTGGCCTAGTGTAGCCGGTTGAGTAATTCGCATAATCGTTGGATGGAACTAGCGGATAATATGTTCCTTAGACTTGGAATAGTTCCGAAACATTTCCTTAAGGATTGGGCTTTTGAGCCATATGCTTGCTAGAGATACGCCTATGCGAAGAAAAGTTGAGTAGTGTTGGTGTTAAGCACCTTAATGTTAGTGTAGGTACCCCCGAGGTGGGATGTAACGTGATTCTGGAAATAAGGTAGTTTGCGTCGAGTCGCGTGGTTATTGTCTTCCGCCGTAGGAAGATAGGATCAATAGTTTGTGAGGAACGCTTTGTGCTATATGAGAGCACGAAGAATGTAAACTGAGATAGTTAGTGACGACCTTAGTCCGAGTCCATTTAGGTATGCCATGATAACGAGGGGTTATTAAGGGTGATAGAATAATAGTTTAGGATAGTATACCCTTTATATGATTAGGGTACGCCTGAATTTTGAGGGCAAAATTCCCTCATAAGGGGGGGAGTATGTAACAACCCTCTCTTTTAGGAGGCTAATTTTATATTAATTCACCGCAAAAGGTAATTATATAAAATGTTGGAACTGGAGTAAATATTAATTGAATGAGTTGAAAGTTAATATTTACTGGATCGTTACATATTTACTGTATGTGTAAGTAAATATCATCATGTTGCATGTTTTATAGTGTCATGTGTTTTAAATGACACTTTGGTTTAAATGAAACCGGAACTTGAAATAAATTATAAAATTCTCGGATGCCATTTTAGAGGGTGAAGTTAGTCCCAGAATGTGCGAGACAGTCAAAATAAGTACCATATTGTATTTTTAGGTTCCGAGCATTTTTGACTGGTTTTAACTTAAATGCGTATTTGGGAGTCATTTTAATGTGGTATTAACCATTTAAGTTGGGAATTTTAGACTTAAGCCACGATTTTAAGTCTTGCCCCTTATTTCATTTTTCATTTCTGTGTTACCAAACATAGAGAGAGAGAGAGAGAGAGAGAGAGAGAGAGCAAGGAAGAGAATTGAAGAGAAAAGAGGAGATATAAGAGAGATTTGGAGATTGAAGATTGGGATTGCTTCTACCACCAAAAAATCTAAGATTTCAAGCTTAAGGCAAGTTTTCTACTTGCTAATATATGATTTAAGATGAATAATTTGTGTGATAGTTGTGTATTAACATTTATGAATCAAAAATGGATTTTGTGGTAATCTAGCCCTACTCATGGTTTAGGTTCATAAAATTGTGGATATTAGTAATTAATAATCATGTAGAATGATTTGGGGTAGATTTATGTTGATGAATGTGTGTAAAAATGGAGTAGAAATTGGTTTTGAGAAAAAACTAGGGTTTATAACCCATAAGCCATTTTTGGCAAATTCGCAGGGGCGAATCGATTCGGCCCCTGGGGGAATCGATTCGCATAGGGTTAGTTTCTAGGTCTGCTTGGACCGAATCGATTCGATTCCATGCCGAATCGATTCGGCAGTTTACCGAATCCCAGGTTTCTTTGTCCGAACCGATTAGCTTTTAGGGCGAATCGATTCGCTAGGGCGAATCGATTAGTTTTGCTGTTGTTTTTGAGTTAATTTTATAACTCAATTTGAATTCATTTTCTTTAAGTTTAGGGCCTAGTAACCTTCTTGAATTAAGCAAACTTAGAGTCCTAGAGTTTTAGATGAGTTAGTAAATTACCCTACTTTAGAAATGGGTTGGTTATGTGGGGGATTTTTCGGGGATATGCCAATTGATGTTAGGGCATTCTTTTCTTCTAGTTAATTGTTATGAAACTAGGAGTTATAGCATTATGTTTGGGAGATTTTAGAAGCTCAATTGAGCTATGTTAGTCTTGATGGTTTACAATAACACCATAAATGAATCTTGGGAGAATAAATTCAAAGTTTATTCATTTATTGAGGTTATAATGATACGATGTATTAAGTACGGCTCAAAGTAAAATATGAGGTATTTGCAAAAATATAAATGAATTTGGCTTCGGATAAAATGAAACATACAACGTAAATTGGAATTGAAAATGAAATGGAAACGATAATGATGATGGTAAATGATAATTTACTTAATCGTAAATATGGTAAATGTTAATTTACTTAAACACACCTCTTTAAATTCCATCATAAGGGAAGTTTCATGCATGAGATGATGCCCCCTGGCTACTGAATACAGGGTGGGTATAGTCCCAGGCCGTATGAGCGTTGTTGTATATTTTTCTGCGTTGGTGAGGTAATTTCGGGTGTGGTTATGACTCTCCCGCAGGCATATGGCTGCTTCTCGACGTTGCGATAGGTGCCCAGACTGCCTTGTTTGATAGACCCCTGGAAGATGATGGTTATTTAGGGGCGCACCCAGTGGGGAAACTCGGAGGGGCAGTCTTAGAATCGTTATATGTATGTAAATATAACTATTCATAATCAAGTGGGACTTGATGTATGTGATATGCCATAAATAGCATGATGTAGTGCCATAAAGAGCACAATGAAATGCCACAAAGAGCATTTGATGATGATTATATTCCTGATAAGGAATGGAATGCTAGAAAGAGCATAAAAATTGTAATTATGAGTTCCTGATAAGGAAGAGTATAAAATGATGGAGGTTTTTAATTAATTTTTCTTATGTATAATTAAAATTAAATTTTATGATCATATAATTTCCTTAGTTCATGTTTTAAAACTGTGTAGGTAGACTTTTATCTTTTCTATAATGTTTTTTATTCATAACTGTCATACTTTTTATTCATCTGGTGGTCATATAAAACTGGGCCTTGACCCGTTCATATCTCTTGTTGTGCATACATCTTGTTTTCGCTCAGGTGCTCCGCCGTAAGGACGCCTGTTTTGACTTTCCAAACCCGGTGAATTCTGGCAAGCCGTGATGCTTTGCGGGTATTATGGGACATATTGTAATAAACGCCATCATCCTTGTCCTCTAGTCAAGATCGGGTCTTTTACTTGGGCGCGTGGCCCAAACGGTTGTATTTGCTTAATGTAATGTAATATGTAATTTACATTAAAATGTTATTTCACATCGTATGTACCTGTTGGCCGACAACATATTCGGTCCTCTTATTGTTTACTTGTCGTTATTGTAGTATATATTCTTGGGTTTCCACTTTATTTTTTAAGTTGGGTTATTTAAATTCTTTCCTTAACTTAAAAAAACCAAAAATTTTTGGCAACACGTTTTTTCGAAATATGGAGTGGTTATCCCGTATACATGGTATATTATTGTGCTGATGAGAATGATTCCATCCATGATTCCTATCACATTGGAGTATCGGGCTGGCCACCCCCTATTTCGGATCACGGGTTGTCACTTGTGCGTTATAATGTTTGGAGTCATTAAGATGTAATTAGGTGTTACTTCCTACATGTTTGACTCATGTTTCCTTTATTGCACACACGCACGGATTTGTTTGATTATTGTGCTTGTCCTATCACATGTTGGTTGGGTGTTTTCACTTCAATCCTGTCCTTAAAACGAACTAAGCGCGATAAATTTTTATAAGGAAATTGTGCATATAAAAACCGTTTTGTGAGTTTGTGTGTTTTGTTTGAAAACGGGGAAGGGTTGCGAAAGGTTCATTTTTCCTTTGCGAATACTAATCCACCGTTAAATTGGACTTAAAAAATGGAGGAATTTTATTATCCGGGGTCCAAAGAGGTTTAAAAAGAGCTCGAAAAAAATTTAATGGCAATAAAAAGAAATTCATACCAATTATGGGCCATTTAGGTTTTTGCACCAATTCTCCAAAGTTTGAGAATTTAGTTTATTCACCTCTAAAAAAATATATATGAGGGAGTTTGGTTGGAGATTTTATAACGGTTTTGCACATCCTTGAAAATCTTGAAAAAGCGCTAAATAGTTTTGTACATTATTGGTGTGGAAATCATTTGACTTTGATTTTTTGATTTGTATAAGACGATGTCATCTAAATTCAACAAATTTTTAGACATAAGGATACTTTTTGATGTTCATTCGTTAGGAGTACATATTCATCGTTCTCATATGATTGATTGAGTTGATTTTCCTATTGAATGTGTTCACACCCATACAATCCATTTCCACGACTTAGTTGTTTTAGTTTAAATCCATGGTGTGATTTTTTTTGTATTTTATTTTTTGTATGAAAAATTTGAAAAATCCAAAAATAGTTTGTGAGATTTTTGAGATACTCCTTTGCATGCGCATAGTTTGATCCATGTTTGCTATTCATTTTTTCGTGAAACTCCATGTTTTGATTATTTCTTCTTATTTTTCTATTTGGGGACATCATAAAAGGGGGGAGAAAGAATTATCATTTTATGATTTATTCTTATATCATTATATCATTTCAAACTCGATGCGTCATGAAGGTTTTTTCTTTATCTCATGTGTGTAGGTACAAAGACTGAAGATTATGATGTTGCACACCCTGATGACCGAAGCTTTGAGATTTGATGAAGATTTTTGAAGAACATTTTGAGATCTTGCAAATTTATTCATGGGAGGGTAGATTTGTATAGGTATTTTGGTGTTTGATAATTCATATTTTTTCATGTATGTACCGGCATAGACATAGGGGGAGATTTGTAAGGACGTAATTTCATAGGTCCGCTATCAATTTATTATGTCATTTACCACTACACCGTCGAAGAGCATTCGAGAGACATCTACATCAAAGACGGATCCGAATTACT
The DNA here is from genome assembly GCA_949130495.1 of Sambucus nigra. NCBI lineage: Eukaryota > Viridiplantae > Streptophyta > Magnoliopsida > Dipsacales > Adoxaceae > Sambucus > Sambucus nigra. The sequence goes on along the minus strand of OX422207.1, from coordinate 107,330,917 downwards.
CAAGTTCTTCATCATTGAAGACTCCGCAAAGCATGTAATATCATTTGATAGGTCATTCGAACGACCTGCTTTTTTCATTCAAACGACATTGCATCTCATGAAATCTTATTCGAACGACATTTGTCCACCGTTCGAGCGACTTGCTGATCTCGTTCGAAAGAGCTCTATTTTTTAGGCGGCATGATTTTCTATAAAATCTCATTCTCTGGTTCCGTTTTCATTAAGAAGTCACATCATTTTGACGAACAAAAATACTACGAAAGAAGAATCCTTTTTGGCTTCTTCCTTTAGGGTTTTAATCCTTTTTATTTTCAGTTCATAAAACTCCCATATGCTTTAGCGAATTGTTTGGTGTTTAGGAACAACTTTGCTTTTGTTCAACCTCTGTGGATAAAGGATCTCCATATTTGATCGGTGGATACCGAGCGTAGTCATTCTGCGTGTGGACGAGTCGAAGACGACGAACCGACGCCTTGAGGGTATTTCGCTGTCTCTCGTATCTTTGATGATTTGCTGGAGGCACCGTGCATTACACATTTGTGGGCGATTATCAAGTTGTATGTATGTCAAAGATCTTGTGAATTTTTCAAAGTGTTTATAAAAGGTTTTTACCCGAAAGGGTTTTTTTCTATATCGGTCGTCTTTATTTTTCATGCATGGGTTGAAATTCTTATGATATTTAGATGCGTGTGTAGGGGCTGAATTAGTTTGTTTAAAAATAGACTCTAATTAAATAAGTGTGCCAAATTAGATATTTGAGAATTTAATCAATTATCACACAGTCACGTTTTCTATAAATTGATATCAGATCTTATTTAAGCTATCACCACTTTTCACTTTTCGATATTGTTAATTCATCGTTTAATTTGGGAGAGAAAACACCCGACAACTGAGTTGTAAAGAAAATTTTAAGGTCCCTACCCGATAGATTTATTCCAAAAGTGATCGTTTTAAATTCTTTACTAACTTTAGCCTCTACGAAATTAGAAGAGATCGTAGGTGATTTACAAACCTATGAACTAGACATGTTTCCCTCTAAAACTGAAAAGAAAATAGAAAAGGGTGTTGCTTTAAAAGCCCAAAAAGACGAAAAACAAGTAGTAGAGAGCGAGAGTGATAGTGACTCGAAAGATATGGCCTTGTTAGCTAGGAAATTTCGAAAATTTCTTAAATTTAACAAACATAAATTTAAAAATGATTTTAAGAAATTTAAAACTTCTAAGCATGACAAAGCCGAAAAGATACCTTAAATTCTTGAAGAAAATTTAAATAGGGCCGAGTCAAATAGGTGTTTTGGTTGTGTGGGTTATGGCCATAGGGCTTTTGAGTTCCCCACTAAACTAATGAGAGAGGGTAAGCAACCTATTTCATATAACGCAACCCTTAGTGATAGTAATAAGGAAGAGGGACGCGATTCCCCCATCGAGCCCAACTTTGTGGATTTCATGGATAGTCATGTGAGTGATAGTGAGCAATCTTCTGTTGATAGAATTTTAACACATGACACTTTCAATGTCAAAGTTTATAATTCCCTTGTTTTTGATGGTAGTGAAAGTGAAGAAGAAAGAGAGAGTGAAAGTGAGAATGAGGTTGATGTGAGTGAACTTCAAAATGATTTTCAAGAACTTTATGAAGAATCTATTAAATTAAAAAGAGATAATTTGAAGTTAGAAGCAAGTTTAAAAGAGCGTGTCAAGGTCGTTGATGATAGTGCGTTAGTTGAAGACCTTAGGGAACGTGAGAGAGATATTCGTGAGAAGATTGAATATTTAGAAGGCGAGAGAGATAGCCTTAAAGGTTTAATGGAATCCTTGAAAAAGGAGCTTCTCGCATTTGAAGAGCGCAATATTTTATTAGAGTCTAACATTTCAGAATTACAAAATAAATTAAAAGACTCTAGTAAAGTCAAATTTGATTTGGAGTGTCGTTAAGAGAAATTAGATAAAATATTAGGAACGATCCAAATTAAAAATGACACTTGTGGTTTAGGCTTCGATACTTGTAATGAATCTACTCATAAAGCCAAAACCCATGTTTTAGGAGAATCACCTAGGAAAGCCTTTAGAGATCAATCCTTAGGTAGCAATTTTCGATGTATTTTTACTTGTGCACATTATGGTCGAAAAGGTCATCTTAGGAAAAAAACATTGATCTTAAACGAATTCCTAGAAAATCCCAACGTAAGGCAACCGAGTTAGCCAAGATTCCTACACCTCGAGATAGTCATTCGTCATTAGTTTGGGTTAAGAGATCCGACTGGGTAGCTTTACAAGATAGGATTTTTTATTCTCATTTACTTTCACATGCTTCATCCCTTGCAAAATCAAAAGGTTGAATGTGTCAATTTTATTTGCATACTTTAGCTTTTGTGCTTCATGCTATATCACCCATGCTAATTGTATGCTTGTTTTAGTCATTTTATAGTCTGTGCTCCATGCTTAAACATATGCTAGAATAATGATTTTTATTTATCTTTGGTATTATACTTCTTTCATTTTTGTTTGCATTAAATGAAAAATACAAAAATATTTTTGTTTATCATTTGCATTTTATCATTTTATCAATTTAAGATTAATGAAAAATACAAATGATTTTTGTGTGTCTTTTGAGTATATATTTTTTATATTTGGTTAAAAATTTCAAAAACTCAAAAAGATTTTTATTATGTGTGTGTTTTAGTTTGACACACTTTATGTGGCATATACTTGTGTTTGAATCCCATCTTTTACGCTCCCATGTGGCTAGAACTTTTGGTTTAGATTATCAATCCTTATTATGTTCTTTACCATGCTTATATGGAGTAGTTGGATTTTGTGTTGATTTAAATGGATTCTATTTTTATATGCATCAATTCATACATACACAAGTTTATTTGAAATTTTAACTTCATATGTATATTTGAGCTTTGTGAGGTGTTCTCCTACCAATCTTATCATCTATATGTTATGTGACCTAGGAGGACTAGTGCATGTCAAAATCCGTTGCACGTGAGATTTGTGAGATATAAACAATATGATATATAAATGTGCACGGGGAAGGGCTCCGAAAGGATTTATTATCCTTTGCGAATAGTGAGACACTGTTTCTTTGGACCTAAAAGAAATACGTGGTCCAAAGACCTAAAAGAAAATATGGCATTAAAAAGAAAAATAATTTCCAGGGCCTATGTTTAGTTGATTTATTCATTCAAAAGAATAATATATATGCTTATTGAGGGACTTTGGATGATATATCAACGGTTTGCACAATGTCCGTTTATCCTAGTTGCATTTTCAATGTCACGACTCTATTGGTTTGTCGAATCATCAAAAGTCTAGGCTTGTATGCATTTTGTATGTTTGTTCATTGAGTTCAATATATATTGTCACATGAGGTTATATTCAAATGTGATGAAGTTTGCAATCAATTGAGAACTCCGTGAACATGTTTTAAGTGATTGGGTCTAAATTTAATTGTTTCTAGTTCACACCCCAACACTTTCGTTTCCATATGACACATTTTTGCCATACGAGTGTGAAAAACTTATTGTGTTTTGTGTTATTTTGGTGTTTATATATATATATATATATATGTGTGTGTGTGTGTGTGTGTGTGTGTGTGTATGTGTGTGTATGTGTGTGTGTGTGTGTGTGTGTGTACTTATGCTTAGTTTGAATATATTGTGTACACATATATATGATATTGTGTTTATTTTTGGCCTTTGCGTTGCTTTTCTAGTCCATCTATGCTTTAATTCGTAATTGGTATCCATCTTGTTTTATTCTTTGTTGATATCACATGCTTAATACTTTATATATCATATTGGTATCATTTTATTGCATCCTAGTTGGTATCCGATGTTATTTGTTGGATTAGTTGGATTTTAGTTGCCTATGTGCTTTAATGTTCTCATCACTTTATGCACTAATGCATGTTTATCTTGTTATCCTATTTTATTCATCCCTTGTTTAGTTTAAGGGGTGTATATGCTTTAATAGGGGGGGATAAGTTAAGTTTTGAATCTTTAGCCTTTGTCTATTCCTGAACAAAAAGGGGGAGAATGATATCATATCTTAGTTTAGGGAGATTTATTTTAGGGGGAGACGTCTTTCTAAGTAGGTCATTTGTTTGATAAAGGGGGAGAATTCATTTAGGGGGAGTATTTATTTTTGCATTTAATATATTGATATTCCATATGCGTTTGATAGTTTGTTTAAGTGTGCAGGAATTATTCTAAATAGCAACGTTCATCATCGGGCAAAGATATTGATCCTTGGGCTGTTTGAGTCAAGCATTGTATTTTTATTTTGGGTGGGATATTTTTTAGTTTAGTAGAGCTTAATGGCCCTTTAAGATTTTTGTTTGGTTTTTGTCCCGGAATAGCCAAAGGGGGAGATTTTTAAGGACACAAATTTCCAATTGAGTCCTTTGTAGTTTTGGCTCAATTCCGGACAAAAACATTTGAGTCATAGGATAGAGTTCTAGTTTATCCATTGAAGCCTATGACGTGTTTGTTGAAGACATTGCAGCCAAGATATTAAAGCTTCATCAAATGTCGTGTGTCTTGTGCCTCGTTTCTACGTCATCAACATGGTTCCATTGCTCTTAAGGTCTGAATGCATTTTAATATATATATAGGAGCTTGGAACATTATTTATTGGGTGTATTTTAGAAATTTATTTTGGGTGTTAGTATTTTTTTGTTAAACTTTTTTTTGAATTCATTGTTCTAAATATTTTGTTCTCGGACACCTTTCAGTAGAAAAATCATATAAAATCCAAAAATAATTAGAAAAATACGAAACTGGTGGCCACGCATTTGTATCGAAATTATCTAGAATCATGGCCTAATATCCCGTTAGATAGGTCATTCAAACAAGCTTGTTCGAACGAGAAATCGTTCGAACCAATTTTTAAACGAGAATTTTTTTCGTTCTGTCTCTTCGTTAGAAGTCTCGTTCGAGTGAGATTTATAACGAAAAAATAGTGGGAACTGTTTTAAGCCAGGTTTTTCCACTTTTCCACTACTTTGATCCACTTCCTTTTTTACATACTTTTTAAGTGCGGGAACTATCTTTTTTAAGACAACTTTTGAAAGGATTCATTAAGGGTTGACGGTTGTCTAATAGTCTCATTGGTGGATTTTAAGATTTCGATGGAGTTTCGGGGTTGTCGACTAGGCGAAGGTGTATACAAGAATATGAGTCAAGGCTTGAAGGGAGTAGAGTCGAGGAAGTAAGTCATCTATCTTATAATTGTAAAATCGTACTTAGTGGACTTAATGCTAGGGCCGTCCGAGGTTTTTCTCATTTGGGTTTTCCTCGTACATCGCGGCGTAGTGATTTATTGTTTATTTTATCTTGCTATACTCACCTAGAACGCATGCTTAAGTAAAAAGATAAAATTGGTTTAATTTAATCACTACTTGTTTAATTTGGTGCAAATTAATATTGGGTAATGTTTATGTTAATTTAATTCAAGTCATTTAATTTAATTGATAAAATTGGTTTGGCCTAATTGGTTTTAAATGAAAAATGTGACTTAGGCAAATTTCTAGGTCTTGGGTTAAATTGATTGTGTTTGAGTGAAATTAACATAAGTGTGTGTTTTAATTTTATTTTCCCTTGGTCTAATTTTAATTTGGAAAGAAATTAAAATTTGTTTATTTGTTTGAACCATCAACTCGCTTCCGCATATCTATTTAAAAGGAAATAAATTTTTGAAAAATTAAAATTTGGGGGCCTCGCATTCCAATAGTAAGGATAGATTATCCACCCACTTTGCTAAGATAGATTGTGCTAATGAGGATATTACCTTATGCAAACCTGGGAGGCCGAGGTGAGTTTTAAAGATACTAAACTAAGTAGTAAACCTTTGTGGATATCAACCTTGAGATCTAGGAAGATGTTAAAGGGTGGGTGCCACAAATACCTATCCTACATGAAGTATCTTGAGAAGGCCTTAGCTATCTTAGTAGATATTCCAATTGTTATGGAGTTTAGTGATGTTTTTATAGAGGATCTTCCAGGATTTCCATCGATTAGAGAAATTGAATTTACCATTAACCTTATACCACATGTTAGTCCCAATTCAAAGCCCCCTAATGGGATGTCTCCTACAGAGTTGAAGGAAATAAAGGACAAGTCAAAGGATTTGTTAGGTTATGGATTTATAAGGCCTACCACTTCCCCATGGGGTGACCCGGTGTTGTTTATAAAGAAGAAGGATGGATGTATAAGAATGTACATTGACTTTAGGGAATTGAACAAGATGGTCGTGAAGAATATCGTTTGCCCAGTATTGATGACTTTTTAACCAATTGAAGGATGCTAAATATTTTTCTAAGATTAATTCGAGGCTAGGATATCACCAACTTAAGGAAAGGAATGAGGGCATTTAAGAAATAGCCTTTGGGAGCATGTATTGTTATTATGAGTTTTTAGTGGTGCCTTTTGGATTAACTAATTCCGTGACTACATTTGTGGATTTGATGAATAGAGAGTTTAGGACTTCCTATTTCATCCATTCATGACATACTAATGTAATACCCCATAATTTTGTTATTAATTAATTTTCATTTGCCTTATATTATTAATATATTTAGGGAAAATTATATTCCATTTTTGTAGATATTAATTAGCGAGATAAATGACTAATATCTATTATAATTATTATTTACTTATGTGTGAGGAGTAAAGAGTTGTGTGATTTATTATATGTCGTGTATGAGTGATAGCGATGGTTTAGAATTATATGTCGATATAGTGTTACATCAGCGGATTGGTATAATTTATAGGTGACACGTAGGGAATGCACGTGTCAGGGCAAATTGATGAGAGGTTAAGTTGGGTAACTCATATGACATTTTCGAGTGCACCAGTGATTCGATAAGTGTCAAAATTGTCCAAATTAGGTACCCGAGGGTTATATTTGGGTTTCGAGGACTTTATAGACATAATGAGACCTATATAAGGGTGGGAGGGTCATTTTACACTTAGTGTTAAAAACAAAAATGGTATTAATTTAATTAGAAGGATAAGATTGAAAAGGTGGATGATAGCCATACTTTCATATTTTACACAAGAAATTGAGAGAAAGAATCCTAGAGAAGAGAAAAAGAAGAAGAAAAAAGATAAAGCTTAGAGAGGAGAAGAGAGTGGACTCAACCCATCATCAATTTCATGAAGATTTCAGATCCTAATCTGCCAAAGTAAGTAGCTACTCACTTTATGTAACAAATTAAGTGTAGTTCATTACTTCCAAGATTAGAAATAGAAATATAATATTTAAAGCATGAATGATTGAAACTTGATTATTTGATGACGATCAAACCCTAAGTTGTTTTACAGATGAGTTATGTTATAAAGTTTGAATGTTGAGGTTTTAATCTTGAATTTAATGTTTTTAGACCCCATAATATGGTGTAAAAGGTTTAAAAACATGTTCATGTACTTTTATTGGGTTATGGTATCGATTGGGTATTGTTTTGGAGCTTGGTTTGGGCATTAATGGAGGTTTGGAGGCCTCACTTTTGTCCTAATGATGTTTTAGTTTCTACCCAATACTAAATTAATTCGATCTAGTGGCGAATTGATTCAAATCATGAAATTTTAGATCTTTCTGTTATGAAAGCACGACTGACAGTTTCATATTTTGTTTGATTTTTTTGAATTATTTATGAATTTTCTAAGAAAGGGTGTACGAGACTGAAATCTTTAATTAGTGATTTTGGGATGGACTTAATTTTAGGCACGATTATGTTTAGAATTATTATAAAACCTTATGGATGTATTCTCTTGGTTAATATGAATTCATAGTTGACAAATAGAGTTTTACAAAATGAGATACAATAATCTAATAAAATAATGAGATAAATTGTTCATTATATTAATGCTTTTATTTAACAACACATATATTAATAACTTTATAATACATAGAGTTCATAATCATCGTTTTTCATCAATAGTTACCTCAAACAATTAATTATATGATTATTTTGTTGATTATTTTAGCAGTTATAATGTTATTATGTTATATGCACGAGATATTTGTGAACAATACATTGTCACATACTTTGATAATGCACGTGATCATTGATTTTCATTCAATCACTCAAAATCAAATCCATGTGAGGAATAATCTTGCTTGAAAAAATAGACACCATATACCCCATTAGTATCTTTATAATTATAAGCATCATGACTTACTATTACAATCCGTGTCTTTATATTAAATATTAATTTACAATCGAGTTATATCATTGTGGTGACTACCAAACATTTCATAATATGAATATTAAAATAAATAAGGACTTCCATATACAAGTAATATATTTTTCTCTTATATTCATTAAATATCGCATGAATAATGCACTAAATTATTTATATGTATGTTTTCATATACTTAAGTGGTAATATAATAAAAGAAAATAGGGCATGTTCATTTCATGACCTATATGTCCATTCCTAACATATATATCACCCTTTAACTTTTGCTATAATACTATAATTTGACATATAGGCTACCTAATCACAATGAGTAAATAAATATTAATGTGGATGAAACATCTTAAAATATTAAAATCCTATTACTCAATATCATAAATGGACTTGTAGGAAAACAAATCACGCATGATATGAAAGCATAGGCCTAATATTTATCTATCTAGATTGGAGAACTATGATGAACAGCAAACCATACATTATATAAATATTATAGATAAACATACATTTGTGTATAGACACCTATAATTTACATTGTTTTCCACTGCCTAATTTGAAATTCACAAAATATTTTAGTTTGTTATAATGTGAAAAAAATAGACGAGGGACATGTAAAAAATATTAGGGCAATAATAATAAATGAGTAAGACAAATTATTTACTTATACACCTTCATGCATAATGTCAAAATTAATGTATGGGAACCGTATTTCTCATAAATGTCCCAAAATATTTAAGCTTAAATTAACACACAATACCATTATATGTAAGGGAAGATTAAGTTGTTCATATTTTTAGGATACATAATTTGATGACATGCAAATCATTTTTGAAAATCTTGGAAAATGTGTTTCTTGGTTTATAATTTCTTAATAAAAATAAGTCACTTATTAATATCTAGTTAATAATTACTCTCATACTTTTGTCATCTTCATTTGATGTCCAAGATTATAATTCATTATTAAGTAAATGTTCATGATACACCAACTATAAACATTCATATATACGAGTCCAACATTCACAGTTTCAAATTATACTTTTCTTTTGACATCTAATCCAATAGATATAAACCTTGATTTATGACATAATCATATATCTAATATCCATACCTATGAATTATAACATGCATTTGGAATTTAATACAACCAAAATATTAATATTAGTATTCAAAATAAATCTAATGTCTATGCATGAATTATAACCTCGTTTGACATCAAATACGTCCCGAACATGGACATTAGTATTAAAACTAAATCATAATATAATATCCAAACATTTGAATTATAGACTACGTTTTGCATTTAATTTAACATAAACATTAATGCTAGTAATGAAGTTGAATCACATATCCAATATCCACACATATTAATTATAAAATGTGTTTGGCATCCGATCTAACATAAAAATGAATATTAGAACAAACATGAACAAACAAAACAACCCATGTGATAAAAAAAATACATAATATTTGAGAAAATCATATTTTTTGGCAAAAAAGAAATTTTTTAGTTATCTCCATAGGATTGTAGATAATCACTCCGGGATGTGAAAACATTTGGTAAAATTTAATAATTAATTTTTGAGAGTGAGACATCGACGTTAACATTATTACCACTGCTGTAAAAACGTAATTTCTAGGGCCTAAACCATGTCGAAATGCAAAAGTAAGGTGGTGACCTTGTAAATAACGTGTTTTTATTTATTTTGACGATTCCAATCAACCGTGTGATTTCATAAAATATCGATAAAGTTTAGACTTCTCATCCCAGCTTGAGCATTGCTAACAGAAGAAAACGTCTCAGGAAGTCCCGGGCATATAAAATTGTTATGAGAAGATTTATTAATAGAAGAAAAATGTCTTAAAAGGTCCCAGTCATAAGATAGAAATTTAATATATATTTCAATATAGGCAAACATCAATAAAAAAAAATCATGAGATGTTAAACTTGAGCTCTTATACCACTTGTAAAACCATTCTTAAGAGCACTATAATATTTGTTAAGGAATCATTAATGTAATTAAACATTAGCATACAATTGTTCTTAATAAAAGGATCTTAGATCTTCAAGTTTTTAAAAAATGTGCCTAAATGATAGAAAATATGACATATCTTGATCTAATGGTTTGAATAAGTTTACTGTAGAAATTTCGTTAGAATCATTTTAGTAATTGCTCCAGCATAACCTTCATCACGCTGACAGAAAAATAATAAGTTGGGATCTCAGAATTTTCTCCCTATTTTCCAATATATTGTGTCTTGTTTTGTATATTATTAATGGAATACAATCTACTATATATATGGTGAGAGAGGACCCGATTTCCTAATAAGATTAGAATTCTACCATCCATCATAGTAGAGTTTGATTACAGTATCCCACCAACATAATCTTTAATAATTAGATGACCTATCTAAAAGAATATGTTAACCACACTAAGTAGATTACTTATATTAAATTAAGTAATTAATTTCAAATTATCTTAATTTCAAAAATAAATAATTCCAGTAATTGCAACTCACCGTCCATAGGATAAGTCCTGATTAATGACAAATATTTGACAAAGATTGCTCAAAATTAACTATCTAAATGAATTCATCAAATCATATTATATAAATTTTAGGGGTAGTCCTAAACTACTTGGATTTTGTGTTTATCTGAAAAAACATAAGAAATTTTAAATGTGCCATGTATCTATGTTGTTATCGTTGCTCTTATACAAGAAATATAACATATATATTATATTATTATAATATAATCTATATGGGTTATTCTGAAACATAAGTGGGTATATTTAGTACATATATAAAATTGCCCCCCCCCCCCCATACCATATTTTAACACCTAGATATATTTAATGACATAATTTTGCCTCCATTTGGTATCTCTCTCCTATCAACTTTAATTAAAGTCATTAGCATACCTATGTTTTTCTTCTCCTTCTTTGTATTTTGTTAAATTGTCACACCCTTTTGTCTCTGAATTTACCAATTCGTATCACTCTACATATCTCTCCTCTACAAGAACCTTTATCTTATGTCGTACCCTTTACGTTAGTACTCTATTATTCCATTATTTCCTCTTTTTATTCTTCTAAATTCTTGCACCCTTTTGTCTTCTATTTTCCCATCAAATTATCCATATTCAATTAATTCATTTCCATCTCTTCATGTAAAATATTTATTTCTCTAATCTCTTTTATTAGATCCTTTAAATCTAATTATGCATTTGTATTAGCACGAATTCCATGCATTTTTTATCGCCTCTCGTATTTGTCTTATCTTGGTGTATGATTTATCTCTCATGTGGTAATTCAACTCATTGCATCAAAACTCCATCAAACAATAGACTTTGTATTAATTATATGGATTTAAATTGCCATTATCAATTGATTTTATTTTATATATTCATATTTTTTCCTAGCAGTGAGGATTCAAGGTTTTTAATTCCTCAAGGAATTTGGAAATATTTTTTTACTATTTTCATTCGACAGTGGTGTTATGATAAAACAACATTGATTGCAGTAGACAACAATTATCCTTAAAGTGAAGTTATAAGTTCGGGTACATCAAATTTTATTTTATATTTAAAGTTTTTTATTTATTTTTTATATTTAAAATTTGTATTTTTTTAACTAAGATATGAATGGTTGGTGGTATTTTTTTGTCTTTGGAAAATTTGAAATTGAATAGTTTGTAGGAACTATGTGAGGGAAAGCGTTGCCTTTCATTTCTTAACAATGTGACTATTTTTTCCTGGTCCAATATATAATATACAATATATATTTTTTTAGTTTGGTGGAGGGGAATAAATAAATCCAAATTTAGTGGTGCCTATTTCTGTCAAAAATTCAATTTTAAAGTTTATTCCAAGAGTAACATTAAATCGGAATCAGTTTAGGACGTTTTCAAGTTGTTCCGAGAAGAATATTATGTATTCATGTTTTGGGAAATTTGAATTTTTGTAAATGCGTCTATAGATTATACTCAAATATACATAATTTTTTACTATATATATTGCGATCATTAATTAATTTGATGTTAAAAATTATATATACTATATGTTTCTTCCTTAATTAATTGTATATATTATTTTTAATGTATTCTTTGACAAAGTAGCATTTCAACTTTAACATGATTGTTGTATCATAAATATTGAATGTGGCATGGACCAATTATATTTTGACATCTGTGATTAGAAGAAACTCATCTCACTTCACTTAACGTTGTCGGTGCATCATCCCCTTGGTCGGCTTAACATTAGTCCTTGTCGGATACCTAGTCAACCATAATAAATTGATAATATTAACTTGAATCACCAAGAACACATGTGGGTCACACGCGGGAATATATAAAACCTCATTACACACACGTGGGGGTAGTCCCTTCAGTTGATTCTAATTAAGCTATTCATTTATTACCTATAAAATGCAAAATAGTGCACTTACCTGTCCATCTACACTTTCTCTTTCCCCTATAAATATCACACACTCCCATCTAAGGAAAGGACATAAAATCGAGATACGAATAGTGATAACGTTAAGAGTTTGTACCCATATTCATTGATGATTGAATAATAAACCCCTACAGAACTTATGTGGATGTAGGCATCATATTAGCCGAATAGCATTAATTCCTTGTCTCAATCATAATTTTCGTCTCTCTCTTTAATCTAGACTGTTGATCTCTTTATCTGTTATAGTTTATTTTTGGTATTTATAAGTTAAGAATCATAGATTATAATACTAATTTTAGACAGATTCGCTCCATCTGAGGGAGTGACAAACCATTTATTGTTTCCTACCACCTCTAATTTATAAACACATGAACCATTATTATTTTGATACTGTTTTTATTCCTTGGAAATGGAAGAATATCCCAAGGTGAATCGTGAAAATTAAACCATTCAACCTTCAACCCCTATTAGAATGGGGGACATATAGGGAATTCTTATGAGCTTAGATAAAAGACAAAAGGAAATAAACGATAGTGTTAAACAACTGATGAAAATACTCTAGACTAGACAACGCAGACATGGAAGAGAATAATCCAAGATGGTAGGAGGAAAATGTCCATGTTGAAGAGTGGAAATTAGACCTATAACTTCTTATCGATAGGATGATATACATATCGCATTCGGGCATTGAAGAACCTAAGGAGGCTAGGTGGAGGATAATAAGAAGAAAAAAAGAGGTCCAAATATTCTGGATATCAAATTGACTAGTCGTACCACCCGACAGCTACCTCATATCCTCAAATAACTAGTTGTGATGAAGAGCAAACCTTCTCCGAAGAAAGGCCCAATGTTGCATGTAGAAAAGTACAAGACTGTTGTCGATATTTATTTTATATTGGATGAGATGTGTTATCTGGAATTCTCCAATATGATCACATGATACATGCAAATATAGTACAATAACTTACCGCAAGGGTAAAATTTAAATTTTTAACTGTTGGATGATCTCTTCATCAGTAACTTCTTTTTTGGAATGAATCCCAACTAGAGGGTAACTCATATATTGAATGTTCAGATGAAGGCTGACGAGATGACTCAAAATTTCATCACCTATTTTAATAGTGAGAATATGAATATGATCGATTGAGATGAGAAAAATCCATTGCAACACTAATGAGTGGTCTGTTTTCAAGAAAGTTGTACTGAGCATTGGATAAGGAGTCATCCAAGATGATGACTGAGTTATTTCCCAAAGTTGAAAAGATTATGAATGTTAAAGAATCTATGGCTGCCAAAGAGAGATTGGTATCTCCAAAGAAAACATTAATAAAATCTCGGAGAAGAAAGACAAAAAATTGACAAACAAAATAAATACAAAAAATGTACTCCTTTAGCCGTAGGCATCCATCATATCCTTGAGGAAATTGACGCAAATAATATAAGTGTCTCGATAAACTCAAAGTCCTAGCCAACAAAAGGGATCAGAGAAAATACTATAAGCTCCACAGGGATCACGACCATAATATGACAATTGCACAGACCTAAAGGACTAGATAGAAAATCTAATGAGGAGAAATTTTTGAAGTTTGTGGAAAAAGGTTGTTGAACAGATCAAAGGGACAAGCATAAGCCCAGGAGCTGATCAGAGTCTCCATGCCAAAGACTTGACAATAAGAAAATAGACGAAGATAATGACTCTAGGGATGATCTAAATAAGCCTAAGAGGCTCGAGTAACATGTAGATGGGGTAAAAATGATCTATTTTGGATGTAACTTGCTTGTAGGAGGGGATGCTCGAGGGATGCGACGAGCCCTAAAGAAAGGAAAACCTATATTAACAAGGCAAAGGCATGTGCTCACATAAGATAGATCAACCTGATGGACACTCTAGGTACCCATCTTAGGGAAGTAAACAAAGATCGTCATATGGTTGGCATATGATGATCCATTATTCGGTGTGTTATATCTATATGATGATCCATTAGTCATTTCTATGAAAGTACATGTGGGTAAGGTGGATAGAATTTTGATCGACAACGACAGCTCATTCAATGTCTTATTTTATGATGGCTTCAAAAGTATGATATTTAGGGACAACAAGCTTAAGGCCTACCACCGACCAATAATTGGTTTTCAGATGAAAAGACATATCCATTGGGCACAATTGAGCTAGAGGTTGTTATTAGTATGTGGCCCACCTGCAAAATAGAGAAGATTCATTTATTAGTCCTAGATAAGATTGTCCATTGAGCATAAAACCTTATCTTTGGTAGTATATGGATGAATAAATTTAAAGCAGTCCCCTCCACCGTACACTCGTGACTAAAGTTACCCACTCATTATAGTGTCAGTGTGGTGAAAGGAAGTCAATTGTAAGCCAGAGAATATTGTTATACTTTAGCAAACTAGAAGTAAAAGAAGAAACTAACCACAACCTATAGAATTAAAAAACTAGATCCATGGTATGTGGAAGAGCTGGTGAAAGGTTAGGTCGTAGAAGATATAAAATCAATTATCTTGGATGATGACCATATGAAGAGAACGCCCCAGATTGTCTTAACACTAGATCCTACCCTCAAGAAATAATTGGTTGATTTTCTTAGGCGATGGAATAATATATTTTCTTGGAGTTATAAAGACATGTCAGGGATTCATCCATAATTCATCTCGCATGAGCTAAACACAGTCAAGGATGTCAATATAATAAAATGAAAACGATGTTTCTTCAGTCAGGAGAATAAAGTGGCCTTTTAATTATGAAAAGGAGCTTTATTAAAGACATGAAATGTACAAAATGTCTCTCCAATATAGTGATGGTCGGGAAAACGAATATTAAATGGCGTATGCGTGTTGACTTCACTGACCTGAACAAAGCATGCATGAAGGATCACTATCCTTTGTGTAGAATTGATTAGTTGGTTGATGATACTTCGGGACATATGAGATGCTTGGTTTTATGGATGTGTACCCAGGATACAACCAGATTATAATGAAACTCGAAGATTTGGAAAATACTTCGTTTATCACAAGACAAGGTACCCACTACAACAATTTGATTCCTTTTGGGCTAAAAACGCTAGAGATACATTCCAAAGTTTGGTATACAAAGGATTTAAATAACAAATGGTAAAAAAAAAGGAGGTTTATGTTGATGACATGCTAACCAAGAGAAAAACAATCGTCAACCACATCAGAGATTTCGAGCAGACATTCGACCAACTATAAAAGCATAGAATGAATATCAACCCAAGAAACTGTGTATTTGGAGTAAGATAAAGGATGTTATTAGGATTCATAGTCAATCAGAGAGGCATTGAAGACAACCCAAATAAAATTCATGCACTCATCAACATGCATTCTCTGACGAACAAAAAGGAAGTGCAAAGGTTAACAAGGTATGTGGCTGTGTTAACCAGTTTGTTTTGCGAGCTACCGATAAGTTCTTACCCTTCTTTAATGTATTGCAAAAGACATTTAAATGTAATGACGAATGTGAAGCTGCTTTCTTAGCATTGAAAGAGTATTTGAGATCCCCTCCTCTGCTTTCAAGGCTTGCCATGGGTGAGATGCTCTACTAGTACTTAGATATATCTGAGTTAGAAGTTATCTCAATGTTGGTCCTACAACAAAATGGAGTGTAAAAACTAGTATACTACACCACCAAAGCATACGATGAGCGAAGATCCAATAAAATTGGCATTAGTTCTAATTGAGACTTCCAGGAGGATGAAGGCATACTTTTCAACCAATATTATCGTTGTTTATGGAGACCTACCTCTAGGTAATGTTTATCATAAGAATGAGAAATTAGGTAGACTTATGGCTTGTGATGTAGCATTAGGAGAGTAAGACATTCTGTATAAACTAAGAACATTTATTAAGGGCCAAACCATGGAAGATTTTATAGTCAAATTCACCTACGAAGAAAAATCATTCGAGCAGACTTCTATGAAATAAAGATCATCCCCATGGAAAACCGTGTATACTACTTCCAAAGAGAGCTCGTCAATCCAACTAAATGAGCGGACTCTTATGGGAGATAGCTCTGCCATTGATCTATCCAACTATAATATTGTTACACTAGAGTCATTGTCTAGGCAAGAACACGTATCTCGCGATTTAGAATGCATGAAGATGCTACTAAAACATGGATGCCTAGTTGACAAATTTTTTATAAAGGAGATACCTATCTAGTGAATATTTTAGTGGTAAAGTGAATAGCCATACATGGATACTATTAACCCATTATAAAGGCTGATTGCGGAAATTACGCGAAGAGTTGTGTTAAGTATAAAAAATACGCCAAAATTCATATGAGTATAGGGGCTTATCTTGCATCGATAACATTTCCTTTGTCGTTCCCTATGTGGGGATTCAATTTGGTTAGACCTCTACCTAAGACTAGAGGCAGGTTCAAATACTTGGTCATTTTAGTATACTACTTCACCAAGTGAGTGGAAGCTGAACCCCTAGTAGTATTTCCATATGAAAAAGTCTTCCACTTCACCTAGAAGAACATAAATTACTATTATGGGATGCCTTATACTTTCCATACCTATAATGGCACTTTGTAAAACAATCAAGAGTTCGAAGACTATTATGTGCGATCTAAAATCCAAAATTTACATTTTATACCGGCCGGCTCATCCCTAATACAACGAGCAAGCAAAAGTGAGGAACAAAACCTTGATTGATGGAATAAGTGAGTGGCTAGACTATGCAAAAGGAAATTGGATTAACAAACTCCAAAGTTTTCTATGGGAATGCAGGATAATGACGAGAATGGAAATAAGAAAGACCCATATATGTTTGTCTTGGAACAGAAACACTAGTTACAATCAAACTTGTTCTGACTAGGCATCATGTGTTACACTCCGCTTAATTAAATACGGGGTGATCAATCCCATACAAAATTAAATCAGAATATATAGTTGGATAATTCTTAGCATCATTGTCGAAAACATTTTATAATCACCTAATATTTAATTAAACAGGTGCTAAAAACATTCCAATTTTAATTTAATAAATTTCCACTTTTAAAACATAAACTATTTAACACATTCCATTCACCAATTGAATAATAACTGAGTAATATCAAAACTGAATTAAATGCAACTGGAATAAAACTTTCTAGTTTAAAATCTCAATACAATAATCTAACGTAAACCACATGTAATCAACTCCGATACAAGTAAAAAAATTGACTGAGATGGAAAGACTAGACTCCTTTGGGCGATGTGCCCTAAATGAAAATAGCTACTACATATGTAGGAATCAAGAAGATGACACATCTAATACAAAATCTGCAACTCCATAGCATCCATAGCATGTCAAATACTCCAATCCTCTATGCCTGGCATCCCTGTGGCTAGACACCTAATATAGAAAATATAAGAGAGAGAAGAGAATATGCAATAGGACGGGTCAGAGCTCGATGTAAAAATAGTTTAGAAAACAACAATTGAATAAATGTTATATTCCGTAATTATTATATACATGTTAGATTATCGGACTCTCACTTAAGATTCTCACCTCGCATCTAGAGTGCACACCTAAGTACCTCTAAGTCATACTAGTTACAATTCCCATGCTAACTAGTTCATATTATTGCCAACTAAACAAAGCCCATATCTTTCCCACGTATTTCTCTCGCAATATAGGTAATATATATATACAATTTCTCTTTAAAATGGATAAGACCTTTTTCAATTCAATATAATTAAGTATTCACTTACTCAATTCTATTCAAATTTCATTATCTTTCATGTCTACTTAATTCACATAGTAGATAATAACCCATGTGCATATACATTTTCACCCTATAATATATATACATTAAAATGGCGCCCCTAAGCTCAGTTGTGGCGCAAGATGTAAAATATATCAAAAGTGTGTGTGTGTGTATATATATATATGCACTCTATTATATATATACATTACTTCACCCCGCGACTCAGCTCCGGTGCAAGCATATACTCTGCTATCATGTCCGGGTACATCTCGTCAATGTACATAGGACTGCCGATTTGATTTATCCCTCGAAACATAAATAACAAACACAAGTATTGGAGACGATCATAGTCCTAAGCCTTTAGTCTACACACATACCTATGCACCCAAATGACCATTCTATTCCATTGTTTTCACACATGGCAATCCAACCTAAGTCCTATGTTCTAAGGCAACAAGTCAAAAATCCCCCATAAGGCTCATTAGGATATGAATGTTCTCTACGCGCAAACCTCCCGTAGGTAGGAAGTGGGCTAGGTATGTCATATACATAGATCATAAATAAATAGGTATACACATCAACCTATATAAAATTTGGTACGCACTCGACCAATATCATATTAGGATTTCATCCTACCCCAAGTACCCGTCGTATTTCTCGAATAGCACCCGTACTTGTTAATCACGATTATTATCATATATTTATTATTTAGTTATCACTCACATAATCCCAGGTACCCATATATATCACCAATATTACCCGTACTTTACCATGAAGTTTATTCATCTCTTAAATGTATTATTATGTAGATATCTCTCACATAATTTTTTCCTTAATTCCAAATAATTTTCCAACATGAACCCAAGTCCCTCATTCCTTATTAATGTACCAAAATTATTCAAACATACTTCGTTGTATTTTATTATGTGGTTATCACCCACATAATTTTCTATCCTTAATTCAATATTTAATTTCCCAACATTAACCCAAGTTTCCCACTCTTTGGTAATGCACCAAAATTATTCAGAACTTATTGTGGGCTAAAATACAATTCTAAAAACTATTCTGGGCTAAAACAGAAATTCTGGAATCTCGTCAGAAAGCCAGAAATCTCATTCAAATGAGATGGAATCTCATTCAAATGACAAGACGTCTCGTTCGAACGAGAACAGCGTCTTTCCAGTTCGTCTTCAACCTCAATTTGCTACGCTTTTCTTTAAGTTCTTTCATGCAAACCCTTCTGGATTATATTCTACCCAAACCCAGATTTTCAAACAGTGTTGTAACATGTTCAAGAGTGATTTTTACATAAGAATAACATCAAATTTATATGTTCATAAGGGTATTATCATCAAACCCATTAGATCTTTAAAATTATCATTTCTCTAAATCCTCATTTTTTATACATCTTAAGAACCCATAATTTAGAATTATCATTTCGTAACTAAATTATCAATTTTCCATATTCAACATGAGTATAATTCTTCTACATGAAATTCCTAACATCGTTTTCATATTTTCAATAAACAAAAAACTCCTCTACATGTAAAACCTATCCATTTTCACTTTCATAGTCTCTACATGCATATCCATTTTCATGCTCATAATCTCAACATGTATATATCTCCAACTAAATGATTTTTCCTATCCATTACACTTGATTTATTAATCATTTTAATCACAAATTTATAAGTTCATCAATCCAAAAAGAAATCATATTCTAACATGGATAGTATAAGCTCCAAAATAGAGCGAGAATTGCACTTGCCTTATATATAGGTCTGAACCTTTGAAGAAGACAAGTGTTTGGCACTTACTCTTTCTTTTGTCGGGGAAAATTCGGTGGTGGTGAAAGGTGTAGAGATGGTGGGTGTCCCCTTGGTTTTCCCTAGGTGACTCTTCCTTTCCAAGCAACCATTCCATTCTTCAATATAACCTTTCATTTTCTCTCTAAGGGATTTCACTCTCTCTCTCAAAAGACCTCACTTTGTGTTTTGATGAAAATGAACATTGCGTACATCTAAACTAAATATATAATAAGTATCCAAGGTTAGGTAAAAGACAAAAAACGTAGGTATGATTCATTTCCCAAGGAAATGACTAAAATACCCTTTCGAGGTGTCTTTTAATCTTCCAAATGACCCGAGACACAAAACAAATGCCCGGGTAGACTTTTTTGCCTATTTTGACCCTTCCACACTCTACGACGCACTTGAAATGATCATCCAAATAACTTAAAAATAAATGTCATTTTATTTCCCCACTTTACTCCCAACACGACTCACAAGCGCATCCCGACTTAATTTCCATTTGTGTCGTATTATTTACTCACGACAATATTAAAAATCATCATATCCACATATTACTTTATATCACTAGGAAATATTCAAAATCATAATTACTTTATATCACTAAATAAGATTCAAAATCATATATTACTTTAATCTCTAGTAGTATTCAATCCGGATTAATCCCAGTTAGTTTTTCATAATTAATGCCAATTAATCTGCACTGATTTGGCCCATAACCTTGTAATTTATCTCGTATTAAAACTCATTAAAATCACTGGGTATTACATACTTTCCCCCTTATAACAAAATTTCGTCCCGAAATTCAAAAAATAAGGCATACCTGGTCTCCGGGTATATATCGTGCATCTCATCCTCCCGCTCCCAAATATACTCCTCAAGATTATGGTGCCTCCTATTGGACACACACCAATGGAACTAATTTTGATATCATATGAACAAATATTGCCCCAGCCAAGAAATCTGGAACATGTCATGTATATATGCAAGTGTTTCGATAACCCAGTCTATTAGCAACCGGACCAACCTTCTCAATAATAGGAAATGTCCCTGCACATTATGGTGCCAACTTCCCCTTCTTCCTAGATCGTATCATCCCATTCATAGGAGATTTCCACAATAATATTTGGTCCCTCCACACTAAACTCCTGAAAGAACCATTTCGCATCGGCGTAGCTTTTTTGTCTATCATGGGCTACCTGAATATGACTACATATCATCGCAATTCTGGAAGACATATCCTGGATCACCTTAAGTTCAAGTAACATGTTATCCCCCACCTATAACCAACACATAGGAGAATGACAAGGCCTACTTATAATTCCTCTAACGGAACCATACCGATGCTGAACTGATATGAGTTATTATAACCAAACTCCACAAGTGGAAGGTACTGCTCCCAACCTCCCCCAAAAATCTAGGATACACATATGCAACATATCCTCTAACATCTGGTTAGTACGTTCAGTCTACCCAACTGTTTACGGGTGATAGGCCGTACTCAATCGCACCTCAGTATCCATGGCCTTGCAAAAACTCTCCCGAGATTTAGGATAGAAAAATCTTCCCCCGATCAGATACAATATTAAGAGGTACCCATGTAACCTCACTATCTCGGCTATAAAAATCTAGGCATACTATCCCATAGAGTAATCAGCCCAAACTGGCAAAAAGTGAGCTACCTTAGTGAACCGATCCATAATCACTCATATGGAGTTGTGAACCCTTTGAGAAGTAAGTAACCCTGTGATAAAGTCTATGGAAATTCTCTCCCATTTCCACATTGGGATATCTAATGGATGAAGAAACCCAGTAGGCTTCTGATGATCCACTTTCACTAACTAAAAAGTGGTACACTTAGAGACAACTCATCAATGTCTCTTTTCATCCCGTTCTACTAGTCAATAATAACCTCCCGTTGACTCATCAGTCTCTAGGTGATATAACTTTCCTGAACCATATATGATCCCCATTGCTTCTTGAAAAAGAATCTCTATCGGATGGCATACTAGCCCGTATGTCCATTCCGTCTCTGGAATCATCAACTTGATACCAAATTTCGAGTTAACCCTTTCGAATCAACCTATTCCCATCTGAGTGGTGCACCCGAAGATAAATTCACTATGTCCCACTTAACATTTCCACTTATAATGTCTCACATTAATTGATACTTTATACTACCCTTCTTTCCTTGGTGTATACCAAAAGTCTTGACTCGTGCACTTTTCGTCATAATGTGCACTTATGGACCCCTTATTATCTATTAGGCAACAATAGTCTTAATTATGCACAATCCACTCTCAATATTCGACAGAGTAGGACTCCGCTCTATTTTCCATAATAGTTGGATTTTCCTCTTCTCAATATATATCCTTTTGAAATGGCTTATCATAGTCTTCCAACCCATCTTTGGTGTGTTACTTTCATATTACTTATAAACTTGGATTATCATCTTTCTCAATCGATGTTCAATCCATTCTACCATTCTAAATTTGTTTATAACTGCCTCACAGACATATATTCCACACATTCCTTATCACGTCCTTCTATCTCGAAAGATATCAAATCAAACTAAGTAGGGCGCCCATACACCCTCCAATCCATGCATCGCTGCACAAATGGTGACCGGATCCACTAGCCTCAAGTTGTACGCTAAATGGAATCGATCCACTCATAAAATGAGGAACAAGTAGAGTTATAGATATTTCCTTATCACCCTACAAATCTCTCAATTTCTGACATTATATGCGTTTCATTCGTGGGATGTCTCTCATGTGAAATCTAAACAAGGAACCCACTGATATACTACTACCTAACATTGTCAGGGATCGAGATTTGTAGACTCAAGGTACATAACATAGACATTCAAAATCCTGATCCCCAGACATATAAATATAAATATTATCTCTCTCATCTTTAAAGGACTGATATAACAATGCGCTCTACCTATCACCAAGTCCTGACTGTTACATATAAAAACTAGCTAAGCCCATAGACTCGATAATAAACCCAAATATTCTAAATCATATCAATAAAGTCCCTATGCATCGGGATCAAATATCTCGAGATGACTACACTCTTCGAATTCTCTTTCATTACTCAATATCATATAAATGTGAGCTCAACTCTCTAAGCATCTCCAAAAAAAACACATCCTGTCCTGGAACAACAACCATGATAGCCTTATAATAACAACACACTATCATACCAACCATCAATAACTAGATCTAGGATGATATCATACTCGTATAACACATCACTAAAATGAGTAATCTCAATAAAAATATTCTTACTATCTACACCCACTCCCCTATGGATGAGACCAAAAATTAATCCCGTTAAACCACGAAAAGTATAAATACCCATAATGGTATCAATATTACCACTAAACTAGTCTCATACGCGAATCTAGCGCTAAATAAAATATTGTGACACACTCATGTCACATATTGCATAATTCATTCTTCTTAGCATAACCCATATCTCCTACCTTGCCAATCTCCCTGGCAATGCAAATGGTCCCCCGGATATAACACGCCTGTCTGAACTGAACCCAAAAATATCTTAATTATTTCCCCTGATAGGCACCAGACTCTTGTCCATTACCTTCTTCGGGAAAAATTCAATGCTTGTGGTCTTACTCTCCACATATAATACCTCTTCATATAATTCTCTATTCCAGGCCATACATACCATATATTAGGTTTTTCCTTCTCTTAAACACTCGTAACTTCAAATTAGATGGCCACCTTCATTGTTCCCTTGCTTTCGCTGACCCTAAGGAACACACTACTAGCTTCAATAGTCCTGACTGAATTCACCATCACTTTATAGGAATTCAACTATCTGAATCATTTAAATGGGTCCCCTGATGGATCTCCCCACGTGGTGCTTCACTAACAACATTACGTCCAGTCTTATTCATTGGCTAGATCCTTTAACTCTTTGTTCCTTTCACATAGGAGCATTTTATATCTTCATTATCAAAACACGACATTGTTGCCATCAGTATTGAGTGTCCAAATAGAAATTTCCCTTAAGTGGTGGTGACTCCTCTTATGAGCCTATTGCCCAGTCAAGGGATCTTTTCTTTATTGTACCTACCTCTTCGTGTATAAAGTTCAAATTATCGTTCACATCACTTTCTGAACAAAAGATGAAGGAACTTGTGGTAAGATTGTACTTAAGATCCTTACATTGGCATTATATTTTACCTTTCAAACATGGTGATTGACTTTCACCATTAAAACATTGCTCTTATGAGCCAAGAAAAATTTTACCCCAATTTTCACTTCAGATATTCAACACTCTGTTATATGCCAAAACCTCTAGATATTCTTCATCTATTGGCAAACACATAAAATCTCCACCTTTTTTTTTATCATTTCTACGAATGGACTACTTCAAAGGCCCGTCTAACTCACTCCCATTCCAGCTATGCTGGTGAGTCTGGAATGGCACACACGTCATTTGTGACGGTGCTTGGGAAACTACAGCTCATGAATGTCTTATTTATTATCCTTAGCATGAACAAAAATTATGGTGGGTTCTATCTAAATAACCATTTCGAAAATCTTCTAAGTCTTCGGTTCAGTCCTCCTCCAACTATCCTGCTAAAGACTCTTGCGGGAGAACGTAAGTCGCAATACGAAGAGGAATACAACAATCCATAGGATAAGGATCTATATCAAAGAATGTTACACTGAAACTTAATAAGCCCTACAAATCCTAAATGACTCTAGAACCTGATGCTCTGATACCACCTGTAATACCCCGCTTAATTAAATACTCGGTGATCATACTAAATTAAATCAGAATATACAGTTGGATAATTCTTAGCATCATTGTCAAACATATTTTATAATCACCTAATATTTAATTAAACAAGTGTTAAAAACTTTACAATTCTAATTTAATAAAATTCCACTTTTAAAACATAAACCATATAACACAATTTATTAACCCATTGAATAATAACTGAGTGATATCAAAATAGAATTAAATTCAACTAGAATTAAACTCAACAGTTTAAAATCTCAATACAATAATCCAATGTAAACCAAATGTAATCAACTCCGATACAAGTAAATAAACTGACTGAGATAGAAAGACGAGAATCCTTTGGGAGACATGCCTTAAATGAAAACAGCTACTACAGATGTAGGAATCCAGAAGATAAAGTGTCTACTAAAAAAATTGCAACTCCATAGCATCCATAGCACATTAAATACTCCAATCCTCTATGCCTGGCATCCCTGTGGTTGGACACCTAATATAAAAAAATACAAGAGAGAGAGAGAGAGAGAGACAATATGAAATAGGACGGGTTAGAGCTTTATGTAAAAATAGTTTAGAAAATAGCAAGTGAATAAATGTTATTGTGGTGATAATTATTGTGCAACACAAATAATTAAGGGAAAAGCAAGTACCAAATAAGAACAAGGAAGGTAAAATGACAATCACACAAGAAAGGATGTACGTGGTTCATCAAAGATGTGCCTACATCCACGGTGGTGCAGTCGGTCTTATTTCTATATACTCCGCAGAGTGATTACAGAGAATATAACTTATCCTTTTGCCCCGGACCTAGGGTTCAATATATACATGTACGTTTATGTAAGTGGGGGTGTTGGATTCCCCACGTCTTTCATCTCTCCCTATAACCTCCCTTAATGGGAACGTGGGGAGAGACCGGATACAATCAAAGTAAGAGGTGGGGGGCCTGGACTTTGGACCGCCAGAATTGGGCTACTCGTCCAAGCCCACGATCTTAGTTGTGGGTACCCACAATTGCCCCTAAGTTTGTTAGGCAATATTTTGGGCTCAATAAATTTAAATGATTAGTCATAATAACTTTTTGTACATTGTGAAACTCTTCGAATGTTGTGAACCTGATTTTGGCGGCATCCGCTTCATATTTTGTGCACTATGATTAGCAAAATTTAAAGGTTTTCTGGAATTGCCACTTTGCTACCGTCGTTTCAATCTTTTCAGCACTCTTCTATTCCCTGTGAGCTCTAACACTTCGTACCTTCTTCTCTCAATCTCCATTCTCACTCCTTCCTTGTTGTTTGGACTCGTGCTTCTTCATTGTTCGAATCGATCTTCTATTTTGTAAGTTTCCTGTGCCTTTTCTTTGTATTTTCTCTTTGAGTTTGTATCTTTCTAGGGTTTTCCAATGGAGAAGATTGGGAATAGATCGGTCTCTGAATTTAGGAAGTTTTATAACATCCCTGAGTGGGTAAATATTGAGTGCTGCGCTTCCCCTCCTAGAAATGTTAGAGAGATAGATGACGCCCACTGGATCCATGTTTTGTTGATTTCCCAGGGGGGACTCTCTTTTCCTCCCAATGATTTGTTCTTGCATTTCTTTGGCTATTTTAATATTGTTCATGCGCAATGCTCGCCCAATGTGTGGAAAATAGTTAATGGCCTACATAGGATAAATCAGTTGTATGGTACTAGGTTAGGGCTCGCTGAGGTCTGTTTTTTCTATTCCTTTTCTCGAACTAGCTCTGGTGTCTTCTATCTCAAAGCTAGGAGCCCTGACAGGGTATTGGTAGTAAATCTACCTGGTTCCCATAAGAACTATTGGCAAGAAGGTTTCCTTGTTAAAAACTTGTAGTTTTCTCCCCAATTTGAAGGGTTGAGGTCCGAGAGGTTCTCTGTTCCCTTTTATGGGGAAGAATACATAGGTAGACTTTGCTCTGTTGTTTTAATTTTTGCTAATTTTTGATTTTTCTGATTCTTTTTTGTCCTTCTTCCACAGCGAGGTCAAAGAACTTAGAGCCTTCTCTCAACGAGGTCCGTCTCTTTGAACTTATTAAGGCTTCGAACATCAGGGAGACTTTGGGTGACGGCGAGCATCCCAGGTCTACTGCTTTTCTGCTTGAGTACAAGAACGTTGGCTCCAATTTCATAGCAAGGCTTGTGGACAATATCCCAGAGTTTGATACCTCCGAAGAGACTACTGCAGATCCTATCTAGTTGGATGAGGAGGAGAGAAGCTCTGAAAGTGACATCGTAGGAGTTGTAAGTAATTTGGGTGGAAGGAGCCCTAGTAGTAGCAATTCCTCTGATCGCGGAGAGGTCTCGGATGCTCGAGAGTCGTCGAGCACATCTAGCAGTTCGAGCGAGGAAATAGCTCCTCCAAGGAAGAACTTAATTCGGGATGATGATGATGAAGACCACATGCTTCTCGCACAAATGTCGAAGAAGCAAAAATCTAGCTCTGGGGCTGTGGCTACTGGTTCTCGGTCCTATGCTCAGGAGCAAGAGAAAAAGAGGAAGGAAGAAAAGCAGGTAAGGTAGAGAGAGAGAAAGAAGGAAGAATATAAGAAGAAGATGGAGGAGAAGAGGAGGGTAGAGGAGAGGAAGAAGAAAGAGAATGATAGAGAGGAGGAGAAGAGGAGGGTGGAAGCGAGGATGAAGGCTGGGCAGGCCTTAGTACCAGTGTTCGCACTGCCCGAGGCCGCTTCTGTTGTAATTTCCCCTCAATTAGCCCCCGCTATGCTCGAGATAGCTGTTCTCCCAGTTGATCGTCAAAGGGTGGTCGGGTCCGAGCAATTGTCCCTTCAGGCTAGTCAGAGGCTAGCTTTGGTAAGATTTTTCAGTTTATCCCATGTTTTTACGTATTCCATTATTTCCTTCTTTTAACATTTTCTTCTTGTTGCAGTTTGTGATTGACTTCGCCATGCTATATCGTTCACGCGATGAGCTGGTGAAGAAAATAGCGAGCTGGAGAAAGAGAACGCTGCCCTGAAGCTGAAGGGTAAAGAGCTCGAGGCTAGTTTTAAAGTCGTTGACGCTGCTCGGATTTCATTCGACCTGGCTCTTGCTACACCAAACTGGGAGAGGGACGCAGCAGTTAAAGATCTGAAGGAGCTGCAACAAGCCTACGACTTGGTTTGCTCGAGCAAGTTGGTCGTTGTGGAAGAGAACATGGTGCTTTCTGAGGAGCTAAAGAAGAAGGAGTCTGAGGCTGTCACTGCCAAGGAAGACTCGTACAATTCTGGTTGGGCTGCAGCATACGAGGATGCTGAAGTTCACATAGGCTATATTCGTCGTCTGAACGTTAAGAAGGGATGGAACAAGGCCCTATTAGCTGTCGGTGTCGATATTGACTCCCCTCTATTTGACGAGCATGACCCGGGTCCGAAGCCAACCGTGGATGAAGTCCCTACCCCAGCTGTTGAAGGTGCTGACCCTGTTCCTCAGATGACCCCTGCTGATGCTTCCCTCGTTGTGGTGACAGAGATTAACCCTGCCGAGGGCGGTGCTCCTGCTGATGCTGACAAAGGGAAACAACCATCGACCTCTGGGAAACTTGAGGTTTCTAACTAGCTATCTTCTAGGATTCCTTTGTATTTTTGCTTTTTCTATCTGTAAGCTTTCTTTTTGCTGTTCGATGTAATTTCAACCTTTATTAATGAAAAGGCTTCTTTTTCTCACTACACTGATTTTGTCTATCTTTTCGATGCTTTCTTATGTCTTGTAGTTGGTTGATGTAGAAGAATATATTCCTGCCACATCTCAATTGGGCAGGACCCTTGATCCTAATGCCGGTCCTGAGGTTCACCAGGCCTTCGTTAAGTTTTGCAAATCCCTTAGGTCTAGGAATCAGAAGTATAAGGAGCAATCTGAACTTGTGTCCAAGTTCAAGGACATGCTCCAGGAGATGGAAGAGGTTGGTGCTTCAGTGCAAGAAGAAGTGAATGCGTTGAGAGTGACACGACTAAGAACTTGTCTCAAAAGTGCATTTTCTCTATGCTCAAGTGCAAGCCTGTCGCTCAAGTAATAAACCCGGTAAGTCGGGATCGTATCCACAGGGATCAAAATTTGGCACAATTAATAGGGAAAGTTATTAAATCTTGAAATGATTTCTCAAAAGAAATATGAAAAGATGATTAATGATTGGGAAATTTCTAGTGAAATACAAATTTTACTCAAGAAAAATAAACTAAAAATTATGAAGAAATTATATTTGACAAATGAGAGAAAATAGGGTGGAGTACAATCCCTCAAACCTTAGTAAATTACCGTATAGAATACTAGAATTGTAAATTAAAATTTTGACTAAATCCAATCTTTGTAGATCCTAAGCATTACATATATGGGGGATCTTGCCCGCATCATATGAAATCAAAGGTAAATACAAAGCGGTGAATGGACAAATACACTTGCATAGCGTTCTTAAACATCCCAAGTACCTAGGGCAAGAGAGATTAAAAAATTGCCTATGTTTGTATAATTTCCATACACGATTCGGTCAATATTTAATTTACCCTCTATTTTCTAAATGGGTAATTCACCTCAGAATGAGTTCATGTACCCCATCCCTTAAGAATTTAGCTAGACATGATTTTTCTAGAAAACAAATTCATACCAATACATGGAATTATGGATCTAACAAACATTGGTAACAAATTGCAAAACAATTGAAAATTGAAAATAGAATTGAGACTAAATAAGAGAAGGGAATTTGATACTTGAATTGAATTGAAGAATTGATACTTGAAATCTGCACTAGATGAACTTGAATCCAGAATACTACTTGTTCTTCAAACATACAAACTAAGGTTTCTCTAAAAATATGAAAAACTAAAAAGGATTTCTAAAAAATGACTTTCTCTCTCTAATTTTAAGTCCCCCTTTGAATGAATTAGGGCTTGGTATTTTATAGCACCAAGTTGCACGAATTTGACATCAAATTTCGCTTGTGGCACAAGTTTTTACCAGCCAATCACCATAAAATCTGCATAATTAATGACACCAATTCGCATAGCCAGACCGGTCTGTTTCTCTTCATTATCGCACAACTTCAAAACATCGTAACTTCTTCACCGTAGCTCGGATTGAGGTGCCGTTTTTTCCACTGTTCTTGTAATTTAGATCTCTTCAACTTTATAGTTGGCCCCACCTCCGGACTAAGGCTGAAAAATTACAAAAATGCCCTTCAACTCTCCATTTCTTGGTTTCTTTCACTATTTTGAGTTCTCCTTCGCACTAACTTGCATGAAATACCTGTAAAACACATGAGAAGTACACAAAACACGAAATACTTGCCAAAAGGGTTTGTAGCATAAATACGAGACAAATCCAAGCTATTTACACTGCACGGGATCATAAAAATACCGAAATTAAGGGGATAAATGTGAAGAATATGTGCCTAATCAGAGAGCAAAGCTTCTCAATGCTTCTGAGATCAACCAGGTTGGTGAGATGCTTCAGCAAGAAAATGAAGCTTTAAGGCAGGAGGTCTCACGACTTAGGGAACACGCACCAAGCACCACCCCTTCAGTGTTGTGAGGCTCTTCATCAACGCGAGCTAGGGCTGGCTCGAGCGGTATTCATCCTGTGCTGCGAGGTTCTTCATCTACATGAGCTAGTAGGAGCACTAGGAGCCGAGATAGGGAAATGGAAGAGCTTCAAGAGAGGGAGATGGAAGAGCTTCATGGTGACGTCCATCGAGCATATGTGATTGTTGCAGGGCTCCAGAGGGATGTCACTCGGTTACGGCACTTATTCAAGAAAGGTCCTCGGCAAGTGTGGGCTGACGACTATGACCAGGGTTGGTCAGATGCTCCAATAAGGTTGTCATAGTTAGAAGAACTTTCTTTTATCAGGTGGTGGCTGAGTGCCTTGAAGGAGCTGCAAGTCCTGAGGAACTCGACGGTCTGGTATCGCCATGAGATTTCTCCCTCTACCCTGATGCCTTAACCCTTTCGGAGGGATGATCGATGGATCCCCATCGATGCCATCCCTTGAAAATTATTGGAGCCGGATGCAAATTAGGTTGAGTAAGAGTTATCTCCTGCTCCCGATGACGGACGAAGAGCTCGAGTGCCTAACTATCTCGCTCATAGGCCTCACCCCCATTGAGATTTTTTCAGTTGTTGCTTTTTGTATTTTTGATAGTGTAAATGCTTTGGGCGAGTTTGCCGACTAAACATGTATCACCATTGTTGTAAATATGATGAATTAATGAAAATTTTGTGTTTTGGTTAAATTTGTCGACTAAACAAGTGTATCACATTCTTCATATTCTTGCTTCTTTACGATCTTCTAAATGTGTGTTGTCATGCAAGTGTCCTCCCAGTCCAGTATAATATCGAGATACCATTGTGCATCACTTTACCTTTTAGGTCGTGTCATCACACTCCCTTAGGACTAAGTGTGGCAATTGGCGAGGACACTCCTGGTGTTCGATGCTCTATCCGATCAGGATTTTATTCAACCAAAAAATGGTTTGATGACCAGTATAAAATTTGGCCATATTACTTAAGGATCCCCTGTAGGGCTTCATATATTGCCAGGGGCAATGCTAAGAGGTCCCTTCATGTTTCATAACGACGACCTGAGGAGGGACACTTCCCTGCTAAGGTGTGGTGATCAATGTGCTTGTCATTTGGAAAAGATGTGCGATAAAGCCCATATAGCCGTTACTTATTAGAATGCAATCGTTTAAATAACTTTCATTAATGACAAGGGAAATGAACTTCTAGTTACATAACAAAAGAATAATCAATAGAAAAGATCTAAAACTAGAATCTCTTGAGATTGGCTGCGTTCCATGCTCGTGGTATTTCTCTGCCTTCCATCATTTCCAAGTGATAGGCGCCCTGCAGATCGTCTCTCGTTATCTTAAAGGGTCCTTCCCAGTTTGGGCCTAGCTTGCCGTCTGATAGTTTTACTGCGCTGCCCAGGACTTTCCTTAAAACGTATTCCCCAACTTGGAATGTCCTCGGGTTAACCCTTTTATTGTAATGCCTCGCGAGCTGTTGCTGATAGCTCGCTAGTTTTACTAGGGCTAGATCTCGGCGCTCGTCCGCTAAGTCGAGCTCAGCGAGCAATGCTGCATCATTATGTCCCTGGTCAACAAGGTTGGACTTCATTGTTGGCAAACTGGCTTCTAGTGGGATGACTGCTTCCATCCCATATGTCAGCGAAAATGGGGTTTCTCCTATTGCTCGCCGTGGAGTGGTTCTATAAGCCCATATAATGTGTGGTAATTCATTTACCCATGCACCTTTGGCTTGCTCCAATCCCTTCTTTAATCCATCGATCACAGTTCTGTTAGAAGCCTCAGCTTGGCCATTGCTCTAAGGGTAGGCCACCGAACTGAAGTGGTGTCCGATACCATGTTCATTACAGAAACTCTGAAAGGATTCTCTTTCGAACTGTGTTCCATTGTCAGTGATGATGGTTATGGGGACACCAAAGAGAGTGCTTATATTTCTCCATATGAACCGTATCATATCCGCGTCTCGGATGTTTGCCAGGGGTTCCGCCTCGATCCATTTGGTGAAGTAGTCAGTTGCAAGAAACAGATATTTGCGATTGTCGGTGGTGGTGGGCAGTGGTCCCATGATGTCAATTCCCCATTGGGCGAATGGCCATGGGCTGGATAATGACTTTAGGTCGCTAGCAGGCTGGTGGACCATAGGAGCGTCAAGTTGGCACTTAAGGCACTTGCGGACATACATCGCAGAGTCCCTTTACATATATGGCCACCAATATCCCTCCTTCATTGCTCGAAAAGCTAGAGACCTTCCTCCGATATGGATTCCACAGACTCCTTCGTTAAGCTCATGTAACACTTACTCGACATCCCCTAGGTGGACGCATTGGAGATCGAAGAAAGATATCTTATACAGGTTGCCCTCCGGGGATAAGTGAAAGCGAGGAGCTTTGACTCTTATCTGGTGGGAAGTCTTCTTATCATTCGGGAGCGTGCCATCCTTCAAATAGTCCCTTAAGGGGTCTATCCAGCTGGGAGCTGATCCCACCTGGAGTAATTGTTTCCCGCCTGGTAGCCTGCCATCATGGATGCTCGGGTGAGTAAGGAAATCGATGGGGATGGTTCTTTTTAGGTCGGAGTCGACTGCCGAGCTCAGGGCTGCTAGGGCATTAGTATGGCTGTTTTTCCCTCTAGGAAACTGCTGGACATTGATCTCTTCGAAGCTTGCCATTAATTTTTTAACTAAGGCGAGGTAAGCTTCCATTCTTTCATCTTTTGCATTGTAATCTCCACTTATCTGATTGGAGACTAATTAGGAATCGTCGAACACCTGCAAATGCTTTGCTCCCAAAGTGTGTGCCTTCTGGAGGCCAGCTATTATGGCTTCGTATTCTGCTTTGTTGTTGGAGGCTATAAATCCAAGCTTGATTCCTTGTTCAAGGATTGTATTCTCTGGAGTATTGAGGACAATGCCTACCCCTCCCCCCTTTGAGTTCGAGGCTCCATCAGCAAACAGTTTCTAGGTTTCCTCTGTTACTTGGTTCTTCTTTTGCCTTGTTGGTCGAGGTTAGTCGGGGGTTCCTCGCCTGTGAATTTGTCTATGAAATCAGTAAGGATCCGACCCTTGATAGTTGTCCTTGGTTGAAATTGGATGTCAAATCGCCCGAGCTCGACTGACCATTTAGACAGTCTGCCCAATAAATCCGCTTTCCTCAGGATTCTCTTAAGGGGATGTGACATAAGTACGATGATAGTGTGGGCTTTGAAATAATGTTTCAGCTTCCTCGAGGCTACTACTAGTGCATAGGCGAGCTTTTCCAATGGTAGGTACCTCTGCTCGGTGTCCAATAAGGTCTTGTTCGTGTAATAAATGGGGTGCTGGACCCCTGCAACCTCGCATATTAACGTAGAGCTGACAGTGTGATTGGAAACGGAGAGGTACAGGTACAAAGAATCTATTTGTCGTGGTATGACGAGCAGTGGTGGAGAGCTTAAGTAAGACTTGATCTCGACCAATGCTCGCGAGTAATCTGGGCTCCACTCTACCGTTTTGCTCCCCGTTAGAAGCTTGAAAAAAGGATTGCACTTCTCGGAGGATTTAGAGATGAAGCAATTTAAGGCAGCGAGCATACCAGTGAGCTTCTGTACATCCAGGATTGTGCAAGGGGGTTAGACCCTGTTGATTGCGTCGATCTGGTTTGGGTTAGCCTCTATGCCTCTCTTACTGACCAAGTACCCAAGAAATTTTCCTGACTGGACACCGAAGGAACACTTGCTCGTGTTAAGTTTCATTCGGTACTTCCTGAGGATTTCGAAGGTGTTTGACAGGTCTGAAAGGTGATTTTCATTCTTCTTAATTTTAACAAGCATGTCATCGATGTAGACCTCCATGGTTTCTCCCATCTGATCCTTGAACATTTTAATGACATGACGCTGATAGGTTGCCCCTGCATTCTTGAGCCCAAAGGGAATGACCTTGTAGCAGTATAACCCAACTGTTGTGATGAATGCCATTTTATCCTGGTCTAGGGCATATAAGGGGATCTGGTGATACCCTGAGTATGCATCCAGGAAACTCATTCGCTAGTGAGCTGCCGTGGCATCTACTAGTTGGTCTATTTTTTGGAGGGGGAAACTATCCTTAGGGCACGCTTTATTGAGGTCAGTGAAGTCGATGCAAACTCTCCACTTCCCGTTGCTCTTCGGAACTACTACTGGGTTGGATAACCACTTGGGGAATTGTACTTCTCGTATGGATCCTGCATCCAATAATTTTTCAACTTCTTTTTTTTACCGCTTTAGCCTTATCGGGTGAAGTTCGCCGTGCCTTCTGCGTGATTGGCTTGAAGGTGGGGTCGATGTGCAACTGATGACATACCATACTAGGATCGATTCCAGGCATCTCGTATGGTTCCCATGCGAAAACATCTACGTTGCGCCTCAGCAAGGTTGTCAATTCCTTCTGTTCCTGGTTGATGAGAGATGCTCCAATAGAAAAGACTCTATTACTGTTGCCATTTCCAGCCGTAACTTCTACCAGGTCCTCGATGACCCGCTCGAAGGGGAGGAGCCTAGTCTCCTCTAGTCTAGTTCCTTCATTCTTTAATTTCTATTTAGAAGGTGTCAGACCTTCTTCAACTTTCTCGCTGGGTTGTTCGGCCTTCTTCTCTGGCTTTGGTCGGATGGCTACTATGATGCACCTTCTCACCATTGCCTGATCACCATGGATCTCCATTACTCCTCGCTCGGTTACATACTTGAGTTTTTGATGGTAGGTCGAGGAGACTGCCTTCATCGCATGAAGCCATCCCCTGTCGAGGATGGCCTGGTATGGCGAGTCTATGTTAACTACTAGAAACTCGATCATCTTGGAGACGTTTCCAGCGTGCATCGGTAGTACAATCTTTCCCAAGGGCATAGTTATTTTTCCAGCGAAGCCAACTAAAGGTACAGTAGCTTCCTTTAGGTCGGTGACGCTTAACTTCAATTTTCTGAATAGGTCGAGGTACATTACTTCGGACTAGCTTCCTTGGTCGACGAGAAACTTGTCGACGTCAAAGTTGGCTATCCTAAGGGTAATGATCAGAGCATCGTGATGCGGTGTCCTCACTCCCACCAGATCTTCATCTGTGAAAACAATATGCTTGTTATAGTTGACGTCATCTGCTCATCGACGCTTTCCTGACTGTGACTTTGCTGGATCGATCTGAAAAGCCTGCATTATCGCTGTAAGTTTCTTCATCTCCATTCGAGCTGAGTTTCCTTGTATCTGTTTGGCATCACATGCCCTGTGAATTATTGTGAACTCATGCTCAGCGTCATCATCGATCACCTTATCAGGTCTCACCTCCCTATTGGCAGCCACTTTTTCTGCCCTTTTCTCCACAAACTCGTTCAAATGCCTAGGTTGGGCCAGCTCCTCGAGGTGAGACTTAAGAGCTTTGCAATGCTCAGTCTTATGTCCTCCCTCTTCGTGAAAAGCACATCTTAGCGCATTGTTCCTCTTCGAGGGATCTCCTCCCATCTTCCTGGGCCACTTGATGAATGGCTCATCTTTGATCTTCGCGAGAATTTTGTAAATTGGTTCTTTAAAGACGGTGTTGACCACCTGGAATGCCTTCGACGCATCATTGTTCCCTCCGTTTTTGGAGCCATTTTTTCCCCCGTTCTTTCCTCCTTTCTTTTGGTTCTCAGCTTTCTCACTGTCCTTGGTAGTGAGTTTAGCTCGACCGTTTTCTCCTGTACTGAGACGGGTGACATCTTCCACCTTAGCGTACTTCTCGATGTGAGCCATTAGGTCGTCAATAGTCGTAGACTCCTTTTTTGTCAGGTACTAGTACAGAAGGGAAGAACTGGGTAGCCCAATTTTGAAAGAAGCCACTCCCACTTCCTCCGAACAATCCTCAACCTCATTGAATAATTCCCAGTACCTTTTCGCGTAGTCCCAGAGGGTCTCTTGAGGCATTTTCCTCATTGTTAGCAAAGCATCCATCCTTTTGGAATGGGAGCTACTAGTAATGAATCGGGCCGTAAAGAGCTCGGCCAGGGACTTGAAACACCTGATGGACCGGTGGGGAAGACTTTCGAAACACTTCGGCGCTACATCATGCAGGCTCGAGGGAAAAATTTGACACATTAGTGCGTCCCGGTGGTTTCAGAGGGTCATGGCCTGTCGATACTGCCTGACGTGATCAATGGGATCAGTATTACCGTCATAAATCTTGAATTTCGAAATGGCAAACTTCTTGGGGGCTTCTTCTTCTTCTTCTTCAATTTCCCTCATAAAAGGTGACTTCATCTGGGTTTTGAGAGCTCATCTAGCGAGTTCTCGGGTCGATCTGGTACCGTGGTGGGCAGGATGTTGGTCTATCTCCCTGCGGACCAGATTTTATATGTTCTCGTTGCTGCGAGTAGGGCTCTGGTAACGGCGAGCTCTTCGTAACTGCTCGCGGTGGTCGTTATCTGATTCGCCTCCCTCAATCTTTCGAGATTCTCGCCTAGGGATCCTTCCTCGGCTGCTAGACTTTCTCGCCTGAGGGATAGGAGTTCAGTATGGACGTCTTCTGTTATCATGATGAAGCTCTCTCTCCAGTCTCTCCAATCTTCTTTTCAAGCGAGAATTCTCTGCCTCGTGCCTGCGAGAAGATTCTCTCTACTCATGGAGCCTTGCCTCGTATGCATCAATCAGCCTGGATATCTGCGTGGACCTCAGTGGTCCTTGGCTTTCTTCTGAGGCTGGCCTTTCTAAGAGAGCCCTATGATCTGAACGCCGAACTTCAGACCTAATCCTGCGAGGAGCAGGTGGTTCTGGAATATCCCCTGCCTGGGGGGCATTGCTGCTGTGATCAGACATTTTAAACTCCTTTTTTGGTGTGAGCGTTTCTCAGGGAAGATAAATGCTTCCACAGACGACGCCAATTATGGTGATAATTATTTTGCAACACAAATAAATAAGGGAAAAGCAAGAACCAAATAAGAACAAGGAAGGTGAAATGACGATCACACAACAAAGGATGTACGTGGTTTAGCAAAGATGTGCCTACGTCCACGGTGGTGAAGTCGATGTTATTTCTATATACTCTGGAGAGTGATTACAGAGAATATAACTTGTCCTTTTGCCCCGGACCTAGGGTTCAATATATACACGTATGTTTAAGTAAGTGGGGGTGTTGGATTCCCCCACGTCTTCCATCTCTCCCTATAACCTCCCTTAATGGCAACGTGGGGAGAGACCGGATACAATCAAAGTAAGAGGTGGGGGGCCTGGACTTTGGGCCGCCAGAATTAGGCTACTCGTCCAGGCCCATGATCTTAGTTGTGGGTATCCACGGTTATATTCAACAATTATTATATACATGTTAGATTATCGAACTCTCACTTGATATTATTACCTCTCATCTCGAGTGCACACCTAATGAACCACTAAGTCATACTTGTTACAGTTTACATGCTAACTAGTTCATATAAGTGCCAATTAATCATAGCCCTATCTTTCCCATGTATTTCTCTTGCAATATAGATAATACTTATATATCCAATTTCTCTTTAACATAGATAAGACATTTTTAAATTTCAATATAATTAAGTATACACTTACTTAATTCATTTCATATTTCATTATCTTTAATTTCTACTTAATTCACCGAGTAGATAATAACCCATGTACATATACATTTTCACCCTATAATATATATAAATTAAAATGGCGCCCCTAAGCTTAGTTGCGGCGCAAGATGTAAAATATATCAAAAGTGTATATATATATATATATATATATATATATGCATGCACTCTATTATATATATACATTACTTCACCTCAAAACACAGTTGCGGTTCATGCACATACTCTGCTATCATGTCCGGGTACATCTCGTCACTATACATAGGTCTGTCGGTTCGGTGTATACCTCGAACCATAAATAGCAAACACAAATATTGGAGGCAAACATAGTCCTAAGCCTTTGGGCTATGCACATAAATGACCGTTCAATACCCTTATTTTCACACATGGCAATCCAACCTAAGTCCTATGTTCTGAGGTAGCAAGTCAAAAATCACCCATAAGGTTCATCAGGATATAACTTCCCTCTACGCGCAAACCTCCCATCGATAGCAAGTAGGCTAGGTATGTCATACACATAATCAACAATCAATAAGTATACACATCAACCTATATAAAATTTCGTACGAACTCGACCAATATCATATGAGGATTTCATCCTACCCCAAGTACCCGTCGTATTTCTCAAATACCATTCGTACTTATTAATCACGATTATCATCATATACTTATTATATAGTTATCACTCACATAATCCCAAGTACTCGTATATATCACCAATATTACCCATACTTGACCATGACGTTTATTCATATATTAATCGTATTATTATTATTATGTAGATATCTCTCACATAATTTTATTCCTCAATTCCATTAATTTTTCAAAATTATTCAAACATACTTCATCATATTTTATTATGTGGTTATCACTCAGATATTTTTCTATCCTTAATTCAATATTTAATTTCTGAACAATAACCCAGTTTCTTACTCTTTATTAATGTACAAAAATTAATCAGAACCTACTGTGGGCTAAAATACAAATTTTCAAACTATTATGGGATAAAATAAAAATTATGGCATCTCGTTAGAAAGCCAGAAATCTCGTTCGAATGACGGCATGTCTCGTTCGAATGAGAACATCGTCATTCTAGCTTGTCTTCAACCTCCGTTTTCTACGTGTTTCATCAAGTTCTTTCACCCAAACCGTTCAGAATTATATTATACCCAAACCCATATTTGCTAATAGTGTTCTAACATGTTCAAGGTTAATTTTTACGTAAGAATAACATCAAATTCATATGTTTATACAGGTATTACCATCAAACCCATTAGATCTTTAAAATTACCATTTCTTTAAATCCTCCATTTTTATACATCTTAAGAACCTAAAATTTAGAATTATCATTTCATAACTAAATCATCAAATTTCCATATTCAACACGAGTAGAATTCATCTACATGAAATTCCTAACATCATTTTCATATCTTCAATATATAAATAAATCATCTACATGTAAAACCTATCCATTTTCATGCTCATAGTCTCTACACATATATCCATTTTCATATTCATAACCTCTACATGTATAAATATCCAACTACATGAATTTGCCTATCCATTAAACTTGATTTATCAATCATTTTAATCCCAAATTCATAAGTTCATCAATCTAAAAAGAAATCCTATTCTAACATGGATAATATAAACACCAAAATATAGTAAGAATTACACTAGCCTTATGTGTAGGTCTGAACCTTTGGAGAAGACAATTGCTCGTCGCTTCCTCTTCCTTTTTTCAGTGGAAATCCGGTGTTGGTGCAAGGTGTAGAGATGGTGGGTGTCTCATTTGTTTTCCCTAGGTGATTATTCCTTTCCAAGCAACCCTTCATTTCTTCAAGATAACCTTTTATTTTCTCTCTAAGGTTTTTCACTCTCTCTCAAGAGACCTCACTTTGTGTTTTGATGAAGATGAACATTACATACATCTAAAATCACATATATAATAAGTCTCCAAGGTTAGCTAAAAGGCAAAAAAATGTAGGTACTATTCATCTCCCAAGCAAAATGACTAAAATGCCCTTTCGGGGTGTCTTTTCATCCTCAAAATGACTCGAGGCCCAAAACAAATCCCCGGGTTGACTTTCCTTCCAATTTATACCCTTTCGGACTCAACAACGCACTCGAAATGATCATCCGAATGACTTTAAAATAAATCTCCTTTTATTTCCCCACATTAGTCCCAACACGACTCATAAGCGTGTTCCAACTTAATTTCCATTTATGTCGTATTATTTACTCACGACAATATTAAAAATAATCATATCCACATATTACTTTTTGTCACTAAGTAATATTCAAAATCATATATTACTTTATATCACTAAGTAATATTCAAAATCATATATTACTTTATATCACTATAAGATTCAAAATCATATATTACTTTAATCTCTAGTAATATTCAATCCGGATTAATCCCAATTAATTTTTCATAATTAATTCCAATTAATCCCTATTGATTTGGCCCATTAAATTTTAATTTATCTCATATTAAAAGTCATTAAAATCACGGGGTATTACATCATGCTCGAAATTTTGACACCCTAAAAACTGATCTAATTAGAAGACTTGATCTTGACCTAGTATAGGAAGCCAGAAAATATGCAGGACTCCGGGTGGAAGTGTGCCAACAATGAATTGTTCATTTTTACAACAAATGAGTAAAGTTGATCAGTGTGAAATAGGTGGACTACGTGTTGAAAAAAATCATTCTGAAGGGAAATAATTTATAACCGAATTGAGATGGCCTCTACAGAGTAACACTGGTTGTCCGACCAGCAACCTATAGAATTAAAACACAAGA
Source organism: Sambucus nigra (assembly GCA_949130495.1). Taxonomy (NCBI): domain Eukaryota; kingdom Viridiplantae; phylum Streptophyta; class Magnoliopsida; order Dipsacales; family Adoxaceae; genus Sambucus; species Sambucus nigra. The sequence goes on along the minus strand of OX422207.1, from coordinate 107,290,056 downwards.
AGAGAAACAATTTAAGAATCTTAGGAATGAAGAAGACATTAGAAAGTATTACAAGTAATGAAGAACATGTAACACCATATTTCTCAGTGATGAATAAAAATTTATTAAGTAGACATTATTATTTCTTTTAAATTTCCGGTATAGGCATATATATGTACACATTTCTCCCACAAACGTAACATACAACATAACTTCATTTATGAGATCGCCTTTAGGGAAGACCAAGAACACGAAGTTCACCAAATTACTCCATGTATGATCTCACCTTTAAGACAAGCCAAGAAAAATAAGTTCATGAAATCACTTCATGTATTGTCTCGCCTTTAGGGAAAACCTAGAGTAAGAAGTTCACCAAATTACTTCATGTATTATCTCGCCTTTACAGACCAAGAATGAGAAGCTCACCAAATTTAGGACATCCATTAACCATATGGACAACAAGATCCGACCATAACTGGCCAAACTCAAGGATAGTTCTTATCACATTTCGTCATCTCAGGAAACTAACGTGGGTACTTGGTTAGGACGATAAAATCCATCCCTACGATGAGAAAAAGGGCATTAATGCAGACCATTTAGGCAATAGGAGATCATGTGATGGTACGACTACACTACTAGTGGAATTATTCTTAACTCATCACAATGATGTGACTTTAAGTTACGACGATTTAATTACATCTTCTTGTGAAAAAGACAAACAAATAAGGAGACATGAATATAACATTCCATTATAATTTGGATATTATTACAAGAATGTCAAATTATTTTATGACATTAAGAAAATAAACTTAAATTGAATATTTAATAATGATAAGTGATTATCTTGCTTATTGAACCTTCTAAACCAAGAAGGGAAATGCCTATGTCATAAAAGGTCATGGTCGTTAGTAAATCTCTAGTCCTATGATGATTACTAGAACCGATCTTATCTATCATATGAAGAGGTCATCTTAGATCTTTATCTTTAGTAAAACCATAGTCCCCAAGATATTTTATTATTAAACTTATGGGAGAGGAAACTGGAGGAATACATGAGGAATCAATCCTGAAAGGTAGTTCAAGAAAATTCAAATAATTTGGGACATGTAACTGCTATAGTTCATTTTTTTGGAACCTTCATTACTACCAGAGCATTAATCTAGCCATGCTTGTAGCCGATATTATTTATCTAATCAAGAGGTTCCCCAAATATAGAAGGGCTTCATCATAGCCTTCCATCCAAATAGTGTGAGGGTGTTTATGAAATTTATATTTCAAGCAGTCTGCCTTCTCTCTCAACCTTTTGATTATGGACAACATGTTCTTAATAGTCATTACTTAGTTTGATAGAGTCTTTTTAGTTCTTTCTTTTTCAACTAATCCACCCATGTTATTGAGAAGGTTATCCCTTTATTTTCCTCATTCACTTAGTGTTTCTCTTAGGTGATCATTGTTCTCCTCTAAAAATAAGGCACCTTCATTCTAGTTGGCAGGCCTAGACTTCTTCAATTCTTTAAGCTCAACCCGAAGAGAATTATTTTAGAGTTTAAGCATATAAGTGACTTGCCTAGATCCATTCAACTCAGTATTAAGGACAAACTCCTTCCTAGAATACATTGATGATAAAGGAAGCTTCTTTTTATTAAACACACTACTCTTTTGTAGGTCTGCCAGCTTTCTCTCATAGTCGGCTTGAAAACTTAACATTGACTCCTTATGATTCTGCTGCATAGTAAAAATGATATCATGGTAGTAAACATTATCTATGATCTCCTGGTGCAAAAGAATAAACTTTCAGACCAACTAAGTCTTCAAGATCCTCTTTATCAACTTCATTGTAACAGGCCCCAAAAAGTCAATTATACCTTTCCCGAAAGTCACTCTGAGTGGTAACTAAAGTTGCTAACCTGGCAGTGAACTTAAAAGCACATGGTCAAATATAGGTATTTGTCGAGGAGTAAGAACTTGCTAGAAATGAAAACATGTGAAACAAAAGTTTATTCGTTCATCAAAAGAGAGTTTCACTGAGGCAAGTCACATAATTTGAAATTAGAAAGATAACAAAACAAAATCAAACATTCCTATATCGACTATTTGGATGACTTCCCCATATTCTCTTTATTGGCAGTAACTTGATCTTCATATTGCTCAATGATAACTTTGTTCTATATATCAACAAAATCATTAGTGTCCTCCTCCTTATCATCAACCTAATCATCAGTCTGGAGAGGAGTGATAAGATTATGTAATTGAAAGACTTGGGACCCTTCAACAATGCCAACCATAGTAAGTACTACATCTCAACCATATTTGAATAAGACTTCTTCAAGTAGTTAATTTTCATAAAGGAATTGGCTAAGGTCTTGTCTCAAAATTTGGTAACGGCCTCTTTCTTATCCCTTACAATAGAAGCCAAATCTTGTTCAGCCTTACCTTTAATTGCTCGACAAAAGCCTGAGCATTCTCGCCCTTATTTTTAAGCCTCTCAGCAGCATAAATGTGTCATAAGACACCACTTTCCATCCTTCTAGGTCATGGACCCTCTTACCTAACTTCTCTTTCTCCTGCGATTGAGCCTCGTTGGCCCAGAGAGCTGCCTCAAGTGATTTTTGCATTTCATCAAAAGTAATATCTACATCAAAAGATGAATTCCTATTATTATAATTTCATACCAGCAGCTACTTGTAATCCACGATGAATTGTAATGTTAAAGAGTAGTAGAATACATTAAAAGAAAATACAATGTTAAATGGAAAAGTTTTCATTACCCCGTTCCATCAACCTATTACGAGGGATCAAAAATGCTATTTTTCGATCGACATGAAGGACCTTAGTCCTAATCAAGTTGCGATCAAATCTAGGACTAACAGCTACCGATTGGGTGGTCCCTTGCCTTTGTTTGTGGTCTACATCCTCATAATTTCTACAAAGCGAGGGGGATCCTTTTTTTCTCTTGGACAGTGACTTATGGTCCCCAAAATAAGTGTCTAAAATCTAAATGTGAATAGAGACACCATCTTCAGATTTCTTATTTGTTGGATGAGATGGAGGAGGTGACCTAGCCCCAGCATAGGCGGCAATCGATTTGGTAATTTTAATTCTACCATCTTGCTTGAAGAGACGTTGGTTGGTACTAGAACAACGTCAAGAGTGTCTAAGGTGGAAGAGGTGTTCCATGCTAAAAATTTATCACTGCTCTATGAGATGACTCAAAATCTGACATTGAGTAGTAAAAAGTAGGAGATGCTGGGTCATGCAAAGGGATATGTGCAAGATGCATTTTTTTAGTAGGTCGAGCTACAAATGAGGTCGTTGTACTCATATATCCAAGATGAATAGAAGTCGGCCTAGGATGATCCCTGGTGCCAAGAGTTTTCTAGATAGGCCAAATAGTTTCCAAATCAATAAAATTAACCTTAGAGTCGCGAGGAAGTCTCTTCTTACATCTTGCTACAAAATAGAAACTAAGAATACAAAATAAACAATAGAAATAAAGAATAAATAAGAATAAAAATATTTTAAATGTATGTGTCCTAAACTATTCCCTTACCTCCCTCAGGTCACATGGTCCCCTCATATGTTATACCCTTAAGAGGAGGGGAAAACTGCCAATTCTTTACAATTAAATCATAATCCTAATAATACTTATTGGAATTAGGTAAATTCATAACCAATGCCGTATTTTAGTGTCTTTTCTTCATAGAGTAAATGTTCTCATTAGTGGTGCCCCAATTGTAATAGTACATTAACTCTTAAATCCCAAGATGTATCCCGTACTACTCGTTAATGTGGTGGACCCCATTAACAATTCTCTAAGTATTTAGGGTAACTTGGGAGGGGACCACATCAAAATATTTGTCAAATTCTAGAAATAGATAGTTTGTGGGGGGGGGGGGGGGGGGGGGAATTGACCACACATTCAGTAATAAAAATCGATGATACACAGTGTCATTCTGGTAGGCACAAATATCACAGGCCCCACTCACTATTTCAGTTATTACCCACTAGGGAATCCTACAAGTGGTCCTAAAAGATTCTTGAGAACTCTAGATGACCGTATAAATAATCCTTTCAGAAGAATAAGAAAGTAGTGCCAAGGAAATTAAAGAGGGATAAAAATATTTTTATAGTAAAATACAAAAGCTCTCATAAATGGCTAAAGTGCTTGGAGAGTAGGGATGGTTTTTGAATAAACATAATTTGAGCCAAAAGCATGAAATTGACATTTTATAAACTTGAATGGAGTCCTCACAACTTCCAAAGAATAATAATGATTAAGTGTACTTGGCATTTTCGTTGTAACACTGGATGATGGCCAAAGATGGTTTACTACCAGCGTACATGTTGTACCATAAAACTAGAGTATGACATGGACCAATAAAATTGTGACACCTATAATCATGAAATACTCAATTACGCATTGTCAGCAATTCATTATCTGGTCGGCTCAGTATTCTCTCAATTTTGGTAGGATGGCTGACCATGAGTAGGTCAGACTATCAAGTAATGGACGTGAGATGCATGTGGGAATATGTACAGTCTCTTTATATCCGTATAAACATATGGATTAATCCAATCTTCTGATTTTGACTAGATCATCATTAGTTGTATCCTTGATTTTATGAATGTCTAACTTTTAAGCTTATAAATTCAATCGACCTCTTCTCCTTCTCACCCCCACTATAAATAGTACACTTTATCTCATAGTTGGGACATGAAGAATAGGACATACATTAAACCTAGAAATTTCATTAAGAGCTGGTAGACACTTTTAATATGACATAGCATCGCACTTGTGAAGGTAGGAATCTCTTTGGGATAAACCACCTTAAACCTTTTGTCTCCTTCTCTATCTCTCACCTTTCTACCATTAAAACCGTTCTTTTGTATATTTGTTATAGCTTATTATAGATGATTCCTAGCTAAGACCCTAAAAATATCCTTTTACCTATTTTAGAAGTTAACATATTCGCATAGAATGTATGAATTTTGATAAGCCTTTGATTGTTTCCTACCAATCTCAATTTACGAATCAAATTTCATGAAATCTTTTTCATCTAGTTCCCTTCAAGTCTCTTCTTATGTCTTAGAATGACAGATGACCCTAAAGTAGCCACGTGAATGAATCAATTCCCACCCCAATGCTGGTTAGGATGGGCAATCTAAGGGGAATCTTGATGAACTTGACGATGAGCCATAAAGAAATGGAGGAGTGTTAAACAATGAAAATTAATGCTCCAAGATGGGAAGCATCAATCTGTGGGAGAACCCTCTAATAAAAGGGGAGAAATATTACCTCATCCCCATCTCAGAGATAGGAGACCGAGCATCACAAATGAACTCAAAAAAACCCTAAGCGAGTGAATTTGGGTCCAACATATGAAAAAGTATATCCAAATATTCGAGATAATGAAACGACAAGTCATACCACCCAAGATCCACCCCATCCCTCTGGAAAACAGATTATTAAGACGATCATCCATTCTCTAGGGAAAGGCCAAGTGTGCTTTAAAGATTGATCATAGGCTATATATTTGATTGGTTAGTCCCGCGATCAGCCAGAGGGAAACATCTAACAGATCTTAGAGGTCCTAGAGAGCATCGAGAAGGCTTAATCTTGTTAAGGATAAGCATACGAAGGTCGATTCGAGACTAACCAATTTCTAAGGAAGAGAGGTTAGTTCAAAATAATGGCCGACCAACCAAGACCATTACAGTTAAGGATGAGCAAGAAGATTGGCCTTAAAAAGGGTCATTCTGACGATCGGGAATTGGTTTGGGAAAAAGGGTCAAATCACCCCTTGTATAGAGGCTTTATACAGTGGTATCCATTCACTCTATCAGTAGTGGATTAATCCACACCTTCTATGTTCAAGTAACTTATGGTAACTCCGATATATGATGGCAAAACTGATCTAGTACTACACGTAGAGTAATACCAATCTGTCATCGACATCTACTTAGTCCCTGATTATATGTGTTGTCGAGCATTATCCAGTCAGACCACTAGGTCAAAGCAGATCTAGTAAAAAAATATTCTATGGGAAACTCTCTAACTTTAAATAATTAGTTGAGCTCGTTGTCAAAAATTTCTGTTTTCGTGCCAATCCAGGCAAGAGGGAGGCTCATATTCTAAATGTTCTCCGGAAACTAGGCGAGACCATAAGAATATACATCACCTACTTTAAAAGTGAGAGGTTAGAGGTAATTAACTATGACGAGAGGACATCAATCACGATGCCAATGAGTGGTTTGCTATAAAAAAATTTATACTATGCGCTGTCTAAGGGGCCACCCTGCACTATAATCGAATTACTTGTCAAGGCAAGACAAATTATGAATGCAAAAGAAGATATGGTTGCTAAAAGGCCTGGCAACTCTAAGGCTAATACTAATAACAACCTAAAGAAAAAGGATTCAAATTATAATAATTTGGAGAAGCCAAAGATATATGATTAATACATTCCTTAGACCATTGGCATTCACTATATCCTGGTAGAGATCAGTAGAAGTAGAGACCTGAAATGACCTAAAAAGATGAAATCTCATCATAACCGAAGAGATAAAAGAAAATAATTTGGGTTCTATAAAGATCATGGCCATAGCACCGGCAACTGCCTAGTAAAAAAGAATAAGATAGAGAAATTGATCCAAAGATAGAATATGTTAAAGTTCATGGATAAGGGAGGCCAAACAAATTATGCGTGTGAGTAGGAACTGGGAGATAGTCAAAATCCCCTCGTAAGAGAGGAGACGATAAGAAAAGGGGTAGGTATAACAACTCTTAAGATTACCCAAACCTACTGAGAAAGTATAAGGAGCTTGTGCATGAGGTAAAAATGATCTCTTTTGGATGTAACTTTATTGCTGGAAGCGACGTCGACAATGGAGATAAAGTCACGTAGCGGAATGCTTACCTCAACAAAGTAAAGGCCTATTCCTATATAAGATAGATCAACCTGACCAGTGATGTAGGTACTCATCCAAGGAAATTAAGCAATGATCATTTGGTGGTTGTGTTCTCTAACTATGATTTTTCGGATTGCATTACCCTTATGATGACCACCTAGTTATCACGATGATGGCACATGAAAGAAAGGTAGCCAAAGTTTTGATCTATAATGAAAGTTTGATTGATGTCTTATTCTACAATTATTTTAAAGGTTTGAGACTATGAGATTGAAAACTTGAGTCTTATAACAGGCCTCTCATTTATTTCTCTGGAAAGAAGGTTTAGCCTTTTGGAATAATTAATGTTAAAGTCATAATCGGCGTACGCTGACATGTCGAACTGAGAAGACCATGTTATTTTTCCTATACAAGAACATCAAATCGGTGTATTAAATTATCATCGACGGAGTTGGGTTGAAGAAATTCAAAGGAGTACCTTCGATCATTTATCAGTGTTTAAATTTCCTCACTCATTATGGGATTGATGTGGTTAAAAGGGAACCAAATTAATGCTACAGAGTGCTACTACACCTCAGTAGACAATGAGGTACAAAAGAAACTTACCACGACCTACTAGATTGTAACACTGGACCCTCAAAAGGAGGCAAAGTTAGTCAAGGGGAAGGTTGTAGAAGCGGTAGGATTGATTGTCTTAGATGAAGAAAGCGCAAAAAAAATTGTCTTAATTGGCTTGTCACTGGATCTTCCCATCAAGAAGGAATTAGTTGATTTTATCAGGAAATAAAATCACGTATTCTCTTAGATTCATGACGATATGCCAAGTATTGATCCGTAATTCATGTGTCACTAACTTAACCTTGTTAGAGACATCAAGCAAATAAAGCAGAAACGACGTGTCTTCAGCCAGGAAAAGAACATGGTCATACAGGAAGAAGCAAAGAAACTGTAAAAATTGAATTTTATTAAGGACGTCAAATACCAAAAATAGGTGTCTAAGGTAATGATGGCAAGGAAAATAATGACAAGTGTCTTATGTGAGTTAACTTTATGGATTTGAATAAAGCCTACCTAAAGGACCATTATACTTTTCCAAGAATTGACCAATTATTGGATCCTACTGTCGGGCATGAGCTACTCAATTTTATTGATGCATACGAAGGTTACAATCAAATCAATATTAAGCCGGAGGATAAGGAAAAAATCTTCGTTTATAACCAGCTGAGGTACCTATTGTTACAATGTCGTGTATTTTGTGCTTAAGAATGCTAGGGCAACGTACGAAAGGTTAGTAAATAAAGTGTTTGAGGAATAGATCATAAGGAATATGGTGGTTTATATCGACAGCATGCTCACTAAGATAAAGATAGTTGTTGACCATATGAGAGACTTAGGTTAGACATTCTGTAAGGACACAAATTTCCAATTGAGTCCATATATAGTTTTGGCTCAATTCCGGACAAAAACATTTATTCATAGGATAGTATTTATTGTAACATTCTCAAGCCTATGAAGTGTATGTTGAATACGTAGCGGCAAAGAATTTAAAGCTTCATCAAAATGCCGGTTTGTGTTTCTCGTTTCTACGTCATCAACTAAGGTTCCATGCTCCCGAGGTATGAATGTAATTATATTTGTATAGGAGCTTGGAACAATTTTTATTGGGTGTTAGGTTAATAAACTCTGCATTTTATTTTTCAGAAAGAATCAATTAGAAACTTAAAAAAATAAGTATATAAAAGTTTCTAAATGTTTCTGGGCCAAAATCGAATTTTTAAATCTTTATGGTCGTTCGTTAGAAATGTCGTTCGAACAAGTTTTTTCGTTCGAACCAGGTTTCGTTCGAACGAGTTTTGTCGTTCGAACCAGGTTCGTTCGAACGAGTTTTGCCAACGACCCTAACTGGACAGTCGTTCGATATGTCGTTCGAACGAATGCTCGTTCTAACGAGGTATCTAGCGAACCTCTAACGAGCCCAGGCCGATCACTCGTTAGAAGTCTCGTTCGAATGAGAATCACGTTCGTTCGAACGAACTTCGAGCGGGAACAGTTATTTAGCAGTTTTTTTGCAGTTTTTCCCCACTCCTCCACTTGGTTTTCAACCAACCTTTTTCATACTTTATTATGTGCGGGAAACACATTTTCCAAGACAACTTTTCCAACTTAGTTTATCTCCTAGAGAGAGTTTGAGAGCAAAAATAGTTTTAGGAAAATGTTTATGTTTTGAGTGTAATTCTTTCAAGAAAAAATTTCATACACACTCTATTTTACACCCAATTGTTTATCCAAGCTTCTATATAAATATCAATTGCTTGGAGATTGTTTTGGCACCGGTTTTTCTCTACACCGAATTGAAGAGAAGTTCGTTTCATATCTACCCATTTGGAGAAAGGCTCCATGTTAGGGTGACGGTGTGCCTAATTGCCCGATCGGTGGGAGTCCGAGACCGCGGTGGAGCTCCGTTGGTTATCCGCTAATTGGAGGTCGATACAAGAAGAAGCATCACGGCTTGAGAGGGTTCGAGTTTAGGAAGTAAGTCTTTTGTCTTCTATTTTGTAATACCGTTTTTAGTGGATTTGAGGCTAGGGCCATCCCGAGGTTTTTTCCCGTTAGTGGGTTTTTCCTCGTACATCGCGATGTTGTGTGACTGTTGATTTTATCTTGCTCTATATCACTTAGATCGCATGCTAGATTAATTTGAAGATAAAATTTGGTTTTACTATCACGCTATTTTAAATTGGGACTTTAATTTAATATTGGGTAAAATTTGGTTTATTCAAGTCTCTTGATTTAATATGGTTTCGCCTAACTTTGAATAATTGTTAATGATGACTTAGGCAAAATTCTAGGACTTGAATCATGTTTTAATTTGTTTTGATAAATTAAAACTTCTTGTTATTTTTAAAAGTTGAACCATCACCTGTTTTTACAACGCTTCCGCATCATCTCTATTGAGTTTACATTAACAAGGAAATTTACTTTGATTTTAAGTGTGAGATAATTGATCACCGGGGATTTAAACAAATTGGTATCAGAGCCAAAAACGATAAATTATTTCGTTAAGATCTTTTAATTTTTGGCAAAAATGGATTTTTCCCCATTTTCAAAATTTCCTATTTTTGATGGTTCCAACTACGCATATTGGAAAGCGCGAATGAAATCGGCACTTAAATCTATCAAAGAATGTGTTTGGATGTCTGTTGTTAACGGGTGGTCCCCACCAACTTATTTAGTTGAAAATGAACGTGTCATCAAACCCGCCGATAGATGGACTGAAAATGAGTTTAAACTTGCTGATTTCAATTCCCGTGGTTTAAATGCTTTATTTAGCGCTGTCACACCGGATGAATTCCGTCGTATTATGACGTGTGAAACCTCTAAAGAAGCTTGGGATATTTTACAATTAACTCATGAAGGAACTAGTGTCGTTAAAGCTTCTAAACTCCAAAACCTCACCACTCAATTTGAAACTATCAAAATGGATGAAAAAGAAACTTTTGATAAATTTTATGCTAGACTTTCTGATATTGTCAATTCATCCTTTAACTTGGGAGAGAAATTACCTGACGACCGTGTTGTAAAGAAAATTTTAAGGTCCCTACCCGATAGATTTATTCCTAAGGTGACCGTTTTAAATTCTTTACCCACTTTAGCCTCTACAAAATTAGAAGAGCTTGTAGGTGATTTACAAACCTATGAACTAGATATGTTTCCCTCTAAAACTGAAAAGAAAATTGAAAAGGGCGTTGCTTTAAAATCCCGAAAAGAGGTTAAACAAGTAGTAGAGAGCGATAGTGATAGTGACTCGGAAGATATGGCTTTGTTTGCTCGTAAATTTAGAAAATTTCTTAAATTTAACAAAGATAAAGTTAAAAATGATTTTAAGAAATTTGAATCTTCTAAACATGATAAAAACGAGAAGATTTCTAAAGCCGATAAGATCCCTAAACCTAGTAATGAAAATATTGATAGGGACGAGTCTAATAAATGTTTTGGTTGTGAAGGTTATGGCCATAGGGCTTATGAGTGCCCCACTAAACTAAGGAAAGATGGTAAGCGACCCATTTCATATAATGCGACCCTTAGTGATAGTGATAAGGAAGAGAAGCCCGAATCCCCCACTAAGAAAAATTTTGTGGCTTTTATGTCTAGACATGTGAGTGATAATGAGAACTCATCGAATGATGAAATTATAGCACATGCCACTTCCAAGGTCATTGTACATGATTCTCTTATTTTTTATGATAGTGAGAGTGAAGAAGAAAGAGAGAGTGAAAATGAAGATGAGGTTGATATGAGTGAACTTCAAAATGCTTTTCATGAATTATATAAAGAATCTATTAAATTGAAAAGAGCTAATTTGAAGTTAGAAGCGAGTTTAAGAGAGAGTGTCAAGGTCGTAGATGATAGTGCCTTAATAGAAGACCTTAGGACACAAGAGAGGACTCTTCGAGAGAAGCTAGAATACGTAGAAGGCGAGAGATATAGCCTTAGGGGTTTAATGGAATCCTTGAAAAAGGAGCTTCTTGCTTTTGAAGAGCGTAATTTTTTACTAGAATCTAACATTGTAGAATTGGAAAATAAATTAAAAGATTCTAGTAATGTCAAATTTGATTTGGAATGTCGTTCGGAAAAACTTGATAAAATGTTAGGAACGGTCCAAATTAAAAATGACACTTTTGGTTTAGGCTTCAATACTTTTAATGAATTTAACCCTAAAGTCAAAACCAATGTTTTAGGAGAATCTTCTAGGAATGCTTTTAATGATCACTCCTTAGATAAATCTTTTCGACATGTTCTCACTTGTACACATTGTGGTCGAAAAGGTCATCTTAGGCAATTTTGTTTAGATCTTAAACGAATTCCTAGAAAATCCCATAGGAAAGTAACCACGATAGCTAACGTTCCTACACCCCAAGATAGTAATTCTTCATTAATTTGGGTTAGGAAATCCGACTTGGCTGCCTTACAAAATAGGGATTCTGATTCTCATTCACTTTCACATGCTTCCTCTATTGCTAAATCTAAAGGATAAATGTGTTAGTGTTTGCCTACTTTAGCGTTTGTACTTCATGTCATATTCATATGCTAAATGTATGCTTGTTTAGTCATTTTCTAGTCATTGCCTTATTTCATATCCCATGCTAGAAATTAAGACTTGTTTATCTTTTTATATTAATTTTTGTGTTTGATTTAACTGCAAAATATAAAAAGATTTTTTTTTATCATTTGTGTTTTATTCAGTTCATTTAAGCTTAATGAAAAATACAAATGATTTTTGTTTTAGTCTTTTGAGTATATATCTTTATTTTTGATTAAAAATGTTAAAAACTCAAAAAGATTTTGCTTTGTGTGTATTTTAGTTTGACACACTTTATGTGGCATATACTTGTGTTTGAATCCCATCATTTACGCTCCCACGTGGCTAGAACTTTTGGTTTAGATTTTCAATCCTTATTATGTTCTTTACCATATTTTATGGAGTAGTTGGATTTTGTATTGTTTAAATGGATTCTATTTCTATATGCCTCTTTTCACACATGCACGAGCTCTTTTGAAATCTTAATGTCACATGTTATATTTGAGCTTTTTGAGGTGTTCTCCTATCAATCTAGTCATCTACATATCTATGACCTAGGAGGACTAGTGCATGTCAAAATCCGTTGCATGTGAGATTTGTGCGAAAAATGAAAACATGATAAATTAATATATGCACGGGGAAGGGCTCCGAAATTATGAATTAAATCCTTTGCGATTGTAAGCCACCGTTGATTGGATCTAAAAGAAATACGTGATCCAAAGGCCTAAAAACAGAATATTTGGCATTAAAAAGATAAAAATTGCCAAGGCCTATGTTTGTTTGATAAATTCATTCAAAAATAAAAGAATATATATGCTTATTGAGGGAGAATTGGATGGTATATCAACGGTTTGCACAATGTCCGTTTACCCTAGTTGTCTTTAATGTCATGACTCTATTTGGTTTGTAAAATCATCATCATACTAGGCTTGTATGTTTGTTCATTGAGTTCAATCTTTATATTGTCACATGAGGTTATATTTAACTGTGTTGAAGTTTGCAATCAAATGAGAACTCCGTAAACGTTTCTTAAGTGTTTGGGTCTAAATTTAATTGTTGCTAGTTCACACCCCTACACTTCCGTTTCCATATGACACTTTTTTGCCATACGAGTGTGCAAACTTATTGTATTTTGTGTCATGTGTGTGTTTATATCTATCTATATATGCACATACTTATTGTTATATTTATAGTATATATATATATATATATATATATATATATATATATGATATTTGTTTGTCTTTGCCTTGCTTTAATTGCCCATATGCTTTCATGTCTTATCACTTTAAGCTTTGACATGCTGTTTATTTGTTCTTTATCCTTTGCCTATTCCCGAACAAAAAGGGGGAGAATGATGATAGGGGGAGAAATGGTATCTAATCCTTGAGAAATGGTATCTAACCCTATTTTTATCGTATCTTCGTTTGGGGGAGATTTATCTTAGGGGGATACGTCTTTCTAAGTAGGTCATGTGTTTAAAGGGAGAATTAATTTAGGGGGAGTAATTAATTAATTGCATTTAAAATTTTGATATTCCCTATGCATTTGATGAGTTTCCTTAAGTGTGCAGGAATTATTCTAAAGCGGCATCTTTCTATGGCAAAGCGTTTAATCCTTGGGTTGAGTCAAGCTTGGGCGGGTTATGTTTTGAGTCTAGTGAGCTTGACGGCCCTTTAGGATTTTTGTTTGGTTTTTGTCCCGGAATAGCCAAAGGGGGAGATTTGTAAGGACACAAATTTCCAATTGAGTCCATATATAGTTTTGGCTCAATTCCGGACAAAAACATTTATTCATAGGATAGTATTTATTGTAACATTCTCAAGCCTATGAAGTGTATGTTGAAGACGTAGCGGCAAAGAATTTAAAGCTTCATCAAAATGCCGGTTTGTGTGCCTAGTTTCTACGTCATCAACTAAGGTTCCATTCTCCCGAGGTATGAATGTAATTATATTTGTATAGGAGCTTGGAACAATTTGTATTGGGTGTTAGGTTAATAAAAACTGCATTTTATTTTTCAGAAAGAATCAATTAGAAACTTAAAAAAATAAGTATATAAAAGTTTATAAAAGTTTCTGGGCCAAAATCGAATTTTTAAATCTTTCTGGTCGTTCGTTAGAAATGTCGTTCGAACGAGTTTTTTCGTTCGAACCAGGTTTCGTTCGAACGAGTTTTGTCGTTCGAACCAGGTTCGTTCGAACGAGTTTTGCCAACGACCCTAACTGGACAGTCGTTCGATATGTTGTTCGATATGTCGTTCGAACGAATGCTCGTTCTAACGAGGTATCTAACGAACCTCTAACGAGCCCTGGCTGGTCACTCGTTAGAAGTCTCGTTCGAACGAGAATCACGTTCGTTCGAACGAACATCCAACGGGAACAGTTATTTGGCAGCTTTTTTGCAGTTTTTCCCCACTCCTCCACTTGGTTTTCAACCAACCTTTTTCATACTTTATTATGTGCGGGAAACACATTTTCCAAGACAACATTTCCAACTTAGTTTATCTCCTAGAGAGAGTTTGAGAGCAAAAATAGTTTTAGGAAAATGTTCATGTTTTGAGTGTAATTCTTTCAAGAAAAAATTTCATACACACTCTAGTTTACACCCAATTGTTTATCCAAGATTCTATATAAATATCAATTGCTTGGAGATTGTTTTGGCACCGGTTTTTCTCTACACCGAATTGAAGAGAAGTTTGTTTCATATCTACCCATTTGGAGAAAGGCTCCATGTTAGGGTGACGGTGTGCCTAATTGCCCGATCGGTGGGAGTCCGAGACCTCGGTGGAGCTCCGTTGATTATCCGCTAATTGGAGGTCGATACAAGAAGAAGCATCACGGCTTGAGAAGGTTCGAGTTTAGGAAGTAAGTATTTTGTCTTGTATTTTGTAATACCGTTTTTAGTGGATTTGAGGCTAGGGTCGTCCCGAGGTTTTTTCCCGTTAGTGGGTTTTTCCTCGTACATCGCGGTGTTGTGTGACTGTTGATTTTATCTTGCTCTATATCAGTTAGATCGCATGCTAGATTAATTTCAAGATAAAATTTGGTTTTACTATCACACTATTTTAAATTGGGACTTTAATTTAATATTGGGTAAAATTTGGTTTATTCAAGTCTCTTGATTTAATATGGTTTCCCCTAACTTTGAATAATTGTTAATGATGACTTAGGCAAAATTCTAGGACTTGAATCATGTTTTAATTTGTTTTGATAAATTAAAACTTGTTGTTATTTTTGAAAGTTGAACCATCACCTGTTTTTACAACGCTTCCGCATCATCTCTATTGAGTTTACATTAACAAGGAAATTTACTTTGATTTTAAGTGTGAGATAATTGATCACCGGGGATTTAAACACATTCGACATATTATAAAAACTTAGATTAAAGCTCAATCCAACTGTGTTTTGGGTACAAGAAGGAATGTTCCTTTGATTCATAGTTAACCATAGAGCCATTGAAGCAAATACAAAAAAGATCCAAGAATTAATCAACATATAGTCTCTAACGAAAAAAATAGGTACAGAAGTTAATAAGAAGGGTAGTAATGATAAATCAATTCTTTACTCAAGCTTCAAACAATTGCTTTCATTTCTTAAAGGTACTGCAAAATCATTCGAATGGAATAAGGAATGTGAAGTCTCCTTATTTAAATTAAAGAAATATTTAGGGTTCACACCCTTACTCTCAAGGTATGTCATGGGAGAGAAACTCTGTTTACACTTAGTTATATTTGATTCAAAAGTTAGCTCAGCATTGGTCTGATTAGAAAATATGAAACAAACTCATTTACTATACAAGGAAAGAATATCAAGGAGAAAAAATCTGATATCAAAGGTTAAAAAAACTATCTTTAGGCCTAATCGAGGCTTCTTGAATAATGAATCCATAGTTCCAAGATCATAGTGTTATAGTCTATACAAACCTATCGCTACAACAAGCTATTCATAAACCTGAGAAATCAGGCAAAATGATGGTTTCTGATGTAGAATTTGGAAAGTATGACATAAAATATGAACAAATAATGGAGATAAAAGTCGAAGCCATAGAAAAATTCATTGTTGAGTTCTTATACAAAGAAAACCCCGTCGAGTGGATTTATAAGGAAGAAATATCACTAAGGGAAAAGATAAAGTAGACTTCTACGAAAGAGAGCTCATCTCCACCTAAAGGGAAGAATTTTTCAAAAGAGAGCTCACTTCTTTAACCAAACATGCAGCCTCCTACGAGAGATAGCCCAACCACCAATCCAATCGATAAGTTCACGGATATCCGAGAATCATCAACTAAATAAGAGGAAATTGTTCGTAACATGGAGCAATAGAAAAAAGTGTTCAATTATGGGACCGTGATAGAAGGAGTCATACAAAAAGAACCTCCTATATAAAAGATTTATGTAGACAATTCATCATGTGCCTCTTGTAGTGGAGGAAGCCTAATAATCACCACACCAGATAACATTAACGTAGAATATACCCTCAGATATAATTTAAGGCTTCCAATAATAAGGAAGGATATGAGACACTCATTGCAAGGTTTGGACAAGCTTCATATCTTAGAGCCGAGAAAATACAGGCATATAATGATTCTCAAGTGATAATGAACTAAGTGCTAGGAGTTTATCGACCAAGAGACAAGTCCATGAAGAAATATTTAGCCATAATGTAAAAAATGATATCAATATATCTAGCATTCAAGGTTATTAATATCATTAATTTTGATAATGCACGAGCATATGCACTTGCTCGTGTAGAATCTGCCATCAGAATAGAGCTAAGAATAATAATTCTAGTAAAAATCCTTAGCCACTAGAGCACAGATAATGAGAGTATCAACATAATTGAACTAGACTTAGGACCATCATGTATGGATCCAATAAGAAGTTACCTAGAAAAAGTAAGTTTACCAATGGATCCTAAGGAGGTGAAGAGGCTCCGATACAAAGCGGGGAGGTATGTCTTAGAAGAAGGACACTTATACATGATAGGGTTTATTAATTTTTACTCAGATGTGTCCATACTAATGAGGTATATAACTTGATAAAGGAGACACATGAAGGTTCATATGTAACACACTCGATAAAAAGATCATTAGTCAAGCGAGTAGGCACACGAGGCTACAAATGGCCACAATGAAAGCAAATTGCGTGGACTATGTAAGGCGATGTAATAAGTGCCAGAAATACACTGTAATCATTAAACGATCTGGTCCCCTTGGACTTTTTACATGTGGTGTATTGACTTGCTCAGTACCCTATTAAAAATAAGAGGAAGGTTCAAATACCTAATCGTTGTAGTTGACTTCTTCACAAAATGGGTAGAGGTTGAACCTCTAGTGGAAATGTCATATGAAAAGGTCTTTCATTTATTTTAGAAGAACATTATTTACCATTCTGGGATGCCATATACTTTCATCATTGATCAAAGCACGCAGTTTGATAATCATAAAATTGAAGACTATTGCATTCCCTCCGAACGATCGAAACTACATTCTGCACCTAGTCATCTATGATGAAATGAGCAAACATAGGTAAGAAACAAAACCATTTTAAACGGAATAAATAAGATATTAGATAATACAAGAGGAAACTATATTAAAGAGATCTCAAGTATACTCTAGGCGTACAGACCAACACTGAGAACAACTATCAATGAGACTCCCTAAATGTTAGCGTTTGACACACGGGAAGTAGTGCCAATAGAAATTAATCTTGCGAGTTACCGAGTGCTCAATTTTGACTCACTGAAGAGATTCCTCATGAGGAGGTTAGACTTAAAACTAGTTGAAGTTGTTAAAGAGCACCCGACACTTTGGGTGATAACCTACCAATAGAGAACCACTTAGTTTCATAAAAAATAATTGAAGCTGAGCATTTCAAAGGAAGGAGACTACGTTCTGAAAAAATTACTCCAGAAAGAATACAATTTTGAAACCAGTTGGCATGGTCCGTATCTTATTTCTGCTACTATCTGACCAGGGACATATCGAATCGAAACGCTAGAAGTGGGAAAGTTCAATAACCCTTGGAATGCAGAACATTTGAGGAAGTACCATCAATCATCTCAAAACATGTAATTTATTCAACTGCCTATAGCTTATTTTTTGTAATCAATTAAGATTGTTAATTCCCAAGGGATATTATTAGCCATTTTATTTGTTTTTTGGAGTGGGAGATGTGCTAAAAATTCAAAGAAACTCAAAGACATCTCAAAACTAATAAAAACATCATACATGATATCATATGGTCAAGAAAAAGGAGTTCTACATAAAAACTTCATGTATATTCTCACAAGGTAAAGAATAAGAAGTTCCAAATAAAAAATTCATGAATGATCTCATGAGGTCAAAAACTAGAAGTTATAAATAAGAAACTTCGTGCATGACCCCATAGGGTCAAGAACAAAAAGTTTACCAAACCAAATTAAGGAATCTAATGCAGTTTGTCATATGGACATAAAAGACCGATTAAAACAAACTAAAAGAAAGGAATAACCCTACCATATTTGGTCGACACAGTTAACTAACATTAGCACTTGGTCAAAATGATGAGATCCAATTTTACAATCGATAAGCTAGATTATTACACATTAGTATAATCTAAGGCAGGATAATCTAGGTTCATATGACAATGGTAACTAGTAAGGCAGGTTAGTCAAGCGGTAGCCGACCATATAATTATAATGGTAAAATTCTAGTAGGCTATTTCTAAAAAACTAACAGTCAAAAACTTGATGCAAGAAAAATAAAGATATAAGTTCTCATCAATCATGAAGAACAATTACAAAGCCAACAAAATGGAAATATTACAAGATATCAAAATGGGAGAGATATTTCATTTGACTCCTTCTCAAGACCATCTCGAGGAACATCCAAGGCACAAGGTGTAATAGTAGTAGTACTCGGGTTTCCAATTCTTGTCTAGCTACTGGAACCGTCCCCATTCATCATGTGAGGTGGTCAAATAAGCTCATAATCTCTGTGCAGACCATAATCCTCTAGATATTTTGTGACCAAACTCACTAGAATAGTATCTAAAGGAATCCATGCTATATCCGTTTTGTAGGGAGGATTGGGGTGCTCGAGGAAGCCTCGATCATGCTAATACCACAATTCATTTTACTTTACCGTTATAATTAACAAAAATGTTAATATATTATTTTAACGTAAAATTAATTTTTAAGTGAAATGTTAATATTAATATTTTAGGGTAATGTTAATATTAATTTAATGTTAATAATTTAGTTTAACATCAGTAATATAAAAAAACATTGACATATTAGTTTAACATTAATATTAATAATAACATTAATATTTAAGTGGAATGTCATTATTAATTCAACTTTATATTTTAGTCTAACATTATTGCTAAGAAATATGCTAATATTTTAGTTTAACATTAATATTAATAATAACATTAATATTTAAGTGGAATATTAATATTATTAAACTTGTTAATATTTTAGTGAAACTTTATTATTAATTTAATTTTAATATTTTAGTTTAACATTACTATTAAAAAAAATGTTAATTTATTAGTTCAACGTTAATATTAATAATAACGATAACATTATGAAGGAGTATCTAAATATTATGAAAAATATTTTTTACTTATTAATGAATTCTTGCAAACAAATAATTAAACTTTCGAAAAGTTCTCCATTGGTATTAATGATATTATTAATAATGTTTTGGAGTGTATTATATACATATGCATATATAAAGAAAATTATAAAATAAAGGGATTTTTTTTACATAAGCCCCACTTTTAATGCAATATTTGACTTAACCCCCACTTTACTAATCTCTTTGACATAGTCCCTGCATGAGGGGACATCTCAAAATATTGTATAAAATACGGGGTTATTTCTACGTATATATTTGAAATTTTCCCCTTGTTTATAATGCCAAGTTAGACTTAACCCCCTTTCCTGAGGGCAATACCCGTGAATTCTGAAAATGAGAGGTTAAGTCAAATTAGACATTAAAATTGGAGGTTAATTCAAGATGACCTAAAAAAAATGAACCTACCACCCACTAAAGCAACAGTTGGGTGTCAAATGTGCTTTAAGGGTAGTGTACATTTTCCAAGATGAATGTGGTCTATCAAACAGGTTAAGTGAGAAAATAGTATATTTTCCTACTTTTTTACCATTTGCCATGGCAAAGTAGTGCACTCAATTACGCCTTTAATTGTACCAACTACAAAGAACTCTTGAAATGTTTCCCAATCTGTTGGTGTATCTTCAACTATAAGATGACGATCTGGAATGACATATGACACTGCATTTTCATAAAAAAATATCATGCCTTGAAATAAAAGAATAATGATATGAGTCCAAAAAATATCCACCAATGGAAACTTTTTTATGTTATTTTTTGACAATAACTCTTATCAACTAGAGAAAGCATCAATGAAGGAATCATTTAGCTTCCAAATAAAACATAGGTAATATTTTTTATTAGCAAAGGGATGGAATGTAATGGAAACAGGAAGGGCATTTTTATTTGGGGGAGGGAGAACATTTGAACTCTTCAAAGAGTTTTTATGCAGCAAATACTATTTTAGACTTAGTACTAGTGATAATGGGTGCACTCAAGAAGTATCACTCAGTGCATATTTTGGGAGGCATGCAAATGCATTGGAAAGTTATTTAATATAAGACAATATAAAAATATAAAGGTCATTGCATATACCAGTGTGAGTCAGAAAATTATGGTTTAATATAGTTATCAGGAAAGAGAAGTATCGAATGCATCTTCAGCTATTGGAGTCATCTGCAGGTAGGGTGGGCTTATTTTGGAGATGTGTTTCGGGGAATGGAAATGGAGGTTATATGGGCATTTTCAAATAATTACATCCTTGAGATAGGGAATTTAATTGAAGGTAGGTCATATTTTCAAGCGACAAAGGTGGAAACATGGCCTTTATCCCCTATCAACATCATTGATAATTCCACATCAATGGTCAATATCATAGTGGAAGATGATTCTTGTCATATAAGGGTGAAGTTCTTTCAGAGTTCTTTGATGGGTACGGTGGGTATCTTGGATGTGTCATCTTCGCTAAAAGATAAGATGAAGCAATGGGTAATGGAGAAATGGAAACCAAGTGGAGAAGTTCAAGTGAGAGATCTTCACTCCTCACTATTTTTGTTGCATCAATTCAAGAGGAAGATAGAGAATTGGAAAGGAAAAGTTGGTCCTTCAATGGAAACCCAATTTGGGTACAAATGTGACACCCCCTAGCATGGTTGCAAGCCTTCCAAGAGAACATAAAAAATTTCAATTTCTAGTGATGGGACTTCCTCTTCAGTTATAGGGGAATGAAGTTTTCAAAGCTATACGGGATGAATATGGAGGACTTATTAAAGTGGATATTGCAACTTTTGTCGATGAATAGCTTCAGTGGGTTAGATTACTTGTGGAATGGAGAGTTCAACTACATGTAATTTAAAATTTTGGATAGCGAATTGGGTCTTTAACTTAACGGTCTGGTATTGTCACTTCAGCAGTAAAAAAAAGGACTGGTTTGGGGAAGAGAAAATGTGGGGAGTAAAATCAATAAAGTAGATCGATTTAAATCATAAGAGAAAAATAGGGAGAATGCAAGATATCCCCAAAAGAATAAATTGGCCACTGTAGTAGCGAGTAAAAATAAATAAAAAAAGTAATTGCGCAGGTGACTATCCCATTTTTTACACAAGTGAAACACGCAGTTTAGTGAAGAGTGAATGTGACATTAATCTTACTGAGTTAAACAATTCAAAATTATGGGTAGAAATTGAAATCCCAAGACAGGAGGTGGATTGAGGGGAAAGGGAGGATGAAGGGTGGGTGGAGGACCTAGAGGGATGGATGGAGAATATGATAGGAGGGTTTAGAAGGATTTTGTGGGTAGAATACGAGGGGATGGAATGTAATGCACTTGGATTATTTGAGAAGATATGAAGTTATGGAAGGGATGATAAAAAGGAGGATGGGGGTATTGTCCATCATAGGGAAATAAAAAGAGTGTTGATTCAAATGTCTTCAGTGCACGAGTAATCATAAAGGTACAAAAGGGTGTGAGGAGGGAAGAAGGGATGAAGGGAAGAGGGAAAATTTTAAAATTCTTTTGATAAGATTTAGGTTGGTTTTGTGGAAGGTAAAGGGTTTGAACGATGCCAACAAATGTGGCATTATGAGCGGGAAACCAAATATTTTTTTCTTGCAGGAATCTAAATTGAGTTAGGTGGATGATGAGGTTATGACATCTATTTGGGGAGGACATGGGGTTAAATGGATTAGTATGGACGTAGTGGGCACATTAGGTGGAGTGATTATTATATTTGACTCCAGAGTGGTTAAGCTTTAGGAGAGCACGGTAGGCGCTTGAAGTACATCATGTTTGTTCAAGAATAAGGAGGATGGACTCACTTGGAACTTCTCTCGGATTCATAGACCCATAGAGGACTCAAGTGGATGGGAATTATGGGAAGTGCTCACATGCATTAATAGGTTTTGGGGTGACCCCAAGTGTTTGGGGGTATTTTAAGTTAGTGAAATTATCTTCAGAAATAAGTGGTGGAGGGAGAACTAATTGATGAATAAGGGACTTTCAGACTTCACTGATGAGATGGATTTGATTGATCTCCCTCTAAAAGGTGGCTTGTAAACATTATCTAACAATATATACATCTTGTATATGTCTCGTCTAGATCTCTTTCTTATTTCTCATGGGTAGGAAGATCCTTTTTCCAGGGGTGATTCAGTCATGCTTACCTAGGGCTATGTTGAATCATTACCCAATCATGTTAGAGTGTGGGTATTGGAAAGAAGTCATGACCCTATTCAAAAATGAGAATATGTGGCTTAAGGAGGTGGAATTTGTAAATAGAGTTAAGAAGTGGTGGGAGGAAATTCTAGCTTCATATTGGTCACCAAGTTTGGATTTCTCAAGGAACATATCAAGCGACATAAGGGAAATGTATCTGGAAATGTGAAAAATACCACCACCACATTTATAGAGGAAGGGAGACACGGTCTTTTTGGGGAGGGGAAGATGGTGAGGGAGGAAAGGAAAGGGGAAATCAGGAGAAGGCTTATTTAGGAAAAAATCAGTTCAAGAAAAAAAATTGACGGAGTTATAATTAAGAGAGGGAGACCAGAATTCTTTGTTTTTTCACAAAATGGATAACTCACATCGGAGCTTCAACCATATCGAAAAAAGTATTGTTGGGGGTTGGAGTTCAAATTAGTCTTTGAGGTGAAAGGGGTTATCATTTTGTTTTATGAGAATATGTTCAGGGAGGAAGAGTGGAGTCCAACTCTAAACAAGGCCAAGTTTGGTAGCATTTGGGAGGTAATGCAAAGATGGTATATGGTCAATTAACTAAGAAGAAAATTATGAAAGTGTTACGCTCGATGAGTGGAGATAAGGCGCCAGGACCTGACAGATTCACGATGGCTTTCTATCGTCCATTCTAGCTTATTATCTAAGGGGAGGTGATTCCTTTATTTTGTGAGTTCCATGATATAAGTTATTTCATGAGGAGAAATAATGTAGTCTTTATTACCTTGATATCCAAAAAGGGGGTTTCGATTGATATTCGGTATTTCAGACCTATAATTCTTATTAGGAGTGACTATAAACTTCTTGTTAAAGTCCTATCGGTTAGGCTCAATAAAGTCATTGGACCTGTTATTTCATAATCTTAAAATTCTTTCGTCAGTGGGTGGTACATCCTTGATGAAGTTTTAGGGGTCAATGAGTGTGTGGAACTTAGTATGAGAAGTTGGGAGTCAAGTATTGCAAGAAAGCTTGACAGTGAGAAGGCATATGGTCATATGAATTAGAATTTCCATTTATGCCTGATGAGGATGATGGGGTTAGGCTAGAGGTGGTGTCAATGGATTAAGAGGTGAATTTCTACTATCATATTCTCCCTTATGATTAATGGAGAACCAAACGCATTCTTCCAACTACTTATGGGATTTGTCAAAGGGGATCCATTTCCTCCATTTATATCCATATCGGTGATGTAGTCATTCACACAGATTGTAGTCTACGTGGTTGAGGCATGGTGGATCAGTGATTTTTTGACTAGGAAACAAACCACGAGTTTGATTATGGTGTCCCACCTTTTGTTTGTTGATGATAATATTATATTCTATAAGGAGGAAGAGGTCTAGGTAAGGTCTTTGAAATTGATTCACATTTGTTTAGGAATTATTGGGTCTTCACATTAGCAGGGGGAAGTGTGAGATGATCCCAATCGGGGATACATGAATGTGGAAGTCCTAGTTGGGATGCTAGGAGGTAAGATTGGTACTCTCCCCTATACATATTTAGCGACCCGATTCTTGAGATAATGAAAATGAGGTTATACAGGTGGAAGAACAATTAATTTTCTCAAGGTAGGAGGTTAAAGTTTATAAGGAGTACGATATCTAGTTTACCACTAACTTCTTGTCTATCTTGCCATTACCGTATGTAGTTCATAAGAAGATGGATAAGATAATGAGAAACTTCTTGTGGAGAGGCAATGAGTAAAACTTCAAATATAGTCTTGTGTGGTTGGAGGAGGTATGCGAATAAATTGGGGGGTGGGGGATCAGGAGTAAAGAATCTAGAGATTTTTAATAAAGAATTATTAGGAAAGTATTTATGGAGATTTCCCCGTGAGGAGAACAGATGGAGGAGAGTGGTAGGAGCTGGGGGCAGTACACTTTATGGGTGGAGAACAAGAGTGGGGAGTTTTTATCATGGGGTAGATTTGTGGAAGCATATATCAAAGGGGTAAGAATATTTCTATAAGTACACGGAATTTTAATTGGGGGGAGGTAATAGTATAAGTTTATGAAAAGATAGTTTAGGCATTAACGGATCTCTTTATGATTAGTTACCCGGTATCTTCAGTGTAAGTGGTGACAAAGATCATTTGGTACTAGATTACATGTCAATCATTGGGAATCGAGTGGTGTTGAACCCTCTTTTCAGAAGACGGTTCTGGGATTGGGAGCTCATTGAGGCTGAGGTTTTCTTTAACTGGTTGGGTTCGGCCCTGTATTCATCACGTGGGGGTGATGATTTGAAATGGAATGCTGACAAGAAAGGGGTTTCTAAGGTAAAAGGATATTATTCCATCCTAAGAGGCATTGGTGGCTGTAGAGATTTCTTCCTATGGAAGAAAATGTAGAAGTCTGTGTCACCCTAAAAATTGGTGTTCTTTGTTTGGACCACTTCGAGACGGGAAATGCTGACAACTGAGGGATCGAAAAAGAGAATGAGATTTATGGCTAGCCATTATTGGTTTTGTAGTGAGGAGGAAGAGAAAATGTGTCATCTTATTTTGCATTGCATGGTAATGAGAGGCCTATGGGATGTCTTGCTAGTCCTAAGACGGATTATGTGAGTTATAGCTGAGTTAGTGAGGGCATTATTAGAGTTCTGGAACCCGTTAAAGGGTGGAAGGGAGACAACAAACTACGGAGTCTATTCTCACACTATATCTTTTGAATAATCTGGAAAGAAGAAATGCGAGATGCTTAAAAAGTGTGGAGACTACAACTTCTAGAATTCATTTCTTTTTTTAAGAACCATATTAAGTTGGTCTAAGGAGAGAAAAAGTGAATATATTGTTAATGTTTCTGAGTTTGTGGAGGATGTTTATAGAAGATTGTAGGTGTGGTACTTGCCAGTTAGGGGCCATTTTTTCGGGTCCAATTTCTATAGGATGTAATGTATAATCCCTATATACAGGTTTAGCTCGCTTAACGATTGATTTTTTAATACATAAAGCTTAAAAAATGGGGTTTGCATTTTTATAATTGTAGAAGGCAACCTATTTATAAAAAAAATTATCGTAGTAAAATCCTCTACCCGAAGAAATAATGGAAGATTTGCATGGAATAATATTGTGTTTCCCATTTCAACTATGTGTCGATGATTTCCTTATGAAACTACATTTTGATTGAGTGTTCCCGAACACAAAATATGTCGCAAGAATCTATGAATAGCCAAATGTTCAACTAACTCCATTTTTTAAAACTCTGCATGACTATCACATTGATTTTCTATTATGAAACAACCAAATTGGTTTTTAACCATGCTATGAAATTTCAAAAATATTGCATACAATTCATACTTCATTTTCATGAGAAAGAACCAAATGAAGTGCATAAAATCATCCAAAAAAATAACATAGTACTTAATAAGATAGGATGATAAAATAGGAGAGCGACCCCACAAATCATAATAAATTTTCTGAAGTGGTTCATGAGAAATTGAATCATTTAGCTTTAGAGGTAATGTGCAACTCTTGCCTATTTGACAACCAACAAAAAAATGTCCTTTTATTTCAAAAACTAACATTAAAGCAATTACTACTACTGAGGGATTGTCGGGATTTTTAGTTTGGATGTCCTAAGTGTTGATGGAAAATATAATCAGGAGATTTGTGTAATTTTTATGAAGCTAGATAACTGCATATGTAGTCATCAAAGTTATATAATCTTTTAATGTCAATTCCCTTTTATGCAAACTTCAAACGAACAAAATTTATTGCAAAAACAACACAAAGGAACAAGGAAATATACATATGATTTCTTAGATAAAAGCACGTATATTTTGATCCTTAAAATGTCATTTTGAATGATTAATCAAGCTTTAAAAGAACATTCCACAGTTCTCGGTTATGCCAAATACTATATAAAAAGAATGGTTTCGTATTCAAAGACCAAAGGTGAAATTCAAGTCATGTACATATAGACTGAATCCAAAATATAACTCATGATATAAAAGTGAATAAAATGAGCATTAACCAATAAAATCAAAGAATCAACATTAATGTTTGAACTCGCTTTAAAAAATTCTTACATTATGCCATAAAGAGAGAGCCTCACTTTTCGTTGAAAACAAATAAAATTTTCAATAATCATTTTTTCTTCCTCAAATAGAGGTTTATGATTAACAAAATTTAAGCCTCAAACACTTTATGTTACTCAATTTTTGGATGGACAAAAATCTTTGAGACATCATTTTGACAAAATTTTGCATGTGGTAGCTTCGCTAATAAATTTCAAAGGGTGGGGAACTATTTCCAATTTTCAATTGGTAGTTCTCATTACCTTAAGTTGCAACCCTTTTAATATCATCACTTATAATATTTATCATGTATGTATATATATATATATATATATATATATATATATATATATATATATATATATATATATATATATATATATATATATATATATATATATATATATATATATATATATTTCAACTCTAACCATGATGATAAAAACTCTCATACATAAAAGGATTTACTATGATATCCTTTGATCAAAATATTTCATTAAACTTTCAAATTCCAGTAGAAGTACATAAATTGCTTCATTATATTTTACAAGGAGATGATCAAGTTTATTTTGAGATGTAAAGTGCATGAGTTATGAGAAATAGTTTAAAAAAGAAATCTCAATTTCTAAGACATTTGAACTTATAAAATTTTAAGCATGAAATATTTAAGCCATAAATAGAACCATTAGTAGAATAATTAAGCATGTAAGTTTGCATTTAAGATCATGAGATAAAATAATATCTAATAAGCATAAAAGAAGAATATTGTACAAGGCCAAAACCAATCTACATGAACAAGCCAAAGATCATATCTGAATAAATAAAAAAAGATATAGAGTAATCAATATGCCTATCCAAAGAGAGTAAACTATACAACTCTAAGACAACTAAACCAAACAAATCCTATTTGGATCCCCGTGTCAATAGTTTCTTTTGGATCCCTATTTGAATCAAGTATCAAGAATTTGGATCTAGAGACCGAATTAAAAAGTGTAGGAGGATCAATCATTTTTTACTTTCACTTTCCTTTGGAAGAGACCTTTTGAAGGGCTTCCACCTTCTTCTTCCCTTCTCCATCGAAATTTTTGCCTTTTCAAAATAACCTAAATGTGACATGGGTTGAAGCAAAATACAAAGCACCTTTAGGTATCCTAACTTATGACAATTTTAACACATATAGGATTGTGGAACAATTGATTCAATGGGATGCTTGAGTTATTTCTTCCTAAGTCTAATGGAAAAACACTTCAATTGTCCTTCCTTGTTGAAAAACAAGACATGAAAGTGACCTTTATTGGCCATTCTTCAAGTATAGAATGAGTTGAAGATTCACAACTGGGAGATGAACAGGGGAATGGGATGATAAGAAATCTTGGCTAGACATAGATCCATAACTCTCAAAACATATTCCTTGTCTATTAGAAGTGGAAAACTTAGCACCGAAAAGCATCTTATCCAACTTTTGAGACCTACCTACCATATTCATCTTAAAAGTGGTCGCAGATAATATCTCGATCTAAAGAAAAATATTTGGTTATCTAGGATTATTCTAGAGTTTTAACTTTCGTGTAGAGACATCCTATGGAATTCAATGTCCATATAAAAAAAGTTGATGCAACTTCCTTTAAAATTTAGTTCACTACTTATCACATGTGGAGAAACAAATTGTCTCACACAATTTTCACTCACTATAGCTATTTGGTTATCATCGTTGCCTTGAACGGTGGAGAGTTCCATGTTATTCCTTTCGAGGTGTATGGATTCCTTGTAAAGCCTATCGTGGTCCGGTTAAAGATCATTTTCCTCTTTATCCTCAATAGTTCTAAATGAAGGATTATAAATAATTATTTCTTCACTATACGGAAGAGGAAAATCAAAATCCTCTAATTTATTTAACTCATTAAATTTATTTCTTGCCATAAACGTGTCAAAATGGCATTCTTGAGAGTCCTTATTAGAGCTTGAGTCATCATTGATAAGAATTCTCGGAACCATTATGACTTAAATCTAAGGGACATTCATTCGACTTGTGCCCTCTATCACCACTGGTAAAACATGTGATGATTTTTTGAGATTCCACTTTCTTTTCTCCAATTCCATGTCCAATCTCATGTCTAGATTGATAGTTCTTTTGTGCGCCTTTAGACTAGTCATTTTTTTCAATTATTGGAAAATTTAGTGAGAAATCCCTTATCATTATAACTAACATCATGGAAACTAAAATTAAGAGATGCTTTCTTAGACTTAAAATACAATTTTTTATCCTTTCAGAACTCCTTAGTGATAAAACAGATTTGCCTTGTAGGTTTGGAGAGAGCGGGAAAATTCGTCTACACGTATTGTCTTTGGAAGAAAATATCTGAGCCCTTCAATGCCATCCACTTTTTGACGAAATCTAAGAGTGAGAGACCATAGGATTTTATAAAGAATTATTACCTCTTAATTCCTCTTCCCGAAAGCAAAGACACGTGTTAATATGTCATTCATCTCGTTATAAAACTCATCAAAATTTTCATTCCCCCTTATAATAAGATGTTCAAAACGAGTGGTAAATCGTTGAAGATGTTGGGGTATTTTCTTAAGACCAAGTATAAAAAAAAATATTACGATTTAATAATGGTTTGTTTTATTCGTTCTAAAATGAGAATCATGTTTGGGAGAATCATTTATATATATTTAATTGTATTGTTTCATATTGATATCGACCAATGGAGCATAGTTAGAATTCTAGTGATGCAAGTTCGGGTTGATCACAAGGAGATTAAAATTCTAATTTTTGTAGTATTGTAATGTCAAAACCTTCATAGGATATTGACATCCTATAGGAATGGTTGATATGAAACCCTAGTACTTTATCTCCGACTATGGGGAACCGATGTGAAGGTTCAGGAACTTGTGTGATAGTTCAATGTAGGATTGCTATCAGTACTCCTAGTAACATATTGAACGAGACCACATGTGAGATTTGAGTGCAACGGTTGTATAGATTACCCTTAGGAAATCTCACACCATTTGCAAATGGTTCATAGATTCTTAATACCGAGAATTATAAGGATTGGGAAGCTCATGTAGTTGTAGCTTTGATTGTTATTAGTATGATTCAATTTTAGATTGAATCAAATGATCCTCGCATATTGGGTGACAGTCATATGGGTAAGCTCAAGATCTTAATTCAAAGGAATATGCATCCGAGGATACCATGAATTGTGATACTTCATAGACTTATAAGATTTTGTTTGCACCATTAAACCAGATTAGTGAATTATTTATAATCCGATGGAAGAAGAAAAATAAGTTAAGTCTAAGAATTAATGAAATTAATTAGATACTAGTTTAAGTCGAGTTGCTATCAGAATCCTAAAGTGGGAAATCATATTGTGTACCATTATCAGCTTTGTAAACAAGACCTCATTATACCAGAGTGATTTCTAAGATAATTAAATTGAAGTGCAATTATATTAATTTACATCAATTAATTATGGTCAAATAATGAAAGATAATAAATTATAGTTCTTGTAATTCGGAATTTCCAAGTATTTATTTGAATCTAATTTAATTATTTGTCATGGGTCCCTAGTGTAGACCATACGCCCAAGTAGTTAGTCTCATACTCTCAAGAAACCTAGTATATCCCAATTCCAACTCTTTTACATGTATGTAAATGTGTGGGAAGGGGTACTAATCATATTTGATAAACATTTGGGTTTGATAGGGGTGAAAGAAAGTGAAGAGGCATACAGAGAGACCATTATATCTCACTCATAAGATGGAATTTCCATCTCAAAAGGTGCCCACACACTTACTAAGTTTGGGGGGGGGGGGGGGGGATCATACACTAAAAGATCGATGATTTTCAAAAGATTAAGAATGATTTTTAATATAAAAAAGAAGGCAACACTTCATCATTAATAAGAACCTTTCTCCCCTATTGGATTTCAATTGGATCCGCAAAGTTAGTGTTCTAAAACCTAGGTTTTCTATTAAATCCTAGTTGTTAGTTTTGTTCTTTCTTGTGTTTCTTTAATCAAAGATTACTATTTAATTTTTGTATATTCCATGTATATCAATACCCGACAATTGCCATCAGTGCCTTTGGTTTAGATTAATCCAAATTTGGAAGGATTTATATTGTCCATACTTGAAAATCCTAGTTTTGCATGTTGTGGAAATCATGTATCTTTATGTATGCTTTTGTTATACCATGTTTTTGCAGATATTCTTCATGTATATCTCTTCCATCATGGTCACACATTATTTTTTCAATATGATTGGATCCCACAGTGGTTTGTCTGTAGTTTTTTTTGTATCTACAGTTGATATGGTCGTAATAATTATGTTTTATAATTATTTCATATCATTGTATTTGGAGGGTTTTGGAGGGTATATAATGTTCTTATTCATATAGAATTATGTATTAGGGTTCATTGAAGTGTTTATCAAAGTTTCATGGTCGTTCGTTAAGGTTTGGGTTGGCTATGAGATTTTTGCATGCAAAACTGAGATAAGGAAGAAGATGAATCCCGTTAGGGTGGATCGATCGATCGACCCCCCTATCATCCTTCTTTTTACTTTGGGGGGCCATTTTCGATGCCTTTTTGTGGTGGTTCTTCACCATATTGTTTTTAAATCATGGAGGATTAAGTTCCACTCATTAGAACCATCAAGAATTTTTTTTTTCCGATGAAATATACATCAAGTTGGACTCTTTGCCATGAGAAAATCTTCTACAACATGGACTCATGGAATTGAATAATTTTACTTCAAAAAGAACACTAGGCCATGTTGTAAAGGGTAGTTTTGTTTTTTAATATTATTGCCTCCATAATTTCACAAGAACATGATTGGCATTAGCGCTCAGAACATGTGCCCCTAGAATTAATAAAGCATTCAATTCATGGAAGGCTTCCTTAAGTCCATCGCTTCCAACGGCTGAATATGATAAAATATCAATCTGAATTCTCAAGGATAACTATTGATGGATCTTAAAACTCTCTTAAGCTTATCTATAAATGTAAAATATCAGTCTGAATTCTAAAGGATAATTATGACACATTTGTTAATTAATTATGATGTATTATCTCTCTAATATAATAAATAAATGTGTTTATAATATAACTTTTCTCGTGCTAAAAAACTCACACGTCACATCGAGTATGACACGCCATTTGCATTACTACAAAAGCAAGCCTTATTTTTAATGACTTAAGTATCATTAATTTTTTGTTAAATTTAACGATCATGTGTGAAGAATTTACCTTTTAAAATACAAAATAAATATCACAATTTAATTTTATGTTCTAAAAGTTCATTTTTTTCACTTAACCGTTAATATTATGAAAGTATGTAAGTAAAAAAACAAGGTGAAAAACCAAGTAAAAACTATAACAGTTTGAAACTTTACTTCTAAATTAGAAAAAGGAAATAAAATTTTGAAGTCCATTCATAAAAACCTATCACCACATCCCTTCAATACTAAATCTTATTGAAAAGACAGATCAATAATTTTTCACCCGAAATTTAAAAATGTCAAGTTCACATAGTGTAGAATTGCAACAATCTTTTTTCAAAAACAATTTCAACTTACTCAAAATGAGATACTCATGTCTAAAGATATCCCAAAACCCCATACAAATAGTTATAGTAGTGTCAAATTTTAAAATAAGAAAACTGAATGAATTTTGTAAAACCTAATTACAACTAAAATTATTTAATTAATCTTTTAATTAGATTTAAAAAACTAAATTTGGGCTTCTTTCCAAGTGTTTAAAAATCAAATTTATACAATTTTTCATCATTTACTTCAAATGTTTACTTCAGAAAAGTATCAGTGACCTTGATTATATAAGACCTCGATTATATAAGAAATAGAAGGCATGCGTGTACTTAAAACTAATATTAAAGCATCACTTTAACAGGGTCAATATATTCAATTTTTTTAATGTACAAAATCACTGTGTAATAGCGATCCTTAGAACATGGTATCTCTCATAGTAAGGAAAAAAAATGCCATGAAAGGTATGGAATCCATATCTTTTTTTAATCATCAAATGTAGTTCTTGTATAGAAGGTAACATACCACCAAGTTTAAGAAAGCAGCATTTGGAGACAAATATACTCCTTAGGCAAACACTAATTTACAATATAACCACCTCTCACACACTAATAAATACGATTTTAAAAAAGTAAGCTAAGTTTTTGGTGCTTCCGTTGATTACTTGCTTTCCACTGTCATCAATCCAGTGGACCTCTGTTGACTGCTGCTTCCAACGTCAGTGGTATCGAGCATGTATATTTCTTCCTCTTCTCCACTCTTGAGGGAATTTTTCGCTATGCGTTGAAAAGTTTCTTCAAGATTGAAGCCCTCCTTGGCAGATGTCTCAAAGTATGGAATGTTTCCTTTTGAGGAACACCAAGACCAAGATTTTTTCTCCGAAACCACTCTACTATTTCCTCCATCGATGTTAGTTTTGTTCCCCAGAACTACAAAGGGTGCGAACAGAATCAATTTAGTTTTATGATGACATTACACATTATAAATGAAAATAAGTAATTTCATTGTGATATCCGAAAGAAAAAAGGTTGCAAGATATTTAATAAATTAGTTTCAATACCATTACTACAACTACATTACTCCCATGAATCACATACATGTCAATGTCAATTTCGCAATCACCACAGATGCTGCCTGGTGTAGAGTCTGATGAGTTTATGGCTCCGATAATCATACGTCCAGTTGTAACTACATTTTCAACCTCCCACATTCATAATACCTAATCATAAGAAATGCCACCAAACTAAGATGCTGAAAATGGATACTTTTAATCTTAGTTCTTTTCACCTATTTCTCGAACTCCCCATATGCTCAAGTAGAGAAATCCTAATATGCAACAAACACCCTATTTCAAACTGCCAAAACAAACATCAAAGAGGAATATGCCACTTTCAACATTCTTCGCTCCTTATTATGACAAATATAAGGACCAAACATAGGTTGGATAAAGCACACAGAACAAACAACCCAAATTGATATATAACAGAAAAACAATTTCATAAATATATAGATAATTGAATATACTGTATTTAGTGTATTGATTGAATGAAAAGTAGATATTCGAGAGGTGGGACAAAGAATATACCTGCAAATTTGAAAGAAATCTCACAAATTAGAAAAAAAAATAATGAAAGTTTGATCCAATACACAAAAACATCAGTACAATATATGAAAATATTGCTAAACTAATGGGGGTAGATGACCTATTCTCACTAAATAAATAAAGACATCTAGGCATGCCTACTCTATAAAGGAAATTTCATTTAGAAAAATTAATAACACCCATAAGACAAAAGTACAGTGAAAGGAAAATATTAAGTGACATCAGTAGTCATTGACAATTCTAGAAAACTATTTCCATAAATCTAATACATAATTAAGGGGATATCGGACATTTATACCTCACATTTGCAAGAATGTGGAAAATGGGCAAAGCTTCCACATAAAGTACCTCGAAGCGGAACAAAATTAACCCAATGTGAATATAACAAAACAAAAAATGATGCATTATTTTCAAATAAATGACTACCGTTGATCCTATGTATGTGAAATCTTGTCTATGACAATAAAAGTAACTATATTTTGAAGAATCGTCGTGTTAAAATATATTCAATTATCAATAACTTGATGTGTACATTTATAGTGTCGTTATGAGTGGTTACACAAATGATGGTGAGATAGAGGAGACTAAAGAAGTCAGTGTTGAAGCTGAAGTGTTATCAGCATATCATAAAAAAGTAATTCTGAACAGGATACCATACCGAAGTCAGTGTTGAAGTTGAAGTGTTATCATCATATCACATAAAAGTAAATGTGAACAGGATGTTTACCAACAACTGCGTTTACCTAATATCCTACAGGTGTTGCTGCTGTGTTTACCGTTGCATTTACCTAAATAAAGTCAATGTTTTCTCATGTTCGAACCAAGATACAACTTAAAAAGATCATTAAACATAGTTTAGACTTTTAGTAAAGATGATAATTCCCTAGGCCTGGCATTTCTTCAAACACATCACCACCTATTGAAGAACATGGGATCAGAGAAACAATAACACCAAGCATATAATTAACAGAGTAAGAGGCCATATATAATTAACATAGTATCCAACATATCTAATTAGCATTGTAATCTTCCATATCTCCATTCCTAAAAATTCAAAAGCAATCATTGTAATTAGTACAACACAACTCACTGAAAATACACGTTCCCTAAAGCTACAAAAAATTGTTTACATAACCAAAATCATAAGATGTTTTAAAACTAATTGAATACAGCATGAACCGATCAATATATCATAACATACTGCAGACCCAATCGATATATCATGAATATTTTCACACCAAAAAATGTTTTGTATCAATTAGTCCTTGTATGATTATTCTATAAAAGGCGTTTGAGTATACTTGGATTAACAGTGGTCCAGAGATGTGGGTATAGAGAAGATCTTAGCTTCAGAGATTGTTCAAATATTGTTGTGCAAGAGGAAGGAGTAACCAATAGTACTGGTCATGGTTCGAAATTATCATCACGTGCAATGCATATCCATGCTTGACCATGGCCCAAAAGTCTATTAGTTGATGGTTTCGTCCAACCGAACTCAGTTCTAACAGAAAAAGAGATATTAAATATCCAGGAGGTAATGAGGGATAAGGAAATCCAAAAGTATTCTCAATCCTCTGTTTACAATCATCCATCTCAACTACAACAAAAATGAAACAAACAAAAAAGACAAATGAGTCTTTGTACATAAATTCTTGAGAAATATAACCTGTGTTCTAAATATTTAGAGATGACATAATGCATGAAAGAATTATGTTTGTAAATCATAAATAATATATTTGGGCAAGTTCGATACACAATCAATTTGTTGAAATGACCTATAAATCCAGATAAAAATCATATATACCTGATGTGTCCTCGCTTTGAGCTCTAGCATATGCCAAGTTAACTATAATAGGCTTCCTAAACTTGCACAATTTAAACCTTAGATAATGGATATGCATATACAAAACCAACAAATAATTAAGTTGTCATGGTACGTCCAAAAAATGTGAGATGGAACACACTTCAGATTGTTTATCAATGTTTCACTAAGGTACGGAACCTTGTCGAAAAAGGGCTGATGAGATAGAGAACTACTGGTGGTTGTTGATGATTATAGATGTTTCACCCCTGTTCGGTTGTGCCTTAATCAAATGGAAAATACAAAATAAAATGAGTAAAATATCAGGGGCTCTGATATTAAGACCAATAATATTAGGTTGAGATTCGCCAATATAAGATACCCATTTGGGAAGTCCAATCTTGTCTTCTTTGTATGCATGGAAACAGAGCGACATGTGGAGCTTAAGACTTTCCTTTTGAACCATCTCCACAAGAGCAAGATTGCCATGAATTACTCATTCATATTCAGTCCCCACTATTACTTTAAGGACCTGAAATGTCACAGGACAATATATTCATAGTGCCTAATATGTGTGCTAATATGTTCACAGTGATAGAGATTGATGAAAAAATAGTGAATGACGTTGGAGACATAGTTAGATAGAACCATACCTAGTATTAGGCTGTGCATTTATTTATGGCAGTAGTGCACACCTAAATCAATTGGATCAGAACTTCTCCAGCATGTTGATAGTCTAAATTACCAATTGAAATTACAAAACATAAATAAATTAAAAAAAATTACAAAACTGGATACATAGTATTAAACAACAGTTCAAAACTTCATACATAGATTAGGATTAGTTCCATGATGAACAACATAATGAATAAGACTATCAGTCGGGGTTTGATTTGGAATGGGAGAAGGTTGTGAATGACTGTGATCCAGATTAATTTTGTTAGAGGTCTTATTTGTTGAGCCTTCAATTGTAAGTTGATCCTTCTCATTTCTATGATCTTCAATAGTGGGATTCTTTTGTGGGAAGGAGTTAACCACCCAAATTGTAGTAGATTACTTTGAGCTGTCATTTTTGGAAGTCTTTAACTCTTTTTCTAGAGGCTTAATGCTATCTTTAGTTCTAGCACTAATGAGCTTCTTTTCTTGTCCTAATTTTAATTTACACTGCGATGATTCATGTACTTTCTTTTTATAGAATTCGCTAAAGAGGGGAGTGTTTTCACCACATGATCAAGTCTTCTTTAATGTTTTCGAAATTCTAAGCACCAAAACTTGTCAATATATATATATATATATATATATATATCCCTTAAACACCAGAACTTGTCGGAATATATGTATATATATCCCTTAAACACCAAAACATGTCAGAATTCTAAGCTTAACTAACTACTGATCCCCTACTGTCTTCGGTAGCTAGTTAAGAGGTGAAAAACACGATTTTCCTCGCCTGTCTCGCTTCTACAGTTACCATGCATTTATTAAACATGAAGAAGAAGAATATCTGAGTGGTTGTAACTTTTGGGAAAATGGTTACTATTCAAAAAAATATATAAAAAATATTAATTCCATTTCCATACTTATTCACATATAATAAATAGAGGATATTCATGGAGCACCAAGTCAGTGTGCCAAAAATAAAAATAAAATCCCTAATATTAAAGCATATGCCATAGAAATTCTGAATACCTTTTGCCAAAGTCAACTGACATTCTTCCACTTCGAACCATATCTACAAAAATAAAAAATAAATATTATAAAATAAAAGTAGCTTCTTATAGTTCTAAGAGATTAAAAGCAAAGCTGGACATGTCAGGTGCATAGAGTGTCTTACAAACTTCAGGGAAAACCATACAATTAGAAAGGAAGGTTACTGCCATGGTTGATACCATAAACTTATTATGCTGCATGTCAATATTGTTTTATATACGGAGAAATAAATGACATCACTACTTATTTATGCATAAAAAGAAATTAGTAGAAACATGAATGGGGACCAAAGATTAAATAAGTTGAAATAAACCCTATAAAAAACCTAATGTGGATCCGATTGAGAACTTCAAGAAGAGTACCAAGAGCTCCCTCACCCGTACTTTCACCACTACTCATCTCGAAAACTGATTTACAACTGAATCCAAATTGTCAACAACTTGAATCAAAGAAATTATTTCTTTCCATCGTCATCAGATTGTCCTTATGCTTCCCCCATAGCTACATTTCTGAATAATAACAAATATCTTTAACTTTACAGCATAATGAAGCACAACTAATAAAAATTACTAAGTCCCCCTGAATTGTCAAAAAGTATAGAAAAGGTATTTTTGACACACCAATTAGTGGATCACATAATTGTCACACCCCGCCTAATTCTGGCGTCGGCCGCCACCAAAACTAATCCGGGCGTGAGTAAATAAAATATCATTCTTAGCATGATACAGATATGAGACATAAATATATCGATCCATAAGATAAATAATTGAGTCAATCTCAAATGATCACAAATAACTAAGCAATAAAAGATCCATCACATGCTAACTCCAAAAATCCAATCTCCAATAATGATTAAATAAAATCTGAATAATCCCAACAGAAATCCTCTAAACAACTTTGGAACCTAAAGGCCCAATAAAACTCCAATGAAGTCTCATAATACGACTGGAAAAGAAAGTCTAGTTAAACTATGCCATAAGATGAGTAACTCCAGCTGCACCTCCAAATGATAACTCCGATAAACTTATGCTTCTTCTCCAAATCAAATCCTGAAAAATATTAGTCAATGCATGGGTCAGAGCCAAAGCCCCGAGCAAGAATACACACTACTCCCATAAAATAGGATCCTTGAATCCAGACAGTAGCATTATACGCAATAAATATCACAATAGAATATTTTAAATTAAACGTGATAATTAAACGCGATAATTATAATCTACTAACTACCTCCAAAAATCCCCATTTCTAAAGGCACACCAATAGGATTTTAAATTCCCAAGTCCCACGATGTTAATCTTTTATTAATTAACCCAAATTATCAAATTTCTCAATTATTTATGTTCTTACTTCCATAATTATTATCTATGGCGGTCCTCCCTCCTCGGGTGATAATTCATCAAAATTCATTATGGCGGTCCTCCCGCCTCGGGTGATTTCTCCACCAAAATACACATCCCCTTGTCAAAACTCCGGATGACCCATTTAAACTGTCGGCCCTCACTGATTGACAAGGTTCCACACACGACACGATATAAAAGGCCGGCTGGCCCGTTTAAATTGTCGGCCCTCGCTGATTATGTCGCCAATATATTTTAATACCCGTCTTATTATCTTAGGTATAAGTTCTCAATTTCTCAATTTATAATTCCCCCACCCTTTTAATCGATGTGAGATCCTCAAAATACCCCTTAGTCCCATAACTAAGGGTCCCCAAGTTATCAATACGTCCTAACCTATGTATAGGATGAATTTCTAACTTGAATTTCGACCTAGTCTCATGCTTAGGCTAGCGTAATGACGATAAAGTACCAAAAATTAGCCCACCCCCAAGATGATAAAAAATGCGATAATCTACCCTCACTAGTCCCATACCTAGAAGGTGTAAATCATCAAAAGGCATGCCCACTAGTCCCATACCTAGAGACATTCTAAAATATAGGGAGAGAAATAATACCCAACAACCCGTCGTCACAAAGGCAACATCATAATACCAACAAGTCACACAAACAAGCTTAATTAATCCATATATAAAACTACGAGTGATAGTCCAATTCAATTAAATCTTTAATTTAATTATCACCTCGTCAACAATACCAAAATAATCTCATTTAATTATTTTAAATTAAATATACCAAGTTTTCATCATATATACATCAGAAACCAAATTTTATTATCTCTACATGTATTACATGAGTTATACGCACCCCAAAGTCAATTATTTTAAAGCTAGGGTTTTTCTACATGCAACCTACACCAATAAAACCCAAAATCACTCATGAATCCGACGTACCCAAAGGGTTATGAATATTAATCAGATTAAAAGATTTTATAAAAACAGCCCCATAGTTAGTATCCACTTTTTCTAATTAAGTTACTAATTATTTTTAAGAAAACATGTAATTAAGTGTTTGCGCGACACTTAAAATGCATAATACTAAAGGAAAAGAATAGAGTATTCATGCCTATAAAGATCGTGTTGAAAATCTGATTAGAAATCTGGATTCCTCTCGAAAAATTAGCAAAAGAGTGTTCTTGAACCAACTTGATTAAACCCCAATTAAGCCTTCAAAAACTTGTGCCAAAACTTGTGACAAAACCTTGATTTTGTTGAAGTTGATGATTATGAGTGAGAGGAAAAAAAATTTGGAAGTGTTCTCTGGTGAAAAACTAGAGAAAAAGTGATTATGAGAAGTCCCCTTACGGATTAACAAGGTTATATAATGATTAGGAGTCCTAATCCTACACAAACTCTAAAAACAGCTAACAGCACACGTTTTTCTGGGAGGGTTGATCGATCTACCCCCAGGGGCCGATCGATCGATCACCCCAAAAAACTGACAGTTTGCCCAAAAAATGCCTATAAGGCAAAATATTATAAAATCAATATAAAATCCATTTTCACTCCGATTTTAATTCCGCTTCAAGTTTTATTCGTCTAAAATCATAACCAACATATTTAGTCAATAAAAATTATTAAATTAAAAAATTTATTTTTCTCAAAAATTCCAATTAATTAATTAAAATAATAAATAAAAACACGGGGTGTTATATACTTCCCCACTAGCAAAAAATTTCGTCCTCGAAATTAGACGAAGCATACTCATCAACGCATAAATCTCGCAAAAGAAAATAAGGCTCATATATGCCTACCCATAGAATACCATAATTGGGCGCCCATACACCCAATTCTACGCGCACCTACCCCACGAGCAACAAAATAATATATATTGCCTATATACATACACATAACTAAGAAAATAACGGCGTACCACATGCTCTCACAAATCCTCCACTCGATCCTATATCCGAAAGTCATCAAAATTCTAACTTCCTCAAATTAAATCTCAACATCAAAAATCGATACATACGATACCTAACATCTGTACTAAAATCTCCAAACAAATTATTGTCTCCAAAATCCATTCTAAGGATCCCCACATCAAGCTTACCAATTCTAAACTCAATGTCTACAACGTCCTTAACTCACAACTTCAGATCTCCAAGAAACGCATCAAACATGTATACTAGACCCTCTACCTTAAGAAGTACGAATTAGCAAACGGAATCAAAGATCGGCAAAGCGGAAGCTAAACGGACTCATAACCCACGAGACCTAAGATCATACTCTGATACCATCTTTCACACCCCACCTAATTCTGGCGTCGGCCGCCACCAAAACTAAGCCGGGCGTGAGTAAATAAAATATCATTCTTAGCATGAGACAGATATGAGACATAAATATATCAATCCATAAGATAAATAATTGAGTCAATCTTAAATGATCACAAATAACTAAGCGATAAAAGATCCATCACATGCTAACTCCAAAAATCCAATCTCCAATAATGATTAAATAAAATCTGAATAATCCCAACAGAAATCCTCTAAACAACTTTGGAACCGAATGACCCAATAAAACTCCAATGAAGTCTCATAATACGACTGGAAAAGAAAGTCTAGTTAAACTATGCCATAAGATGAGTAACTCCAGTTGCACCTCCAAATGATAACTCCGATAAACTTATGTATCTTCTCCAAATCAAATCCTGAAAAATATTAGTCAATGCATGGGTCAGAGCCAAAGCCCCGAGCAAGAATACACACGACTCCCCTCAAATAGGATCCTTGAATCCAGACAGTAGCATTATACGCAATAAATATCACAATAGAATATTTTAAATTAAACAGGACAATTAAACGCGATAATTATAATCTACTAACTACCTGCAAAAATCCCCATTTATAAAGGCACACCAATATGATTTTAAATTCCCAAGTCCCACGATGTTAATCTTTTATTAATTAACCCAAATTATCAAATTTCTCAATTATTTATGTTCTTACTTCCATAATTATTAAGTATGGCGGTCCACCCGCCTCGGGTGATAATTCACCAAAATTCATTATGGCGGTCCTCCCGTCTCGGGTGATTTCTCCACCAAAATACACATCCCCTTGTCAAAACTCCGGCTGACCCATTTAAACTGTCGGCCCTCGCTGATTATGTCGCCAATATATTTTAATACCTGTCTTATTATCTTAGGTATTAGTTCTCAATTCCTCAATTTATAATTCCCCCACCCTTTTAATCGATGTGAGATCCTCAAAACACCCCTTAGTCCCATAACTAAGGGACCCCAAGTTATCAATACGTCCTAACCTATGTATAGGATGAATTTCTAACTTGAATTTCGACCTAGTTTCATGCTTAGGCTAGCATAACGACGATAAAGTACCAAAAATCAGCCCACCCCCAAGACGATAAAAAATGCGATAATCTACCCTCACTAGTCCCATACCTAGAAGGTGTAAATCATCAAAAGGCATGCCCACTAGTCCCATACCTAGAGGCATTCTAAAATATAGGGAGAGCAATAATACCCAACAACCCGTCGTCACAAAGGCAACATCATAATACCAACAAGTCACACAAACAAGCTTAATTAATCCATATATAAAACTACGAGTGATAGTCCAATTCAATTAAATCTTTAATTTAATTATCACCTCATCAACAATACCAAAATGATCTCATTTAATTATTTTAGATTAAATATACCAAGTTTTCATCATATATACATCAGAAACCAAATTTTATTATCTCTACATGTATTACATGAGTTATACGCACCCAAAAGTCAATTATTTTAAACCTAGGGTTTTTCTACATGCAACCTACACCAATAAAACCCAAAATCACTCATGAATCCTACGTACCCAAAGGGTTATGAATATTAATCAGATTAAAAGATTTTATAAAAACAGCCCCATAATTAGTATCCACTTTTTCTAATTAAGTTACTAATTATTTTTAAGAAAACATGTAATTAAGTGTTTACGCGACACTTAAAACGCATAATACTAAAGGAAAAGAATAGAGTATTCATGCCTGTAAAGATCGTGTTGAAAATCTGATTAGAAATCTGGATTCCTCTCGAAAAATTAGCAAAAGAGTCTTCTTGAACCAACTTGATTAAACCCCAATTAAGCCTTCAAAAACTTGTGCCAAAACTTGTGACAAAAACTTGATTTTGTTGAAGGTTGATGATTATGAGTGAGAGGAAAAAATATTTGGAAGTGTTCTCTGGTGAAAAACTGGAGAAAAAGTGATTTTGAGAAGTCCCCCTACGGATTAACAAGGTTATATATTGATTAGGAGTCCTAATCCTACACAAACTCTAAAAACAGCTAACAACCCACGTTTTCTGGGAGGGTCGATCGATCTACCCTCAGGGGTCGATCGGTCGATCACCCCAAAAAACTGACAGTTTGCCCAAAAAATGCCTATAAGGCAAAATATTATAAAATCAATATAAAATCCGTTTTAACTCCGATTTTAATTTTGCTTGAAGTTTTATTCTTCTAAAATCATAACCAACATATTTAGCCAATAAAAATTATTAAATTCAAAAATTTATTTTTCTCGAAAATTCCAATTAATTAATTAAAATAATAAATAAAAACACGGGGTGTTATAATAATTTGGAGAATCGATTGAATTAAAAAAATCCCCTTCTAAGGAAATTAGTGGATCACATTATGGTATGATCCATCAGCTTTCTGAAACCTCTCACAGATCAAACCATTTTTTACATCTGTGTAGCAACAAACACCAATGATTACACTAATCCGAATGTTATTTATGGTCTAGGGGATAATTCATTCTAAAATCTTGTACATCCTAATATTACTCACATAAAAACTTGTGATATTCTTGACCAAGATAAAAACTGAAATCTCAATGAATTAATAAAGGTTTGACGATCTATATAAACTGATTAGTATCTCCATGAACCATAAAATAAATCTTATCAAATGTTGGCATATAAAAAAGGCATTCTAAAATTTGATATGGAAAAAAAGCAACTCACAATTGCATTTTATACTTGGATAACACCTTATAGATATAACCCATGCCACTAACACATCTAAAACTATTATGGGGTACAAATGACACTAACATATCAACACTAACATAGGAATGTGATGTCTACACAAAGGTCGTGATGTTGTAGAGATATAATAAGGGATACATGCCTAATCCAAGACATCTAAATATCAACCCTAAAACCATACAAAACTATCAAATTTGAAAAATCTGAAATATAATCTTAGATTGGAAAACACATACTTTGAGGATACACACCTAGTCAAAGCATAACATTAAGCTAAAGAAAGTTATTATAAAATAATAGTTTGGTAATCTACCAATAATAATTTTTTAATCTAGCAATAATAGTTTCATAACACAAAGTTTAAATAAGTGTTACTTAACCTACCAACATAGTGAAAATGCCATAAACAATGATAAAAGGGGCAAAATAATCTCAACTAACCTAAACTTACATGTCAAGAACACTATGATTCTTAATAATAATTATTTAGCCTATCTACAATGGTCAAAACAACATTAAAAGGGGAGAGACAAAACCATACCTGGCAAATGACCCGAAATATTGCTAGATCTATAAAATGTAAAGTCACATTAGTTGCTAGATCTGCAAAAAA
The DNA here is from genome assembly GCA_949130495.1 of Sambucus nigra. Lineage (NCBI taxonomy): Eukaryota > Viridiplantae > Streptophyta > Magnoliopsida > Dipsacales > Adoxaceae > Sambucus > Sambucus nigra. The sequence continues at coordinate 107,245,573 of OX422207.1, read as the reverse complement.
AATGCTCAAAAATTAATATGAAAAACCTTAAAAACTCATAAATTCTCCCAATATAAATTTAAACCACAATATTTAAAACTACAACACTAAAAAAAATAGATGCAAAAAAGTAAAAAAGAAAATATCGGGGATTGGATCTTCAAAAAACAAACAAACCATAAAATTAAAAACCCGGTTGGAAAAAAACTTGATTATCAATAGTGCCTTTCCATAGATCTGGAATAAAATTAGGGTTAGTTTTAAAAAACACAACCTAAGAACGTAAAACCCACTAAATCCAAAGAAAAGAGACACAAACTGAACCTTGACGTGATTACAGAGAGATGAAAAAGCATCGGAGGCAGAGGCAAAGGGAGGCGGAGAAGAAGCCTGATTCGTGAGGTGCAGTGAATGAGGGAGGGATTTTACTGAAAGGGGTAAAATACGAAATGAGATAGAATGATAACAGCGGCTAGGGTTTGGCCTAAAGAGAATAATGTGAGAAATGATCTCAACCCTTCATTTTTGAGTCATGTGGCACTCATCCTAACCACAAAGTGTCTTCCCATCTTATAAATAGTGAAAACACTATTGTAACTTATTTTATATATATATATATATATATATATATATATGAAAAACTATTACTAAAGCCGTTTAATACAAGATTAGACTATTTAAGTAACTCTGAACTATTTTTTGAAGAAACTATTTCCTTTAACTTAAATCAGGTTAATCATAAAATGCGTTTAAAAATAATTCATGAGATCAGTTCAAGATTTGTTAAGAAGTTTTGAAAAACAAAACTAAAATAGTTTAAATCAGCACACCAGCAAAAATGAGATGAGGAGATGTAGAAAAATTAATGACAAGAGATTTTTAACGTGATAAAACCTCACCCAACTGAGGAAACATCCACGAATCCCTCTAAGGAGTAAAAAGAAAAATGCACTAAAACAAAATATATTAGTTACAAATTATATAACACACATGCACACAAATAATTCCTATAAAAGTTTGGGAATGTACCCACTGGTGTCCTTTTAACTTCTCTACAGGTCTAATTGTTGATGTAGCTCTCCCAGTTTGCTAACTTCCACTTTGTTCTAGTCTTTACATCGACTCTTGTTTGAAGATCTTATTACCAACACTTTCAGTGTTGTAGTGTGTAAGTGTTTGTGATGGTTCTCTAAAGCATGCATGCACACACTCACGCTTATTTTTACAAACAGTCCTAGAAAATTACAAACCAGATCTATATGCTGTGATTTTCAGTTTCTCTCTTCTTAGGAAACTTCAAACCTTATTTGACCTTTAAAATGAACCGAAAATCCGTGCCTATCTTGCTCAGAAGACGTTTCAAGATCTTAATCAATTTCAGGGTTTTGAAAATATTTTTGAAATTAAAAACCGCCAAGTGTGATTCCAACTAGGTCAAAGGTCTTGTTTCAAAAGAACTAGAAATATAAAATGATTTTGTTGATTTTGAAGATGAAAACATTTACAGAAAAAAATCAACAAAAGATTTCTCAAGATGAGAAACTAAGAATGCAGATCTACGTGCATTGTAATATAAAATGACCAGACCTATGATTTCTATAAAACAGAAATACAGATCTAACCTAATATTTAAGTTGGACAAAAGATCTTAAAACGAAGAGGTTACATCATGAAACAACTTTCAAACCAACACTCAAAAACTCTCAAACACTAAGGATTGGTGTTTGGTGTAAACTTGTTTTTGAAAAGAGGGTTAGGGTTTGATAAAGTGCTTGGAACGATTTAGGGTTAGTGTTTCTAACTCGGTGATTTCTCTTTTTTTTCTCTCTCTTCTTTCTTCTCTCTTCTCTCTTCTCTCTTAGATTAGATGCAGTGGAAAAATCTTCTCAAAGGCTGACGGTTGGCCTCTTTTTATACTAGGCTAAGAAGGATCGAGAAGGAGGTTTGAAATCAATGGCTGAGATGAAGTCTTGCCATATTGACTTTCATCCAACGGTTTAAGATAAGCGGTTGGTTAAACACTTTCTGATTGGCTAAGAGAGGTTCACATGGATTGGGATAAGGACAAAAGCAGGGCGTTGATAAATTCAATCCAAGGGCTGTTAATGAATACCAGTTTTCTCTCTTAACAGAAACACGCAATCAACCAGTAGGAGTGCGACATGTGTAGGGAAAATAATGGACCACAAACGCGTGTCTAAAAATAATTACAAACACACCCTAATGTCTTCAGTGCTTTTGGTTTCTACCCAAGTTAACTTTATAGGGATAAAAAAACAACCAAAAATTACAGAATGACCCCAAAACCTTTTAATCCAATTTTAATTAAGAAAAAAATGTTTTCAAAATCATTAAAAATTCCCAAAAATTTATTAAAAAATATTTTAAGGGAAATTATAACACACAACACACACACAAACAATTTATGCAGTATATGAACAGTGTATGCAGTCCTAATGTGTGTGAGTATTTGTAAGTATACCTTTGATCAATAAAACAAGAGGAATGAATTGTGTTGTAGTGTAGTGTCTCAGGGCTCTTTTGTATTCTAGGGAAGAGACTCAATTTTTTCTCTATTTCCAAACTAGATGAGCACTTATACAATGTAGACTCAACTGAGTCAAGAGTATAAGGTGCTTCAATATGTGCCTTTGGAAATATGAGACAAAATCTCCTTTGAGTTATCTTGGACTCGTAGGGTATCAAAGAGAAAAGTAAAATCTTATTCCTATAAAAAAATTCTATCAACCCATTTCCTAGAAAAGAAAATTACATAACTCAACTAATTACAATTCAATACCCTATTACAACTGTTGAAAATAACTGTACAGAATCTTGCAAATAATCACTAAGATCAAGCTTTTTAGAATATGCACAAAATAAATGAACTCTCATAAGACTCAAATTTCTCCCCCGTTTTGACTCAAATGGACAAAGGGAAAAACTATTCTAATCAAAGAGTTTATTCAAAACAAACCAGTCCTATCGATTTATGCAAAGAAATAAATCTATTGTAATCCAAACGTTTGGTAAACATATCTCCGAGTTGCAAATCAGTAGGAAGATAATTGATTTCTAATTCCTTAGTCTCAATTAATTCGCGTATAAAGTGATGTCTTATTTTATGTGTTTTGTTCGCGAGTGTTGAACAGGATTTTTAGAGATATTGATCGCGCTTTGATTATCACAATAGATATGTAATTGTTCCTCTTTAATACCATTATCATTTAGCATTTTCTTAAGCCAAAGTGATTGAGCACAGCAACTTCCAGCTGCTATGTATTCCGATTCAGCAGTCGATAAAGAAGTGTAGTTTTTTTTCTTACTACTCCAACCTACCAAAGTATTACCAATATAGTAACATGCTCCTGATGTGCTCTTACTGTCATCAGTACACCTTGCCCAATCGTCATTAGTGTATCCTATTATAGTACTAGGAGTATCATTGGTGTACCAAAGTCCTAAATTTAGAGTGCCTTTTATGTATTTTATGATTCTTTTAACACAAGTTAAATGGCTCTCTTTAGGATTGTTTTGATAATGGGCACACACGCAAACAACATACATAATATCAGGACGCGAGGCAATAAGATATAGTAAGGTTTCTATCGTACTACGATATAGGGTTGGATCTATGGATTTACCAGTTTCATCCTTAGACAGTTTGAACGTAGTACTCGTGGGAGTTTTAGCATCTTTTGCACTCTCAAGGCCGAATTTTTTAACAATATCTAAAGCGTATTTTGATTGCGAAACCAATAATACTTCTGAATTCTGTTTGACTTGAAGAACTAAGAAAAATTGTAACTCCCCCATAAGAGACATTTTAAATTCTTTATGCATAATTTTAGAAAAAGATTTAATTTCTGAAGGGGAAGTTGATCCAAAAATGATATCATCAACATAAACCTGAGCTATAGTAATATGTTTGTCAAAATGTTTGACAAAAAGGGTTTGATCATTTCCACCTCTCCTAAAACCTTTGTCTTAGAGAAAATTGGAAAGGCGCTCATACTAGGCTGTTGGCGCTTGTTTTAGGCCATACAAAGCCTTTTTAAAACCAAAGACATGATATGGATATTTAGGGTCAATGAACCCTTTTGGTTGTTCTACATATGTCTCCTCAGTCAAATTCCATTAAGGAAGGTAGATTTGACACCCATTTGGTAAAGCTTAAAATGTAAGTAGCAAGCGAGGACAAAGAGAAGACGAACAGATTCTAAGCGAGTAACAAGAGCAAAAGTATCGTTAAAATCTATTCCTTCAATTTGAGAGTATCCTTGATCAACTAATTTGGCTTTGTTTTTAATGACTATCCCACTTTCACCAGATTTGTCTTTAAATATCCAACGTGTGCCAATAAAACATGCATGACAAATTGAATGACAAATTGAAGTAGTTCTTCTTACATTGCAGAAATCCAATGAGGATCATTCAATGTATCATTTACATTCTTTGGTTCCACAGGGGAAACAAAACATGCATAATGAGCATAGTTTCTTAATTGAGATCTTGCACGTACAGGCTAACTAGGGTTACCAACAACGTTATTTATGGGATGTTCTTTATAAACCCAATTAGGTACTTCAGGTGACTCCATTAGTAAAGAATCATCTATTTCTTGAGAGTCATTTTTTAAAACATTTTTAGAATCTTCCACAATAGTTAGTTCTCCATTCTTACTCTCCACAGTAGTGTCACTTACAATAACGTTTATGGATTCCATTAAGGTCAAAGTGCGAAGATTATAGACACGGTATGCTCTACTGTTAGGAGAATATCCTAGAAAGATAGCTTTATCTCCACGAGTCTCAAATTTGGACAAGTGTTCTCGGTCCTTGTAGACATAACATGTATTACCAAAGTTTCTAAGGTACTTAAGGTTGGGCTTCTTCCCATACCAAAGTTCGTTAGGAGTTTGTTTAGAATTATTTCTAAGATAGACCCTATTGATAATGTGACACGTAGTACAAATAGATTCTACCCAAAAATACTTAGGTAAAGTTTTGGCATGAATCATAACACGTGCCATATCTTGAAGGGTACGATTCTTTCTCGCAGCAATACCATTTTGTTGAGGAGTCTTAGGAGCACTAAATTCATGTTTGTAACCATTATAGTCATAATACTCACCTACATATATGAATTCTCCACCTCTATCACTACGAATTCTATTTACTTAAGTGTTTTTCTCATTTTTAATTCGAAGTAAAATATTCAAAAAGGTTTGGAAAGTGTCAAACTTTTGTTTTAAGAAAGCTACCCAAGTAAATCTAATGAAGTCATCAACCATAACAAGAATGTAAATGTGTCCATAGAGACTAACTGCTCGAGAGGGACCCATTAGGTCCATATGGATGAGCTCCAAGGGTTTAGAGGTAAGGATATCTTTGACTTTCTTATGAGGGTACTTAACAATTTTTCCTTCTTGACATGATCCACAAACAATATTAGAAATAGGTTTGATCTTAGGAATATCTCTAACTATTTCTTGTGAAGACAATCTACTAAGATTTTTGTAATTTATGTGACCCATTCTATTATGCCATATCTCATTATCATCCATTCTGGCAATGTTACAGACCTCAGTACTGTTTTGGACAGTATAACAATTGTCCTGAGTCATGTAATTATGCACTCACCTTTTTCATTTAAAATTTTACAATTATTCTTTAAAAAGGTGGCAGTATGATTTGAGTCACAAAATTGCGAGATACTAAGTAGATTAGCCTTAAGACCTTTTACTAGAAGAACATTTTCAAGTAATGGTAATCCTTCTTCTTGGAGTGTTCCTTTACTAATGATTTGAGATAACACACCATCACCAAATATAACTTTTCCTCCAGCAAAGCTGGTTTTGTTTAAAAGTTTGGTATCATCCCCAATCATGTGCTTTGAACATCCAGAGTCTAAATACAAACTAGAGGGAGTGTGTTCCTCTTTTAAAGCAGTAATCACAATATTACACTTCATCTGGGGTAATAGCTCATCTTTTCTAACCCAAACAGCTCTTATTTTCATTTTGCTCTTATTTACTCTCATTTGATAAAATTTGCGAGCATTAGATTTCTGTTGAAAAGTGTTTTGCACATGATCTTGACTTTTATGAAAAGTATAAGAATTTTGTTTAGAAAAGTGTCTAGGAATCCTTCTCATAAATGATATTTTAGGTTTGGTATTTCTCTTTTTATAGTTAGAGTTTTTGTCTGGTTGTTTAGAGAGAACATAATTGTTACGGCTTCTCCTAGAATAGTTAAAGTTTTGGTACATTGGAGTATTATATACAGGGTTGACTAAACGTCTAGAATAGCATCCTTCAAAGGAATGGCCATATAAGTCACAGTAAGAGAAACATAGATTGCTCGAAGATGGTATCTCCTCAGGAAAGTCTCTAAACACAGGCTTCTTCGAATTTTGGTGTTGAATCTTATTCCTAAGGAGTACAGTTTGAAAGGAAGAATCAGTCTTCCTAATTGGGGGGCAGACATACCTAGCCTTAGGTGGAATTTGACACTTAGAGCAACTTGATTCCCCAATATCAAACTTTGATTATTTTTCATCAAACTCATTTTTCAAAGAATGAAAATCTAGACAAGTTTCTATAGGTCTTTTGCCTCCTGACACATACTTAATTGGTTCAAAGTTTTTAGTTTGAGTCTTCAAATTGGGGAAAAACCCTATTCTAGTTCGATCATCAGAATTGGTTTTTGAGTCAACAACAAAACCATCAAAACAGTTTGAAGTATTTTCAAAATTTTCAATTTTTTTGAAAACTGTTGCTATCTTCTCTTTAGATTGTTCCAATTCTAATAATGTCCCTTTATACTTTTTCTATAGAGTTTTATTTTCTTCAATCAAATTCTTTAATTTTTGATCAAAGATTTTGACTTCATTTTCATGGGTTAGACAATGGGTAGTATACTCTTCAGAATTAAGTTTAACCATTAGACTTAAGTCATCTAATTTCCTAGTGAAATCTTTCACTATCTTCTCTAGTCTAGTGCTTTTCTTAAGGGTTTTCGCATAAAGTGTGTGAATTTCAGGGAGGTCTTCAGTGTCCGAGTCACTAAGTGTAGTGTGTGAAGTGACCCCTAAGGATTCAATTCTTGAACTCACACACCCATTGGCATCGTCATTATCGCTTTCCTTTTGACTCACACACCCTGTAGTAGAACTAGCAATATTCTCATAAATTAAAGCATCTAAACCAATAGCAGCATGATTCATAACAACAAAAGTAGAGCTATTATCATCATTCTTATACATAGGCATATCATCATTATCATACATAGGCATATCATCATTATAGATTATCTTAGCAAAGAAAGACATTCAAGGATAAAAAACATCAGAAGATTCAGGTTCATCATCTTGAGAATAACTTGAATCATCCCAAGTTTTGCAAATGTTGTCCCTAGTATGTTTATTGGAAGTATTCAATTTCACTCTACAGTCTTGTGCTATGTGTCATAGTTTCCACATCTAAAACATTCAATGTTCTTGAAGTCTTTATTAGGTCTCATGTCCTTATGATGTTTGTCTTGACCTTTCTCATGAGATTTGTAGTTAGACTGAGTTGGATAATTTAGCTTGCCTTATCTATTTTCTAATTTATTTCTAAATTTTACAATTTTCTTAAATTGTTTTGACATCAAGGCAATCTGATTATCCAGACTATCTATATCACATTCCTCATCAGTGGGAGTAGTAAGCTCAGGTTTCATCATCTTAGAGGAAAAACTCAAGTTGGAACTAGTTTGTTTCCTATGGGACTAGGTAATTTCTTTCTTAAATTTTAATTCCATTTCCACAGTTCGTAGTTTACTACTGAGTAATTCAGGAGTGAGATTTTGATCACACATTTTCTCAATACCATGTCTTTTTTTTTCAAATCTCTGTGGTAATGATCTTAGAATTTTAGATACAATTTCATTTCTGTCATATGTTATCCCATTAGCATACAGTTTGGTCACAATGTCAGTCAATTTCATGTAAAAGTCATCAAAGGATTCAGAGTCTGATATAATTAGGGAGTTATACTGCTGGATAAGCATTTGAGTTTTAGCAGCCTTAACTCTAGTGTCACCTTTATGTGCAGTGATAAGAGTATCCCAACCTTCCTTAAAAGTGGTACAAGATGAGATTCTTTTGAACTCAAGTTCATTTATGGACATAAAGATGGAATTCTTGCATTTGTTATTGTTTCGAGTAGTTTGTTTCTCTTCTTATGTGAATTCACTTAATGCTTTCTTAATCCTCTCATTAATTCCTTCAGTGGATGGTTTAGTAGGATAAGTGTATCCATTTTCAAAAATATCCCAGATATCATCTCCCAAAGTTCCTCCTATGACAACAACCATTCTTGCCTTCTAGTAAGAAAAGTTGTTTCCATCAAAGTGTGGAGGTATGGTCATGTTACCAAATCATTCATTTTTCCCGTCCATTATTTAGATTTAAAGAAAATAATTTCGGAAACACCAGATCTTTTGAAAAGATTTCCAAAGCTCTAATACTAATTGAAAAAATGTTACTAAAGTCGTTTAATACATGATTAAACTATTTAAGTAACTCCGAACTATTTTTTGAAGAAACTCTTTCCTTTAAATCAAATCGGGTTAATCACAAGATGTGTTTAAAATAATGCACGAGATCAGTTCAAGATTTGTTAACAAATTTTGAAAAACAAAACTAAAATAGTTTAAATCATCACACCAACAAAAATGAGATGAGGAGATATAGAAAGATTAATGACAAGAGATTTTTAACGTGGTAAAACCTCACCCAACTGAGGAAACGTCCATGACTCCCTCTACGGAGTAAAAAGAAAAATCCACTCAAACAAAATATATCAGTTGCAAACTATATAAAACACATGCACACAAATCAATCCTATATAAGTTTAGGAATGTACCCACTGGTGTCCTTCTAACTTCTCTACAGGTCTGATTGTTGATGTGGCTCTCCCAGTTTTCTAACTTCCACTTTGTTCCAGACTATACGTCGACTCTTGTTTGAAGATCTTATTACCAACACTTTCAGTGTTGTAGTGTGTAAGTGTTTGTGATGGTGCGCTAACATATGCATGCACACACTCACGCTTATTTTTACAAATAGTCCTAAAAAATTACAAACCAGATCTATATGCTGTGATTTTTAGTTTCTCTCTTCTTAGGAAACTTCAAAGCTTATTTGACCCTTAAAATGAACCCAGAATCCACGCCTATCTTGCTCAGAAGACGTTTTAAGATCTTAATCAATTTCAGGGTTTTGAAAATGTTTTTGAAATTGAAAACCACCAAGTGTGATTCCAACTAGGTCAAATGTCTTGTTTCAAAAGAACTAGAACTAGAAAATGATTTTATTGATTTTGTATATGAAAACATTTACAGAAAAAATCAACAAAAGATTTCTCAAGACGAGAAACTAAGAATGCAGATCCACGTGTATTGTAACATAAAATGACTAGATCTATGATTTCTATAAAACAAAAATACAGATCTAACCTAATATTTAATTTGGACAAAAGATCTTAAAACGAAGAGGTTAAAGCACGAAACAACTTTCAAACCAACACTCAAAAACTCTCAAACACTCAGGATTGGTGTTTGGTGTAAACTGGTTTTCGAAAAGAGGGTTAGGGTTTGATAAAGTGTTTTAAACGATTTAGGTTTAGGGTTTCTAACTCTGTGATTTCTCTCTTTTTTCTCTCTCTCTTCTCTCTTCTCTCTTGGATTAGACGAAGGGGAAAAAACTTCTCAAAGGTTGAGGGTTGGCCTCTTTTTATACTGGGCTGAGAAGGATCGAGAAGGAGGTTCTAAATCAATGGTTGAGATTAAATCTTGCCATACTGACTTCCATCCAACGGTTTAAGATAAGCGGTTGGTTCAACACTTTCTGATTGGCTAAGAGAGGTTCACAGGGATTGGAACAAGGGCACATGTTGGGCGTTGATAAATTCAATCCAAGGGTTGTTAATGAATACCAATTTTCTCTCTTAAACGAAACACACAATCAACTAGTAGGCGTGCGACAGCTGTAGGGCAAATAACGGACCACAAACGCGTGTCTAAAAATAATTACAAACACACCTTAATGTCTTCAGCGCTTTTGGTTTCTACTCAAGTGAACTTTACAGGGATAAAACCAACAACCAGAAATTACAGAATGACCCCAAAACCTTTTAATCCAATTTTAATTAAGAATAAATTGTTTTAAAAACATTAAAAATTCCCAAAAAATTATTAAAATTTGTTTAAAGGGAAATTAACACACACAACACACACACACAAAATTTATGCAATATATGAACAATGTATGCAGTCCTAATGTGTGTGAGTATTTGTAAGTATACCTTTGATCAATCAAACAAGAGGAATGAATTGTATTGTAATGTTTAAGGCTCTTTGGTATTCTAGGGAAAGGACTCCATTTTGTCTCCATTTCCAAACTAGATGAGCACTTATACAACGTAGACTCAACTGAGTCAAGAGTATAAGGTTCTTCAATATATATATATATATACACACACTTATGATTTAATCGCACTTCTTGTTCTTAGTTGAAGATAAAGATAGTGATATCTAAATAAGTTTACGAGAAATTAATATTATATGAGAAATTATAAATTTCTAATTGACATATGTGGGTACCTGAAATTAGATCTATGGGCCTGGATGAGTAGACCAATCTTGGCAGCCCAAAGTCCAGGCCCCTCATCTCTTATGTTGATCCGGTCTCCCCCCCCCCCCCCCCCCCCCCCCCCCCACGTTCTCATTAAGGGAACTTATATGGGAGATGGAAAACATGGAGGAACCCATCACCTCCACTTACCTACATGAACATGTATATATTAAACCCTAGGTCCGGGGCAAAGGGACAAGGGGTATTCTCTGTAATTACTCTTCGGAGTATATAGAAATAATATCGACTACACCACCGTGAACGTAGGCACATCTTTGCCGAACCACGTACATCCTTTGTTGTGTGATTGAAATTTTATATTCCTTTTTCTTCCTTGCTAATTGCTTCTCCCGTATTTATTTATGTTGCATAATAATTGTCACCACAATTGGCGCCGTCTGTGGGAAACGTTCATCTTTCCCTGAGAAGAGCCCACACAGAGAAAGGAGTTTAAGATGTTTGGTCACAGCAGCAATGCCCCTCAAGCAGGAGATATTCAAGATCCACCTGCTCCTCGCAGGATTAGATCTGAAGTCCGACGTTCAGATCAGAGAGCTCGCCTGGAAAGACCAGCCTCGGAGGAAACTCAAGGACCATCGAGGTCCACGCAGATATGCAGATTGATTGATGCGTACGAGGAAAGGCTCCACGAGCAGAGGGAGTCTTCTCGTAGGTACGAGGCTGAGAATGCTCGCTTGAAAAGAAGACTGGAGAGATTGGAGAGGGATCTTCGTCCTGATAACAGGAGGCACCCATATCACATTCCTATCCCTCAGGCGAGAAAGTCTCGCAGCCGAGGATGGAGCCCTAGGCGAGAATCTCAAAAGGTCGAAGGTGGCGAATCAGACGACGACCTCCGCGAACAGCTGCGAAGAGCTCATCGCTACCAGAGCCCTGCTCGCAGCGACGAGAACATACGAACTTTGGTCCGCAGAGAGATGGACCAACATTCTGCTCACCACGGAACAAGATCAACCAGAGAACTCGCGAGGCGAGCTCTCAAAACCCAGATGAAGTCACCCTTCACGAGGGAAATCGAAGAGGAAGAGGCCCCTAAGAAATTTTTCATTCCAATATTCAAGATTTACGACGGAAAAACTGATCCCATCGATCACGTCAGGCAATATCGATAGGCCATGACCCTCTGGAATCACCGAGATGCCCTAATTTGCCGCATTTTTCCCTCGAGCCTGCATGATGTGGCACCGAAGTGGTTCAAAAGGCTCCCCCACCGGTCGATCAAGAATTTCAAATCCCTAACCGAACTTTTTACGGCCCGATTCATTACCAGTATCTCCCATCCCAAAAGGATGGATGCTCTACTAACAATGAAGAAAATGCCTCAAAAGACCCTACGAGACTACGCGAAAAGATACTGGGAGTTATTCAATGAGATCGAGGACTGCGCGGAGGAAGTGGCAGTGGCAGTGGCCTCCTTCAAAATTGGGCTCCCTAGTTCTTCCCTCCTCTACCAGTCCCTGATGAAGAAGGAAGCTATGACTATTGACAACCTAATAGCCCGAATCGAAAAATAGGCAAAGGTGGAAGATATCACCCGCCTTAATATAGGAGAAAATGGTCAAGCTAAACTCACTACCAAGGGAAGTGAGAAAACTGAGAACCAGAAGAAAGGAGGAAAGAATGGGGGTAAAAATGGCTCCAAGAACAGAGGAAACCATGACGCGTCGAAAGCATTCTAGACGGTCAACACTGTCTTCAAAGAACCGATTTACAAAATTCTCGCAAAGATCAAAGATGAGCCATTCATCAAGTGGCCCAGGAAAATGGGAGGAGATTCCTTGAAGAGGAACAATGCATTAAGATGCGCTTTTCACAAAGAGGGAGGACATAAGACTGAGCACTTCAAAGCTCTTAAGTCTCACCTTGAGGAGTTGGCCCAGTCTGGGCACTTGAACAACTTTGTGGAAAAGAGGGCAGAGAAAGTGGCTGCCAACAGAGAGGCGAGACCCGACAACGTGCTGGAGGATGATGCTGGACATAAGTTCGCAGTAATCCACGGAGCATCTGACATCAAGAAAATACAAGGGAACTCGCCTCGAATGGAAGTGAAAAAACTTACGGCGGTAATGCAGGCCTTTCAAATTGATCTAGCAAAGTCCCAATCAGGAAAGCGTCGACGGGTGAAGGACGTCAACTATAACAAGCATATTGTTTTCACGGATGGAGATCTGGTGGGGGTAAGGACCCCACATCATGATGACCTGGTCATTACACTCAGGATAGCAAACTTTGACATTGACAAGATGCTCGTCGATCAAGGAAGCTCATCCCAAGTAATGTACCTCGACCTATTCAGAAAATTGAAGTTGAGCGTCGCCGACTTGAAGGAAGCTACTGTTCCTTTGGTCGGCTTTGCTGAAAAAATAACCATGCCCCTGGGCAAGATAGTACTGCCAGTACATGCTGGAAACATCTACAAGATGATCGAGTTTTTTGTAGTTGACATCGACTCACCGTACCAGGCCATCCTCGACAGGGGATGGCTTCATGCGATGAAGGCAGTCTCATCGACCTACCATCAGAATCTCAAATATTTAACCGAGAGAGGAGTAATGGAGATCCACGGAGATCAAGCAACGGTGAGGAGGTGCTACATAGCAGCCATCCGACCTAAGCCAGAAAAGAAGGTCAGTCAACCCATCGAGAAAGTTGAAGAAGGAGTGATACCTTCTAAATAGCAATTAAAGTACGGAAGACCTGGAGTAGAGGAGATCAGGCTCCTCCCCTCCGAGCGCGTCGTTGAGGACCTGGTAAAACTTATGACCGGAGATGGTGACAGTAGCAGAGTCTTCTTGATAGGAGCATATCTCATCGATGAAGAGCAGAAGGAGTTGACAACCTTGCTGAGGCGCAACGTAGATGTTTTCGCATGGGAACCATACGAGCTGCTTGGAATCGATCCTATAATGGTCTGTCATCAGCTGCACGTCGACCCCACATTCAAGACAATCACGCAGAAGGCACGGTGAACTGCACCCGAGAAGGCTAAAGCGATCGAAAAGGAAGTGGAAAAACTGTTGGATGCAGGATCCATACGGGAAGTGCAATTCCCCAAGTGGTTGTCCAACCCAATAGTAGTTCCGAAGAAAAATGGGAAGTGGAGAGTTTGCATCGACTTCACTGACCTCAACAAAGCATTCCCTAAGGATAGTTTTCCTCTCCCAAAGATCGACAAACTAGTAGACGCCACTGCAACCCATGAGCGAATGAGTTTCCTGGACGCGTACTCGGGATATCACTAGATCCCCTTGTATGCCCCAGACCAAGACAAAATGGCGTTCATCATGACAGTTGGGTTATATTGCTACAAGGTCATGCCTTTTGGGGTCAAGAATGCAGGGGCAACCTATCAGCAGCTGGTCACAAAAATGTTTAACGATCAAATGGGAGACACAATGTAGGTCTACATCGATGACATGCTCATTAAGAGCAAGAAGAAAGAAAATCACCTCTCGGACCTGTCAAGTACCTTCGAAACCCTCAGGAAGTACCGGATGAAACTTAATGCGAGCAAGTGTTCCTTCAGTGTCCAGTCAGGAAAATTTCTTGGTTACTTGGTCAGTAAGCGAGGCATAGAAGCCAATCCAGACCAGATCGATGCAATCAACAGGGTGCAACCACCTCACACAATCCGGGACGTGAAGAAACTCACTGGAATGCTCGCTGCCTTAAATCGCTTCATCTCCAAATCCTCCGAGAAGTGCAAGCCTTTTTTACAGCTTCTAAAGGGGAGTAAACCGATAGAATGGAGCCCAGATTGCTCGCGAGCATTGGACGAGCTCAAGTCCTACCTAAGCACTCCACCGCTTCTTGTCACACCACAACAAACAGATTCTTTGTACCTATAACTCTCTGTATTCAATCACACTATCAGCTCTGCGCTAATATGCGAGGTTGCAGGGATCCAACACCCCATTTATTACGCGAGAAAGACCTTATTAGACGCCGAGCAAAGGTACCTGCCATTGGAGAGGCTCGCCTATGCCCTATTAATAGCCTCGAGGAAGTTGAAGCAATATTTTGAAGCTCATACTATCATCGTCCTTACCTCGCATCCCTTTAAGGCGGTCCTAAGGAAAGCGGATTTGTCGGGCAGATTGTCTAAGTGGTCAGTCGAGCTCGGTCGGTTTGACATCCTATTTCAACCAAGGACAGCTATCAAGGGTCAGATCCTTGCTTATTTCATAGCCGAATTCACGGGCGAAGAACTCTCCGACCAACCTCAACCAACAAGGTAAGAGAAGAACCAAGGAACAGTGGAAACCTGGAAACTATTCGTTGATGGAGCCTCCAACTCAAAGGGGGAAGGGGTAGGCATTGTTCTCATCACTCTAGAAAACACAATCCTTGAGCAAGGAATCAGGCTTGGATTTACAGCCTCCAACAACAAAGCAGAGTACGAAGCCCTAATAGTCAGTCTCTAAAAGGCGCAAACTCTAGGAGCAAAATGCTTACAGGTGTTCGGCGATTCTCAACTAGTCTCCAATCAGATAAGTGGAGATTGCAATGCGAAGGATGAAAGAATGGCAGCCTACCTCGCCTTAGTGAGAAAATTAATGACGAGCTTTGAAGAGATCAACATCCAACAGTTTCCCAGGGGGCAAAACAATCATGCTTATGCCTTTGCAGCCCTGAGCTCGGCAGTTGATTCTAGCCTTAAAAGGGTCATTCCCAACGATTTCCTCATTTGTCCGAGCATTAACCACAACATCAAGCTACCAAACGTGGAACAAATACTCCAGGTGGAATCAGCCCCCAGCTGGATGGACCCCCTAAAGAACTATTTAAAGGAGGGCACGCTCCCAGGGGACAAGAAAACTGCCCACCAGATAACAGTCAAAGCTGCTCGCTTTCACTTATCCACAGGAGGCGACTTGTATAAGAAGTCCTTCTTTGGTCCCTACCTTAGATGCGTCCACCCAGGTGATGTCGAACAAGTGCTACACGAGCTTCACAAAGGAATCTGTGGAAGTCATGTCGGAGGAAGGTCTCTAGCCTTTCGAGCAATGAAGGAAGGCTATTGGTGGCCATATGTGCAAAAGGACTCCGCAGTATATGTCTGTAAATTCCTGAAATGCCAACTTCATGCTCCTATGGTCCACCAACCTGCCAGCGACCTAAAGTCCCTAACCAGCCCATGTCCCTTCACCCAATCGGGAATGGACATCCTGGGACCACTACCCACCGCTGTCGGCAATCGCAAATACCTATTGGTTGCAACTGACTACTTCACCAAATGGATCGAGGCAGAACCACTGGCGAATATCCAAGATGATGATATAATAAGGTTCATATGGAAGAATATAATCACTCGATTCGAAATCCCCATAACCATCATCACGGATAATGGAACACAATTCGATAGTGGCCCCTTTCAGAACTTCTGAACGAACAAGGGACCAGACACCACTTCAGTTTGGTGGCCTAACCTCAGATCAATGGACAAGATGAAGCTTCCAACAAAACTGTGATCGATGGATTAAATAAGCGATTAGAGCGAGCCAAAGGCGCATGGGCAACCGAGCTACCCCATGTCCTATGGGCGTATCGAACCACTCCTCGGCGAGCAACAAGAGATACCCTATTTTCAATGACATATGGCATGGAAGCAGTAATTCCACTAGAAGTGGGTTTGCCAACAATGAGATCCAACCTTGTGGACCAAGGCCAGAATGATGAGGCATTTCTTGCTGAACTCGACCTAGCCGACGAGCGCAGAGAACTTGCCCTAGTGAAGCTAGAGAGCTATCAGCAACAGCTCGTGAAGCACTACCACCAAAGGGTTAACCCGAGAAGATTCCAAGTTGGGGACTATGTTTTAAGGAAAGTCCTTGGCAACACGGTGAAGTCATCAGACGGAAAGCTAGGCCCAAACTAGGAAGGACCCTTTAAAATAGCTAAAGATGACCTGCAAGGTGCCTATCATTTAGAAATGATGGAGGGAAGAGAGATACACCGATCATGGAACGTAGCCAATCTCAAGACATTCTATTTTTAGATTCTCAAGGAGTTCTATTTTTTGAATCTTTTTTTTGTGTTTGTTATGTAAAAGGGCAATTCATTTCTAATGAAAGTTACTTAATTGATTACACTCTGATCAGTAACACCTGCATTTATTGCACATCTTTTCCAAATCACAGGCACGATGGTCAATATAGCAGGCGAATACCCCTCCTCAGGTCATCGTCATAAAACACGAGAGACCTCTTAGCATTGCCCCTGGCAATATATAAAGCCCTACAGAGGATTATTAGGCAATGCGACCAGATTTTAAACTGGTCATCAAACCTACTTCGGTTGAGCAAAATCCTGACCGGATGAAGACATCCAACATCAGGTGTGTCCTCGCCTATTTCCCTACTTAGGCCTAAGGGAGTGTGACGACACAACCTAAACGGTAAAGTAGGACACAATGGTACTTTGGTATTATACTGGACTAGGGGGACACTAGCATGACAAAATAAAAAAGATTATAAAGCAGCATATGAAAAGTAGGATGCACACATTTAGTCGGCAAAATTTGCCAAAACACAAACTTTCATTAATCTATCAGATTTACAATGATGATAATACATGTTTAGTCGGCGAGCTCGCCTAAGGCATTTACATTATCAAAAATACAAAAGAGTAACAACTGGAAAAATCTCAAGGGGGTGGAAGCCTCCGAGCAAGATAATCATCCACTCGAGCTCTTCGTCCGTCATCAGGAGCAAGGGCTAACTCTTCCAAAACCTCATTCCCGTCCGACTCCAATAGTTTATGAGGAATAGCGTCGATGGGGATCCATCGATCATCCCTCCTGAATGGGTTGGGCATCAGAGTGGAGGAAGACATCTCATGACGATACCATAGCACCGAGTTCCCCGGGACCTACATTTCCTTCAGGGCACTTAACCACCCCCTGATGAAAGAAAGTTCCTCGAACTCAGATAGTCTTGTTGGAGCATCCAACCAGCCTTGATCATAACCATCAGTCCACGCTTGCCGAGGACCTTTCTTGAACAAATGTCGCAATCGGGTAACGTCCCTTTGAAGCCCAGGAGCAATTACATATGCTCGTCGAACATCATCGCGGAGTTCTTCCATCTCCTTATCACGAAGTTCTTCGGCTTCTCTATTTCTGCCCCTGGTAATCCTACCAGCTTGCGGAAGGGGAGGACGAGTGGAACCTCACGACATAGGAGGAGTAGATCTAGCCCGCGACGACGAGGAGCCTTAGAGAACTGCTGGAACAGTGCTTGGTGCATGCTCCCTAAGTTGTAAGACTTCCCTCCTCAGGTCTTCATTCTCCTGCTGAAGGAACTCCCCAACTTGGTTGATCTTGGTAGCCTCTAGTAATCTTGTTCTCAGCGCATTGACTTCATCTTGCATTGAGGCACCAATGTCTTCCATATCCTGGATCCTGTCCTTCAGCTTAGCCACTAGCTCGGATTGCTCCTTATACTTATGATTTCTATACCTAAGGGACTTATAAAGTTTAACAAGGGCCTGGCGAACTTCAGGGCCCGTATTGGGACCGAGGGTCCTGCCCAATTGGGAAGTAGCAGGAATGTAATCATCCACATCAACAAACTACAAGTAAAAGAAAGATAGAGGAGAGAAAGAGATCAACACAAGCAAAAATGAAGTCTTTTCATTAATAAGGATTGAGGTTACATCAGACTGAAGAAAAAAAATTTACAGACTAGAAAAAGCAAAAATACAAAGCAACCTTATTAATTAGCAACCTCAGATGGACCCGAGGTGGATGTCCCTTTCTCCTTATTAGTATCAGCAAGAGCACTGTCCTCGACAGGGGTTTCCTCAGTCCCCTCAATAAGAGAAATGTCAGCATGAGTCACCTGAGGGATAGGATCAGAGCGTTCAACAGCTGGGGCAGGGTCCTCGTCTACGACTGGCCTCAACCCTGGGTCGTGCTCTTCAAAGAGTGGGGATGCTACATCCACCCCGGAAGCTACGAGAGCCTTGTTCCATCCTATCTTAAAGTTTAGATGGCTAATATAGCCTATTTGAACTTCAACATCTTTGTATGTCGCAGCCCAGCCAGAATTGTAAGAGTTTTCCTTGGCAGTGACAGCCTCGGACTCCTTCTTCTTCAGCTCTTCCGAGAGCGCCCTATTATCCTCCATGACAGCAAGTTTTCTCGAGCAAACTAGGTCGTAGGCCTGCCTCAGCTCCTTTAGGTCCGTGATCGCTGCATCCTTCTCCTTGTTTGCAGTGGCAAGAGCCAAGTCGGATAAAATCTGAGCAGCGTCAACAGCCTTAAAATTGGCCTCGAGCTCCTTACCCTTCAGCTTCAGGGCAGAGTTTTCTTACTGCAGCTCACTGTTCTTCTTCACCAGCTCGTCACGTGAACGATACAGCACGGCGAAGTCAGTAACAAACTGTAAAAAAGAAGAGATATTAGAAGAGGGAAATGAGGAAAGTCAGAGAAGCAAGAGAAAAGAAACCTTACCAGACCAAGCCTCTGGCTAGCCTGAAGGGACAAATGCTCTGAACCAACTGCCCTTTGGCAATCAGTCGGAAGGATGGCTCTATCGAGTAGGGCTGGGGCTAGCTGAGGAGAAATTACCACGGAGGCCCCTTCTGGCAGAGCAGATACCGGGACTAAGGCCTGCCCAGCCTTCATCCTCGCCTCAGCTCTCCTCTTCTCCTCCTCCTTCTTACTCTCTCTCTTCCTCCACTCCTCAACCCTCTTCTTCTCCTCCACTTTCTTCCTCTCTTCTTCCTTTTTTCTCTCTCTCTCCCTTACCTGCTCCTCTTCCTTCCTTCTCCTCTCCTGCTCCTGAGCGGAGGACCGAGAACCAGTAGCCACGACCCCAGAAGTAGACTTTTGTTTCTTGGACCTCTGTGCAAGAAGCACGTGGTCCTCATCATCATCATCCCTAATCAAGTTCTTCCTGGGAGGCACCATCTCTTCACTGGAACTGCTAGAAGTACTCGACGATCCTCGAGCTTCAGAAACCTCCTTGCAGTCAGAGGAACTGCTACTATCAAAGCTCCCTCCACTTAAGTTGCTCACAGCCCCTGCAAGGTCACTTTCAGAGCTACTCCCCTCCTCGTCCAACTGGATAGGATCTAAAGTAGTTTCTTCGATGGAGTCAAACTCTGGTACACTATCCACAGGCCGTTCTATGATGCTGGAGCCAAGGTTCTTGTACTCGAGCAGAAAGGAAGCAGCCCTGGGATGCTCGCTGTCACCCAGAGGCTCCCTGATATTCCAAGCATTTACTAATTCCGAGATACGAACCTCGCTGAGAGCAGGCTCCAAATTCTTTGACCTCGCTGTGGAAGAAAAAGAAAAGAGGAGTTAGAAAAGACACAAATCAGCAAAAGTTGAAACAACAGTACAATGTCTACCTATGTATTCCTCCTCGTAAAAAGGAACAGAGAACCTCTCAAACCTCGACCTTTCAAATTGGGGAGGGAACTGCCAATTTCTAACAAGGAAACCTTCTTTCCAGTAGCGCTTATGGGAAGCAGGCAGATTTACTACCAATACCCTGTCAGGGATCCTAGCTTTGAGGTATAGGACACCTGAGCTAGTTCGAGAAAAGGAGTAATAAAAATAGACCTCATCAAGTCCTAACCTAGTACCATACAATTGATTTATCCTATGCACGCCATTCACTATTTTTCACACATTGGGCGAGCATTGTGCGGGAACCATATTAAAATACCAAAAAAAATGCAAAAATAAATCATTAGGGGGAAAAGTAAGTCCCCCCTGGGAAAGCAACAAGACATGGATCCAGTGGGCATCCTCGATATCCCTAACATTCCTAGGAGGAGACGCACAACACTCAATATCTACCCACTCAGGAATGTTGTATAACTGCCTAAATTCAGAGATTAACCTATTTCCAATCTTCGCCATTGGAAGACTCAAGAAAATCTACAAACCAAAGAGAAAGTACAAAGAGAGGGCACAGAAAACTTACAAAATAGAAGATCGGTTGAAGTGATGAAGAAGTACGAGCTCAAATAACTAAGAAGCAATGGGAATGGAGATTGAGAGAAGAAGGTACGAGGCGCTAGAGTTCTGAGAAGATAGAAGAATATTGGGAAGACTAAAGCGACGGGAAAAAAGTGACTATTCCAAACAAACCTTCAAATTCTAATTATAGTGCACAATAAGCGAAGCAGCTGCCGCCAAAATCAACTTCACAGCTCTCGAGGAATTGCAACACAGCCATTATGGCTAATCATTTAAATCTATTGAGCCCATAAACATGGCCCAACAAATTTAGGGGCAATTGTGGGTACCTGAAATTAGATCTATGGGCCTGGACGAGTAGCCCAATCTTGGTGGCCCAAAGTCCAGGACCCTCATCTCTTATGTTGATCCGGTCTCCTACCCCCCCCCCCCCCCCCCCACGTTCTCATTAAGGGAAGTTATATGGGAGATGGAAAACATGGAGGAACCCATCACCTCAACTTACCTACATGAACATGTATATATTAAACCCTAGGTCCGGGGCAAAGGGACAAGGAGTATTCTCTGTAATTACTCTCCGGAGTATACAGAAATAATATCGACTGCACCACCGTGGACATAGGCACATCATTGTCGAACCACGTACATCCTTTGTTGTGTGATTGACATTTTATATTCCTTGTTCTTCCTTGGTAATTGCTTCTCCCGTATTTATTTGTGTTGCATAATAATTGTCACCACAACATGGAAAATACATTATTGTATGGGTAACACATGTGAGCACCAGAAGTTAGTACACGAAGTGAAATACTTAATTCGAACTAGTTAGGTGTGCACACTAGTTAAGGGGTGAGGACCTCCGGTGAGAGTCGTGAACCTAACATGTGTATAATATCTACTAATTTATGCATTTTAAATACTTGTTGTATTTTTAAATGTTTTTACTCGGGCTCAGACCCGTTTCTCCCAAAATGTATTTTTTGCAAAAACTATTTTAGGTGCTTAGCCACAGGGAGGCTCGGCTTAGGAGTTCATTGTCATTTGTCGTTGTTATAGTTAATGTGTTAGATTGCATGATTTATTTGGTAGATGCGTCCATTCATTTTAGATTCGGTACATCCTTATTTTATCTCAGTCAGGCATGTTGCCCATCTTCTGTTAGCAATTTCTCTTAGGACATTGTACTTCTTTTATTTCAGTAGTTGGATTTAGACTTTAGACTTTTGATTATGGATTATTGTATTAGAGTTTCAAACTAGGGTATTTACTCCCATCATATTTTATTTGATTCCTTATTTCATTAATTGGGGTGTTGACTAATTTAGTATGGTGAATGTGATGTTTAATTGTTTTAAATCTTAGCACGTTAATTAATAGAGAAAATTTCGCTACAAGTTTTTTAAATATAAGGTGGTTAGTATATATTAAAAAAAACTGACAATGATGCTAAGAATGAACCAATCTCGATATTCTATTTTAATTTAATAAAGGCCTGATCACCTGGTATTTAATTAGCGGGGTGTCACATACGCGTCCACCTGACTTTGTTGATGCCAATTTTTGTACTAGAAATTAAGAATAGTTGTTCACCTTCAGTAGTTAGGTGATGATGTGTGGGACATGGTTGAAACTAGTTTTACAGCCCCTACCCATATTGTTAGTGTTGGTGATGCTCAGACGGAAGAATGTATGCCTCTCTCACAATGGAAAAAAGATGTGAAGCTTAGCTCTCAGCACAAGAACAAAGGCAGAAATGCCATTTTCAGGTTGGTGGTATGTATGAGTTCAAATGAATCTCATCTTGCACGACCTCGAAAGTCGCCACGGACATTATAATATCTACACATGAGTGTGATGTACTTTTTGGAATAATTTATTTATGTTTGAGTTATCTATATTGACTACTAAGGAATATATAATCCTTTTTTATTAGTAATAATGAGAAATAATAAGGTTTCTAGATGGAAAGAGAACGAAACATGCCCAAAGTGACTTCATGGACTGCCTATGTACATATGTGGGGATAAAATACTACTTATGAATTTCTAAAAAAGTGATTTGAGAGGATTTGGTACTGCGTAGTTATCTAAGAGGGAGGAGAGGGTTTTTTTCTTCTTTTATAATAGAAATGGGTATATAAATGTGTAACATGATGAGAGTCAGATTGAGGGTAGAATTTCCTCAGTTGGTTCAAATTGACTAGACGTGCCATCTCTTTTTTGACGTGGTCTGTGAGCATGGTAGCACCCCTTGACAGGATTTTCTTCACTAGATATGGCATTCTCTAATTGGGTTTAAATTTCCCTCTTAGGTCCCCGATAGGTTCAATAATTTCTTTGAGAGCTAGGTCACCTTCTCTCACACTGAATTCTTTGACCATCTTATTGAATGATCATGCAATGAGACGAGGGTTCCCTTGTATATGGTATAAAACCTTCAATCTTTTTTCGTCCAAGGGTGGTAGCTTGTTATAATAACTTTGTTTCGAATCTCTTAATGGGTACAATCTCAAGAGGACATAAACTCTTCAATGTTCTATACTAAGCAGTAAGGGATAGCCCCATTGGGTGTTCTAACAGACGTGTGGTAGACCCAGAGGGCATAAAGGATTTGATTGGTCCAATCTCTTTATCATTCATTCATCTTGTTGATTATATATTTGAGAGTTTTGATAGCATCTTTAAACATCCCATTAGTGTGGGATCAGTGGGGAGATGACATGTGCCTCTGAATTCTGTACTATTTTACCACCTTACCTACTTTTGCTTCGAAATGGAGCCCATTGTCTCATATCATCTCATGAGGGACCCCATAGCAATATATGATGATTTTTCTGATGAAATTGGATACTTTTTTTGGCATTCAACACCATATATGACTCACCTTCAGTCTATTTGGTAAAGTAATTAACGACTACTATGATAAATGCATGTTCATTGGGTGCTTTTGGGGTGACTTTTCTTATTATGTCAATGCCTTAAGTTGAGAAGGGCCATGGAGAGGTGATGTCGTATAACTCGCGGGGAGGTAAGTGTTGGAGATTATCGAATATCTAGCATTTGGTCACCTTTTGACATAAGTAGTGCAGTTATGAGCCATGGTGCTTCAATAATACCCTTGTCAGACAATCTTCTAGGAAAGCATTTGACCATTCACGTGGGGTCCACATTACCCACTATGTATCTTTGGCATCATTCCTTCAATATTATTCCCTGCTATGTATTATAAGTGCGTCATATCAAAATTATTTTTGAGAAGTTCTTTCCTGTAGTTGATATATTGAGCTACAAGTTTGTGAAGGGTCATGCAGTATTTCTTATCATCTCCTTAAGGATATCGATAATATTTCAGGAGCCACCATATGTCATACTATCGCAATCCTACTTTATTTGGAACTTCTTCTATGGTGAGATCAATGTGGTAGCAATGAGATGTCATACACTCCTTCTGAACTTAAAAAGGAACTTTTGTTATTCCTTCGGCCATATCGACCATGGAAGCTAAGGTTGCCAATGCATTAGGAAAACTATTTCTTGAGAATGATATATAGTGGAAGGTGACATGTTTCAATTAAGAATTGATTTCTTTAAGATAGTTGTTAAGGGTTTGAAGATTCTCGCTTTTGACTTTCTATTTTTAGGCGATTTTTCCTATGATGAGTTATGAGTGTCCATAAAGATTGAAGTACCAGATTCCTTTTTTAAAAGTAAATTTTAAGGCCTATGGTGAATGATTCATACTCCGTTATATTGTTGACACCAACAATTCTCATTTAATGGCGATGGGAGCGTGGGAAATTAGGCATGATCACTAGTATCCTAACGCCACATCCCTTCTTGTAAGAAGTCCCATTGAAGAACATCTGGTATCATAGCTCTTCATGATAAGTATAAAGAACATCCTAATATGGGAAATAAAAAATCCACACATCCGCTTCTGCCATAGGGTTATTGTCTAGGTAATCAGATATGGCTCTCCCTTTCATGGATTTTTATGTGACATGGGTGAAATGAAACACAAGTAGCAATAGTAACCAAAAGGCTATGCGACTTCACAAGTCTATATTTTTTATCGGGTACTTCATAGGATCCATTTGAGACATAATCTTGATGGGGAATGCAAGCATGTGCAACACCCCACCTAATTAAATACCGGGTGATCAGTCCTTTTATTAAATTATAACTGAATATACAGTTGGTCCATTCTTAGCATCACTATCAAAATTATTATATTTACTAACCACCTAATATTTAAAAAGTTGGTGTTAAAATTTTATCTTTTTAATTAACATAAAACCAAATGACAAATAATATCACATTTCACCATTTAAATATCAAACTCACAATGAATAATTTCAGAATAATAATTATATATGAATTATACAATCCAGTCTAAAATATCCATATAATATTTTGAAATAAACTTAAATCCACAGTCTAATACATCATAATGGAACTCGACATCTCTTAATAACAATAGAATAAAATGGACAACATGTCTGACGGGAAATAAAGTTCATAATGAAGAACTGAATCAATACTGAGGCATCTAATATCAATAACCTGCAACTTCTACCCTAGATGTAGCATGCTAAAAGATAGAATCCGTTAAGCCTAGTGTCCATGTAGTTGGGCACCTAAAATGTTTTATGAAAAGAATAGAGATTTAGATAAAAACGGTTCAGAGCCTAAGCAAAACAATTTTAAAAATTTAGCATGTTTAAATGAAAATTTTGTAAAGACTATATTCAAGTTAGGTTCACATGCTCTCATTTGAGATGCTCCCCTCTCATCTAATTTGCACACTTAACGTACATCTCTAACCTTTCCTGATTATACTACCCCGACTAACTATTTCAATCCTAGTCTATTTCTATACCAACAAAATCTTCGTTCTTACCCATATCGCCCATCCAATACATTACCAATTAATCTATATCAAAGAGTCAAGCATAGATTTCTAATCTTATATTTAATCTTTCCCGCACTAAGATCATGTTAAATGTCACCATTTTCACATCAACTAAATACACACAGTAGCACAAATCGCAAGTATATACATTTATCAATCTAATTATATATATCATACTACATCACCCCTAGGCTGAGACTTGCGGTGCATGCATACTCTGCTATAATCTCGCAGTACCTCACGTACTAAATAAAGGACTATTCGTTCAGTTTATCACTCGAACCATTAATATAAAACAAACACATTGGAGGCGAACCTAGTTCCAAGACTATGGGATATGCACATACCTACACACCCATATGATCGTCAACACTATCATTCTCATAGATATCCCATACATAGGTTCTATGTTCTGAGGTACAAGTCAAAAATCCCCTCGAAGGCTCATCAAGATATGATTGTTCCGATGCGGAAACCTCTTATGATAGCAAGCAGTGTATGTATTTCATACACATAATATCGCAATCAACATAGTACATACATACACTCATCCTATACATACATAGATTATATTTCAAGTTTATCCCATTAAGTGATAATTCACATTTTATTCACATTTCCCATTACTCCTAAAATCTCTTGTTAACCGAAAGAATATATATAATTCAATTAATTATTCCAGCAGCTACCTTCAACCCATACTTATTAGTTCAAAACCCGGGCTCATTATAACAAGTCGGGATTATATTTTAATTCCCAATAATCATTTTTCTCGATAAAGTCACATTCTGCCTGGGAATATAAAATTAAAATTTGAGGCTATTTTGATCCGGTTTTGAAAAAACTTAAAACTACAAAGTTGTGCAGAACATGATTTTATACAAGACCACGCGTTCACAATACCAATTTATTCTTATATAGTCCTAAAGTTATCATACAATGTTCGTCCTTTTTCTAAAACAATTTCATGCATTTTCCCCACTATTTTTAGTGTTCAATCTTTCATTCTACAACTCCAAAGTCCCAAACGAATATCCCCAACAATATACTAATCTATATACATGATTTCTATTATTTTATATTCATCAAATCATGAAAAACTCAACTTAAATGGGATTAATTCATGGTTGTTCTCTAAAACATTTTTTTACCATTTATCATCAAGAACAATGTAAAACCCATATTTTTCCCAATTTTAATTGTTAGAATTTCATCAATATTCATCTTCTAACATAAGAATTATATACTACTATCAATTCTTCAAAAAATATAATTTTTAATTCCTCAATTTATCACAACCTCTCATTAATTCCAAAATAGTAAACATCCTATTCTAATCAGAATATGACATTCAACTAAAATTCAGTAAACACAAGCCCTTTACTGTAGGTATGATCCATTGAAGAAAAATATATGGTTGTAGCCCCCTCTCTTTTATTTACACTTTGATGATGATACTCCGTGTATGTTCTTACACAAATTATTCAAATCTTCCCTTACGCTCTCCGAATTCCTTCTCAATTCTCTTCACTGTCTCTCTAACTCTTCGTATAACTCTCCTAACCTTTTGTTTTGTGAAATGACTCTTCTTTAAGCCCAAAGCTTTCGTTTTATAAGTGTAATCCCATTTTTGACTTTTTAATTATCATTAAGAAGACCAAAAGTTACCTAAATAAGTCCCAATTAATCTCAAATGTCCCCGAGACCTGAACATAACCCCCGGGGTACTCAATTTAGACTATATTAACACTTTCAAACATGGACGCACTCAAAATGACCACATGAATTACAAAAATAAAATTATATTTTATTTTCCAATTTAAGTCCCAACACGACTGACATGCGCGTTCTAACTAAATTTATCATAGCTGTCACATTTTTCACTCACGACAAGTTTAATCTTCTCATATCATTATTATTACTCATTCACTAAGTAGTATTCAATATAAATAAATATTAACCCTTATGTCGCTAATTAATATTTATTTTAATCCGGATTAATCTCCAATTAAAATTTTGCCATTATTTAAATTAATCCCACATTTAAAAATCCTTAAAAATTATGGGGTATTACATACTTCCCCCCTAGTAATGGAATTTCTTCCTGAAATTCGGAAATAAAGTTTACCTGATAAAATAATTCTGGATATCGATCATGCATCTCATGCTCGCGGTCATAAATATACTCCCTGGCATTATGATGCCCATAAAATCACCTCAGATTCGTGTACAGAATTACGTTCAGACCTGATCCGAAGTTAGTCTCAAAATTCTTTTATGGTTTTCCACTATTCATACATTAGTGACACCATTTCAATCGAAGGTCTATTCACTACACCCCACGGTTAGCAGCAAATTCATTTAAGGCCTTACATACCAGTGTATTCTTTTATGCTTAAGGTATCACTTATATAAAGGCACGCAAGCCTATTGTGAATTCAATAACAATATCCTAAAAGATTCATCTATAATCCAATGACTTTATTATCACTATGTTAGAAAATATCTCACTTTTATAAGTATCAATTTCCTTATTGCCACATAAAGCCATATCTCATCGCGAAATACACTCTCATCAATCCATGACTACTCATGTCAGGACTCAAAATTTAGTTCCCACCAAAGTACACTCACTACATTTTGAATTATACGAAATGAAATGGAGTGGGTCAATCCTTTTCAGCTGATCATGTATCACCTCGGGTCCGAGAAACTAATTAGTTCTCTTTTTACAACTATCAAATGGGAGGGGGGAAATTTTCTCCAATTAAGTCGCAAAATCACTAAGTAGTTAATATTCTGCTAATCACATACCTCCCTACCAGTTGTAATTACTATTTCTAATTACTCTAAAAGATCAAAACATGCATCCTCGCATTTTTCCCATTTTATACCACCCCTTCTGAATATACATCATCATATGATTGACATGACTAGCTTAAGGCGAAATCACGTTCCTATCGCCTCCTGATACTTCATATCGAAAGTGGTGCTCAAAGGTCTCGTTCTAATTTACATCAAAATGGGGAGGCACTTTGTGTCGGTTTATTTTTTCTCATTTAGTAGCATACTGGGCACACTGCCTAGTAACATAACACACCTCCGTATAATAATGGTTATTTTGTCCCTGAATAATTTTACTTCGTTACCCAAAGAAAATCCTATCCACTCCATGATCTTGATAATCTAATAAGGAATTTTATTAATTTCGTAGCTAGTCCATTCATGGAATATCAATCTATCACATCATTTTGGTCAGTAGTATCAGACCAATCTGGAGACTTTACTATGTCTCTCTCAACCCAAAATCCACTCACGTATCATCTTGCATCAGATGGAATATCTTACTCCGCTTAATCTGAGATAAACAAAAATTTTGGCCCGTGCGTGGGCTCCAAACA
This sequence comes from Sambucus nigra, assembly GCA_949130495.1. Taxonomy (NCBI): domain Eukaryota; kingdom Viridiplantae; phylum Streptophyta; class Magnoliopsida; order Dipsacales; family Adoxaceae; genus Sambucus; species Sambucus nigra. The sequence continues at coordinate 107,216,644 of OX422207.1, read as the reverse complement.
TGTGTACTTCCTCGTCCCTTTTCCAACTATTCGAATACTACGCATTGGACTAGGTTATACTCGCATTATTCTCATTGTATTTCAACTCAACTTCCAACTCAGCTCAGTTGTGGGAGATTTTTTGCGACCTACACACAGTCATACTATCTCCTTTCTTCAAGCAACATTTAACCTCTCTTACATTTCCATTGTTTTTTCTGGATTGTCCCACAGAAATATTTACAACATCTTTCTAATCCTTCCTATCACAGACAGTACCAAAAATAAAATTAGCAAGGGCGCCCATACACCTTATATCATATGCACAATTATACAATCGTATATAATGTTTTACACGTATTATAATTATCTAAAATCTAACCCTTCCTTTTGCAATGTGGCTATACCGTAAGGCTAATTTCAGTTACCCTACCTATCAACTAGTGGGGTAAAAAATTTCTCTGTGTTTCCCACATAGTACTACTCAACTCTACACGCCTTATTTCATATATTATCTCTTAATTAAAGTTTTCATCTACGTCCAGGTATAATAACTAAAGTCATAAATTCATACTCTAATAAAAAATACATCTCTCGACTCTCATCATTCGCAGGATTCATGCATGAGACGTATCGCAAGAGAAATCCAAACAAGGAAGCCTCCCGATACACTACTACATAGCCTCGTTGGTCATCGAGATTTGTAAGTCCTATATACTCACTCAGAGTATCAAAAATCTTATGCCCAAACACACAAGTCTAATTGTGATCTCCCACGTTACTAAATGATTTTATATAACACATCGCTATTACTATTATTAGTTTTTCCGTACTAAGTCAATGATGAGATAAATTTCCCCACTCGACAGTAAACTTAATATACCCCAACTCAAATCAGTACAATTCCTACATATTGGAATTAGATATAAATAAACAACTATAACCTCTAGAGTCTCTCCCATGATGTAGTATAAATGTCAGTTCATTATCTTTCAGGTGACATATCGCTAAATAACACGATCATGCCCTGAAATAACGAACACGTTAGTCTTGCTGTAACTGCCCACCATCGCTCAACCCATCGCTAACCAGTCCAAAACCAAGATAATATCATACTTGAATAATATTTCTCAAAACGAGTAAATTCACTAAAACATAACCTCTCAATGATTATATCAACTTTCTTGCAGATGGGGCCAATGATCCCCACTACTAAATGATAAAATATAGGCACACAATAGTAATACTAACTATGTAGCCACTAAACTTGTCTGATGATCGAATTTGGTTTTAACGGAATATTGTGACTCATTTGTATCAGACAAATATATCTCATTTATCCTAGTACAAATCGCACTTTTTTAATGGCCAATATATCTGGCGGTCCTAATTCTTTCTGGACACAACACTCTCGTCCAAACTGATTCAAATTTGTTTACAATTATTTCCCTTTTTGGGCATCCTACTCATGTCCCCTAACTTGCTATAGATAAGGTCAACTCTACATACATATGATACTTCTTTATGTCATCTCTCTATCTCTGGCCTCACTAGCCATATAAGAGTTTCCCTTCTTTCAGACATGGTAGTTTTGGCCCAGACTGCTACCCATGTTGTCCCTTTGTTTTTACTACCTTGGGAAACACTTTGTCGTCCAAAGTGGCCTTAATTAAATCCATCATTCCTCAGTAGAAATTCCCATTAATCTACATTATTTAAATGAGTCCCCTTCCGGGTATCCCATTGTGGTGTATCACTATTAATAATTACTTTCAGTCTTTCCATTCTCTGGATATGTTTTATATCTCTCTTATCTCCCTTCTAATGAAAGCATTGATATAAAGATTAAAGTATGTCATTATCATCATGTGTCTCATCGTCCAAGACTGAATTTTTATAATTATTAGCGGCTCCTATTTGTGAGTTCATTATTACACTTAACAACTTTACTCTTCATTACCTACCTCCCCGGTTATGAAGTTCGGTTAGATGGATAATTTTTTCATCACAATTATCCTCTATTCATCTCTCCAATGAAAATTCTAGAAAGTTCCTTCATACCTCAATTTCAATAGAAAATTAAAGAACTTGTTGTTAAACCACACCCCACATTTCTCAATAAATTACTTATCTACATGCTTATGTGGTAACTATCTACTAATACGGTAGTACTACTCATATGAGAAAAAATTAATCCAACCTCAAAGACAAAGTGTCACTTCACTTCATCCGATGAAATAATTTTGGGATTTTCTCCTTCCATTGTCCTATCACGCTCCTTTTCTCCTCGTATCCGTATAATAACACATAATTTTCCTCATATATTTCCTCTCACAAACTACGGCTTGGAGCCTGAGTTAACACATATTACTGTATTAACCTTAAATTATAAATTATCAATTTACATATTTAAACCATTCCAAAATGTTCAAAATTAAATTAAATTTATGAGTGGCTCCTTGAAAAATCCTTCTACTTTCCCTCACTCCCTTGTCAGCTATATGGGGTGAGTCTTAAATTTCAACCACCGCTCTCTACGATGGTGTATGGGGAAACTACCGTACTCTAATGATTCGTATTCAATCATCTTTATGAACAATAGTCATAGTGACTTCTATCTCATTTACTATTTCCAAGAATACTTTATAGCTTCAATGAGCCTTTCCTCATGCAGTCTTTCTAACGGCCCTCGATGGTCGTCCGATGTTGTTCAGCATACAAAACTCAATCGAATTTGCATATGATTCGTATCAATTATACTGAATAGCAGGAGAATATAAATGTACGTATGAAGATGAATACAACAATTGTATAATAGCGATATATATCAAAGAACGTTACACTAAAACATAGTAAAGCCGAACAGATCCTAAGGATACGAGAACCTCCATTTGTAACACTCCGCCTAATTAAATACCGGGTGATTAGTCATTCATTAAATTATAATAGAATATACAGTTGGTTCTTTCTTAGCATCACTATCAAAAACTTTTTATTTACTAACCACCTACTATTTAAAAAGTTCGTGTTAAAATTTTTTCTTTTTAATTAACGTAAAACCAAATGAAAAATAATATCACATTCCACAATTTAAATATCAAATGCACAATGAATAATGACAGAATAATAATTATATATGAATTATACAATCTAGTCTAAAATATCAATATAATATTCTGAAATTAAATTAAATCCACAGTCTAATACATTATAATGGAACTAAACATCTCTGAATAACAATAGAATAAAATGAACAACATGTCTGACTGGAAAGAAAGTTCATAATGAAAAACTGAATCAATACTGAGGCGTCTAATATCAATAACCTGTAACTTCTACCCTAGCTGTAGCACACTACAAGATAGAATCTGCTAAGCCTAGTGTCCATGTAGATGGGCACCTAAAATGTTTTAAGAAAAGAATAGAGATTTGGAGAAAAACGGCTTAGAGCTTGAGCAAAACAGTTTAAAAAATTTAACAAGTGTTTAAATGCAAAATTTGCAAAGACTATATTCAAGTTAGGTTCACGTGCTCTCACTTGATATGCTCACCTCTCATCTAATGTGCAAACCCAATGTACATCTCTAACCTTTCCTGATTATACTACCCTAACTAACTATTTCAATCTAAGTCTATTTTTATACCATCAAACTCTTCCTTCTTACTCGTATCGCCCATCCGATACGTTACGAATTAATTTATATCAAAGAGTCAAGCATAAATTTCTCATCTTATATTTAATCCTTCCATCACTAAGATCATGTTAAATATCACCATTTTCTCATCTACTAAATACATACAATATCGTAAATCACAAGTATATACATATATCACCCTAACTATATATATATACTACTACAACACCCTTAGGCTGAGACCTGCAGTGCATGCATACTCTGTTATCATGTCCCAATACCTCACGTACTAAATAAAGGACTGTTGCTTCACTTTCTCACTCGAACCATTAATATAAAACACACATATTGCAGGAGAACATATTTTCAATCCTATGGGATACACACATACCTATGCACCCATATGACCATCAACATTATCGTTCTCACAGATAGCCCGTACTTAGGTTCTATGTTTTGAGGTACAAGTCAAAAATCCCCCCGAAGGCTCATCAAGATATGGTTTTCTCGACACGAAAAACTCTCGTGATAGCAAGCAATGTAGGTATGTCATACATACAATATCAAAATCAACATAATATATGCATACAGTCATCCTATACATACATAGAATGTATTTCAAATTTATCCCATAAACTAATAATTCACATTTTATTCATTTTTCCCATTACTCCTAACATCTCTTGTTAACCGAAAAGATATAGATGATTTAATTAATTATTCCCGTAGATACCTTCAACCCATACTTATTGGTCCAAAATCCAGACTCATTATAACAAGGCCAAATTATATTTTAATTCCCAATAATCCTTTTTCTCGATAAAGTTATATTATATCAAAAAATATTAACCTATAATTTGAGGCTTTTCAGATCCGATTTTTAAACAACTTAAAAAGTCAAAGTTGTGCAGAACATGAATTTATACAAGAACTCGCGTAAACACTACCCATTTCCACTTATAACAGTCCTAAAGTCATCATACAATGTTCGTCCTATTTCTAAAATAATTTTTCATTCGTTTTCACCACTATTGTTTATGTCCAATCTTTCATTCTATAACTCCAAACTCCCAAACGAATATCCCAGCAATATACTAATCTATATACATGATTTCTATTATTTTATATTCATCAAATCATCAAAAACTGAACTTAAATTGGATTAATTCATGGTTGTTCTCTAAAAGATTATTTTACCATTTATCATCAAGAACACGTGTAAAAACCATATTTCTCCCAATTTTAATTGTTAGAATTTCATCAATATTCATCTTATAACATAAGAATTATATAATACTATCAATTCTCCCAAAAATATAATTTTAAATTCCTCAATTTGTCATCACCTTTCATGAATTCCGAAATAGTAAACATTTTATTCTAACATGAATATGACATTCAACTAAAATTATGCAAGATAAACACTTGCCTTTTAATGTAGGTCTGATCCGTTGAAGAAGAAATATATGGTTATATTCCCTTCTCTTTGATTTACACTTTGATGATGATAATCCATGTATGTTCTTGCACAAATTATTCAAATCTTCCCTTAGACTCTCGAAGTTCCTTGTTAATTCTCTTCGTTGTCTCTCTAACTCTTTGTATAACTCTCCTAACCTTTTGTTTTGTGAAAGTTACTCTTCTCTAAGCCCAAACCTTTCATTTTATAAGTGTAGTCCGTTTTGACGTTTCAATTACCATTAAGAAGCCCAAAAGTCACCTAAATAAGTCCCAATTAAGCTCAAAAGTCCCCGATACCCGAACATAACCCCCGGATACTAAATTTTGACCCTTCCGGACACATCGACGCAAAAATTATCATATGAATTACAAAAATGAAATTACATTTTATTTCCTAATTTAATTCCCAACACGACTGACGCGTGCATCCCGACTAAATTTATCATAATTGTCGTATTTTTCACTCACGACAAGTTTAATCTTCTCACGTCATTATTATTACTTATTCACTAAGTAATGTTAAATATAACTAAATGTTAACCCTTATCTCGCTAATTAATATTTATTTTAATTCGAATTAATCTCCAATTAAATTATTCCCATTATTTAAATTAATCCCACATTTAAAAATTATTAAAAATTACGAGGTATTACAACATGTAGTTTCAAAGCTTTTGAGTGACTGACACTAGGAAGACACAAGCCTTATATAATGTGGTTTAGTTTACTTTATATCCTACTAATTTGTGACTAGTGTAGTAGAAATCTCTTCAATTTTGTGATTCTTTAATGAACGGGGCTAGCATGCCTCGACCATTGTGTTTGTGACAGTAAGATATATGAGAAGAGATAGATCGAATTATTGTCATATAAGCATTGGAGGTTGGGTAAGGTAGAATTTGATTTTGTGAAATGCTTTTTTACATGCCTTATTCTAGAATTTCGTTGAATCTATGTAGAAAATCTTGAAGATAGGCTCATAGATATAAATGAGTTAGCAGATGAATGTGCTAATGTACTTGAGTTTTCCCAAGAAACCACGAACTTCTTTTTCTATTCGGGGAGGTGTTATTATAGGGTTGCTTTGAGTTTGGTATGGTCCAATTCGATCCCAATCTCACTGACGTTGAAGCCTAAGAGCTTACATTTTGTGAAGCCGAAAATATATTTATGTGGATTGAGACGCGTCTTGTACTATTGCAATCGTTCGAAGGATTTCCTCAAGGAAGAAACATGTCCATATCCAGTTTTAGACTTGATGGTAATATCATCAAAATAGACCTCTATCTCTTTTTGGATAAGATTATACATGATGGTTATAGCTTGTCTTTGGTATTTAGCCCCAATATTTTTTATACCGAAAGGCATGATAGTGTAGAAGAAGGTACCAAAAAGGGTGGTGAAATCATTTTTTTCTTGGTGGTTCGGATGCATCTTGATTTGGTTGTACCCTGTTGTTCCATCGACGAATGATTTGAGGGCATGATTGGAAGTATTGTTGATTATCATGCCAATGTTAGGCAAATAGTAATTATCCTTTAGACAAACTTTGTTCAAATCTTAATAATCGATGAACATGCTTACTTTCCCTCTTGATTTTGGTAGAAGGACAATATTAGTGAACCGTGTCAGATATTAGACCACATGGATAAAATCCACATTAAACTGTTTGACCACTTCATTTTGGATTTTATGGTACCACTCAGGATTGATCTTTCTTAGTTTCTACTTAAAAGACATATTTTGGAGAAGTTTAGATCTTGTGCTGTAAGATTTCTAGGTCAATGTCAGGCATGTCATTGTAAGACCATGCAAAAATGTCCATAAAGTCCTTTAGGTACTCATCAAATTACGAACATCTATGCTCATTGAGGGTTGACCCTATACTAATATCACGTGGAAAGATATTATAACCAAGATTAATAACAATATTCTCATTATCATTAGTTTCAAGGTGGTTATGTTATTTGATTTTTTCCTTATTAAGGCCAGTTAAGAATTGTCTATTATTTAGGTTATATTCATTAATTGTTTTATTATAATTACTTCAATTAATATAAGAATGAAAAGATACATAAAATCTTAAATTATTTCATTAGCAACTTATTTTGGAACTACAACATTGAGAACATGATCAAAGGAAGCCTCATTTATATTTATATCAGTAATGGTAAAGGAAAAAACAATTTTGGGCTCATTTTATAAGAGGTGGACAATAGGTTTTTGAATGGGTATAATTGGGTCGACTGTAATGCTTCTCCAGTTCAGGAGGGTTTTATCAACATGGATGATATTTACAAATGGGTCAGATGGCTCATCCTAAACATGGATCATGCAGATATCCATTTCTAGTGCATGGAAGCCCAAAGATTCATCATTGGCATCATTTTCAGTTCTTTTCATGCTTAAAGAGCTTAAGTGGGAAAATTTGATGGCCAAGAGTTTCACCTTATGGGCCTATGGTCCAAGTAATATTATCTTTGAAAAATATCTCAAACCCCGACTTCAGCTTCTTATTGCGAATATTATACCAGTTTTAGTGAAACCATAAAATGGGAATTCTTCACCTTGTTTGATAAAATGTACATTTTGGGAATCACCAAAATCACTTATTTTCCATTTAATAATCTCTTTTGGGATGGCTGAAGGAGAGCCCTGAGCTCAGCTGGAGATGGATTATACCCCAGTCCACATGGGGGAATGCTTCTTTTAGAACTATTGGCCCAAGGATTCCCTGTTGGCGATGGACCACCCAAATCTAGGCATAAAATGCATGTTCTTAAACATCTCAATCACATTAACATTACAATTCAGTCTATGTGTTGGGTACATTATTTCTCTAAAATTGTTCCATGTTGGGAGACGAAGTGGATCAATATTAAAGCCTGAGAGAAACACGTCATTGGCATTGTATTATATCTCCAAGATGACTTTGCTTGGGTCGATACCATCGGAGTTGCCATTATATTCTCTGATGATGATGACTTTGATTCTTAATAAAGATCTTCATCTTCTTATGATGGAAGCGGATAAACCTCTTTATACAGTGGAGCCACGATTATCTAAGGATCAAGTTAAAGCAAATAAGGATATCGATGAGTTAAAATTCCATAAGAGGTCATAGTAGGAAAAACCATAGTGTAAAAGGTATTAAACACATAAATTTCCATCGAGTATCATCATAGGAACACACCGCGAAGTATTTAGGAGTGAGGACGTCGACCTATAATCCTAAGAATTTAAGGGTTATTAATGGATAAAGATTCATAGAAAAACCTTTATCCACAAGGACCAATTGAACTATTTTGACCATGATTTATATTGAGATGTTGAGAGCATAGTTATAATCTATATCGTATTTAAGAATCTCCTAATAAGTGAAAGAAACAAGCATGGTAGTACTTAGAGTTTTGACTATATGAATTTCTTCTTCGAGGGTGATATAGGGAGGAATTTTAGGTCGGGTGAGAAGATTAATCAAGTCATTTAAGTGATGTTGGGAAGATATAAAGGCTCCCAACATGGTAATATAATCTTCATTCTTTTTGGGTTTGTCTAGTATTTTTCTTTCTTTAATCCAAATTTCTAGCACCGATATTTCTTCGGCTATCCATTTTTCCCTTATTTGTAGGTACACTACCTGATGAGAAGATTGGATATTTGTACTATTGCACTGATCAGTTCATATGATTCACAAATGCTGAGAATAATAAATACCTAGTTTCTTCATCTATCTCAGGTGCAACATATATATAATTTAACAGCCACTCTTCGAAGGGGTTCATTACACAAAATGAAGCAACGGTATTGGAGCTCTCATCATTACATTCACCCTCTGAGTCACTGATTGGTCAAAATAAACTCCCCAGTCGGTAATAATAATATCGTGTTTCCAAGAAAATTTAATTCATTCTACAACTTTGATCGCTTAATCATACAAGTCTTCCTATCCAGTAGAGAAGTTTTTAATAGAAGCGGTGGGACACCTTCTGAGTCTCAGTGTTATAAGGATCTTGGAAACCTTGTATGCATTTTTCTTTTGGCATATTCTTTGGATAAAACTTGGTCAATGTTGTGTAACTCTTCCGTAGAGACAAACCAATCATCAAACTTATGAGCCCACTCCTCAGATTCCACATATACATCACTGATGTTATGTCAACTACTTCATTCAAGAGTTACTTCATAAGATAATTTCATCCCAAATCTTCTAAGATATTCTAAGACAAAAGGAAAATTGATATTACTTGTTTTTAAGCAGGTTTGACAACAACACATGCTCTTATTGATCGCGAGAATTTTGAAGGTGTAGTTTGAAAGATGGGAAAATTTGGAATGGTTTAGTTTACTTGATTGAGAAATTAAAAGGAGTAAGTTTATTTATGGTACTGATTCTTATAAATGTGTGAAAATTTGAGTCTTCATCGGTGAATATGACATTCATGCCAACATTATGCATTGGTAAAGGATTTTGGGTGGTGTTTGGCTTAGGATTTATAGAAGGAGTGATGAAATCATTATCTAGGAGTCCATGTATGATATTACTTATGTGATAGCAATGACCGGTAGTTTTCTTTATGTTTTGATAAAAATCACAGTATATGAAGTTCTTGGGGAGTGGATTAGGAAGCAGATGAGGGTCTTAGGGTTTACTGAGATTTTTTATTAAAGGAGATTGAAATAATTTTGAGAGGGGAGCATGGAGATTTATATATGCCTTCTAGGTCACAATAGGGTGGGATTTTAGTGACCAACAAGTGATTGGCTGAGAGATGTTAATGATGACTGAGAAAGTAGCATCATATGGCTTATCATATATACTCACAAATGGTGAATTTCCCTAATAGCTTCTTCATTTAAGATTCGGTATTTTAAGTATGGACATTTTCTTTAATATCAACTCCAGATTTCCTAAGGGCTCTGAAATGTGGGTAATACTGGCTACCCATATGAGTCTGAATGTGTGGATAAAACTTCTTCATCATAATATTAATATGTTCCTCCTCTAATGGTCAATTAGTCATGGTATCTACTTTTTCTCTCCACTTACTGATAAAATTATTAAAAGATTATATGGGGTTTTGTTTAATAAATTTAATATCTCGAAGGGTTACCTCCAACTATTTATTTTACTTATACAGAATCATGAATTCCCTAGCTACATCCTCCTAACTACGAATCTTAGATTCTTATATTGACAGGAACGATTGAAGTGCACTTTCCTTTTAGAGTCTATTGAAACATCTGAGGAATGATTTCCTCAGTATATCCTAGTAGGCTCATGGAATGGTGCTAGTTATAAAGATATATAATTAGAGGTTTTCTACCTCCAAATTTCTCGATGTTGGGTATCTTGAATTATTTTGGAAGCTTGGATTTTATATAAGGGGACAATTGGGAAAAATAAACATAGTTCCCTTAGATTTGAGCATTATAAAACTTCTTGAAAAATAGTCTTAGGTATTCCTTAACTCTATTTAACTCTTGCTCTTTGGGATCAATAGGAATGGGCACCAGAAGGTTAACCCAAGGATAAGTAAGGTATGAGATTGATAAATGAGATGAGGGTAATCCATTAATAGAAGAGATAAGCATAACAAGATGAACTTTTTGATGCTCATCTTGATCCCACATCGGCTCAAGACTTTGTAATCCCACAGTGTGGGAGAAGGAAATATCTATTTCAAAAACCTCAAGAATATGTCCCCTATCACCTGGTATATATTGAGCATTGGCTTGTAAATTATATATCTTTTCATTCAGGTATATGTTCTCCATAAGTGATGATATAAGAAATTGGGTCGGTAATAAATGACCTTCCATCATAGCTACTCTTAACCATTATAAAGTTTTAAAAAACTTACTACGGTAATAAAAGATAGATTAAACACATGATAAACAGAGGTTCGGCTCTAAAAGAGCCTACGTCCCCTTTTATTGACACATTCTCACTATATGTTTTTATTTTTACAAAGTTTTATTGCCTATATAGGCATACAAGAGATAGATAGATAGATAGATAGATAGATAGATAGATAGATAGATAGATAGATAGATAGATAGATAGATAGATAGATAGATAGATAGATAGATAGAGAGAGAGAGAGAGAGAGAGAGAGAGAGAGATAGATAGATAGATAGATAGATAGATAGATAGATAGATAGATAGATAGATAGATAGATAGATAGATAGATAGAGAGAGAGATAGAGAGAGAGAGAGAGAGAGAGAGAGAGAGAGAGAGAGAGAGAGAGAGACGGACATATGAATATACAGGCTTTATACTGAGCTCGATGCAGCCTGTAGAGCGGCCACGGACTGCAGTGGCTTAGATGATCAGGATGATTTGAGTGAGAATATAAATAGAGAAAGTAGGTAATGAGTTTGATAGAGCTTAGCTACCAAACATGTCCTGTCATACGAGTATGAAAGCAATTTTTTTTGTATAATTCAAGGGAATGGTTCATGTGCACAGGATACATGACATATGGATAAGTGATGCAAGGGTGGAATCCGTCTAGAAGTTGGATGTATGGAAAGTGCATGATATGCTGGTTAAGTCTACAGTAAGATATACATTGCTGTTGGAGGAGGTGTATATAGCCTAAAAGTGACAAGGCCATGCCATTTTTGGGTGCTGAAAGAAGGATGGTACCATTGCATGTCTGAGGCCCAGGTAGCGGCACCTATGTGGGTACCCTATAAAGCCTTAGTACCAATATAGGACATATAAATAAGTCCCAAAAATTCAGTGCCAAGAGGTAACGAGTTGGTTCCGCGGCTATATTTATTCCCATAGGTCGCGATGTCAAGCAACGTTGATCACGTTCTTCTTATTGGGGACGAGGATAGGTGGTGTGGTTAAAATTTTACGACGTTAAAACTTTTAGCTCCCTCATATATATATGATCAGAGGATGTGGCCTCATTATCTTCATAAATCCTTAGAGAGAATAATCCCCAGGCAATTTTCAGGCCATTTTCCTAAATGGTCTTGTGGTAGTTTTAGCCATACCTTATCCTTCACAAGCATTTTGCTTCCAATTCAGGTTGATAGTCTCGTTTATTCATTGATTTCTTCATCATAATCTATGTTTATTTTTATATTTGACTCAAAATACATTCTTATCCTTATTAATGTCCATTTATTACAATATTTTCAACTAATAAATGTGATATAACTATTATGGCTTTTCTACGATGCTTCATTTTTGCCCTAATTTTCTAAATATATACTAATATATCAACGTATCTCGATTTTAATTGATAATTGTTTAGGATTTGTTTTTGGATTTTTCTCTATATGATGGGAATTTTAGGATTGGGATGCTTCATTACTTTTAGGAATTGGAATTAATTTTGGGAATTATGCGATTTGAGTAAGTTTGGAACATATTTCAAGGCCTTGGGGAATTAAACAGGTGGGTAGATGCCCTATAAGGAATTTTTGTGGTTAGATTCTAGGTTTGGAACCCATTTTGGATTGATTTTTAGACAATAACGTGAATAGGTTCTTCAAGGAGTTCTTATCCAAAAACCCAGGATTTTGATGTTTTGATCATTAAAGGTCCAAAGGTGCAAATGCTTACCTGCTTATCCCTTAGCCATAGCCCATTTTTCTTTATGAACAACTGGCGACAACAAACAATATTAACTCATTTTCTCACGGATACTACTTGAAGTCCTGACTTCTTTTTTTAATTTTTTGAGCATTGACATCAACCTTTGCAAAATTTTCCTTTCTTTCTTTTCCTAGCCTTTGTATAATGTTATGACCACTTAAATGAGACAGACTTCAATTTATCTTTTATTTCGACCATGTTACCTGTGGCACTTTAACTACGAATCCCTTCTTCTTTCAGAGGTCCTTGTCATAGCCATATGCATTGGAATACCTGAAAATATCTAGAAGACTTCTATAAGAGGCACTTTGGCATTCCTCCTCCTGCGGTGTTACATATAAGAACTTTGAAGACTAGTCGACCTCGTAGGCTAAAGGATTTTCTATCTTATATTCAAGTAGATTATGATCCTCTGATGTCTTCTAACTCTTGGGATTGAGACGAGGCAACAGGGGGTATTCAAATGGAAGAGGACACTTTACCAACAACCTACTAACCCCTAAATCTAATGGATGTTGCGGTCCTTGTTATGATTATTGTAAAGGCAAGGAATACTAAGGCAGCGACTTCTAATTGTAGCCAAGAAAGGAGAAGGGAATCTGCGATCCTCCACTATCCTTGCACCATGGTGTGGTTGGCCTACTTGGACAAAGCTTGTGAGTTCCCAGAAGGAACGGTCTACACACTACCTTCTATGGAGTAAAGTTCATTCTACGTATATCCAAATAATGGGGTTTGGTTACCACTTCATGCCTTTCTCCTCGGACTGTGGATGCATATTATAGTGACTGTGAGAAAACTTTAAAGGTCATGAACTTAGACCCAACCCAATTTGACCCCAGTGTATGGAGGGTCATTTATACCTCCTTGGTTGTCTGAAAGAAGAATTTTGAAAGGGACATGACGATTGCAAAGTTCTTTTATTTTCATAGGTGAAAGGAGAACTCGGTAAAAGACACATACTATTTGTACATATGTCTATTGAGTGTCGATCGATATCTAATGAGGGGTAGGACTTCCAATGTTTAAAATCAGAAGGAGAAATTCATCTACATCTCTAGAGATAGCTAGGAGGTGCACCCATATGAGAGTGTGAGAGAGAAAGATAATAGACTACTGCGAACTTAGGAACTCAGTATGCATTAGCTTTTCAACATAAATATTCAACTACTGTAGCCTTGAATTATCTTCATTTATTATATTTGTAGTCTTTACTAATCTCCTAACATTTTTTGATGGACTGACACCTCCCTCAGAACAAAGGGAGATAATTGACTCCACGATCTCAATTAGAAATTCAATGAAGCACTTTCATGATATTGTAACTCTGTGGTGGAGTTATGAACCTACATATTGAACCTCCTATCAGGCTCCAATTTAAGCTATAAAAGGTAATTACTATTTCAAATATTTTTGTAGCCACCACTTTAACTTTATTGAATACTGATTATGTATATCCTTTTTAAAGTACCACTATGGAAAGGGTGACAATAATGGAGATTGATAGGGATCTATTGCTTTCTCAATTGGATAAGTTAGATAAGACTATCCATGGTCTAAATTAAGCTTCGTGAAAAATTACCAAGGAAAGAAAGAGGGCAGTTAAAGATGCTACCCTTCATGATGAAAAGGAGGTTGCTCCTCAAACTCAAAAGAATACAGCCCCTACTACTATCGCGACCATTGTGCCAGAAGTGAAGGTGGTATGTGAAGATCCTACATAATTTGTTGATAACTTTGGAGCCATCATGGCTATGATCGGTCTCACTTACTTCTTAGGGGGGATGACCATGGGCTTTTTATCCCCATACATGTCACTTCTTCTGGGTCCCCTCTGCGGACTCTTACAGTTGTTAAAGTCAACATGCCCACACTGGAGAGTAGGGAAAAAGAATCACTAAAGGCCATTTATGGGCACTTTTGAGGTAGCTTGACCCAAAATATCCTTGGGGAACAACTGCCACCGCGGTCTTAAGGATGAGAAGGGATGTAAAACCTTTGACCTGATCCTTCTTGTGAGCGATGATGCAGAATACCTAGAGGAATACTCCCCACACAGCCTTCTAAGGGTAAATTAAACTTTAATTATTTTCTTTCTGCGAAATTTGATATGCATTTATGATAACACTTCAAATTTTATTCTCTCAGGATGTAGAAGTTGTTATGGCCAAAAGTGCCAAATATGAAGGTTTATACACATTGTACAGGGCTATGAAGGATGGCCACATTTCTCTGTTAGAGGGTGTCAGGTCATCTTCTTTTGAAGCAAAAAAAAGTCTATTGAGGCTGCCCTTCAAGCCTAAAAAATGGATGTAAACAAAAATGTGAAGGCTATAGCCATGGCCAAAAATAAGGCTAAATAGAACTTCAAGTAGGTTTCAGAGGCACTGAAGGTTTCTAACGCCAAGAGTCTATAGGATGCAAGGAAGGTTGTAACCTTTGAAAAATAGTTCAACCATTTTGATAAGAAAAATCAAGACCTAGTACAAAGCCTTCCTGCAGACTTAAAAGATATTTATGATGGTTTGGTTATAGCCCTCCAACATAGGGATAAACCATGTTTCAGGCTTAAGGAAAGCAACTGAAGATGTTGTGGCTAGCTTTAAGACTTCCCCATATTTTTACATCCTCCAAATTAAGGCCTATATCCGTCGATATAAGGAAATGAGGCATAGTGTGGCCAAGAACTATCCAGAGGACAAAGATAACATTTATTCCTAAAGGTTCAATGATGCTGAGCACGTGCTATGTGTTGAGGAGCTAAAGGTTACAGTGGCGCTATCTAAAAGGCAAAGGACGAAAGTTGCGACGACTGAGGCTGAGGAGGAAACTAAAACTGCTGCAGAGGGAGATGAAGATGATGAAAAAGTGGATACAGCCTCTTAAACTTATAATATTTATTTTGAACTTGTAGTTTTTCTCTTCCATATATTTATTATAAACTCTGAACTTGTACTAAACAGCGTAGGTCCCCCACATCCTTTTCATCTTTTTTACAAATCTTTGATTTTGATTATAATTATTTAACTTTTACTATTTGTTGAATGCCTTTCATGTTTATTGGCATTATCTCCATCATTTAGGTTTTGTTCATATATTGTAAGTAGCATAGCAACTTAGATAAACCCTCTAAAGCTTTTAGGAATATGCTTGGCAGTAATTTGCCTGCTGCAAATGTTTTGAATTAGGAACAAAGCTGGGTATAACTTGCCTATCATAGTCGTTCGTGTCAATCTTTGCTTTAACTTAGAACTTTTGGATTCCTTCTATACTAGTTTTTAGTCATATTGACCCCTGGGAACAAAATTCCTTTGTTATGGCTATTAAGTCTCCAACTTGATCAGGCTATGGCCTTCTAGATTGAGTTGGACTCAATGCTTGGACTTCCTAACTTAGGGTATTTTCAAGCCTCCCCTAGATGGGTGTATTATCAAGACACGACTATTGGGTATTTTCACACCACCCATGGCAGGGTATCTATGAAGCCTCCCATGGATTTCTCGAAACATTTAGGGAATTATATGATCCCAAGTCTAAATAAGTGTATTTAAAGCTAACCCACGGCTAAAAAAGGGTATTATAAGGCAACCCGTGGCTAAACAAAACATTATACGCCAACCCATGGCTAAAAGCATATATTGTGATCCCCAAGGCTAAGAACGGGTATTATGAGCCTCCAAGGCTAAGATTAAGTATTATGAGACCCCAAGGCTATGATTGAGTATTATAAGCCCCCAAAGCTAATAATTTGTATTATGAGCCCCCAGTACTAGGATAGATATCATGTGCCATTTAAGGCCATCGCGCAAATAGGGATGTTATATGCAATTAAAGGCCACCACTCACTTTACTCCTGAGGTCATCTTCTCCCATTCACGCTAATCTTTAGGATGATCGTTTGTTAGATTATCTTTAGACCGATTAAGAAAAGAATCTTTTGCAAACACTTCAGAATTAAGGTGATTATTCAGCGTTAGAATATATATATAATTGTTCAAGAAATACAAAACATGTAAGCTTAAACTCAAATTCTTTGTCTACACAATCTTTAAAGTAAAAAATATTCCAAGGCAAAGATAGGTATGCAAATGGCTCGATGAGGGGTCGCATCGCCTTTGAACTGCAGTAGCATTCCCTACTTGATGATCCTTTCAATCTCGTTCTTCAAAGAAAAGCATCCATTTGTATTATGATCTTGATCTTGATGAAACCCACACCATCTTCTCTTGTCACTCTTATGAGGTGAGGATTTCATCTTCTCTAGCCAGCTGAGTATTTTCTTCTCCTTGATTCTCTAAAGGATGTATTTCAAACTAGAATTTAGTGGTGTGAAGTCCTTATAGGGATTTTCTACCTCTTGCTCTTCATACTTCCTCTTTATCTTCAAAGCCTTAGCTAAAACCTCATCTTCTGGGGCCACAACCTTCTGCATGGAGGTAAAGGCTGTAGACTCTAGAATTAGAATCATTTGCCTTAGGAGGTCAATCTGGACTTGAAGGGAGGCTTGGCATTCATATTAGCGGTTGATGCACCTCAAAAAGTATGCCACATCCTCTATCTTCTTGGTATCTGATCCATAACACCCTTTCACTACTTTTGGAATGTTAATATTTAAAAATTACTCTAATATGAACTGAAACATCGTGAGAAAAACCAAGATTTATAAGGAAAGCAAACTAAAAAGAGAAATCATGAAGATAGGGATATAGCCTTTGACAAAAAGGCCGCGGATTATCTAAAAAAATTCGACTATTTTGGCCTTTCAACGTATAATAGATGAGGTTGTGGCCTTTAGAACCAACAAGGATGCAACCATGTCCTATTCGAGAAGGACAATCCACCATAAGTTATGTGAAAAAATGCAGTTTGTGTTCGGAGATGGTTTCATCGAATTGGACAATTTGATGGGCTCTTTCCTTGGGGTGGAAAAGTTAGTATAAGCAACTATAACCTATATAAGACAGTTTATTGATCCTTAAGGCGATTGCTTTCTTAGTTTTTCTCCATTAAATAATTGGTTTTATTAATACATGTCCTAGCCTTCAGTCATTTAACCCGACTTACAAGGCATAAAACTTGTCCTGGGAGTTTCCAAGCGTTTTATGGCATCTTTAGTCCCATGTAAAGAAATTTTAATGATCTAAAATAAAAACATGCCAAAAATAGAAAGATTGACTATACTTCTACTTAGGGGATGCGCCCTACTAGAAGACATCATGCTAGGACAAATTCAGTAAGGTTTAGTGATGGGTTTCTCCCAAGAATTGACATAAAATTAAGATTCCACCCTAAGAACAGGATCTAAAAGGTCACACTAAAGAATTTATTTGCAAAATAGCCTAAGTTTTATAGCCAAACTCCAACCATATAGGAAATATAGGGTCATAAGCTACACAAAATTAGAGAAAGATGAAGAGGGATGCATCCATAATTATTAACCTTTGTAGGGACATTGCCTATTGAGCTTTTCAGTATAAACTAGGTACGGTACATTATTAGGGTAAGTGAGTATGTTCAAGAGCCATAAAGATTAGTCTTAAAATATAAATATTGGAAGAAAAATTCCCATAGGGGGTTTATATGTAAGATATGGGTCTAATAACCAAAATATCACTTATGGGATAATGTCCTGGAGGCCCCCATGGATCAAATAAGGCATTGTAGACCCGATTTAAGAGGAAATTTGGTATAACACCTCTTTTACCACATATGGCACCAAAATGATGATGTAAAAATTGGATCAATGATAAGTTTCCATGCCTTAAAGCTATTCTTA
This sequence comes from Sambucus nigra, assembly GCA_949130495.1. NCBI lineage: Eukaryota > Viridiplantae > Streptophyta > Magnoliopsida > Dipsacales > Adoxaceae > Sambucus > Sambucus nigra. The sequence continues at coordinate 107,198,173 of OX422207.1, read as the reverse complement.
ACCATCATAAAGTGTAAAAACATAATACAATAAGAAAAGAGAGATAAAACATAAGATATAGAGTGGTTCGGCTATAAACGAGCCTACGTCCATTTTTTCTGCCATATTCTCACTATATGTTTTCATTATTACAAAAATTGATTGGTAGAGAGAGAGGATGAATAAATAAATGTATACTCTCTGTGATGAGTTAGATGTGGCCTATAAATCAAGGGTATAGAGGCGTTTTGGATTACAGTGGCTCGGGTGATCAAGGTGAGCTCTTCGATAGAGAAAGTGGGTAGAGAGTTTAGTAGGGCTTCACTACCAAACATGTTCTACTATGTGAGAGGTGAACACTTCTATTATATAAGTTAAGGAAAGGGGTCACGTGCACATGACACGTGACATATGGATAACTGATGCAAGGTTGGAATACTTCTAAATGTTGTATAATTGGAAAGCGCATGTTAAGGTTTCTAAACCTGCTGTAAAATATTTGTTACTATTGGAAGAGGTGGTTGTGGCCTGGTAGAGACAAGGCCCTAGCCTCTTTTGGTATTGAAAGAAGGATGGTGTTACAGCCTATCTGAGCCCTAAGAAGTGACACTTATGTGGATGCCTTCTGTGGTCTTAGTACCATTATTGGTCATACCAATAAGGTATCTCTGGTAACACTGGTCGATTCTCTCCGAAGTGGATGATGAGGGTGTAGGACTCTGGGGTAAGTTGATAACAGATCTGAGCCAATAGAGAGTGAAACCAATTTAGGGTATGAGGTCTCACATGAGAGGGGGAGAAGATTATTATTTTTAATAAAATAATAATATTTTTGTATTTTAGAATATGGGAGAAAATATTTTTGGTATTTTTGAAGAAAGGAGGAAGGTAAATCCCCTATTATAGTTGTTATTATTATGTTTCACTTGTATTATGCTCTTCTTAAGGTTCAAATAAACTTTAATATAGGACCTGAGTCAAGTAAATGATGGGGTATGCAATGAAAGACACGGTTTAACTGGTTTCCAAACTCATGGACGGGTCCTATTTTAAAAACGTGCAAAATATCATAAAATTTGAGCAGTTAGACGACCGCAAATTTTGGTAGAGTTCCACATTGAAACCATCAAACTAGTTATGATTGTCCTAGGATAGATGCGTATATAAGGTTTATGCATAGGATGTTAGTGTAAGGGTTACCCATTTTCGCATGACTTCAACGATATAACTCCCACCTATAAGGGCAATCATTCAACAGTACGTATGGAAAAGCCATTTGATATCCCCCAGTGTGCGTGAATTGCCTCACGATATATGTCGAAGGTATATGGCTAATGGGAGGTACGAGTCATTTCTCTTAGGTTAATCACAGCCCGCAGAACCAAAAACCCATGAGAAAGTGACCCCTAATACGAGACAACATTTGTGTCAAAAATTAGTGCTCTTGTGATTTAGTGTGTAAAATGAATGAGTCTTAATTAATATCTTTGTGCAAACTTTTTTGTATGCTAAATGGAATGTGTACAACTACTAAGCATGAAGGGAATGTACACGAGCCATCCTAAAAAAGAGATAATAAGATTAAAATTGGATAAGTTGTAAAGATGTACACATATCATGAATCATGAAGCACATACAAGCCACGGTGATATGTACAATGTATAATTAACACGTAATTATGTGCAAGTGAAAGTAAAGTGGAAGTCTGTGCAAGTGATATGGGATATACACAAGTGATGTGAATCATATGAATAAGCATGTGAATATATAAAAGTGTGAGTGATCATGTGTATCTAGAAGGGACATAGACTAGGTGAATAATGTGAATAAGTGAAGTGAACATGTGGGGGTATATACAAGTGAAGAAAACATGAAGCATGTGATATAAAAGATGGCAATTACATATGATCATAAAATGAGCATGAAAAAACATAGATAGTGCGACATGATCATGGCATACATACAACACGTGATCATAATAATAATAATAATATAAAAGTGAAAATATATAATAATGTGGGGAAATAATAAGAGAATGATAAAAATGAGAATAAAGACCATTTAAAAATAGTGCCAAGTCCGCTAAAATATGATCCCCGTCGAAGTCGCCACTTTGATCAACCAAGTTCGGGTGCTCCCTGAGCACTTGCGTGAAGACGAGGTCAAGGATGAGAACTCCCTTTTAACCTCTCATGAGATGCTCGCAGGGCTACCATGGACATAAAATGATCGTTATCAAAGGGGTGAAAATATAGAATATGAAGTCGCCAACCAATTTTACTCAAACAATGCAAAAGATATAGCCGTCCTTAGATAAACGACATCAAAAGACTAACTAATACATACAAAACCAAATATATGATGGGTTCAGGAACTAAGTTAATGAATGGGAAGGTGTTAGGCAGCCATTTCGCACTTTCGGTCTCTCACGGGCTATAGAAATATTCTCATTTTTATCCTAAAACATGTATATTGCATGTGGTGGGAAAAGTATATATATGCTTCAAAAGTGTGTGGGAAGTGAAATCATCATGCCCGCATCATGGGAAATATGGGATCAAATTATTCAAAGGAGTATAACTAGAAAACAAGAAAAAAATATATACTATTGAAAATGTAATACTTGTGTCTGATGGGACTGCTAAAGGGTAATAAAATACATAAAGTATATATATACATGAAAATTGTACTATAAGGATGGAGAATAAAAGGTATAAAATGAAGAAAAAGAGGATTTGAATCGCAAAGAAAAACTAGGATGCCTACGTAGATGAAACTGGCATCAAAGTCCACGTAGTTAGAAAGAACACAAGGGTGGGGTATAATCCATAAATTTGAAACTAAAGATTTTTACTTTGATTTGTCAAGAAAAAGTGTACAAGTGGTATAATGTGTATCAATAAGACAAAACTTTAATTTTGGATTTATGGATTAACCCTCCTTTTGGGTTTTATAAAAATAAGTTTTATGAATATATATATATATATATATATATATATATACATATATATACATATATATATATATATATATATATATATATAATAAGTAGTGAGGGTGTTTTCACTGTTCAATAAGTTTATAACATATTTTGTGGTGAGAATGAATGCCAACAAGGCACGAAAGGGACGGTTGAAATAGATTTGGCAAACAATGGTGCACAACATTCGAAGGCATCTTTTAAAATATTTCAGTCTGCTACACGCTATCAGAAATATACACTGTATCAGAAATATTCATCTCGCCCAACACATTTCACATCTCAGACTTCAATTCAGACTCTCTCTCTCTACACGCGGACTCTCTCTTGAGCTCTGCAATAATATCACAACCCTTGAGATTGAGTTTTTTTGTCTACTCATTCTCTCCCTCTCCCTTCGCATTTCCCCCCTCCACCAATTCGCGCCACCCCATTTCTCCTCTCCGCATTTCCTCCTCCTTTAACTAACCCTATAGATCCATTCAAGACCCACTTGCAGTTCACTCCCAAATTCGAAACCCTCCCACTTGAGGCTCTTTGTTGTGGCTGTATACTTTTATTTATATTTATGTGTCTAAATTTTGCCACAATTGTAAGGTATGTATGGATCTATCTAATATGTCTCCCCCTCTCTCTGTCTCTATATCTCAAACCCTCAATAATGGCGTTTTCTCTCTCTCTGAAATCTGGGATGATTTGGGTGAGTAGGTAATATTTTTTTCATTGTTCTGTTCTCTCTCAACTTTGTGAAGTTTTTATATCTTTCTTTCTCATTCTGATGTATGATATCTTCAATCTTCATTATTCTGATCTCTCAAACCCTCAACAATGGCGTGTCTCTGATCTCTTCCATCAACCATGATATATTTTACGAATCTTGGTTTTTTTGGGATGTCGTGTTTTCATTTTGAATGTTTTATAGTTACAAATCATCAACCACCACATTTTTATTTTTGTTTGTTGTTTTAATTACAAAATAAAAGGTTATAGTTTTTTGTTACTGACTTTCTACATCTCAACTCAGCTTCCTCAAGCAACACGAAGCGAAGGGGACAAGACTCTGGCTATTAAGTGTCTTGGCAAGGGGCCTGTCAACTAAGGTAAAATTTCTCGCCTAAATTCTAAAACCCACCTTTCTCATATTTCACTCATGAGTCTCATGAATCCAACTACTGTTCAGGTATGACTCACATTAGATACTCTCACTCTCTCACCCAAGGGATGCAACATTTTCAATACTTCCAGATCGGGTAAAACTTTACATTTATTTTTTGAAGCCTACAGTTGTTAACATATATGAGATTTAAACCTTTGAAATCTCCTTTTTGGGATTTGAAGTTTCTTCATTCTCTTTTGTTCAAATCGTATATTTTTTTGCAGATCTGTTTTTGTTTGTTCATTTGGTGCATCCATTGAAAGTGAGTTTTTTGGGGGGACATGAAACTGAATTTAGTTTGGACATCAAATCGAGTTTACTTTTTGAACTTGGTCATGGGTAAGATCTGATATTTATTTTACGTGAAACTGATATTTCTTTACCTGAAACACAATTGTTTTTTTATGTTAAAAATTTTTTAATTAAAAATTCATTTTTATCATCTAAAAACAGCTTTTTCCTTCCAACTAAGTATATATGTACCTGTCGTTGTTGAATGGTTCATGTATTTATTGTTTTGAGATATTAGCCTATTATTTGTGTTGCTAAATTTTGTGTATGCGGTGATTTTTTTCCCAGGTACAATTTGTGGCATTTATTGCTATTGGGTAAGGGTTGATATGGAAGACAACGAGACAAGTAATTGAGGGTCAAGATCATTTCCCCTTCTCTAATCTCACACGACTGAATTTCGGTCCACTTGCCCACTTTATTGAGCACAAGGCTTAAGAAGAAAGGACGCTCTAGAGGTGTATTATGCCAGAGCACAAACCTCAAGAAAAAAGAACGGTCTCTCACTCCAAACGTCAAACTCATCTGATGTATCTATTTTCAACTATGGTTTTTCTATTTTCGTTTCAATGTGAAATTTGAGAATGGGGCTTTTGGCTTTCTTTGATGAATAGTGAGATTTCGGCTTTCTTTGAAGATGAGGCTTTCGTCTTTCTTTGAGAATGGGACTTTCAGCTTTCATTGAAGGATAATTGGACTTCTTTTTATTAGGCCTTCGACTTTCGATCTCACAACGACACCACGTATATTGCTTTCAAACACTCAATAATCAAATATGTTGGACTTCTTTCTTCCAGGTCAGCACACAAAATATGTCATATGAGAGCTGGGGGCATGTTGGTTTCATGAAATGGAAAGGAAGCTGGGTTTTGGGTTTTTCAGATCTGGGTTTTTGTAGACAGTACCATGGGTTTTGGGGGTAAAAAATATGTTTTTGTTTCTTATCATTTCGTTAGTTTTTGGTGTGTACAGTTTTGTATAGGCATTTGGTGTACTTAGGGAGCATTTTATTAATTATCTAGTGAGCATTTTATTCATCTTGGTGTATATTCTATCATAAGTGTGTTTTTATTGCTTGCATCCAAAGAGGATTTTTAGGCCATGTGCTTGATAAAATGCAAATAAGTGTTCATTACGGAAAGCTTTAAAAATTTCTGTAATGTGTGGGCTAGGACTGATTTGCGTAGTAGTTTTTTTTTTTTTTGCGTTTTCATCCGCTATTTTCCTCCCATTGGATATTTGACAAATAATTTTTTAAAAGTTTTCATTTTTCATCCTCACTCCTTTTTAGCAATTTAATTAGACCCCAATAAAAATAGGACCATAAGGAGTGGTTGATATGATTTAATTATTAATATTTTCGTAATGGGTGGTTTAGATGGTTTAGTTATCAATACTTTTCAAATGATTGAACTGGGTTCAAATGAATTAGAAAGAATAATAATTCATTATGCTTACTGGGGTTTGAAAAATATTTCTCTTTTTGTGGCGAGTTGACCACATGATGTGGAGAAGATGGAGGGGAGGGTTGTTGGTGAAATGTGGCGGTGTTGTATGATGGTTATAGAGTTGGAGTTTTGGTATGTGTACTTTGTTGTCAAAGTGGAAGCATGATCCGTGTGATAAAAAAATTTCATAGCATAATAAATTTTATGATAAAAATATTAGAATTATTTGATAACATTAATTTTTTATATGATAATAATGATATGTTTGATGGAATTAATAATAAAAATGTAAAAAATTGCTGTATAAAAAAGATTTTCTTTATCAAAAAAGCAATAAATTACTATATATGTTTTATAAATAAGGGCAATTTAGATAGTGTGTGAAAAAGTAACGGGTTTGTAACGTCGTTAAACATTACGAAAAATAGTCACAATAAAAAAGAAGTAAGAACACCAACAATTGAATTTTTAAAAAGCCTAAAGTCGACTATTTAATATAAAAATCAAATAAAACTTTTGTGTGTCTGTAATGCATTGCTTTATGTAATTTATGTTTATAATGTATTGCTTTATGTAATTTATGTTTTTTGGTTAGTAAATTGAAATGGTGCAAATGCACGCTTTAGAATCGAACATTATACGATCATGTGTATTTGTTGCCAATAACAAAATCAAAATAATGAGTGCTTTAGTTTTATTGTTGGAGTATTTTTTATTTTTTAAACTGGGTGGATAATTTTATAAATGGAGAAAATTCGGTCCAATTTTTATAAATTATCGTCGTATCTTTAAGGTGTATAGTCCTATAAACAAACGAGATGATGGACATTTTTTTAAATTACGCTTTGTTTTATTGGAGAACGAATTTGTAATAACCCGCACTTTTATGGCAAATTAAATTTAATAATTAAGTGCAAATTGGGAATTTAAGAAATTATCGTGAATCGTAATTTTTGAGGTTTTCAAGGATTTAATGATTTTCGATGGGTGTTATATTTACTTTTGGGATTAAGTAAAGGAACTGGAGTATTTTAATAATATGTCGCAGTTGGGTAAAGCGACAGATGATAATATTTTAATGGGAAAACCTGTATTGAGATGTAGTGGGTTAAATTAGTGAGTTGAGGTCAAGTGCCTCGGATGGAGATTTCGAGTGCGCGATGAGTCTCTCACTATTATTAGTTAAACAGTGAATAGACCTATAAACAAAGTAGATTATGATCATTTTTTTTAAAATTACATTTTATTTTGTTGGGAAGACAATTTTTTTCCTTTTACAATTACGTGCTTTGAAAATTTTCCCATTTTTGCGACTATCAGCGTGCCTTCAGGCACGGGAATACCCTAGTATATATATATATATATATATATATATATATAGAGAGAGAGAGAGAGAGATCAAAAGTGATTATATGTGATAAAGTAGAAACTAAATTCACAAATATGATAAGATTAGTAAAGTGTAAGAAATGACACTAAATGCACAAGCTTGAATAGATAAGATCTAGACCTTTAAAGAAAATTGGAATCTGATTTGGAGAGATAAGGGACAATTTTGATGGTTGATGTAATGGTAGTGGAAGGGTGAGGTAGGAGTGAGGAAATGGAATGATGGAGATAATGTTTAGAAAAGGATATTTTGGAAAGTTGGGCAACGATTTCAGCAAGAAGGCAAAGGTTCTAGACAAAATGAGTCCCGAATAATAAGGTCAAGGATTTTATAAATATGAAACTTTGAAGGATGGGGGTCTGTCGATCTAGATTGTCCTTGATATGACTATCGGCATATGTGACAAACTTGACTGCCGACTAAGGTACCCTCTGCCTATATCCATAGATGGGGGGGTGCCTATAAGTAGTCCAAAGGTGGATTATCCGAAAATACGAGCGTAAAATTAAAAAAAAAAGTAAGTCCGTTTCATGCACAAATGGGGCAATTATAAATAAAATTCAGATCTCCATAGAATTTCGTTAAGTTACTCTCGGGTTTGGGAGTTCACCAATTACAAATGGAGGTCGAAAACGTTCAATTACCTCTAGTTTAGGGTTTTTGGATTAAAAAGGCAGTCAAATGAAAACTGTAAGTCCGATTCAAGCATGGTATTAATCGTTGGAAAGTTGATTAAGAGACCTATAAAAGTTCATAAGAAATTATCATATCTGAGAGTGGACCAAAGTTAAACGGATCTCGAAAACATTCAGTGACCAATACAGTAAAAAAGATGTTAAATGCGAAACATACGTGAGATTTATGCATGGTATGGATAGTTGGGTAGTGGATTCGAATCCCTACAGATGTTTATTGAAATATGCTCAGGTCTTAGAGTTGACTAAAGTTAAAAGGATCTTAGAAAGCATCCCGTGATATCTAGTTTATAGTTGATAGGAGGAAAAGGGGTCTAAAGGCGAAAGGGGGTAGTTCTTGGACATATGGAGGTGTATAATGGTGTGACCACATAGACCCCATACTAGATGGATGGATTCACTTTTGACAATGAAGAATAACTTAAGTAAACACTTTTGGAGTATGCTATAAGCAACTAAGAGTTGTATAATAAGGAGGATGATTACACTGCGTAATTTGTGGGGCCATCCTTAAATATTGATCTATTAAGAAAATCCATGATGTATCATTTCCTCACTAAGAGATAGGTCATTACGATTGATGACCTTATGGAGAGGATCAAGAAGTATGCCAACGTTTAAGACTAATGATCGGAGTTGGCCAGGAAGGAGATTGATAAAAATAGTCTAAGAATGGGGAGAAAGAAGAATAGAATGAAGAAAGGAGTTGGGAAAAATATCTCGAGAAATATTTTAAAGACATTAACACGATTTTCTCCAATCTGAGGATATTGATTATTCAAATCACATCATTTTCACCTACGATAATTTTATCAGAGTAAGGACTCCCCACCATACCTTTCTCATAATCATTTTAAGGGTTAATAATTGGTATGTGGAAGAGCTACTAGTAAATCAGGAGAGTTCCTATGCGGTGATGTACCTCAACATGTAAAATGAGTATATTTTTCTAAAATGATACCTATATGAAGCCATTGTACCTTTGGTCAACTTTCCTAGGAATATGACTTAGCTTTTGGTGAAAGTTGTTTCTCTCCGTCTAAGGAGGAGGAATATCTTATCTTATTATGTTCCTTGCGGTAAACATAAATGTAATGCCCCGTATTTTTGTGATAATTATTTTATGGGATTAATTAAATTAAATGCGTATTAATTGGAAATTAATCCGGGTTAAAATACTAGCGAGATGCGAGTTGGTATTTGATTATATGTGCATATATGATTATATATGAATTTTGAATTATGAAATTTGTCGTCAGATAGAAATACGGCAATTTGGAAATTTTGTTGAGACGCGTGTGACAGTCGCGTCATGGAATATAATTATGATAATTATAAAGGTGAAATTAAATTCTATTAACCGTATGGTCGTTTTGAGTGCGCCAACGCGTCTGGAAGGGTCGAGATAGTCAGAAAACACTAGCCGGGGGTTTAGTTTGGGTCCCGGGGTATTTTTAGGCCATACCGGCAACATATAGGGGTAGTTTGCTAATTTTGCATTTTTGAGAATTAAAAGTGACGAAAATTAGTAAATTATATCTGATGTGGATTTGACCCACTAAACCACTAACCAACCCATTTTTTAACCTAATAGGCTACGTATGGTATTAGAATTAGGTTTCTAATTTTTCCCAAAACAAACCCTAGCCACCATAGCCATTGGAGAAGAAAGCTTAGAGAGGGAGAGAAAGAGGAGAATTTTGCAGAGAGAGAGAGAGAACCTCATCAAATTGTCATCAAAATCATAGATTAAATCAAGGCAAGTGATTTTATTCCGTTTAATTCAGAGAATGTTTCTTCCATGTTAGATAATTCTAAGATTTACATTTGTTCTTGAAAGTTAATGAAAGACCCATGAGTTTGGAATTACAATACTATATTTTGAGGAAAGGATTGCATGTAGAATCATATTTAGAGGACTAATCTGATGTTGATATATCTTGCAAGAAACAAAAACGGATTTAATTGGATAAATTAAAGACTTTCAATTTTAGGGTTTATGTTCTTGGAAAATAATTGGGGAAAAGTGTAGAGACTTGTGATTTAATGATGATTAGGACGAATTAATCCTTTAAAACACGTTGGTATGTGATTATAATAGGTTTAGGATTGATTAGAGACCTTAAAACATTGTTGGGACGAATTTTAGAGAATAATTGAAGAGTAGAAATCGGTGAAAAACGAAAGTAGAAATTTCTGGGCTTGAATCTGGCCACTCGTTAGAAGACCTACCCAGGTCATTCGAACGAGCTCGTTTGAACGAGCTTCTAACGAGTTGACAGTCTGGGTTCTAACGAGAGGGATGTTCGTTCGAAGAATTTCGTTCGAACGAGATCTCGTTAGAAGACCCAGTTCGTTCGAACGAACTCTCGTTCGAACAGCCTCGTTCGAACGAGACTTCGAACGAGTTGACAATTTAGGCTTTTTAGCCTGTTTTGATCCCGAGTACCCCGTAACCTTGTGTATAGGTAGAGATAGCCTTCCCTTGATGAGTAATTGATATATTTGGGATGTTTGGGATATAATGAGGAGTCAAACCTAGTAGTGTAGTTTGAACCTAAAGGAAAATGTGAAGTAGGACGTGAGTGTCTATTACGATGTGAGCTATTGACGGCCTAATTAATTATATTAACCAGAAACATATAAATGGTGTAGTATTATATGTCCGTACGAGAAGAGATATGTACCAATATATTATGGTGATTACTAAGACGTGTGCATACTTAGTATATGTATTGATTTTATGTGTATGACATACCTACCATACTTGCTATCACGGGAGGTTTGCGTTCGCTTAGGGCCCTCTAATCCTTGTGTTGCCCGGATTTAGACTGGTTACCTCGATGAACATAGGTCAGAGAAGGACTTATTGGGATGTTAATAAGTCTGCTGATCGTGGGAACGCAGGTATGTGCGTGACCCATGTGATGTGACTGTGCTCGCCTCCATTATTTGTGATGTTGTTATCTGTGAACTATTCCTGAGAGATTCGGAATACGTAATCCTTATGTACGTGACGTACCAGGATGGATAGCACAGTATGTGTGCACCGCAGCTAGTTGTCGGGGTGCTTGTATTGTATTGTATATTTATGACGTGATTAATATACACTTAATTAATGGGAACCTTCATGTTGTATTGTGAACATAATTATGGTAATGTAGTGAGAGAACATAACGGGTTAACTGATAGTGAATTATATTACTTATTGAGAAGCTGAGATTTAGTGAAGCCCTCTATTTATTTGTCAACACTAGAATGTAATATGGGGATCGAGTAGTATGGGGTAGAACTTATTACGGGTTGATTAGATGTGTATGTCATGTAGATGGGTACGGTACGTTAGGAGTGCACATGTAGTCGAGAGGTGAGAATTTCATGTGAGTGCACGTCCTAACATGTACTTTGCATTTAGTGTTTTAATGTTATTAAAACACTTGTTGTTTTCAAAATGTGTTACACTTTCGGGCTCTGACCCATTTGCTTTCAAATCTATTTTCGTAAAAACCATTTTAGGTGCCTAGCCACAAGGACACCATTCATAGGATTCTCATTCAGGTGACGAGCTGTAGCTGTTTGTGGAAGTTAGAGGACTTTTCTTGTAGACGCTTCATCGATCTTGACTCGATATTTATCAGTTATCAGTTGTAGGGCATGTCGCCCATTTATTTTAGAGACTTTGCATTTATTTCAGTTATTCAGACTTTTGGCATGTAATTATTCAGGATTCAGACTTGTAGTATTATTTCCTTTTGTTGGGATTGTTGCGAGGAGTTTTCCTCCGGATTTCTTATTATTATTGTTGGTTATTTCATTACTTCGTATGGTGAATGGATTATGTTGATTCTTCCATTATTCTTTTATTGCATGTTAATCAGACTTAACTTAAAATTTGGCACTTACTTTTTAAATACTAGGTGGTTAGTAATTTTTAAAATGTTTTCGACAGTGATGCTATTAACTGGACAAACTTGGCATTTTGAATTAATTTAATAAAGGAGTAGCTACCCGGTATTTAATTAGTCGGGGTGTCACAGGTGGTATCAGAGCAAACGAGATCTCATTCGAACAGCCTCGTTCGAATGAGACTTCGAACGAGTTGACAGTTTAGGCTTTTTAGCCTGTTTTGATCCCGAGTACCCCGTAACCTTGTGTATAGGTAGAGATAGCCTTCCCTTGATGAGTAATTGATATATTTGGGATGTTTGGGATATAATGAGGAGTCAAACCTAGTAGTGTAGTTTGAACCTAAAGGAAAATGTGAAGTAGGACGTGAGTGTCTATTACGATGTGAGCTATTGACGGCCTAATTAATTATATTAACCGGAAACATATAAATGGTTTAGTATTATATGTCCGTACGAGAAGAGATATGTACCGATATATTATGGTGATTACTAAGACGTGTGCATAATTAGTATATGTATTGATTTTATGTGTATGACATACCTACCATACTTGCTATCACGGGAGGTTTGCGTTCGCTTAGGGCCCTCTAATCCTTGTGTTGCCCGGATTTAGACTGGTTACCTCGATGAACATAGGTCAGAGAAGGACTTATTGGGATGTTAATAAGTCTGCTGATCGTGGGAACGTAGGTATGTGCTTGATCCATGTGATGTGACTGTGTTCGCCTACATTATTTGTGATGTTGTTATCTGTGAACTATTCCTGAGAGATTCGAAATATGTAATCCTTATGTAGGTGATGTACCGGGATGGATAGAAGAGTATGTGTGCACCGCAGCTAGTTCTCGGGGTGCTTGTATTGTATTGTATTGTATATTTATGACGTGAATAATATACACTTAATTAATGAGAACCTTCATGTTGTATTGTGAACATAATTATGGTAATGTAGTGAGAGAACATAACGGGTTAACTGATAGTGAATTATATTACTTATTGAGAAGCTGAGATTTAGTGAAGCCCTCTATTTATTTGTCAACACTAGAATGTAATATGGGGATCGAGTAGTAAGGGGTAGAACTTATTACGGTTTGGTTAGATGTGTATGTCATGTAGATGGGTACGGTACGTTAGGAGTGCACATGTAGTCGAGAGGTGAGAATTTCATGTGAGTGCACGTCCTAACATGTACTTTGCATTTAATGTTTTAATGTTATTAAAACACTTGCTGTTTTCAAAATGTGTTCCACTTTCGGGCTCTGACCCGTTTGCTTTCAAATCTATTTTTGTAAAAACCATTTTAGGTGCCCAGCCACAAGGACACCATGCATAGGATTCTCATTCAGGTGACAAGCTGTAGCTGTTTGTGGAAGTTACAGGACTTTGTTTGTAGACGCTTCATCGATCTTGACTCGATATTTATCAGTTATCAGTTGTAGGGCAAGTCGCTCATTTCTTTTAGAGACTTTGCATTTATTTCAGTTATTCAGACTTTTGGCATGTAATTATTCAGGATTCAGACTTGTAGTATTATTTCCTTTTGTTGGGATTGTTGCGAGGAGTTTTCCTCCGGATTTCTTATTATTATTGTTGGTTATTTCATTACTTCGTATGGTGAATGGATTATGTTGATTCTTCCATTATTCTTTTATTGCATGTTAATCAGACTTAACTTAAAATTTGGCACTTACTTTTTAAATACTAGGTGGTTAGTAATTTTTAAAATGTTTTCGACAGTGATGCTATTAACTGGACCAACTTGGCATTTTGAATTAATTTAATAAAGGAGTAGCTACCCGGTATTTAATTAGTCGGGGTGTCAGAGGTGGTATCAGAGCATCAGGTTCTAGTGTCCTTTAGGATCTGACGGCTTATTATGTATCTGCTGAGCTTTCTTTGATATAGAGCCCTATATTTTAGGACTGTTCTATTCTCTTGTATGTGCTACGTTCTTCAGCTATTTTAAGTTTATAACTGTGAACTTATAAACTTCATTCCGATTTCAGATGCCTCCACGACGTGCACAAAGGGTTCTCAGGGATGCGACGCCAGAACCATAGCCCGCACCAGTTCAGGGCACGATTAATGCCGCCGAGGTTGCAGCCATTGTGGCTCAGGCGGTAAATGCCGCACTAGCTGTAGTTCAGCAGGCACCACCTCAGGCGCCGATAGTCGCGCCAGTTCAGGCTCATGCATTCCCGTCTGCTTGGGAACGTTTACATGATGCTTTTCAGAAAGCACACACTCCGGAGTTCACAGGTAGCTCCGATGTGGTAGTTTCAAGTCAGTGGAGGAAGGATATACAACGGCAATTGAGGATGTATGAGTGCACAGATGTCCAGAAGCAGATACTAGCTACTTTTAAGCTGGTGGGGTCAGCATTGTAGTGGTGGGAGTCTATTACCACCGTAGAGGAGAGGGATACTCTCACTATTCAGGACTTTTGGGTGCGGTTCAATCGCAAGTACTTTCCGTCAGCTGTTCACACGGAAATGAGGAGGAAACTGATGAATCTGAAGCAAGAGGGTAAGACCGTGGTCGAGTATGAGGCCGAGTTCACGAATCTGTTGAATATCGTTCCGGATGAGATACCGATAGAAAAGAAGAAGATTGAGAAATTCACCAACGGGTTGACATGGAGGATCCGTCAGCATCTGTTAGGGAACCTTTCGTTGGCCACTTATTCTGATGTGGTTAACGCTGCTTTGTTACACTGCCAGGATCACCGCTTTCATATGGCTAACGGCAAGAGGTCAGGAGAGTCCAGCCATCAGGGCAGGACTGGGGGAAATGGTGCCAGTGGGGCACAATCTGTTCAGGGGCAGAGGCAGGGTGATCAGGGTACCCAGCAGGGGGATCACAAGAGGTTCAGGTTCGGAAATTTCAGGCACGGACAGGGAGGTTTCCGACAGGGACATCAGGGTCCAAACGGCCATCAACACCAGCAGGGTCAGAATGGTCAGCATCAGTTTCAGCAGGGCCAATGGAGGAATGGTAACAGCCACCAGGGCCGGGGGCAGCAGGGACCGAGAGGAGGGAACTTTCCGGGGAAGTGTTTTGTTTGTGGCAAGACTGGCCATAAACGCCAGGACTATCCTGATAGGGGCAGGGCCCAGCAGCAGCAGCAGGGTGCTCGACATGAGCCACAAAGGCCACTTTTTCCACCAGCCCTCCCAGCCCAAGCCCAGGTGCCAGCTCTTCCAGCCATTCCAGCAGTTCCTGTGCAGCAGGGACAATTACAGTATGGACGTGTCTATAACGTCCACCAGGCAGCAGCTCCGCAGGCACCACTCGCGATTGAGGGTATGTTTCCTATCCATGGTACTATGGGTCGGGTTTTGTTTGATACGGGGGCAACGCATTGCTTTATAGCTACACATTTTGTGAAAGCCTTAGGGTTGTTAGCTACGGCAGAGAGCATAGTGACGTGTGTAGACTCACCATTGGGGAGTGGGTCACTTATTTTCTTTATATGCCGGGGAGTAGGGGTAGAGATTGGTAGTCTGGTATTACCTGCAGATCTGTTAGTATTAGATATGCATGTTCACGATGTGATTATCGGTATGGATTGGCTCGCTGATTATAGAGCCGTGATTGATTGCTTCGGTGGGAGCATTGTTTTTTCCATTCCGGGGCAAGAGATGTTTGTAGTGGCGATGCCTCGTCCAGAGGGAGGCTCGACCGCTCATTTGTATTACGTAGAGGAGGATACCTCTAAGGAGGTTGTGATTCCTTTAGATTTGATCCCAGTTGTCAGGGAGTATTCTAATGTGTTTCAGGAGATACTAGGCCTACCCCCAGTCGAGAGATAGACTTTGTTATAGACTTATTGCCAGATACGAGACCTATAGCACTCGCACCGTACCGTATGGCTCCAGCTGAGATGAGGGAGTTACGGGATCAGATTGAACAGTTGTTGGGTCAGGGGTTTATACGGAGGAGTACTTCACCGTGGGGTGCCCCTGTGTTGTTCGTGAAGAAGAGAGATGGTTCACTGAGATTGTGTGTGGACTACCGAGAGTTGAATAAGGTCACGATACGTAATAAGTATCCGTTGCCTCGAATCGATGACTTATTCGACCAGTTGAGAGGATCTTCTTTCTTCTCAAAGATTGATTTGAGATCGGGATACCATCAGTTGCGAATCAGGGAGGAGGATGTCTCGAAGACTGCGTTCTTGTCGAGATATGGTTCTTACGAATTTCGGGTTATGCCTTTTGGTTTAACCAACGCTCCAGCAGTGTTTATGGACTTGATGAATAGAGTGTTCAGAAATTTCCTAGATCAGTTTGTCATTATCTTCATAGATGATATTCTGGTTTACTCCCAGACAGAGGAGGAGCACGCCGAGCATTTGAGGCAAGTTTTGCAGACACTTCGTCAGAACGAGTTGTATGCAAAGTATGAGAAATGCGGGTTTTGGCTGAAGGAGGTCCAGTTTTTAGGACATATTATCTCCGACCTTGGAATATCTGTTGATCCGGGGAAGGTATCTGCGGTGAGGGAGTGGGGACAGCCCACGACACCAACGGAGATCCGTAGTTTCTTGGGTCTAGCAGGATACTACAGGAGGTTCATTCGGGGATTTTTGAAGATAGCAGGTCCTTTGACACATCTAACTCGTAAGGGTGTGCCATTCATCTGGAGTGATGCCTGTCAGTTGGCATTCGATGAATTGAAGGATAAGTTGACCTCAGCACCTGTGTTAGCGTTGCCGAGACCGGGAGTTGAGTATTTAGGTTACATCGATGCATCCTTGCAAGGACTTGGAGGTGTATTGCAGCAGGAGAGTCAGGCCATAGCTTATGCTTCCCGTAAGCTAAAGCCTCACGAGAAGAATTACCCCACTCATGACTTGGAGTTGGCGGCAGTTGTATTTGCCCTTCGGATATGGAGACATTACCTTTTGGGGGAAAAGTTTCGATTGTTCACAGACCACAAGTCCCTACAGTACCTATTCACGCATAAGGAGTTGAATATGCGGCAGCGAAGGTGGCTTGAGTTTGTGAAGGACTATCAGTTTGATATCCAGTATCACCCGAGGAAGGCTAACGTGGTAGCAGACGCGTTGAGCCGTAGGCCAGCAGATAAAGTGGCAGAGGTGTGGAAGGCCAAATGGAAAGAATTGGGACACCAAGATGCAGTGGCCCGATCATTCATGTCGGTAATGACTGTTACGCCGCAGATTGTGACGAGAGTGGTAAAGGCACAAGCAAATGACTCGTTCTGTCAGGAGAAGATAGTTCGATTATTAGCAGAGGTAGCCGAGTCCTATACCGTTAGCTCAGACGGGGGATTACGCTTCAATGGCAGATTGGTAGTTCCGGAAGGGGAGGAATTGCGGCACGAGGTGATGGAAGAGTCGCACGGCTCACGGTTCGCGGTACATCCCGGTGGGGACAAAATGTAGTAAGACATGAGACGACAGTATTGGTGGAACGGGATGAAGAGAGATATTGCCGAGTTTGTCTCTAAATGCGCCACTTGTCAGCTAGTAAAAGTGGATCATCAGAGACCGGCAGGACTGCTACAGCCGTTGGAGGTCCCGATGTGGATGTGGGAGAGCATATCCATGGACTTTATCACGGGATTGCCTACGTCACAGAGAGGTCACGACTCCATTTGGGTGATTGTGGACAGGTTGACCAAAGTCGCTCATTTTCTACCCGTAAGGACAGACTACACTGCGGGACAGTATGCCCAGCTCTTTATTTCAGAGATAGTGAGACTTCATGGTGTGCCCTTAAATATCGTGTCTGACCGAGACAAGATATTTGTTTCACAATTTTGGGAGAGTTTTCAGGAGGCCATGGGCACGGAATTGTGGTTGAGTACGGCGTATCACCCGCAGACCGATGGGAAAATCGAGCGTACAAACCAGATGTTGGAGGACATGCTACGTATGAGTATCATTGATTTTGGGGGTGGATGGGAGCAGTATCTTCCACTGGTGGAGTTTGCTTACAACAACTCCTACCAGTTCACCATTGGCATGGCTCCATTTGAGGCGTTGTACGGTAGACCTTGTCGTTCCCCAGAATGTTGGTTGGAGGTGGGGGACAACAAACTTCTTGGGCCGGAAGTGATTCAAAATACTTCGGCAAGGATAGAATTGATTCGGAGTCGCATTCGGGTAGCTCAGGATCGGCAGAAGAGCTATGCTGATGCAAAGAAGTTCTTCAGAGAGTTTCAAGTGGGGGACCAGGTTTTGCTAAGAGTATCTCCTATGAAGGGGATTATGCGTTTTGGGAAGAAAGGGAAGTTGGCACCGAGATATGTGGGACCATTTCCTATTATTGAGCGGATTGGACCGGTGGCGTATAGGCTTGGATTACCGGAGCATTTACATCGGATTCACGATGTGTTTCATATTTCCTCGCTAAGGAAATATCTTAGAGACGATTTGGCTCATTCTCACATCGCTTTGGAGGACATCGATCTCTAGCCTGATAGCTCCTACGAGGAGGGGCCGATTGCTATTTTGGACCGAAGTGAGCGGAAACTGCGGTCAAAGATCGTTTCGTTAGTGCGTGTTCAGTGGCGACATCATAATGTCGAGGAGTCCACAAGGGAGCGCAAGGATGAGATGCGCGAACGTTATCCAGAGTTGTTCTTACCAGGTACTTTCTAGTTCCGAATTTCGGGACGAAATTCAGTTATTAGGGGGGAAGTATGTAATACCCCGTATTTTTGTGATAATTATTTATGGGATTAATTAAATTAAATGCGTATTAATTGGAAATTAATCCGGGTTAAAATACTAGCGAGATGCGAGTTGGTATTTGATTATATGTGCATATATGATTATATATGAATTTTGAATTATGAAATTTGTCATGAGATAGAAATACGACAATTTGGAAATTTTGTTGAGACGCGTGTGACAGTCGTGTCATGGAATATAATTATGATAATTATAAATGTGAAATTAAATTATATTAACCGTATGGTCGTTTTGAGTGTGCCAACGCGTCCGGAAGGGTCGAGATAGTCAGAAAACACTAGCCGGGGGTTTAGTTTGGGTCCCGGGGTATTTTTAGGCCATACCGGCAACATATAAGGGTAGTTTGCTAATTTTGCATTTTTGAGAATTAAAAGTGACGAAAATTAGTAAATTATATCTGATGATGGATTTGACCCACTAAACCACTAACCAACCCATTTTTTAACCTAATAGGCTACGTAGGGTATTAGAATTAGGTTTCTAATTTTTCCCAAAATAAACCCTAGCCACCATAGCCATTGGAGAAGAAAGCTTAGAGAGGGAGAGAAAGAGGAGAATTTTGCAGAGAGAGAGAGAGAGAGAACCTCATCAAATCGTCATCAAAATCAGAGATTAAATAAAGGCAAGTGATTTTATTCCGTTTAATTCAGAGAATGTTTCTTCCATGTTAGATAATTATAAGATTTACATTTGTTCTTGAAAGTTAATGAAAAACCCATGAGTTTGGAATTACAATACTATATTTTGAGGAAAGGATTGCATGTAGAATCGTATTTAAAGGACTAATCTGATGTTGATATATCTTGCAAGAAACAAAAACGGATTTAATTGGATAAATTAATGACTTTCAATTTTTGGGTTTATGTTCTTGGAAAATAATTGGGGAAAAGTGTAGATACTTGTGATTTAATGATGATTAGGACGAATTAATCCTTTAAAACACGTTGGTATGTGATTATAATAGGTTTAGGATTGATTAGAGACCTTAAAACATTGTTGGGACGAATTTTAGAGAATAATTGAAGAGTAGAAATTGGTGAAAAACAAAAGTAGAAATTTCTGGGCTTGAATCTGGCCACTCCTTAGAAGACCTACCCAGGTCGTTCGAACGATCTCGTTCGAACGAGCTTCTAACAAGTTGACGGTGTGGGTTCTAACGAGAGGGATGTTCATTCGAAGAATTTCGTTCGAACGAGATCTCGTTAGAAGACCCGGTTCGTTCGAACGAACTCTCGTTCGAACAGCCTCGTTCGAACAAGGCTTCGAACGAGTTGACAGTTTAGGCTTTTTAGCCTGTTTTGATCCCGAGTACCCCGTAACCTTGTGTATAGGTAGAGATAGCCTTCCCTTGATGAGTAATTGATATATTTGGGATGTTTGGGATATAATGAGGAGTCAAAC
The DNA here is from genome assembly GCA_949130495.1 of Sambucus nigra. Taxonomy (NCBI): domain Eukaryota; kingdom Viridiplantae; phylum Streptophyta; class Magnoliopsida; order Dipsacales; family Adoxaceae; genus Sambucus; species Sambucus nigra. The sequence goes on along the minus strand of OX422207.1, from coordinate 107,178,201 downwards.
CTAGTAGTGTAGTTTGAACCTAAAGGAAAATGTGAAGTAGGACGTGAGTGTCTATTACGATGTGAGCTATTGACGGCCTAATTAATTATATTAACCGGAAACATATAAATGGTGTAGTATTATATGTCCGTACGAGAATAGATATATACCAATATATTATGGTGATTACTAAGACGTGTGCATACTTAGTATATGTATTGATTTTATGTGTATGACATACCTACCATACTTGCTATCATGGGAGGTTTGCGTTCGCTTAGGGCCCTCTAATCCTTGTGTTGCCCGGATTTAGACTGGTTACCTCGATGAACATAGGTCAGAGAAGGACTTATTGGGATGTTAATAAGTCTGCTGATCGTGGGAACGCAGGTATGTGCGTGACCCATGTGATGTGACTGTGTTCGCCTCCATTATTTGTGATGTTGTTATCTGTGAACTATTCCTGAGAGATTCGGAATATGTAATCATTATGTACGTGATGTACCGGGATGGATAGCAGAGTATGTGTGCATCGCAGCTAGTTGTCGGGGTGCTTGTATTGTATTGTATTGTATATTTATGACGTGAATAATATACACTTAATTAATGGGAACCTTCATGTTGTATTATGAACATAATTATGGTAATGTAGTGAGAGAACATAACAGGTTTACTGATAGTGAATTATATTACTTATTGAGAAGCTGAGATTTAGTGAATCCCTCTATTTATTTGTCAACACTAGAATGTAATATGGGGATCGAGTAGTAAGGGGTAGAACTTATTACGGTTTGGTTAGATGTGTATGTCATGTAGATGGGTACGGTACGTTAGGAGTGCACATGTAGTCGAGAGGTGAGAATTTCATGTGAGTGCACGTCCTAACATGTACTTTGCATTTAATGTTTTATTGTTATTAAAACACTTGCTGTTTTCAAAACGTGTTCCACTTTCGGGCTCTGACCCATTTGCTTCAAATCTATTTTTGTAAAAACGATTTTAGGTGCCCAGCCACAAGGACACCATGCATAGGATTCTCATTAAGGTGACGAGCTGTAGCTGTTTGTGGAAGTTACAGGACTTTTCTTGTAGACGCTTCATCGATCTTGACTCAATGTTTATCAGTTATCAGTTGTAGGGCATGTCGCCCATTTCTTTTAGAGACTTTGCATTTATTTCAGTTATTCAGACTTTTGGCATGTAATTATTCAGGATTCAGACTTGTAGTATTATTTTCTTTTGTTGGGATTGTTGCGAGGAGTTTTCCTCCGGATTTCTTATTATTATTGTTGGTTATTTCATTACTTCATATGGTGAATGGATTATGTTGATTCTTCCATTATTCTTTTATTGCATGTTAATCAGACTTAACTTCAAATTTGGCACTTACTTTTTAAATACTAGGTGGTTAGTAATTTTTAAAATGTTTTCGATAGTGATGCTATTAACTAGACCAACTTGGCATTTTGAATTAATTTAATAAAGGAGTAGCTACCCGGTATTTAATTAGTCGGGGTGTCATAATAAATTCCTTATATAATGTTATACTTAACAAGGGTGGTTGTATGCCATGAGGGCATTGACATCAAACTAACCCCAGAGGTTAAAATTCATCACTAACAAGAGGGTCATACAGATCCAAGGGAACTAAGTCTTATCTCGTAAGTGTTTCTTAACTATCATCCGACCAAAATAAAAGAAGAAAAAGAAAAAAGTTGTGTAGCCAGTGGAGGGCTCCGTACCCTCCAAGTAGTAACTGAAGTATGGGTTGCCCGATGTTGAGGAAATCAAGTTTTCCACTGTTGATAGGGTTGTGGATCCTCTTGATGAGGTGGTCTTTGATGACGAATATCTTGAAATGAATTTCTTGCTCGATAACTCACTCACTAACAAGGAGTAGGAAGACCTTGTTCTTTTCTTTAAAAGCAATCGGGACATTTTTTGTTGGAAACTATATGACATCCCAGGAACAAATTCAGTGGTAATGTGTCATTATATCCACATGGATCTGTTACATCCAGTGAGAAAGCCAAAGTTGTCGAAGAAGAAGTGGGGAAATTTTTTGAGGGGGGTCTATAAAAGAAGTTCAATTCCATAAGTGGCTATCAAACCCAGTGGCCGTGAACGAAACTAACGGGAAGTGGATAGCTTACATAGACTTCATCAATATGAATTGAGAATGTTCAAAGTATAGATTTCCTTTGTCCATGATAGACCAGTTGGTTGATACGAATGCCAACCATGAACGAAATGAAACCCCCGAGAACTGTGAGCGAGGTGCAAAATATAAAAGTTATGCTTACCACTATTAATCGGTTCATATTAAGATCTTAGAGTAATTTTCGAACTTTCTTCCAATAACTAAGAATAGAATGGAAAGAAATATGGAATGACAAATGCACTTGGTCACTTGAAGAGATAAATAAGTATTTGAGATGATCACTTATGCTGGCCATTCCTAATAATGAGGCACCCTTGCACTTTTATCTGGTGATATCGAGTAACACAGTTAGTTTGACTATGGTTTGTGATCAGAATGGGATCCAGGATCCTATTTATTATACAAGTAAAACCTTGATCGACTCTGAGAAGAGATATCTCCCATTGGATAATCTTTTATACACTATAGTAATAGCCTTTTGAAAGTTGAAACATTAATTTGGGGCACACACTATCATTATTCTGATCTCCTATCCTCTGAAGGATGCTCAAGAAGGTTAATTGTCTGGGCGGATGTCCAAGTGATCTATGGAACTTTCGAGGTTTGACATCCAGTTTCATCCTAGCACCTCACCCATGGGTAATGTCCTAGCAAACTTCATCGCATAGTTTTTCAATGATCGGGAACCAGTGACACGAGCCCTGAAAATAAAGAATTTATCCAAAAACCGATCAAATATGAACACTTTATATTGTTGGATCCTCATATTCCAAGGGTGTGATGGTGTCGTTAGAGAAAACTATTCTTAAGTCGACAATTCTCTCAAGAATGAAGCCTCCTACAATGTGGCTGAATATGAGGTACTGATCGGTGGATAAAAGAAGGCACTCTCCTTAATAACACATCACCTTGAAGTATTTTGTGACTCAAGGATGGTATTAAATCAAATATAAGGAGACTAGAATGCTATGGATGAATGCATGATTGCATACCTTAAATAGGATCAACATTAGTTCGCCTAATTAAGGCATGTACAAGTGCGATAGTTCCCAAAGGGGAACAACAATCATGCATATGCACTTGTCACACTTGATTCAATTTTTAAGAGAGATATAAAGTGAATGATCCAAGTAGATTACATTGATCGGTGAAGCATCAAGAAAAGAAAATATGCCAAACAATTGATACCAAAAATTATCCCCTTACATAGATAAATCAGATACGAACATGCGCCATCTAACATGGCAAGAATCCTAGTCATCAAGATATAGACATGCCGACCAACACATGGGAGGTCGACCAACATGAAAAATGCCGATCAACATGCAGAATACTGAACAATGTGTAGAATGACAACCAACAATAAGAAGACCAACCAACATAGTTAACAAAGTGCCAACAACCATGTACATTAAGAACTCCATGTACTGATTAAATGCCTAATTTATAAAGGCATTCCATCCTATTAAATTCAATCTCTTTACCTCCCAACGAGAATATAAATACATTGGAATCCCTTAACCAAGGGCAAGCCATTCAAAGTACGTAAGGCAAGACAAAATACAAGGCAATAAGAAACACAGTGGACGTAGGATTTCCCTTATAGCCGAACCACTTTAATAACCTTTTTTTATCTATTTTTTTACACATATTATCTGTGATTAAACAATTAGACCTAGTCTATTTTTTTACATCAACAGATTGGCATCGTCTGTCAGAAAGTATTTCTAAACGTTCTCACTTTCATTCACTTATGATAACTCAAAGATAACTGACATTCCTGAGTTCAGTGCCAGAAAAAATGGTAATACGCCTATTTCATCTGCTCCTTCAAGAAATAATGATTTGAGTGGAATCTTGGCTAGTCTTGCTAGATGATAGGACGCCATGCATTATATGGTTAGGAAATTGGACCAAACACTGAAAGTCGAATCTCCCACCTTGTCTATTTATAGAAACATGCCACTGTCGCCTCTAAGAACTAGCAGGCATATCCACTCCAGGACTTCCAAAGACACGTCCTATCATCCCAGAGAAAGTTCTCCCCTTAAGACATAAGATCCTTGTAACGAGCAGTTTTGTCTCCTGAAAGTCTAAGTGCCTTAGAAAGGCTTAGCTGAGCATCTCCCTTTGATCGTCTGGGACCCATAGGTAATAAAAAATTTCACAGAGCATTGTCGAGGCATACTCAACGACCAACTGACCAACATAATACCACATCCTAATCTAGATCATGTGTCTGATGATCTATCTATGTCGAGTAGACCTCTCAGGAGGAGATCTCAACATAGATATTTGGTCAGAGCAGCCGAGCTACATCGCATAGATTTGATTCGAGTAATCATGGGTGGAAAGTCTCAATCGAGAGGTTGGAAGATAGGATAGGAGAAATAGTGAAGGCAAAGAACCCTTTGCAATGAAACTTTATGAAAGGGGCTCCTTTTACTCAAGCTATTGTGGATTTTCCATCTCCTTCGAAGTTCAAAGCTCCTGTTGTTACTCCCAAGTATGATGGAAAAACTGACCATGTTCTTAACATAAAATAATACTAAGCAGCAACAGACATTCACGTTGTCCCCGACGAGATGAGATGTAGGGCATTCTCAGGTACCATAATGGGTCCTGCCCAAGTATGGTACAATATCCTACGTCAGGGGAAAATTACTGATTTTAAATAACTGGTCGAGCTATTTATTGGTAATATAAGCTTCGAGGCCAAGACGGTAAAGAGAGTAGCTCACTTGCTAAACGTGAGACTGCGAGTAGGAGAAAACACCGGGGACTACATCACTCGCTTTAACAATGATAAGTTGGAGGTGATTAAATGTGAGGAGAAAACAACCATCACAACTATCACGATTGGATTACTTCTCCAGATGATCTAATACACTCTTGCCAAAGATACTCCCTAGACTATGACTAAATTAATTACCAAAGTAGCCAAGATATTGAAAGGCAAAAAATTAATGGGAATGAAGCAGAGCTCGGTCACAAAGACTAAGGTCAAAACTGAAAAGAAGGATTAAAAGGAGCATAAGGATCAGAAAGATTCAAAGAAAATGAAAATTAATGATAGGGTTAGGAAGTATAACAACTACAATCCATAAACGATGGGCATTCACCATGTTTTGGAGGAAATTAAGCATAACAAAGAGGCCAAAAAATTAAGAGCACCTATTGGGAAGTGGGACAAATCCAAATACTGTGAATTTCACAAGGACCACGGGAATATGATAGATCAATGTATTACTTCGGAAAATGAGATAAAAACCTTCATACGTCGAGTAAAAATGGACGAGTTTGTTGATCGGTAGGATGATAGAGGAGCTCAATGCAAATCAAAGTCTCCATGCAAGACCAGGGAAAAAATGAAAAAAAATTCTGAAGATGATCCCGATTTTCCCCAAAACCCAAGCAATCCAAATGTGAGGTATTTACACTTCGTTTTGGTTCCTTTGATTGTCAGATGATTATAGGTGGAGACTCTGGAGGTAGAGATCACACTTATGAGAGAAAATCTTACCTCAATGAGGTTTTAGCTTATTCTAACATCCGTAATATCAATATATCCGAGGAAAATAGGTCGATAATGGTGAATAAAGAAAAGTTGGTGACTGGATTTTCCAAAAACAACATGTCTGGAGTTATATACCCCCATGATGACCCTCTTCTAGTCAAATTCAAATATTAGGATAAAATCGTTTCTAGGGTATTGATTGACAATGGTAGCTCATCAGATATCATGTTTTATTCATGCTTTCAAAAGCTAAATTTAACGCTCAGTCAGATTGATTCGTACCACAGGCCCTTGATCGGTTCTTCTAATGTAAAAGTTTATCATTTAGGCACAATCAAGCTAAAATTATTACTCGATACCTGGACCACAAGTGGACAGAGAATATTCATTTCTTTCTGATGGATAAGAACGTGTAGTCAACCTAAAATGTCATCATGAGCAGAGTAGGGTTGAAGAATTTTAAAGTAGTTCCCTTAATAGTCCATCAGTGTTTGAAGTTCCTGACCAACTTCAAAGTAGGTTTGGTGAAAGGTGATAACAAAATTATCTCGATAATTTTATTACTCCTCTACCGAGCAAGATGATCTTAAGGAAATAAAGAAGAAGACCACGACTTACCAAGTGGACACTTTTGAGCCAAATAACGTATCTAAGGTTGAAACCTTAGTTCCAAGAGAGGAGATGGAGCTAGTAAAAGGCTAAATTATGGAAGCAATGGATAATATCATCTTAGATGATGACAAGACATAGTGAACTACACAGGTGGGTTCAACGCTAGACCATGTTCTTAAACAAGAGATAGTGATGTTCCCGAGACAAAGAAAGCACGTGTTCACTTGGATTCATGAGGATATGCCTAGGATTTATCATAATTTCCTCTACCATGAACTCAACGTTAACAAGGACATTAAGATGGTGAAACAATGTCGTGAGGTGTTCAACCCTAAGAAGAATCAGGCTATTTAGGAGGAAGTAGAGAAACTTTAAAAAGCTTCATTCATTAAAGATGTGAAATATCCATATTGGTTGGCCAACATTGTTACGCTCAAGGACAAAAATAATAAGTGGAGAATATGTGTAGACTTCACTGATTTGTATAAAGCTTGTCCAAAAGATCATTTTCCTTTACCCAGGATTGACCAAATTGTGGATGCTACGTCGGGACATGAGATATTGAGTTTTACGGATGCCTATTCTGGTTACAAGCAAACTAAAATGAAGCCTGGAGATAGGGAAAGTACTTTTTTCATCACCCCTCGAGGAACTTATTGTTATAATGTTATGACGTTTGGTTTGAAAATGTGACACCCCGACTAATTAAATACCGGGTAGCTACTCCTTTATTAAATTAATTCAAAATGCCAAGTTGGTCCAGTTAATAGCATCACTGTCGAAAACATTTTAATGATTACTAACCACCTAGTATTTAAAAAGTAAGTGCCAAATTTTAATTAAAGTCTGATTAACATGCAACAAGTGTAATAAAGAATAATAACACCATTCACCATAATGAAGTAAATAGAATGACCATCACATAATGTAAATAAAGTCTGGAGGAAAAACTCCTCACTACAAATCCCACAACTGATAAGTAAACCGAAAACTAAAACAGTACATGCCAAAGTCTGAAAACTGAAATGGAAATGTAACTCTAATAGAAATGGGCAACATGCCCTAAAACTGATAGATAATGAAACTGGAATCCAAGTGATAGAGTCGTCTACAAGCAATTCCCTGTAGCTTTCACAAACAGCTACAGCTCGTCACCTGAATGAATATCCTATGCATGGTGTCCTTGTGGCTGGGCACCTAAAATGGTTTTACAAAGAAAAATAGATTTGAAAAGCAAACGAGTCAGAGCCCGAATGTGGAGTTATATTTTAAAAACCTGCAAGTGCTTTAAAAACATTTAAAACATTAAATGCAAAGTACATGTTAGGACGTGCACTCACATGATATTCTCACCTCTCGTCTAACTGTGCACTCCTAACGTAAGTACCCATCTATAACGACACAAATCACTAGCTAAGTACCATCATATCTAGCTAGACTGTCATAGGTCCTACCCATATTACTCGGTTCTATTAACATAATAACGCTCGTAATTAAGTAGAGGTTTAACGTAAAGTCAGATGCTCAATATGCAACATATTACACTATTAGCTAACTCGCTATGTTTCTCGAATCAATACCGTAATTATTTCACAACATTAACATGAAGGTTCCCATTAATTAAGTGTATATTATTCACATCATAAATATACAATACAAGCACCCCGAGAACTAAGCTGCGGTGCACACATACTCTGCTATCCATCCCGGTACATCACGTACATAAGGATTACATATTCCGAATCTCTCAGGAATAGTTCACAGATAACATCATCACAAATAATGGAGGCGAACACAGTCACATCACATGGGTCACGCACATACCTACGCTCCCACGATCAGCGGACTTATTAATATCCCAATAAGTCTTTCTATGACCTATGTTCATCAAGGTAACCAGTCTAAATCCGGGAAACACAAGGATTAGAGGGCCCTAAGCGAACGCAACCTCCCGTGATAGCAAGTATGGTAGGTATGTCATACACACAATTCATATACCAATACTAAGTAAACACACGTCTTAGTAATCCCGTAGTTTAATCGTAGTACATATCGCATTCTCGTACCAACTTATAATATCTACAACTTATATTATTCCGGTCTATAATCATACGTGCCATAATTCACTCTCACGTCGTAGTAGACACTCACGTCTCAACCCAAACCGTCCATTTAATATAACTCTCGTATATAATTTCCTTCTCATAAATACCCAAAAGTCCCAATTATATCATTACATCATCATCGGAATGTTATCTATATCCTCGAACAAGTTTACGGGACTCCAAAAATCGAAACAGTCCAAAAAGGACCAAACTGTCAACTCGTTAGAAGTCTCGTTCGAACGAGATCCCACTGTCAACTCGTTAGAAGTCTCGTTCGAACGAGGATGTTCGAACGAGATCCAGTTTGTTCGAACGAACTGTACCTTCTAACGAGATCTCGTTCGAATGAAGTTATCGAACGAGGCTCCCTTTCGTTAGAACGACTGGTCAATTCGTTAGAAGCTCGTTCGAACGAGTTCGTTCGAACGACCTAGGCAGGGGCTTCTAACGACCTACCAGATTCGTCCCAGATTTGTCTAATCTCGTTTTTTCACCATTCTTACTCCTCAAATCTCTTCTAAACTAAGTCCCAAAAATCGTTTTAAGGTCTCTAAACAATCCTAAACATATTATAATCACATCCTAACACATTTTGAATGATTAATCCATCCTAACATTAACCAAATTTACCAATCTCTAAACTTTTTCCCCAATATTCAAGAACATGAACCCTAACTTTTTGAATCATGAATTAACTCAATATAAATCCATTTTAATTTCTTCCAATTACCAATATCATGAGAATAATTATCTACCTATCATTCTACATGCAATTCTCCTCAAGATTTCGAGTTCTAAGCTTCAAAATACATGGGTTTTCATTATCTTTCAAGAACAATTGATATTCTTCAATTTTCTAACATGGAAGGAACATTCTACGAATTTAAATATGATTAAAACACTTGCCTTGATTGTCTCTGAGTTTAGTTGATGGTTTGATGAAGATTTCTGCAGAATTTCTTCTCTTCTCCAAGCTTCTTCTCCAATGGTGGCTTAAGGTGGCTAGGGTTTTCTTTGGGAAAGTTGTAAACCTAATGATAGCCTCCGTAGCTTAATGGGTTAATATGGGTTGGTTAGTGGGTTTATTGGGTTAAATCCACATCAGATTAAAACTCCCAATTTTCGTCACTTTTAATTCCTCAAAATGTAAAATTACCAAAATACCCTTTATGATGCCGGTATGGCCTAAAAATACCCCGGAATCCAAACTACACCCCCGGCTAGTGTTTTCTGACTATCTCGACCCTTCCGGATGCGTTGGCGCACTCAAAATGACCATACGGTTTATAAATTTTAAATTCACTTTTATAATCAAAATATTACACCGTGACGCGGCGGTCCCACGCTTCTCAACAAAATTTCTAAAATGCCGTATATAAATCTCATGACAAATTTCATAATTCCAAATTCATATATACTCATATATGCACATAATTAAATACCAACTCACATCTCGTTAGTATTTATAACCCGGATTAATTTCCAATTAATACGCATTTAATTAATTAATCCCAAAAATAAATATAGCTAAAAATACGGGGTATTACAGAAAAATGCAGGTTCTACCTACCAAAGGTTGATTAACAATGCCTCTGATCACATTTTTTACCTCAACCACACCTTTGACCAGTTGGAAAAGCACCTGAAGAAGCTGAATCTGAATCTGACCAGATGTGTATTCGGTGTGGAGGAAGGAATGTTCCTTGGGTACATAGTAAATCATAGGGGAATTGAATATAATCCTCACAAAATAAAGGCGTTGATGGAAATGCAATCCCTGACTTGTAAGAAGGAAGTTAAGAGGCTCAGTAGGTGCTTCGAATCGATTCGTGTCCCGAGCAACAGACAGGTGCTTGCCATTCTTTAAGGTTCTGAGAAAGACCTTTAAATGGAACAAAGAATGTGAGAAATATTTTTAGGAGATAATGAAATATATGGGATCACCACCATTACTCTCCTAACAAGTTTTTATTTTTTATTTTTTTTGGGGGGGGGGGGGGGGGAATTATATTTCTATTTAGACGTTTCCGATTTGGCTATAAGTTCATCTTTCATACGAGAAGATAATGAGGTGTAAAAGTCGATCTACTACACCAATAAAGCCTTCTGGGGAGCATAAATCATATATCCTTGATTGGAGAAATTATCTTTGGCGCTTATAGAGGCATCCAGACAAATGAAGCCTTATTTACAAGGATGTAATATAGTGGTGTACACTGATATTCCTCTTCGAAAAGATCTTCATAAACCTAGAAAGTCTAGAAGATTGATGTACTAGTAAGTAGAATTGGGGCAGTATGGCATTGTGTATGAACCAAGATCCTCATTAAAGGTCCAAGTTGTAGAAAACTTTATTACAGAGTTTACTTCTTATGAGGTTCCGGAGCAAAAAGGCATTTTGGCAAAGTAGACCCGAGATGGGCAGAGCTCAGACGAAGCAACTCCCGACATACATAAATAATCAACTAGGATGAAGAAGATGACTAAGAAATATGAGGAGGAAAGAAAGAAGATATTCCATTATGGGATATTGGAATATGTGGATGCGTCTTCATGTGCAATAAGAAGTGGAGCATGTATTATACTCAATACCCCTGATAGGATTGATACTGAGTACGCATATAGATTCTAGTTCCATGCCTCAAATAATGAAACAGATTGTGAAGAATTAATTGTGGAATTAAGTTTGTCACAATCACTAAACACCGAGCAAGTTGTGGTGCGAGCAAGTTATGGTGCGCAGTGATTTTCAGGTGAATTGATGATATGGTACCTCACCAAAGCTTTGGAGGTTACATACAAATTTCCCCCTGTTCTGAGTAGGATTCTAAGATTGGAGAATGCCTGAGCTGATGAACTTGCTCAGCTAGCGTCGACAACTAAGATTGAACTTAGGAGAATAATCCCCATTGAGATTCTAGATAGTCGGAGTACTGATGAAGATTTGATGATTAATTTCATTACGACAAATATGGGACCTTCCTGGATGGATCCCATCAGATCTTACATTAGAGCTGTCATTCTGTCAACAGATCTAGTTGAGTCCAAAAAGCTTAAGTATAAAGCAGTGAGGTACATGTTAGATAAAGGATTTTTATATCGAAGGGGGTTAACAACTACTTTGCAGCACTGTGTTCACCCGGTGGAGGTTAGAGATTTGATAGAAGAAGTTCATGAGGGGTCTTATGGAGCTCATATAGCAGGAAGATCATTACTACAGTGATAAACACTTAGGGATACTACTGGACAACCATGAGGGAAGATTGTACAGCTTTTGCAAAGAAGTGTGACATGTGCCAAAAGTTATCCATCATTTGCAAAACTCCACACGCAACTTTGACTCCCATTACTTCACCCTATTCGTTTACTATTTGGGGAATATATTTTCTCACGAAATTATTGACCACCCAAGGGAGATTCAAGTACTTGGTCGTAGTTGTTGATTACTTCACCAAATGGGCTGAAGCAGAACCATTAGTGGATATGCCCTATGATAAAGTGTACCAGGTCATCTGGAAAAATATCCTTAGTAGATATGGTTTGTCATAAGCCTTCATTATCAACCATGGTACACAATTCGATAACGAGAAGTTTATAGCATATTGTTCCCAATCCAAGATCCAGAAGTTATAATCTGCTCCAGGTCACCCTCAAGGCAATTGGCATACCAAGGCAACGAACATGACTTTGCTCAATGGGTTGAAGAAGAGACTTGATGATGTGAAGGGGAATTATATAAATGAATTACACTCAGTATTATGGACCTACCGAACAATTCCTGGGGATGTAATAGGAGGAACACCATGCATGCTAGCATTTAGGACTCAAGAAGTGATACCAACTGAGATAGGTTTGCCAACTCATAGAGTGTTGAACTTTGACTCTCTCGTCAGTGATTTGATGTGGAGGCTATACCTTGATATGTTGTAAGAGGTGCAAGAAGATGCAACCTTGATCAATGCAGATTATCAATAACGAACAACATGAATTTAGAACAAGCAAGTGAAGACATCCAACTTAAAAGAGGGAGATTATGTACTTAATAAGGTGATCCAGAAGACCAACAAGCTTTCAACCAATTGGCACGGGCCTTATCGTGTCACTGTAGTTTTTGCCCAAGAGCTTATAGAATTGAAACACTAGAAGGGGAAGAATTTAAGAATCCTTAGAATGTTGAGTATCCTAAGAAATATTAACAGTAATGTAATGAACAACACCTCTTGTAATCATTTTGATTCAGTATTTAATAACAAGTTGGTTCCTCCAACTTTCTTTTTTCGATTTTTGTTAGAGTATTGGTGATGTGCATCCCCATAAATACTTGGTTGACAAAAATTCAATACTTGGTTAGAAAGTCAGCATAAATTCAATACTTTATCTATAAAGCACATAAACCCAAGTTAAAACGGGATTTTAAGTCCTCGGTACTTGGTCAAGAAAAATCAGGGATAAAACTCTGTATAAAAATCAACAAGTTTAATCCAAACTAAGAAAAATAGAGGAAGAACGTTGTAAAGATTCCTAAATAGGAATGTAGACACATATTCCACATACGCTTGGTCACCACTAGTAACTAAGGCTAAACCTCAAAATCTAGGTGCATTAGTGGAACGTATGGAAATACCCCGGGTGACTACTCTTAAACTTAGATTTTAATCTAGGTGTACTACTGAACCTATGGCCACATCAATGGTGATTGGTATTAAACTTATAAATCTAAGTATATCAGTAGAACCTGTGATAATCTCATTAGTAACTAATACTAAATTTAGGAAAATGTCTAAGTGTATCGGTAACACTAATGAAATAAAAAAGTCATTCAACTAGCTAAAAATAAACAAAATAGGTTGATAAAATTGCATTTCATTTATATTAATGATGATTACATGCAAATATTGTGTATAAATGAAATACATGAACATGTTATTCTCAGAATACTCTGTAGGGCACTTTCCTTCAGCCATTGAGGAACTCGGCACTGGTTCCATGCCTGCCGTAGGATCATCTAAAGTGTATGGATAAGTAATGAAATTTAAATCTTAAAGCATTATCCTATTACTTTTGCTCAGATTGTCCAACAAATGAGGAGGCTAAATTACCTCTAACTCATAATGAATTCCATAATCCCCTAAGTATTTAGATATCAGGCACTGGGCAATGGTTTCTATAGGGATCCAGCTGACATCAAGCGTGAAAGGACATTTTTCATAGTTTAAGAACCCAAGATCAACCAAGTACCACAACCAACTCTTCTGATTAACCTTCATAATAGTCAAGCAATTGGTTCAGACCCATTTATAACCTTCATGCCGAGCTTGACTGAAGTGGTCATCAAAATTCCCAGGGGCCTCATTATATCCTTCCGTCCATACCTCTCTAGGCTACTTGTGAAACTGGAAAGTCAATTTCTCAACCTGATGTTGAAGTTTCTTCAACACTCCATCTTTAGCCTGTAAGTCAGAGGATTGGTTGGAAATTGTGTTATCTCGAGTCTCGATCTTTGGGGACAACTCAACAATTGATTAGTTCTTGGCCTTTAGTTAGGAAGCTCGGTCGACTAGTTTTTTTTTCATTCTAGCCTCATCAGTCGTTGGTTGGTTGATTTTTTTTCTAGACGAGGAGGCAGGCTTAGACTTGTTCAGAGTTTCCAATTCTTCCCTCAATTGGGCATTCTCACTCTCCAGGGAATATGCACATTCATAGACAACAACATAAGGTGCATTCTTCAAGTAGATAAGTTCACTCCTCAATTTGTTATTTTCTTCCTCCAATAGTTTGGCAATGGACCTGGCTTCATCAACCTCGCATTTGATTAGAACTTTTTTTTATATATATATAGGCATTCTTCTACAAATTCTTCTCAAATCCTCTAGCTCCACTTAAAGCCTTGTACTTGGCCTCATAGTCAGTGTGAAGGATAGCCTTACATTCTTTATGCTCCTATTGATGTTCTTCAATCATTTCAAAGTAAGGCAAGTTATTGGTCACATCCCGATCAAAAAGAAACTTAAGGTAGGTATATGCATCCTTGGCTTGATCAGTAGCATCTGCACTGAGCAAGTCTAACAATTCTTCATCGGTTAAAGTCATGTGACCATCCTTGAACAAACTATTACAGTGCTTCAGTAGATTAGAATCATTGGAAGAAATCTGTTCCATCTTGGGCATGAACTAGAAAAATGAAATAGCATTCAATCAACAACAAAATAAGATATAGTAGTCAAGAAATGACAAAGAGCGTAAAGAAAAATTCTTTAATTAATGTAAAGGGAAGTTAAAAGTAAAGCAGAAAAGAAATAAAAGAAAGGCGAAAAATACAAAGAATAACGGTCGAGCAAATCTACACTTTCTCTCTGTGAGTCATAACTCCAGTTTGGTCGGCAGAAGGGATGGCTGGAGTAACTTGATTGGTGGATGGGATGACGGGCTCAACAACATTCTTAGGTTGGTCGACTGCAAACTCAACCACTAGAGAAGACTCCCCAGGACCAACATCTTCTTTAACTTCATCTTCCATATGGGAATAGAGCTAGGCTCATATCTTTGGAAGAGTTTAGATTCTTCTGCTATGAGAACCTTTTTCAGTATAGTCGACCAACCATCCTTGAAAATTTTCTTATTTCCATACTCAATCTGAGTAGAGGCAACAGTAATAGATTTATCCCACCCTTTATTGAATGAATTTGACCTAGCCTTCTTCCTTTTGGCTTTCTCATCAATTAGGCCCTTTTGTCAGCTCAGCCACTTGCTTCCAAGCTTCAGCAGTATCATCTTCAGCCTTTTGTTGAGCTTCCTCAACAGCTTTTATTTTGTTCTCCCAAGTTTCCATTTCAGTCTCTGATGCTTGTTAGGAGTTAAGCAAGGAATTCTTGAGACCAGCAAAGGCCTCCTCAACATAGCTTGAAGAAGAATGAAGAGCATCATCATTCTCCAACATCTGGTTGAAATCAACCAAGAACTGCAAAGGAGAAAGGCAAAGTTAGTACAAGAAGTCAAAGACAAAGTATAAAGTATGAATAGTAAAAATAAAAAGGAAGAATTATCACCGTAGGAAGGCTTTAAGCTACCATTTCAGAGATTTTAAGTCGGGCATAGAAGAAAAAGCACCCCAATGATCTGGAAGAGTACCAGACTTAATTAATTTCCTGGCCAAGCTAGGACCTATGGCTACAAAGGATCCAACACCAGATGGGGGAACACCGACCAAGCTCTATTATTTAGCATAAATAACATTTTCATCATGCTTTTCAAAAGGACCTCTCCCTAGTCATTTCAGAAGAGATTCATCATCCTTGTTGGCTGGGGACTTCTTGCCAACATCATTTTTCTTCTTTGACACTCCACTATCAACAGTCTTAGTGGTGGCAGTAGCAGTACCATCCCCAAGAAGATGGGAATTTCCTTTTCCCATGCTCACTGAAAGAGGAAGGTCCAAATCAAAAGAGGAGGAAAGGCCAATAGCAGGTTCACCACTAATAGATGTAGTGGCAGATGGAGTGGACACATGGTCTTTATCCAAATCAATCACAATGGAGGGCACTGCAGCTGTTGGACGAGCTACAAAAGATGTGATTGAGCTCTTGTACTTCAACAGGTATAAAGTCGACCTAGTATGCTCCTAAGTAATTCTTTGATGGATGCCCCCAGAGAAACTTGAGATCGTCAAGTTTAACGTCGCCCTCCTTGTGACACTTTCTCTTTTTCTCAACTTCAATCAAATAAATAATAAATATTAGATAACATATTAGCAAGTGATTCATCAACATGAACATATAAAATATATTACAACCTATGCCATGACCCTCTTGAGGGCATCTTAGTCCACTGTATAGTTCACCCTCTTTAAGAGGTACATATTCCCAATTTTTGGCAATAACACCAAGATTGAAGTAGTCCCTATTAGAGTCGGGAAAATTGACAAATAGATCTCTATTAATAGATGTAGTCTTCAAATAATAAATATTATCACTGGTGACCCACTTGTAATAGAACATGATCTCATGGATACCGATATGGGTCCCATTGATTTGATTAAGCCTATAGACACCATTAACTATTCTCAAGGTGTTGGGGTCTACTCTATCAGGTATAATATAAAAGTATTGAAAAAAATCTAAACAAAATGATCTGGGAGAAAAATGAAACCACATTTAGCTATGAATAAGGAAGGAATCAAATGACCTTCAAATAAAGAGAAAACATCCACATGTGGATTTGGGAACTCTAAGTCTACCTAGTCTGGTATATCCTATTAGTTTCTAAACTCATTTAGAGAGACAACAACGTAAACCATGATTCAATATGAAGAAAAGAAAAAAAAGAAAGTATTATTACAAAAACATAAGGATTCAGCAAGAACTAGAAGATAGGAATAATGATCGCACGAAATCTCAAGAATTTGCAGCAATAATTTATAAGGTTTGAGGTAAGAGATAACCAGAAATTTACCGCCTTTTATAGATTGCCTCGAAAACCGACAAGCGTAATGATTAAAGTGAAACACCAATTGAAATTATGGCGGCAACAAAAAATAAGTATTTACCCTGAGACGGTTCACTAAAGTTCAGAATATTTACAAAAAAGCCATCAGCAAAACACGCTACCAGTAATTTTAATAAAATTTTACAAGTGTGGGAAGTCGGCAATGACATAACATCATGAATGTAGACTGAGCTACTACCAGGACTAAATGCTCCATACTTTCAAGAAAGCATGAAACATGGAATATTAAGGGCTTCTATTGATACTAAATATTATCCACTTACATGGATAAATCATAGACGGACATGTGTTATCCAACATGGTAAGAACCCTAGTCAATAAGATATATACTCGCCAACCAACACATGAGAGGCTGATAAACATGCAAAATTCCGACCAACATGCAAAATGTCGAACAACATGAAAAATGCCGACCAACAATAAGAAGACCAACCAATAGGGTCAGTAATGCACCAACGGTCATGTATATTATAAATGTCATGATACTGATGTAAATTCCTAATTTTTAAAGGCATTTCATCCTCTTACATTCCATATATTTACCTCCCTACGAGACTATAAATACAATGTAATCCCTTCATCAAGAGCAGGTTCAAGCCAGTCAAAGTACGAAAGGTGAGACAAAATACAAGGCAATAACAAATACAATGGACATAGTCTTTTCCTCATAGCAGAGCCACTTTAAAAACCTTTTTGTCTCTATTTTATTTTCACATATTATCTATGACTAAACAATTAGACCAAGTTTAGTTTTTTGCATCAACATACGTATTTTATGTTTTTTATATAGGTATATAAATAGTATGTTCCTTTAGAAGCAGCACGAAGAATCCTCAATACATTTTCATTTTATACTCGGACTCTCATTTTATGCATCATGTACATAAATAAAGGTATTCCCCTTTGTAAGGGTTGATTGTAGTATATGACTTTTTTTATTTTTATCTTTATATATGCATGTCGTACCTATTGAGAGATTCGGTCCTAAAACCTTTTTATTTGAACTAATGATAAGTAGTAATAATGATGATGATGATAACGATGATGATGATGATGATGATGATGATGATGATGATGATGATGATGATGATGACAAATAAGAGTAATACTATGAGGAAGATATGAATAAAAGTGCCTCGTCTTTTTGAGAATTTTCTTCTGGGGAGAGATACTATCATCGTCTTCATTGGTGAGCCACATTATTTGAATGAATGTAGGCGTAGAGCATGATATCACTCATTTTCTTCTGACTTTGATAAGTTGAGGGACTTCTAGGGTAGATTTTTGATATAAGAGCATCAACCTTTTACCAAAATAATAGGGTGATTTTTAGCGAGGAACCCTTAAAGAGTTTGCTTGCCTCAATATGTGTCCTGAGTTATGGTTATTTTAAGCGAGAGGGTAGATATCCATAAGAGGTATATCTACAGAGAGGAGTGCCATACTTTTAACAAAAATAGGGTGTCAATTAGCAAGGAGCCCTTGGTTAATTTGTCTTCCTTAATATTTGTTTCGATTTGAGGGTTTTGAAGGGAGGGGGTGTTCCTTTAGGAAGAAGTGTGTAGGGGTTGTATGTTATCCCTTTTAGGATTATTTTTATTTTTTGTAGTATTGCCTTTATGCGTGGGTTAATAAAGATGACCCTGTGAAGACTTTAAAATGCCTTAGAGCATTGTTTTATTTAACTTGATTTTTTTATACTTGGATTGTGCCAATATTTTTAGGAGCAATGGCATAATTACCACAAATAAGGTTTTCCCATGAAATAGGTTTTTATATTTATTTTAATCTGGCTCGAAGGGATATTTAGGTTTATATATGTATTAGGTCCTCGCGGTTCCCTCAAAATGAAAAAGTTTGGGTCTCAAAGTGTTTTAGTCAACTTCAAGCGAAAGGTTGGTAGCTCAAGTGGAATTTTTGATGTAGGTCTAGGGAATGTGTATGGGATTCGATAGTTTTCCCTTCCTATTGCAACCTATTATTTTCATATCTTTCATTTTCACCTTAGGCAGGTTTAAGGAAAGAATTTCTTCAATCAGTCGAGATTGAAGGTTGAGAAAATGTGACTCCATCGAGCTAAAGTAGCTTCACCATTAGAGTTTATTTTGGTGATGAGGTAGGGTCCTCCCTAATTGGGTGAAAATTTACCTCCAGGATGGTTTGAGATTTTCTCTAAGGACGAGGTCACACCCTTCGGTGTTTCTTTTTTTTTACTCATTTATTGAGTGTCTGGGCGTTGCATTACTGGTAGCCCCTAGTTATGATAAAAATATTTTAGTATCCTCTAGATAAGCAGAGATAATTCATCGTCATGGTCTTGAACCTAATCGGCTTTGTCTACTTAAGTCTCGATCATGACTTTTAACAACGTTACCTCGAGTTCTATGGGTAGTTTTTCTTCCATGCCATAAAACTGTGAGTATGCAGTGACCCCAATGGAATTTTGGTTTGTAGTATAATAGTCTTAGAGTGTGTATGGATGATTATCTGACCATTCATTATAGGTTTCGAGTTCTAATAATTTTGTTGACATTATTGTTAGTAGCTTTCACTACTCTATTAGTTTGGTGTCAGAAATGGGATGATTTGTGATGGGTCACACTGTAGTCCTGAAGTAGGTTTGAGACCTATTTCTCAATCTGAACAGTCTGATACTATCTTAAGAGCTTCACAGCCCTCATTGTTCTTACAACCTTGTCAAGCTCTTAATCTTCCAAAGAGGCCACCTTGTAGTGTTGAGTTACCTGCAGCTTGAAATTAGTCCTTTACAAACATTACCGCTCACTATACTCAACAAAATTAAACTCCACGATATAAAATCAATAATGGGAACACTTGCCATAGTTGTAAAAAGTTAGGGATTCACTCGTGGGAGACTACGTGGCTTCGCTGGTCCAAAAACTATCCAAATAAAACTCCAAGTACCGTTCTGAGCACAATTCTAGTTTTCTCGTTCCATGACTATTCAGATTCCCTTACAAACATTCCTTTTGAGAAAAAACCAAAAGAATATTACAAACGGCCCCGTGAGGGGTGAAAACACCTATTACGGGATTAATTTAACTCATAAGAACTGATCGCGTGGTCACAGGACCCGTAGTTCCAGAAAATGATGATAATTTGAGAAAATCCACACTTATGCTTGAAAATGTGCGCGATCACCGTGCACGGGACCAATGTAATTCATAAGAACCGATCGCATGTGTAGACACCCCATTCTAGTACCCCCTAAACCTCTCCTTAGGACCCTATCACCTCCCTTCATCCTTATAAACCTAAGTCATACCTCGTGTACTGACCTAGAGGCCATCGGGCACTCCTAGGCTCCATTTGACAAAAATTAAAACTCTTCAGCTCGACTGAGACTGAATGAATTTTCAAAGGCACTAAAACCCCTTTCCAACAGTCCACCCCGTGCACGATTCTAACTTATGGTACGGACGAACGACCCGTTCTCCCCCGAAACATTATCAAGAGGCCACCGGACGCTCCCAGGCTCCGTTTGACCAAAGTCAACTCTTGATCTTGACCGAGACTGAATAAATCTTCAAAGGGTGCTAAAACCCGTTTCCAACGATCCACTTTGGGACCAATCCTGGCTTAGGGTGCGGACGAACGATCCGTTTTACTCTAAAAGATCTCCGAATTCTTTCAGGCCCTGGTTGACCAAAGTCAACTTCCCAAACTGAGTCAAAATCTTTAGAATGTCGAAGTACATCTCCTAACCTTTCCAACGGTGTGCCCCGTGCGCGATTCTGAATTACCATGCGGACGAACGATCAGTTTGCATCCGATAATTCCCCGTCCAAAGGAACGATTAGCGCTTTCGAGCTATATTTGTCCCGAATTCAACTCCCAGACCAGGGAGTAGTAAGTACTTTCAAAGGTCTCTGAAGTACCTTTATAGTGGTTCACCTGTACACGATTCGGATCAACAGTTTTCATTTTATGACCGTTTTTTCGAAGGAGCCTAAAAGAGACTGCCAAATGGTAAGTCCCAAACCCTGCCAATCGGAAGTGTGCCTAAAAACACCTACCGATTGGCAGGACCAGGACTATGCAGATCGACAATGACCTGGGCCTATAAAATGGAGGTCCTGACCACATTTCAAAGGAGACACAAGATCTTAAATCCATCACTCTCAGCGAACTCAGAAAACCCCTCTCGAAGTCAGCGTGATGTCCACATCCAAATCCCTTTCCAACCCTCACTTTTCATCATATTTTTCATCAAACTTGGTGAATTAACTACCCTTCATCATCATCCAAGTGTAAGTCTTGCTCTCCAACATTCAAGATCAAGCTCAAGATCTTCAATAAGGTCCAAATTTCTCAACCCTCTCTTCAAATTCTCCTAAATTCGCATTAACTTGTTTTATTACTTAGAACTTCTATTCTCTCCATCCCAAATATCCTAATATACTTTTTATTTAGTAGTATTTCCCATCCCTTATATTTATATAAATAAAACACAAAAAATAAGAAAAATAGGGTTTTCTCATAAATTCCAAATGGGATGCTTTTCTCACACTTTTCTCACAACTAAAACACTTTTTACACACATACACATATAAGACAAGTCCCCGGTTATGTTTATGGGATAAATCCCACCCCACATTTTTCATACGAACTATGTGGACTTTGATGCCTCTATAGGCTACGTAGGCGTCTCGGGGTAAAACTCGAGACTCGAGTCTTACTTTTATCCCATTGCCTATTTTTCTATATTCTTTAACTTAATTCTCCTCAAATCAATATATTTACATATACATATATTTGATTTTAGTAACGTATTATTCTGCATGCGTTATCGTTCCATTATAACGATCAACGCTAGGATAATCACGTAAATCCTATTTTCTAATATTATTTTTAGGAACATTCCTATGGATGACTCTCTTTATCTCTTCCATGATACAAGTTAATTATTCTTATCTCTACTATATATACACGGGCACACATGTCACGGGGAAATAAAGGAAAACAACAACAATCCATGAGAGACCGCAAGCGCGGAATGGGTGCCCAACACCTTCCCGTTTCGTAACTTAGCCTCCGAACCCTTTTTGAATCAATTTTGGTTTCGTATGTATCAGTATGTCTTTGGATGCTATCCTTCG
This sequence comes from Sambucus nigra, assembly GCA_949130495.1. Lineage (NCBI taxonomy): Eukaryota > Viridiplantae > Streptophyta > Magnoliopsida > Dipsacales > Adoxaceae > Sambucus > Sambucus nigra. The sequence continues at coordinate 107,156,205 of OX422207.1, read as the reverse complement.
GGATGACGCCACCTTCTTTTTTCTGTTTTGAGTAAAATAGAGTAGAGACTCCCTCTCTCTACATTTTTCACCTCACACATGACCGACATTGGACGAATCTCTCCCGAGAAGAATGGGCGGGACTGAGATCATCTCACCACGGAGATGACACCCCCTCCTATGTCTCTCCCACCGCGAGGATTGGGAATGGCCACAATGGTGACTTTGCTGGGGCTTATTTTGAGGGCTAGAATCTATTTACATGGGTGTTTTACTTTCTTATTTATTCCCCTATTTTTCATGTTCCCCTTTTCATGTGTACCTCATGCTTATTATTCTATTCACACACTTTCAGGATATTCTCCATATACACTATGCACCACGTGCACCTAAGATCACATATATCGGCATGTTGCATGCATAACCCATCCATACTTGGTATACCATTGGTACTTTTACTTTGCTCCCTGTTTGGCATGATCAAGAAAGATACTCTCATCATAAGATACTAATAAGAGAATTATGCATGATTCACACAACATCACCAAAGAGCATTTTGGTTGACCAAATTTTGCCCGGTAACAGGAGGGTCACTTCGTGATGGACGCTAATCCGGCCAGGCGAAGTTAGCCTAAGATATCTGACTCTCACCTTCCATTTGCCAAGTACCTTAGACGTATATCGAACGGTTATCCCGTATCTTATCGCTTGACTGAATTCATAACGGGAGGTATATCGCAGGGAACTCATTCATGTACGCCAAGTATATCAAATTCGCTCTCACATGTACCGTCCCTACGAGGTATATAGTAAAGCAATTCACGTGCCCGCAGGTATATCAAATGTCTTGTCCACACGTACCGATTGCCCTCAAAAGCAAAGATGTATATTGTGGAAGTCACGCCAAAGGGGGGAACCCTTTCCGATTCACCCAACCAACTGCATACCCACATATAGGTGTCAATCCTAGGACACACATGGTAGATTATCGATTTTGACCCGATACTCTACTAAAACTCTGGGTTAGCCTGCTGCCCAAATTTTTTGCGCATTATTGAAACGGGACCCTGCCCGTGAGCTTCATCACAAGTCCAACCATAGTTTTGCATACGGTTCAAACCTAAATTTTCCAGGCTCGAGTCCCGTCTGGCATTTCATTTTGCATTTAGGAGAATTTAATACATGTGAGAACATAATAATGATAATCATACTGAGACCCGTCTCCCAAAACATTTCTCCCTTCTTTATCAAAAATCCAAAAACATTTCTCTCTTCTTTATCAAAAATCCAAAAACATTTATCCCTTCTTTATCAAAAAGCCAAAAATATTGTCTTTCAATCTCAAAAAGAAAAAAAAAATCAAAAATATTTTCATTCTTTAACTTTAAAATAAATCCCATTTTACGCCTCCTCAGGTCGATTGCACGCCCTTGGCCTGATTTGGCTTCGGTCTTCAGTCAAATCACCCCAGAGTTTCATCCGTTCCCCTTCTACTTATTTCGAGTCCGGAATCCATTCGCTTTCCATGGAGAACACAGATCAAGTACCAGTTGTGCAGCCAGATCTGACGATAGTTTTAACTCAACTCGTGTCCAAGATTGATAACCTTCAGACTAAGGTCCAAGAGATGCAACAAAACCAGGTTCCTATTCCTCAAGAACCTAAGGCCCTATTCCCTCACACTATGGGTCCAACCGAGCCTATTTGGGTTCTCAAAGAGTATCAGCACGCTCCAAGTTCCCCTCCTACTAATGGGTCGCCGCTTGCCCAACTTCTTATGCCAAACCTTGCCCAGCCTTGGGCTAACTTGCCTATGATCATTGATCCAAAAGAGGAAGAGTTGAATAAGGTCAAAGAAGATCTCAAGATGCTAACTAAGAAGCTCGACCAAGTCAGAATCTCTATAAATTACATGGACTACACCCACACCTCTCCTTATCCTAAGGTGAGGTTACCCGAGAAGTTCAAGATGCCAAATATAGAGAAATTCGGAGGAAGTGGACCCCCTATTGTTCATCTTCGCAGTTATCACCGTTCTATAACTCTCCTAGGGGCTTCTGAAGAAGTGTTGGCCCAACTATTTCAGTAAACTTTTAAGGATAGTGCCCACCGATGGTTTTTGTCTCTCGAGGAGTCCAGAATCTGTAGCTGGGAGGATGTAGCCCGAGAGTTCATGTCGCAGTACAAATACAACAAAGAGCTTCAGATCACCCGTCGTGATTTAGAGCTGCTCAAGAAGAACTCTGAGGAATCAATCAATAACTTCATAGCCCAATGGAGAAAAAAAGCAGCCACCATGACCAATCGGCCGTCCGAGGAAGAATAAGTCAACATAAAAAAGAAGAACTTCTTACCCCATGTTCGAGCAACAATGGGAGGACAATACAATCCCCACTTTCGGGCTCTCAGAGAATTCGGAGTATAAATCGAGGAGGGTCTTGATAAAATAGAAGTTGAACCCAAGAAAGTGTCCAGACAGTTCACCCCCAGAAAATATGATAAGCCCACCAGTGCTGCAGTTTCAATCATCAATAACATTTCTCAACCAACCACCTCGTGGGCACCAGAATGACGTCCTGTCCCAGTCCGAAAGGAATACACCGAGCTCCATGCTCCCCTCTCCAAAGTTTATCAAGACATGTTAAGCCGAAACCTTATCAAACCCTTGGACCCTTGTCCATTAACAAATCCACTCCCAAGAAACTTCAAGGAATATGCCCATTGTGCCTTTCACCAAACTACCGGCCATACCACCGACCAATGCTTTCACCTCTGAAACATAAGCCAAGGTCTAATTGACCGGGGTACCATTACCCCACCAGCCAAACAATACTCACAACCAACTCCCAAATCATACCAATACTATCTTCCTAGAAATGAACCCAGAATTTGATCCCTCAACTCAAATCACACCCATATACTCTCCTAAACCTCTCCAAACTTGCCCATATTTCCTCTTACACCCTGTTAACCTCGCTGATCAGGCACTGTCACTCGTTACCAGAGCATGCAATGTTATCCGTACCCGTTTTGAAAATGAAAGTAGGGAATTATCAAAAGTGTTAAACCAACTCCTAGAGTTCGGGCTGAAATTGCCCCCACAGATTGTCATTGATTTCCAAAGGTTTAGTACGTTGTTCTTGAAAGCACGAAAATGGGGCCAAGAGTCAGACAATTGGGTAGTACAAATTGATGAAGTCAGCCTAGATGATGTCGTCTAGATCATGGTAGAATTATTCAGACAAACCAATAACATTTGCAGTATGACCGAGTTACTTGATACTCTGAAGCTATAAGGGCCTGGTCCCTTCACCCTTACATCAGCACACAGAATGGGAGGACATGTATGAAGAATCCATTAAAGTTGTGGAATGCATTGAATTTTCATGGAAAGATAGAATTGTTGCCACTAGATGGGGGGATTTGAAGAGCAAGCTTCAAAGAAGACTGGCCCGGTGGCCGATATGTATGGAATGATTTCATTTGAAGAACTCCTCAGAGAAATAAACAAAGTGGCAGAACAACCCGAGATCAACAAGGAAACAAGATTCATGTTTTTCCCTTCTTTAGTAAATCACATGACCAGATCAGGGAGGCATTACCATATTAGGGAAGGGAAAAAGAATATTAGATTTCATTCAGACTATCCCAGGTCAGAGACGACCCTCCCAGATCAGAGACTACCAACAAAATACAAAGGGAAGGGTGTTAAAAACTTTCTTATGCCAGAGATGACCCTCGCGGAAAGTAAGATCCTCGATCAACTGAAGAAAACTCAAGCTAACATCACTCTATGGGGGTTTTTCATGTCTTCCCAACTGCACATAAATTCTTTGATCAAGTTGCCCCCTGGACCCACAATCCCTCCTTCTACCACACCAGAAGAAGCGATAAATTTAGTCGGATCCTTAACCTATAACCGAATGTTATCCTTTTTCGAAGAAGAAATCCCTATAATTGGTCCAAACAACAATCATGCACTCAACATCTCCATCGAAGTTATGGGGAATATAATACCACTATCTCTTGTCAATAATGTATCCGCCTTGAATATCTTCCCATTAAGAACTTTCAAATGCTTACGACTAAAGGAAAGTGATCTCTCTCCAACCTCCGCTGCGGTTCGTGCCTACAATAATACTCGTCGAGAAGTGATGGGATCCATAAAACTTATGTAATACCCCGTATTTTTATGCTATTTTTAATTTGGGGATTTATTTAATAAAAATCCGGAAATTAATTATGTTATAATTATTAACGTGACTAGAGTTAGTAATTATGGGAAACTTGTTGAATATTACTAATGAGCATAGTAATATATTATATTGGTTATATTGAAAGTCATAAGTGAATTAAATGGCTATTTCGGAAATTTAAGTCGGGACGTGCTCGTGTCACGTCGGGAGTAATTATGTTAATTAAAAAGTGATTATTTTATAAGTTGTCTGTATGGTCGTTTTGAGTGCGCCAACGCGTCCGGAAGGGTCGAGATAGTCAGAAAAGTGTACCCGGGGGTTTAGTTTGGGTCTCGGGATGTTTTTAGGCTTAATTAGTGACCCGGGAGGGCGTTTTGGTCATTTTACAAATTAGGGTAATTAAACCCACGAATTTCAGCCATCCTTAGCAGCCTTTTAAGTCAGTCTTTTAGGGTTAGATCATTCAGAACCCTAAGACGGCTAGTGGAGAAGAGAGGAGAGACCTTGCTAGGTGATTCAAGGCCAAAAACCACCACCTTTTGCACCACCGTCACCACCAACGCGTAGATCGCGAGGAGGAGAACGCAGCCACACCAATATCAGCAGGAAACCAGACCTCTGAAATCCCAGGCAAGTGTTTAACTTGCGTATTTTCGTTGGTGCAATAATCATGTTAGTGTAGGAATGATTAGGAGTATAATTTATGGAAGAAAACCCCACTTTGTGATAGGAATTTGCATGTAGAAAAGATTAAAACCATATTCTGGAAGTCTTATGTAATGTAGATGATAAACCCACGAATTTTTGATGTTATTGTAGAAGAAAATTCTGGAGAAAACTGATTAGAACAAAAGATTAAGAAAACTTAGGGTTCTTGATGATTAGATGAGATTTTAGGTTGTTTAATCATGATTAATGATGGTTATATGCATGCTTAACGTTAGAAACATCTGGAAATATATTACCATGATTGTAGTATAAGTTTTAGGACGATTAGTGTTGAAAATTATGGATTTGAATGAAGAATATTAGTTAAACCCGCAACTGCACTTCTGCAGATTTTCGCAGACCTGCTTGATCGATCGATCGACCCTATAGCGTCGATCGATCGAAGGTTCGATCTGTCGACCTCCAGACGTCGATCGATCGACCTTCCCTGGCAGCCTATTATTTTCCCTTGTTTAATTAGCTAAATTAATTTATCGTGGAATAAACCTTGGGCATTCTAATAAATGATTTTGGGAGATATTGAGGACCAGTAGGGTATATGGACATATGTTAGAACCTTTAATCTTCAACGAGGAGGGTAATTATGGGATATTTACTTTAGGTTGTTAAATTTATGAAACTTAAGGGTGAGGTGCGTAAGAGAGTTACATTGGAACCAAATAAAGTTATCTACTGAATTTTAGATTAGTAAAGTTATAACCCAGGAGTGTTAGGTAATGAGTGAGAAAACTCTTCGAGTTAAGGTTAGAGACGAAACCTTATACGTAATCATAATAATGGGAAATTAAAGATGAATGTTATGACTATGGGTTACGAGAGAAACCTATATTAATATAATGGAATTGGTATATTTATATGAATGTGTGTACATATATTATATTCATGTGAAAAACGTACTCACGCTACTCGCTATCCCTGAGGTTACCGCGCTGGGACGATCGTATCATGTGTTGCCTTTTGGGGGATATCGATTTGTACCCTAGAAGATAGAGATCCTAGGTACGGGCTATTAGATTGATAGTCGGACGGTCCTAAGAGACGTGTGGGTATGTACTGACCTCTTGGACTTGGAATCTATACTTCGCCTCAACGTTGTTTTGTATATGTTAATACAGTTCGAGAGTGATTCCGAACTTGTATTCCCTTTGTATGAGCGATACGGGGACTGGATAGCAGAGTATGCCCGCAACATAAATTAGTTGGGGTGCTGTTGTATATATATTATTCGAGTAGTTAATATATATATATATATGGTTATAAACTTTAATATGCCTACTATAATGTGCTAGGTAGGACTTAGTTGTTGACGCAATAATAAATACTTATTTTGTGAAAGTATGAGAAGACACTGGGAAACCTTATTATTTAATGAAGCTAAAACGAGAGGAGTACTACAAATTGAAAGTAATCTTTTTAAAAAAAAACATTGTCATCGTTCGGTTTAGAAAACATATGAGTAAGTTTAGATAAACGAATCATTGAGGAGGTTAGTGCGATAGGAGTGCACATTAAAAGAGAGGTGAGTATTTCTCAAGAGAGAGACGAACTAATATGATGTTGCATTGGCCTGTATCAATTTAAATACTTGCTTAACGTATTTTAAAATCAAACACACTTTCGGGCCCTGACCCGTTTCCTTCTCTTTCTCTCTCTTGTGTATATATATGTATATTTTCAGGTGCCCAGCCACAGGGGCGTCTTGCTTAGGATTCGTTGAGAAGAACGAGCTGCAGCTTAGGTGGGAGTTGCAGGTTCCTTGAGTAGACGGCTTCTGTCATTGACTCCACTCTTATTACTCTCATTTATGGGGCACGTGTCGCCCTTTTCATCATTTCATTTATTGTTGGGGATTTTTATATTTCAGTTATTCCAGTATTGTTTATGGGATTTGATTCAGGATGGTTTATGATTTTAGTTTTATATCATTGACATTCGATTGATGAATGTATGGTTTTATTTTAAATTTTGTGGTGTGATTCTATATGGTAGAAATGTTGTTTTGAATTAATAAAATCTTTTCTTTAAATAAAATTTGGAAGTTCGTATGAAAAATGTTTTGACACTTAGCTTAATTATTTAGGGTGTTAAATTAAAAAAAAAATATTTTTATCGACAGTGATGCTGAGAATGAACCAACTGTTTACCTTGATTTAATTTAATAAAGGAGTGATCGCCCGGTATTTAATTAGGCGGGGTGTCACAGGTGGTATCAGAGCATCAGGTTCTAGTGTCCTTTAGGATCTGTACGGCTTATTATGCTTTCAGCGCCGTTTTCTTTGATATAGAGCCCTAATACTAGGAATGTAGTGCTCATCTTTATGCATTGGGAATTCGTGCCTCTGCGATTCGTTTATTTGAATGATGTACTCATCCAAATTCATTTAAATTCTCAGATGGACCGTCGAGAAGAACTAGTTGAAACGGTTGAGGGAGTCAACGAGCAAGGTCGACTCACACCTCAGGTGTTCCCAGAGAGAATATCAACCGCCGAGTTAGCAGGCATCGTAGCACAAGCAGTCACCACTGCAGTTTTACAATACCAAGAACTCAGCATGCAACTTAGAGAAGGCAAGAGTCCTAGAGAGGGTAGCCAAATGCGTGTGACCAAAGCTGACCAATGTGCGAAGATTCCAAAATTTCGACAGCAAACTACCCAAGACAGGGTAAATTCTAGTCAACAACATGGGAAAATGAAGCAGTTTCGAAAGGGGAATAGAGCCCCAAGACAGCAAGGCCGACCCCAACAACAGCAGGGTCAGAGGGGGAGTAACTTCAGAGGCAAATGTTTTTTGTGTGGCACGCATGGCCATAAACGCCAAGATTGCCCAGAGGATGTTAGGGCCTCACGACAACAATGTGTCAGTAAGAAGCCGCAAGGGCCACTTTTTCCAGTCACTCTCCCAGCACCAGTCCAGGTACCAGACGTACCAATCCTTCCAGTAGCACCAGTACAACAGGGGCGGTTACAGTACAGTCATATCTTCAATGTCCACCAGGAAGCAGCCCCACATGCACCACCCGCGATTTGGGGTATGTTTTCTATCCATGGAACTTTGGGTTGAATTCTATTTGTTACTGGGGCAACCCATTGTATAATAGCTATATTTTATGCGAAGACCTTAGGGTTATTGACCACAGTAAAGAGCACTGTAACGTACACAGACCCCTCACGGGGGAGTGGGTCACTTTTATTCTTTATATGCCGGGGAGTAGGGGTAGAGATTGGTAGCTTGGTATTGCCTGCAGACATGCTAGTCTTAGACATACACGAGCATGACGTGATTATTGGTATGGATTGGCTCGCATCTTATAGAGCCATGATTGATTGCTTCAGTGGGAGCATTGTTTTTTCCATTCCGGGCCAAGAGATGTTTATAGTGGCGATGCCTCGCCCAGAGGGAGGTTCGACCACCCATTTATATTACATTGAGGAGGATACCTCTAAGGAGGTTGTGATTCCTTTGGATTCGATCCCAGTTGTTAGGGAGTATTCCGATGTGTTTCAGGAGATACCAGGCCTACCGCCCAGTCGCGAGATAGACTTCGTTATAGATTTAGTGCAGGATACGAGACCTATAGCGCGCGCACCATACCGTATGGCTCCAGCAGAGATGCGAGAGCTACGAGATCAGATTGAGCAGCTACTAGGTCAGGGCTTCATTCGTAGGAGTACCTCACCATGGGGCGCTCCAGTCTTATTTGTAAAGAAGAGAGATGGCTCACTGAGATTGTGTGTAGACTACCGGGAGCTGAACAAGGTCACGATACGGAATAAATATCCGTTGCCTCGAATAGATGATCTATTCGACCAGTTGAGGGGAGCAACTTTCTTTTCAAAGATATATCTGAGGTCGGGGTACCATCAGTTAAGGATTACAGAGCAGGATGTTTCAAAGACTGCCTTCTTGTCGAGATATGGGTCTTATGAGTTCAGGGTGATGCCGTTTGGACTCACAAATGCCCCAGCCATTTTCATGGACTTGATGAACCGAGTGTTCAGAGAGTTTTTGGATCAGTTCGTCATCGTCTTCATAGATGATATCTTGATAATATTCACACTCCGAGGAGGAGCATGCCGAACACTGGAGGCAGGTTCTCCAGACTCTACGAGAGCATCAGTTGTATGCTAAGTACGAGAAGTGTGGATTCTGGTTGCGAGAGGTACAATTCTTGGGCCATGTTGTTTCTGAGCAGGGGATAGCAGTTGACCCGAGCAAAGTGTCAGCGGTGAGGGAGTGGGGGCAACCCACGACACCGACGGAAGTACGTAGTTTCTTGGGGTTAGCCGGATACTACAGGAGGTTCATTCGGGGATTCTCCAAAATAGCGGGTCCATTGACGAATCTGACTCGTAAGGGGGTACCATATGTTTGGGATGACGCTTGTCAGTTGGCTTTCGACGAGCTGAAGGACAAGCTTACTTCGGCACCAGTCCTTGCTTTACCGAAGCCGGGTGTAGAGTACCTGGTTTACACAGATGCGACCTTACGAGGACTTGGGGGAGTATTTCAGCAGGAAGAGAAGGCTACAGCTTTTGCTTTCCGCAAGCTTAAGCCGCATGAGAAGAATTACCCCACCCACGACCTGGAGTTAGCTGCGGTCGTCTTTGCATTAAGAATTTGGAGGCACTATTTATTGGGGGAGAAATTCCGTTTGTTCACAAACCATAAGTCACTGCAGTACCTGTTCACTCAGCGAGAGCTGAATATGCGTCAGCGCAGATGGTTAGAGTTTGTGAAAGATTACCAGTTCGATATACAGTATCATCCGGGGAAAGCCAACGTAGTTGCTGATGCGTTGAGCCGTAGACCGGTTGACAATGTAGCGGACATCTGGAAAGCAAAGTGGAAGGAGTTAGGTCACCAAGACGCAGTAGCACGTTCTTTCATATCCATGATGACAGTCACACCCGAGATTGTTACGAGGGTGATACAGGCACAGACCTCAGATCCGTTTTGTCAGGAGCAGATTGTACGACTTCTAGCCGAGGGTGCTGAGTCATATTCTGTTAGTTCGGATGGAGGGTTGCGGTTTAATGGGAGATTAGTGGTTCCAGAAGGAGCAGAGCTACGTCATGAGGTGATGACTCATTCTCATGGGTCCCGATTTGCAGTACATCCGGGAGGCGATAAGATGTACCAGGACATGAGACGTCAGTACTGGTGGAGTGGGATGAAGAAGGACATCGCTGAATTTGTGTCCAAATGTTCTACTTGCCAGCTAGTGAAGGTGGACCACCAGAAACCGTCGGGATTACTTCAGCCGTTGGAGGTACCTGCGTGGAAGTGGGAAAGTATTTCCATGGATTTCATTTCAGGGTTGCCTACATCACAGCGAGGGCACGATTCTATCTGGGTGATTGTAGACCGTCTGACCAAGGTGGCCCATTTTCTGCCAGTGCGGACAGATTATACCACGGGTCAGTATGCTCAGTTATTCATCGCTGAGATTGTCAGATTACATGGGGTGCCCCTGAATATTGTGTCTGATAGAGACAAGATTTTTGTGTCACGTTTCTGGAAAAGCTTTCAGGAGGCTATGGCTATGGGTACAGAGTTGAGACTGAGTTCAGCTTATCACCCACAGACAGATGGACAGACAGAGCGTACTAATCAGATGTTGGAAGATATGCTACGCATGTGTATCCTCGATTTCGGAGGAGGTTGGGAGCCACATCTTCCACTGGTAGAGTTTGCTTATAATAACTCCTATCAGTTTACGATTGGCATGGCTCCATTTGAGGTTTTGTACGGCAGGCCTTGTCGTTCTTCAACCTGTTGGCTCGAGGTGGGGGACAACAAGTTATTAGGACCAGAAGTGATCCAGGAGACCTCCGCGAGGATTGAGATGATCAGGAGTCGTATTCGGGTAGCCCAAGACAGGCAGAAGAGCTACGCCGATGCGAAACGGTTCTTCCGGGAGTTTAATGTGGGAGATCAAGCGTTGTTGCGTGTATCTCCTATGAAAGGAGTGATGAGGTTCGGGAAGAAGGGAAAGCTGGCTCCGAGGTACGTAGGACCATTTCCCATCATCGAGAGAATTGGGCCAGTGGCATACAGGTTTTCCAGAACATTTACATCACATCCACGATGTATTCCACATCTCGTCGTTGAGACGATACCTTCGGGATGATATGGCCCATACTCACATTGCGATACATGAGATCGACTTGCAGTCGGATAGCTCTTACGAGGAGAGACCGGTGGCTATTCTAGACTACAGTGAGAGGAGATTGAGGTCGAAGATAGTTCCACTAGTGCGGGTCCAGTGGGAACATCATATTGTGGAGGAATCCACTTGGGAGCGTGAGGCAGATATGCGCGAGAGATATCCGGAGTTGTTTTTACCAGGTATGCCTTCTTTTCCGAATTTCGGGACGAAATTCCGTTATTAGGGGGGAAGTATGTAATACCCCGTATTTTTATGCTATTTTTAATTTGGGGATTTATTTAATAAAAATCCGGAAATTAATTATGTTATAATTATTAACGTGACTAGAGTTAGTAATTATGGGAAACTTGTTGAATATTACTAATGAGCATAGTAATATATTATATTGGTTATATTGAAAGTCATAAGTGAATTAAATGGCTATTTCGGAAATTTAAGTCGGGACGTGCTCGTGTCACGTCGGGACTAATTATGTTAATTAAAAAGTGATTATTTTATAAGTTGTCCGTATGGTCGTTTTGAGTGCGCCAACGCGTCCGGAAGGGTCGAGATAGTCAGAAAAGTGTACCCGGGGGTTTAGTTTGGGTCTCGGGATGTTTTTAGGCTTAATTAGTGACCCAGGAGGGCGTTTTGGTCATTTTACAAATTAGGGTAATTAAACCCACGAATTTCAGCCATCCTTAGCAGCCTTTTAAGTCAGTCTTTTAGGGTTAGATCATTCAGAACCCTAAGACGGCTAGTGGAGAAGAGAGGAGAGACCTTGCTAGGTGATTCAAGGCCAAAAAACACCACCTTTTGCACCACCGTCACCACCAACGCGTAGATCGCGAGGAGGAGAACGCAGCCACACCAATATCAGCAGGAAACCAGACCTCTGAAATCCCAGGCAAGTGTTTAACTTGCGTATTTTCGTTGGTGCAATAATCATGTTAGTGTAGGAATGATTAGGAGTATAATTTATGGAAGAAAACCCCACTTTGTGATAGGAATTTGCATGTAGAAAAGATTAAAACCATATTCTGGAAGTCTTATGTAATGTAGATGATAAACCCACGAATTTTTGATGTTATTGTAGAAGAAAATTCTGGAGAAAACTGATTAGAACAAAAGATTAAGAAAACTTAGGGTTCTTGATGATTAGATGAGATTTTAGGTTGTTTAATCATGATTAATGATGGTTATATGCATGCTTAACGTTAGAAACATCTGGAAATATATTACCATGATTGTAGTATAAGTTTTAGGACGATTAGTGTTGAAAATTATGGATTTGAATGAAGAATATTAGTTAAACCCGCAACTGCACTTCTGCAGATTTTCGCAGACCTTCTTGATCGATCGATCGACCCTATAGCGTCGATCGATCGAAGGTTCGATCTGTCGACCTCCAGACGTCGATCGATCGACCTTCCCTGGCAGCCTATTATTTTCCCTTGTTTAATTAGCTAAATTAATTTATCGTGGAATAAACCTTGGGCATTCTAATAAATGATTTTGGGAGATATTGAGGACCAGTAGGGCATATGGACATATGTTAGAACCTTTAATCTTCAACGAGGAGGGTAATTATGGGATATTTACTTTAGGTTGTTAAATTTATGAAACTTAAGGGTGAGGTGCGTAAGAGAGTTACGTTGGAACCAAATAAAGTTATTTACTGAATTTTAGATTAGTAAAGTTATAACCCAGGAGTGTTAGGTAATGAGTGAGAAAACTCTTCGAGTTAAGGTTAGAGACGAAACCTTATACGTAATCATAATAATGGGAAATTAAAGATGAATGTTATGACTATGGGTTACAAGAGAAACCTATATTAATATAATGGAATTGGTATATTTATATGAATGTGTGTACATATATTATATTCATGTGAAAAACGTACTCACGCTACTCGCTATCCCTGAGGTTACCGCGCTGGGACGATCGTATCCTGTGTTGCCTTTTGGGGGATATCGATTTGTACCCTAGAAGATAGAGATCCTAGGTACGGGCTATTAGATTGATAGTCGGACGGTCCTAAGAGACGTGTGGGTATGTACTGACCTCTTGGACTTGGAATCTATACTTCGCCTCAACGTTGTTTTGTATATGTTAATACAGTTCGAGAGTGATTCCGAACTTGTATTCCCTTTGTATGAGCGATACGGGGACTGGATAGCAGAGTATGCCCGCAAACATAAATTAGTTGGGGTGCTGTTGTATATATATTATTCGAGTAGTTAATATATATATATATATGGTTATAAACTTTAATATGCCTACTATAATGTGCTAGGTAGGACTTAGTTGTTGACGCAATAATAAATACTTATTTTGTGAAAGTATGAGAAGACACTGGGAAACCTTATTATTTAATGAAGCTAAAACGAGAGGAGTACTACAAATTGAAAGTAATCTTTTTAAAAAAAAACATTGTCATCGTTCGGTTTATAAAACATATGAGTAAGTTTAGATAAACGAATCATTGAGGAGGTTAGTGCGATAGGAGTGCACATTAGAAGAGAGGTGAGTATTTCTCAAGAGAGAGACGAACTAATATGATGTTGCATTGGCCTGTATCAATTTAAATACTTGCTTAACGTATTTTAAAATCAAACACACTTTCGGGCCCTGACCCGTTTCCTTCTCTTTCTCTCTCTTGTGTATATATATGTATATTTTCAGGTGCCCAGCCACAGGGGCGTCTTGCTTAGGATTCGTTGAGAAGAACGAGCTGCAGCTTAGGTGGGAGTTGCAGGTTCCTTGAGTAGACGGCTTCTGTCATTGACTCCACTCTTATTACTCTCATTTATGGGGCACGTGTCGCCCGTTTCATCATTTCATTTATTGTTGGGGATTTTTATATTTCAGTTATTCCAGTATTGTTTATGGGATTTGATTCAGGATGGTTTATGATTTTAGTTTTATATCATTGACATTCGATTGATGAATGTATGGTTTTATTTTAAATTTTGTGGTGTGATTCTATATGGTAGAAATGTTGTTTTGAATTAATAAAATCTTTTCTTTAAATAAAATTTGGAAGTTCGTATGAAAAATGTTTTGACACTTAGCTTAATTATTTAGGGTGTTAAATTAAAAAAAAAATTATTTTTATCGACAGTGATGCTGAGAATGAACCAACTGTTTACCTTGATTTAATTTAATAAAGGAGTGATCGCCCGGTATTTAATTAGGCGGGGTGTCACAACTTATAATAGGGGATGGCCCTATAAACCCTCTCGTTGAATTCCAAGTTATTGACATCCTATCTTATTTTAACTTGTTTCTCGAACGACCTTGGCTCCACAGTATCAAGGGTGTGTCTTCCTCACTCCAGCAAAAATTAAAGTTCTTTGTTGACAGATGATTCATCATCATTTTGGGCAACGACGACAATGCTGAAGGTGCAAGAACCATCAATCCAATCCTTGAGATATAGCACGGGTCAAATGATATGCTCCTATCAGTATTTCGAGTTGATCCACTTCTACTCCTAGCAGGGGATAATTTCAAAGATAGGTTTTGTCCAAAATACGACCCTCATGGCAATGTCAATGTGATTCAGATGTTCAGAAACATGCACTTTATGCCCGGACTGGGGCTAGGATAAAAACAACAAGGGATAATTGAACCCATTGAACTGAAAAAAGTTTTCCCCCGTATGGTTTGGGTTATCAATCATCATAACAAGAGCTTAGAATGATCCTCCAGTCTCAACCAAAAAGAATATTAGATTGCATCCAGATTATCCCAGGTGACTCCTTGAATGGACGATTCATTAAAGAGGGCGAGAACTTCCCCTTTTATGGCTTTCTAGAACCCTGGTATGACCATACAGACAAAAAGATAAATCTTGGAATGGAGATCTTATGGTTTATTTAAGCACCACATCACTGGATCCATCCCACCTGATTAAATTTGCTGATACACCTCTCCTCAACTGGCATGCTGCATCGGTTCTACCTGTTGAAATCCCACCTAACCCCAATGTTTACCCCATTTCTTCTTCTCTTGTCTATCCTTTCTCAAATGTAATCGACCTCTCATTTAATGACGTTCTCAATGTTGTTTTTCCTATTAATGAAATAAATAAATATTTTGAGTATCTTATTGTGCCTTACATTAACTATTTGTATTCTAATCAAACTTTTGATGATGATGATTTTGTAAATGAACAATTCTTAACTTATCTAAATAAGGTTAATAACAAATAACATAACCGCGCTCAAGTTAATGAAGAAGAAACTGCTATTGTTAACCTTGATTCTAGTAGCCAACTACACGATATTAGGATAGGGTCTACCATTGATGAACATGAGCATGCATAACTTGAAGAATTACTGACAGAATTCGTGGATATCTTCTCGTGGTCTTATGACGATATGCCCAACATTGATCCTGAAATAGCTCAACATGATATCCCCACTCTCCCAGATTATAAGCCAGTTAAACAAAAGCTGAGAAATCTATGCACCGAATGGTCACTCAAAGTCAAAGAAGAAGTGGTTAAACAGATGGACATGCGCTTCATTCGTGTGATCGAATATCTCACACAGCTAGCCAACATAGTGCCTGTGCCTGTGCCGAAAATAGGAGGAAAAGTTCAGATGTGTGTAGACTAACGGGACTTGAACAAATCCTCTCCAAAGGATGATATATTGACATGATTATGGACAACATAGCTAGTCATGCTCTTAAGTCATTCGTCGACGAGTTTTCCAGATACAACCAAATCAAAATGCACCCAGATCACAAAAATAAAACCGTGTTCATCACACCGTGAGGAACCTTTTTCTATATTGTTATGCCATTTGGTCTCAAGAATGCTGGGGCTATATACCAGAGGGCTGCCATAACCATCCTACATAATCTAATTCATATGGAAGTCGAGGTCTATGTTGATGGTTTGATTATCAAATCCAAACTAGACAAGGTAATGTCCTACCCTCCGAAAGTTCTTCGAACGACTGTGACGGTATCAGATGAGACTCAATCCATAAAAATGTGTCTTCGGCATTACAAAGGGAAAACTCTTGGGCTTCATGGTTAGTGAGAAAGGGATAGAAGAAGATCCTGCCAAACTGAAAGCCATACTTGAGATGCCACCTCCCCGAACGGAGAAAAAAGTCTGATGTTTCCTTGGGAAATTTCATTACATTAACTAGTTCATCAGCCAACTAACCTCCATCTGCGAACCTATCTTCAAACTCCTCCAAAAGGAATCAACCAAGGTTTGGAATGAGGACTTCCAAGAAGCCTTTGACCGAATCAAACAATATCTAAACCAACCTTCGGTACTCATGCCACCATAGCCTGGTTTCCTCTTACTCCTATAACTAACCATAATCGACACTGCAGCCGGGGCTTTGGTAGCCCAATACGTTGAAGATTCCCGTAAAGAAAGATCCATCTATTATGCCAGTCACAAATTGACTCGGTACGAAGCCAACTACACTACTTTGGAAAAGGCATGTGTTGCACTTGTTTGGGTCACCCAAAAGTTGCGACACTACATGCTCGCCTTCCCCATCAAACTTTTATCCTGAATGAAGCCCATCAAGTACCTGCTTGAGAAGCTCACCTTATATATCCCAATGTCTCAATGGTTGATGCTCCAAATCAAGTTTGACATCATGTACGTCATGCAAAAATCCATAAAAGGAAGAGCCATCTCTAACTACCTCGCTAACTACCCCATGGAAGAAGATGACAACTGGATCTCCGAATTCCTAGATGAAAACATCATATGCACTACGCAAGATGACCTTTGATGGAAAATGTTCTTTGATGGAGCTTCCAACAAAAAGGGATATGGCATTGGGATACTTCTGATCGCCCTAGATGACTCCCACACTCCCATCGCCATCAAGTTGGATTTCCCCAGCACCAACATGAGGTGTGTACGGTAGGCCTCAAAATTGCTCTCAAGAAAGGTATTCAATGCTTAGATGTCTATGGGGATTCTTCCCTCATCATTGATCAAGTGCTCAGAAAGTGGAAGGTCAAGGATAAAAAACTCCAACCCTTCCATGCCCACTTAGAAGAACTGGCCTCCCAATTCCAATATATAACCTTCCGTTACCTACATCGAGCAAAGAATAACCTAGCCGATGACCTTTCTACCTTAGCCTCCATGGTCGACATGCCCTAAGGAATAACGATGGCCCCCTTCCTAGTTCAAAAGGAAGATAAACCAACCCATTGCTACCACATTGAGCTCATTACCAAAGAAGATCCCGAGCTAGCCAATTATTGGTACTATGATATCTAGCACCTTCTCAAGCATGGTAGGTATCCTGAAGGTTCCAATAAGAAAGACCGAGCAAGCCTCCGAAGATTGTCCTCCCAGTACATCATCTTTCATAAAAGCACTATTCAAGAGAAACTTTGATGGAACCCATCTACACTGCATCTCAGGGGCTAACATTGAAGAGATAATACAGAACATCCACAGTGGGGAGTGCGGGACCCACATGAACGGTCACATTCTTGCCAAGTAGATTATCTGACAAGGCTACTATTGGACCACCATGATCCAGGATTGCACCACCTATGTTTGGAAATGCCTCAAATGCCAACAGTTTTCTAACCTTTAAAACCTGCCTTCGCGAGAACTATACAACATGACTTCTCCCTAGCCATTTTTGACCTGGGGTATCGACATCATAGGGAACGTTACACCCAAGTCCTCGAATGGGCATGAATTAAACCTAGTTTCCATTGAGTTTTTCGCAAAATGGCTTGAAGCTGAGTCATACGCAGTCCTGAATGCCAAGAAAGTGGCCCAATTCATCAATAAAAACATCATATGTCGATATGGGGTCGCGCACGAGTTAGTGTCGGATAATGGGCTACATTTCGAGTAAGAAGTCATAGAAGTGGTCAACGAGTATAGGATTCAGAGACACAAATCTTCTCCCTACCGACCTCAAACCAATGGTGCGGTCGAAGCCGCCAATAAGAACCTCAAAACCATCATCAATAAGATGATCAAAAGTTGTCGAGATTGGGCCGATCAAATCCCATACTCCCTCTGGGGATACTGAACCTCAATCTGAACCTCTACTAAGGATACCCCTTACTCTCTAGTCTATGGCATGGAACCCGTCTAACCCATGGAGCTGGAAATACCCTCATTATGCGTCATGCTTGAAAGCAAGGTCAGCTAAGAAGATTGATACCAAAGTCGTCTTAACGAGCTGACCCTCCTAGATGAAAGGAGATTGAAAGTTATATACCACATACAAGGGTACCATCGCCATATCGCACGATCATTTAATAAGAAATTCAAGGACCGTGGTGCTGAGAGGGGGATTTAGCCCTCAAAGAAATAGTAAAGCCCATTTAGGACCCCAGAGGTAAATTCAAGCCCAATTGGAGCATCCCATACATCGTCAATAAGATCTTGTCCGGCAGTGCCACCATGCTCACCGACTTAGATGGAGAAAAGATGGCTCATCCAGTCAACCTGGACCATCTCAAGAAATTTTACCACTAAATCAAAATCTCGGCGCGCTACGACTCTTCTCATATCCCTTCTATTCTAAAAAAAATCTTCATCTCCCTCTACCCATAACTATGTGGGCCTGATCCTCTGCAAAAAAATCATTTTCAGAAGCATTAAAATCTTTTAAAAAAACCCAGAGATACGTAGGCAGCTCATACATCTTAAGTGAGCACGACCCCTTCTTTTTCAAAAAAAAATTCCTTTTCTTATCTCCGAGAATGAAAATTCATTCTAACATATACTTGAACAAAAGGATTATGCATGCCTTAGCGATTGATAAAGATAAATATAAAATTCATTAAAAGGCACAATTGGATGATCAAAAACTTTTTTATTTCACTAATAAGAAGCTATAGTGCAATTACATAAGGAGTGGATAACTCCCTTCCTCCTACGTTCCTAAAAAGAAAAATAAATTCCCGAACTTATTCCCCATTACAAAATAAACTCCCCCAAGAGTCCTACCCACATCTACCAGAGGATCCCGCTCTGTCATCATCTACATCCTGGGGTCCCCAAGCTTCACCTGCCTAAATGGAGTGTCGTAGATGCTCTATGGACTGATAATCTTGAACTAGCTTCATAAAAACTACCACACCTCCCTCCATGGTATCAAATAAGACAAGCCACCTTTGTCCAGTATCCACTACCAACATCTTGCTGACAACTCTTCTCCATAACCAGTTCATATAATCCCCGGGGATGTGCTAAACTCTCCCAACCGACTGAGAAGGACGGGTCGATGGACGTCGACTCTCCCAGAAAGAGCCAAGTTACATACGCAGATGCTCTGTCAGATCTTCTACCGGAAAGAAATCTAGTGTCTAAGGTGGAACGACCTGTTCCCAGCCAAATTGGCATAGAATCCGCCAAGGGAAATAGAAAGAGGTCTGTCTAAGACCAACCAGCTAGACGTATCGGTATTCCTCCAACTCCAAAATAGGTACCAACTATCTCCACCAATGCACAGACTAGTGCATATTTAGAGCCCCATGATCCAAAAACCAGTTCTCCTAGCTCTTAATATCCAAGCCAACGCTGATGAAATGGCATGAAAAGAATTTGGGTACAACCGACAAAGGGTATTCCGGAGGATTCACTAGGCGAAATCCTTCATACAACCATATGAACAACATCATAGGGCTACCCCTCACAAAGTCCGAACGACCTTCTCTCTAGGTATCCAGGGCATTCAAAGTCTCCGCCAGTATCACCGCCGCAGGATTGTGATGGTAGGACATCCATGAAGTAATAGTTGTAAGCTCTAGTTCCACCAGCAGTTCCCTAGTAACCAGCAATAATTTTGAAACCAATCTCAAAATGACGGCTTTGGCGTATCTAGCATCACCAACCTCGTGTAAATGCACAGACCGCAGCACCACCGAAAGGGAAATCATTCCTTCAGTAACCAAGGATCTACCCACCGAGGACGAGATGAAGAGAAGTCCAACTAACAGCACCCGAGGAGATCGTGAAAACCCAGGCATAGCAGCCGCCACACTAGGATTTACTCCCACGTGATAGAAAATTCCTCATAAGTCAAACAGACTTCTTCCAAGCCAAAACGGAATACATGGTCTTCGAGGTACCAAAATTGTACTGCCGCCATTAGCATGCTCCACTGTATGGGCCGATTACGCCATAAAGAGACTCGACGCATGTTAAAATCATCGTAGTCGACGTTATAGGAGCACATTGCCTCCAAAGTCTCGAGGTAGTTGTCAAACTCAAGACTACCAGGGAGAGCCATCTCACAGAATAAGAAAGATAGAATATGAAGGTGTGATGAAAGAACTCCACCCTTACCCCTTTTTATACTTGAAATCCCTCACAAAAAGACATAACCCCTGCAGAAATCGGAGGAAATCCTGCACCACAAGGTACTAAAGGCTGAAGAGGGTACCAATCAAAGCTTTGATTGATTAGACTAGATTGACCTATCGATAGGCAGGATAAGGGTCTTGTCCATCAGCAAACCCCTATTTTCAGAAACTTCCCTTTTTCCTCTTTTGTCAAAATCAAAAAACTCAATAAAAATAAATTGATATTCTCAACAAAATTTCAAAATCCCCTTCCATCTTTATATAAATTCTCAATTTAAAATAAAACTTTCCTTCAAATCCCAAAAATATTTCTTTTTACGGTCTCAGCAGTAAAGTAAAAAGCACATATGCATTCATTCATTCATTACTAACAGAAGATAATAAAAAAACTCCATTGCATTGCATAGATATTTTTTGTGTTACATCATTTTTGTGGGAAAATAAAGAAAAGAAGAAAAACAACGGGACTCAGCCCGAACCCACATTCTCACTCTCTCACTTACCCTTCCCCTCTCTCTCTAAGAACTCCAATCCCTACGGAGCGCTCTCTTTCCCTGTGATGAGATGACACACCACCGCTACCCGAACCAGAGTCCTCCCCGGATGAGGCAGATGACACCAAGAAAGAAGGATTAGGGACCTGGTCCCGAAGATGGGTAATCGGTTAAGATATCCAGTCTCTAATATCCCTCAGCTAAGTGGTGGACACCCTGACTTGCTGGAAGAAAAATCAAAATCGGTATCAAGCAAAAAATATCAAAAGAAACCAAAAAGTAGGAAAAGAGAAGAATAAAAATATATACCAAAGGACTAAAAGCCTCCTCTATCAAGCCTAACTCCTCCGGGTCCATCACATGAGGACGATGAAACACAGGCACCATCCCTCCATCAGCCCACCGGATGTTGTATGAAGGGGTATGCAACATCACAAAGGGGACCTCCGAAGTCACCGCCACCGTAGATGTCGACGGATCGTCGCTGCTATGGGAGGACCCCATTGGCCGACTCGAACCCGCAGGAGGGAAAGGCAGTGCATCATATATGCTGGGCTCCATCAGAGAACTCATCACAAAGTCTATATAATCATACAACACAACCGTATTGGTGTACAACAGAGAGGATTTTCTAATCATCGGCGTGATCCTCGCATCCTCTGGCAATAGCCGCTCCCGCCTCATAGACATAGGGTGCTTCGCAGGTGGCACCACCACCTCCTCCTCAGTAATTTATTGGACCATACTCTCCTCGAGATACCAAAAGTGGCCAAACTCATGCACGAGCAAATTCCTCATCTGTGCATCCACCCCAGTCGACCCCGTGTCTTGAACAGCCGTCCCCCAAGGGTAAACGGTCACCTAAAAACTCCCCAGCAGATCTAAGTCAATATCGAATCAGAGCAGACAAAGACCAATACTAAAGAAGAAAAAAAATCTTACCCTATCACTAGTTAGGCCATTTAAGACCTGACACATCACCTTCACAGAAAGAGACTTCCTCGACTGTCGATTGGCCTTCCGCCACCGATACAAATGGTAAAAGTCCCCAACAGTCTCATCCTTCTGAGCAACCATCTAGGTATTACACCCAATCACCTCATAGAATCACGTCTGCCGAAGACAAAAGTCTATGACCAAAAAGAGACGCACAAGGAAAATGTGAATGCATGAAAGGAAAATGCACAAACTAAATAATACCTCAAGAAGATATGTGGCTCTAGTAAAAGTCTTTCGGCAACACCGGTTAAATGCATCCAGAGAAAAATAAAGGGTCTCCAAAGTCAGGCTCCCCCAATCATAGGGAGGGTTATTCGATAACATCCTCAAGTATGATAAAAACCACGAGTGGACAACACGAGAAAAATGAATAACCGGGCCATCTGCCTCACCTACAGCCTGTCATCCACATCAATTACCCTACCCTATAAAACATCCCTCAGTAGGGACAAATGGATAGAGTTCCTAGACACTATCCTCCCCACATCACCTAGCGCCACTCGCACCGCCTTCGGCCTCACCCGTAAAGTGCGATCCACCTCTATCTTCTCTCCATCATAATCCTGCCCTAGTAGTTGTTGCACATCTATAAGAGTCATAGTCATCTCACCGAAGTCAAAATGGAAGTTATGAGTAGTGTCCCACCACCTCTCCCCCAGAGCGCATAAGACCGTCATCGAACGACGCGTCTTATCTAGCACAGACTCCAACCTCCCAAAGCCTGCTGACGATACTACCCAACGCACCACAGGTGGAAGGTGCTCCCAAACATCCTTAAACCTCGTAGTCCCGCGAGCATGCATAGTCGATAAAGAAACATCTGTCAAAAGAAAAACCTTGCCAAAATATAAGAAAAAAGGAAATCACCAAAAAAAATAATGCAAAAGGTCATTTTTTTACTTAATAACCACTAGGGTTCACCACCCTAGAAGAGCGATGACGCGATGTCTCCCGCAGTAAAGTCCGCCCGTCCGCAACTGGCTCAAATGCATCAAAAGAGTTCTCACTCCCCAAAGCAAGAGGAGCCATGGCCCTCCACTCCACATTTGCTCCATCGTCAACAGCCAACCACTCCCTGTATACCACAGTGCTCACAAAAGAGGCCATTTTTTATATTGCATAATGCAAGAACAATTCACAGAACAAAATCGCAGAAAGAGAGAAGGAAATAAGCTGTGAAAAATATGGGGAACCCTCCCCCTTTTTATAGGAAGCCAAGGGTCATGTCGATCGCATTGAACCCCCACCTACCGATCGGCATTGAACTTTTACCTTCTCGAGGCAGTCCAAAAGTCCGTGACACTTCCAAATGTCACCCTCCACAGCATGCCGACTGGCACCCTCTTAAGTTTTCATATAGAAACTCCCAAAAAATAATAGAAAATCCTAAACAATCCTCAGAAAATTCCTGAAAATCTCGGAGAGGATTTAGATCATTTTCATCAAGAAAATTTCTCACTCCCTCGAGCGAAACCCCTATTTCCCCAACGGAACTCTCAAAGGCCAAGAGGATATCTCCTCGACAATATCCCCAGAGGACCCCTAAAGTATCCCGAACTTCAGGTTATCTCCTATTCCCCAAAGGTCTCAAATTTCCCTGAGAAATACATCCAAACCCTGGACCACCTAATCACTTCCCCAGTGGAATCTACAGCATCAAATTGGTTGTTCCCCCGGCAAAGTCTCCAAAAGATACGAGGATTTCCCCAGAAATTAGCTCCCCAGCTCAAATCAAAATCACAAGGTAATTTCCCCAGCAGAGTTCCCCGAGAATATCACAGCTAAGCCCTCAGAATTATCTTCGACCCGCAGAATTGGTCATCTCAACTTAAGCCCTTAGAATTGGCTTCGACTCGTAGAATTGATCATCTCAACCTAAGCCCTCAGAATTACCTTCGACTCACTAAGTTGGTTATCTCAATTTAAGCCCTCATAATTGGCTTTGACACACAAAATTTGTCATCTCATTCTAAGCCCTCAAAATTGTCTTTGACTCATAGAATTGATCATCTCAATCTAATCCCTAAGAATTGGCTTTGACCCACAGAATTGGTCATCTCAACCTAAGCCCTCAGAATTGTCTTCGACCCGCATAATTTTTCATCTCAATCTAAGCCCTCAGAATTGGCTTCGACCCACATAATTGGTCATCTCAACTTAAGCACTCAGAATTGGATTTGACCCGCAAAATCGGTCATCTTAACCTAAGCCCTCAGAATTGGCTTCGACCCGTAGAATTGGTCATCATAATTTAAGACCTCAAAATTGGCTTCAACCCGCAGAATTGGTCATCTCAACCTAAGCCCCCAGAATTGGATTTAACCCGCAGAATCAGTCATCCCAACTTAAGCCCTTAGAATTGGTTTTGACCCGCAGAATTGGTCATCTCAACCTAAGCTCTCAGAATTGGCTTCGACCCGTAGAATTGGTCATTAAAATTTAAGCCCTCAGAATTGGCTTGGACCCGCAAAATCGGTCGCCCCCAGCATCGCTTTAAGTCCTTATAATTAACCTAAATCTTTGATCATCACTTCCTTTAAATCATCCTCGGTATTCTCCCTAGGTCCTTTGAATCGACCTTGACCCGGAGAATCGGTCATCCTCATTCTTAGGCACTCAGAATCATCCTTGAATCTCTGAATTGGTCATACTCTTTCAAAGGCATCATACGGTGTCTATTCGATGGCTATCGTTTGTTCCAAACTCACCCGTCGTGGGGATCTGCAGACACCCCATTCTAGTACCCCCTAAACCTCTCCTTATGACACTAGCACGTCCCTTCATCACTACAAAACTAAGTCATAACCCATGTACTAACCTAGAGGCCATCGGGCACTCGCAGGCTCCATTTGACCAAAAGTTAAACTATTCAGCTCGATTGATACTGAATGAATTTTCAAAGGGCACTGAAAACCCCTTTTCAACACTCCCAGGCTCTATTGTACCAAAGTCTCTATTGACCAAGAGGCCATCGAATACTCTCAGGCTCTGTAATATCAAAGTCAACTCTTTAGCTCGATCCAGACTGAATGAATCTTCAAATGGTGCTAAAACTCCTTTCCAACGGTCCACTCTAGGACCAATTCTAACTTACGGTGCGGAGGAACGATCTATTTTACTCTAAAAGATCACCGAATGCTTACAGGACCCACTTGACCAAATTAACTTCCCAAATAGAGTCAAACTCTTTGGAATGTTAAAGTACATCTCTTAACCTTTCCAATGGTCCACCCCATGTGCGATTCTGTCATACCATGCGGACGAATAATCCATTTGTATTCGATAATTCCCTGTCCAAATGATCGACGAGAGATTCTGAGCCCCATTTGACCCGAAGTCAACTCCCAGACACGGGAGCAGTCCAAATACTTTCTAAGGTCTGTGAAGAAACTTTCTAGCGGTTCACCCCGTCTGCGCTTCAAATCAACGGTTTGCATTTTACGACCATTTTTTCGAAGGAGCCTGAAAGAGACTGCCAAATCGCAGGTCCCAAACCCAGCCTATCGGTAGTGTGCCTAAAAATACCTATCAATTAGCAGTACTAGGACTATGATGATCGTAAATGCCCTAGGCCTATAAAAAGGTGGGCTTTACCTCATTGCAAAGGAAACACAAGATCTGAAACCCATCACTCTCAGCGAACTCAAAAAATCCCTCTCGAAGTTTGCATGATTTCCACATCAAAATCCCTTTCAAACCCTCACTTTTCATCATATTTTTCATCAAACCTGATGAATTAATTACCTTTCATCATCATCCAAGTGTAAGGGTTGCTCTCCAACATTCAAGATCAATCTCAAGATCTTCAAGAAGGTCCAACTTTCTTAACTCTCTCTTCAAATTCTCCTAAATCCTCATTAACTTGTTTTATTACTTAGCACTTTTATTCTCTCCATCTCACATATCCTAATAAAAAATTTATTTAGTATTATTGCACATCCCTTATTTTCATATAAATAAAATCCAAAAAATAAGAAAAAGAGGGTTTGCTCATAAATTCCAAACGGGAATGCTCACGCTTTTCTCACACTTTTCTCAGAATTAAAACACTTTTTTACACACACACACATATAAGAGAAGTCATCGATTAGATTTATGGGATAAATCCCACCCCTCATTTTGCATACGAACTACGTGGACTTTGATGCCTCTATAGGCTATGTACGCGTCTCAGGGTAAAACCCGAGACTCGAGTCCTACTTTTCTCCCATTGTCTATCTTTCTATATTCTGTAACTTTATTCTCCTAAAATTTATATATTTGCATATACATATATTTGTTCTTAGTGGCGTATTATTCTGTATGCTTTATCGTTCCATTATAACGATCAATGCTAGGATAATCACGTAAATCCTATTTTCTAATATTAATTTTAGGAACATTCCTATGGATGACTCTCTTTGTCTATTCCATGATACAAGTCGATGATTCCTATCTCCACTATATAAACACATGCACACATGTCACGGGGAAATAAAGGAAAATAACAACAATCCATGAGAGACCGCAAGAGAGGAATGGGTCCCTAACACCTTCCCATTTCATAACTTAGCCTCCGAACCCTTTTCGAATCAATTTTGGTTTTGTATGTTTCATTATGTCTTTTATTACTGTCCTTCGGGATGGCTCCACATTCTTTTATCTGTTTTGAGTAAAATAGACTGGCAACTCCACCTCTCTACATTTTTCACCTCACACATCATCGACGCCGGCTGAAATGCTCCCGAGAGGGATGCGAGGGACCAAGATCCTTTCACCATGGAGATGACACCCCTCCTATGTCTCTCCAGCCATGAGGCTCGGGGATGGTCACGGCGTGGTCACGGGACCCACGGTTTGAGAATATGATGATAATTTGAGAAAATCCACACTTAGGCTTGAAAAAGTGCGATTAGAGGGGAAACCCCTTAACGCCCACCCTAAAACCCCTAAAGAGGTTTGAACACCTCTCACGGGACCAATGAAACTCGAAGAACTGACCACATGGTCAAGGGACCCCCGATTTGAGAATATAATGATAATTTGAAAATATATAGAATTAGGTTTAAAAGCATGCCGTTAGAGGGAGAAAACCCATTAAATAACCAAACAAAACCAATAATTATCCCATACTCCTTCTAACATGCTATCCAACAACAAGCCAACAACCAGCAATTATCCAATAGCCAAACCAAACAAAACCAATAACTATCCAATACTCCTTCTAACATACTATCCAAATTGATCCTAGAGCCCTCAACGTATTCTTTTAGATGTACCTTTGTTGCCTAGTTTCTTTAATACAATCTTCATAAAATGAAACTAATTTAACTTCATTTTATGAACATTGCATGAATGAAACTGATCAATAAATATATATGTATGGGAACATGTGAAATTGAGCTGGGTCAATTTGATCCAATCACAAACACAAATGACTTTATTCTCAAACCAAGTGTCTTGTGAAAGTAACTAAATATTCGACTGAGTATAACATATGATCGAAAGTTAATTTACATAAGTCATACTAAACATTTATAAAAGTAACTAAACATTCTTACATTAAAGTAAAGTGCTAATACAATGTCAATATCAAAATAGGATCAAAATAAGATTGACAAGGTTAACATAATATCTTGATATGCAATCTTCCTCTAAATAAACTAAAAGATCCTTCAAATTAGGGTCGTCATCAAGAGCTAACTGGAACTCTTTTGGACACCTCAATGCATCCACTTCAGTAGTCATATCCTTTGGTGCATGCACAATAATAGACCAATTTCCATCCTTTATGCACTTGGAGTAGAATAACTTCTTTACGTTATGAAAGGCACAAATAAAAGGCTCGTCAACTATGCGATCTTTACTCTTCAGCTTTGATAAATCTACTTTAATAAGTTTGGATTCAGGATCCACTTTGAAAGCATTCATAGTATCCTCCACCTTTACCCAATCACAATAGAATATGGTTTCTGTGAAATCTAATTAATCAAGTTATAGGATTTGTTGGACTACCCCATAATAGGTTAGCACCATATTCTTTGGATTTTTATCGCTTTTGCTAGCGATACAGGTGGTCAAGGCAGAAATTGATATTCCACTATTTTGCGTCATAAGTTTTTCCTCATATGGATATAAAATAAAATCAAAATCGTTAGTGAGAAATTTCTTAAACTCTTTCGCAAGAAAATTAGAGCCTTTTTGCTAGGCGTGCAAGCCTGGAAGAGACATTACCTATTTTTAGAAGATGCATTTATTAATGAATTTGTATTAAGGCGTGTTTTTATCATACAAAAATAAATAACCGCACACATAAGATGTGAAGTTTACCTCTTTTGATACACATGCCCTAAAATCAGTTGTTGTGCAATTTCTCCTTTGATTTTGAGCAATTCCATTCTCGTACTTCCTACACGTAAATTGTAGATTTTAGATCGTAAAATATAAAATACATATAATCAAAGAAGAATAATTCAATAGATACTCACTCTCTCCATTCTTTGACTTCTTCTTGCGATTCGAAGACATAACGACATGATTGCTTGTATTGTATATTTGTGAGTTTCACCTCTTTAGGGTTCCCAAACGATACTTCATCCTCAAACTCATTAGGTTCATCAATCACTCCTCCTCTATGAGGATTGAACCTCATCACCTCTTATTTCCGCATATATTCCCTAGCGTATAATGACGATTCCATAGTTAGGTATTCTTCAGCAATTGACCCTCCAATATACCGTGTATTCTTTACATAATATTTGAAAGTTTTCATCAAGTGCTCAAGATAATACATCCAATGATACCTAATGGGACAACATAATAAATCTTCATTGTATAAATGTACAAGCAAGTGGATGCTAATATCGAAGAATGATGCAGAAAAATATCTCTCTAATACACAGACTTCCTTGGCTAATATTGATTTTATAGCTCTAATGTGCCTTCTATTTACCACTTTTCCACAAAGTAGGGTAAAACACAAACGAATTTTCATAATTTCCTGACGGAGATCTTTGTGTTTAGAGAAGCAATGCCGAAATAACAGAGGGATTAATTCTATGATTACATGACAGTCATGGGACTTGCATTATTTTAAGTCATTTGCTTGGTAGTTAACGACCCTACATAAATTACCAAAACAACCAGTTGGAGTCTTCAAGTTGAATGTGTCTAAGAGTATCTTCTTCTCACTAGTAGTCAAAGTGAAAGCTGTCGGAGGGGTAGAAATTCTTCCTGTTGTAGGATCATTTTTTAACCAGAGTTTCTTATTTAGCTTCATATCCTGTAGATCTCGGCGGGCTCGCTCTCCATCTTTGGAATGAGATTCACCCAGAGATGTTCCTATCAGATGTTCTGCAACATTATTCTCTGTGTGCATCACATCAATTACATGCCTTACACGATGATCTTTCTAATACGGAAAGTAAAAAAAATATTGATCTCCTGGACCATGAT
This sequence comes from Sambucus nigra, assembly GCA_949130495.1. Lineage (NCBI taxonomy): Eukaryota > Viridiplantae > Streptophyta > Magnoliopsida > Dipsacales > Adoxaceae > Sambucus > Sambucus nigra. The sequence continues at coordinate 107,126,891 of OX422207.1, read as the reverse complement.
TTTGCTTAAGTAGGGTCATTAGGATCTCCCCTTGATTTATGCTTCAGGTCTACAAACTTCGGATGTTTGCCTACGTACATATTCCCTCAGTCATAGCTTCCGCATTATCCTCGATCTACTGATAAAAAAGCCAAGAAAATTATAACCGGCGCTCATGACCAATAGGATAAAAGTTACACTTGTCATTCCTGAAAGGGTGGTTGGTCGACAGAAATCTATGATGACCTGTGTAACTCATCTTACTTCTATGTTGTATCCAAATGGCTACAATTTCCTCCCCACATATGGGACATCCATAGTAACCATAAACATTACAATCGGACGAGGTCCCATAAGCATGAAGGTCGTGGATCGCCCACATTGCAAACTTTATACAACGGTCTAGCCGCATCAGCTTTCAACCATATATATTCTCGATCTCCTCGTAATTAAGTATCAAATTGCTCATTGTGGGCATTATTTGTCTCCATAGGTTGGTGGTTTTAGTCGTGGTGGAATCCGTAAGCATCATCAATTAGGTCGGTCAATAGATGATGTGTTGGAGAATCATTTACCAATTCAGTTCGTTTGTGTTCTGTTACGTGGTCAGTTATCGGTAATTCTTTGGGAACATAAGGTACATGTTTTTCACCATGGTATGTCCACTTGTTATAATCTTGACAAACTCCCCACATTATTAAATGTAAATCAAAATCTTCTAAAGATTTATATTTTTCATTTATATAATGGGTGCAAGGATACGGAATCTTCTCACTTTTAAGGTTCTTGAAAGCGTATCTAATAAATTATTGAACGCTTTTAACATAACTATTAGCTATTCGATCAGTCCCCCCATCAACTCTTTGTATTTTGGAAAATCCATATAATAATATTCAAATTAAAGTCCTGTGTTAACATGATAAAATAAATATCATGTTGCTTAGTAAATCACTAATATAGTATCAAAGCAAAGAACTAATATAGTCAACAACGCACCAATAAATCAAACTTTGCAATAACATAAATACAAGTACACGCCAATCAATGATACTACAAAACCACTTAAACTCAAAATAAATAAATTTGTCTACTGATAGTATTACAACATAAGAAAAATATTACTACATCTCCATCAAGCGATTAACTTGACAAGTGGTAACAGAGTCTACATAATGTTTCAAAAAATTCCCTTCTCCACTATTAAAATGCATTGGAACAGTTTTACATCCCTCATATACTATATCAACCATGATCTAACACTCACCCACCTGCAAATGTCTATTATGTACTAAAGTTACTATGAGAGTGGACATGATCCTGCAGATCCCAATGATAAATTTACTGCTCAAGTCCTGTATATAGTATTTCTCTCCATAGTCAGCATGGGTTGTTGACGATGATCCAAGACCTGTTTCATGCTGAGGCACTCAGAAAGGGAATGTTGAAGGAGAAACCAGAATGTGTGGGGGTAATGGAGAACGAGGAAAATTTTGAGGAATACCTTGCATCTGTGGAGGGAAATCGGGATGCATTGGAGGCTGCAGGGGCATATGACCGGTTAAAAGGGACACAATCTGTGCAAGTTTATCATCCATACCTCCCAATTCATTTTAAATCCCCATTATATCCCTTTCAGTACTAGATTGAGGATCATGGTTGGACACAAAATGCTTATTAACAAAAGAAAGCTCGTCCACAAAAGGTGCGGTGTGTGCGAGTCTTCTTTTTTACATAAGCAACCCCAAACCTCTTGTCCTCCCTATGTGGTCCTTCCCAAAGGTTTGTGTGAGGGCATCATTGTTAATATCGCTGATCATGTTTAAATCTGACTAACTACTGATAGAATCTATTGATTCTAGAGTTTTGGCCAAGTGAGGAGGGAATTTCTTATCTTTGTCCCATCTAGCATGCACGTATAAGTTGGCCCAATTTGATGTCTTCCCCTCATCCTATATACCTTTCGTAACGTTCATCCACTCATTCTTCAATTATTCATAGGATTTCAAGCCAAGACGATGGACATCAGTTTTTTAGCCCTATTATGCTTGTGTTTACTCCATTTACAGCATTTTGGAGTCCTTCACCTCATTCTCTAGAAAAATCATTCCATTGAGAGACTGACATCTCAACTTTTTACTTTATCTTTGAGTGCTAAAATGTCGGAGCTTGATTCTCACTTAGGGAAATTCTTCTGCCTAAGGTTTCTCCGATATGTTCGGAGTTGTTCAGCAACTCGAGAACGCATCGTATTTTTTGAGCTGGGGAAATGAAAACTGTTTGCTGAGTTGCTCGTAGATGTCATATTTAATAGCTTTATCTACGATGTTCTAATTATTAGCTCCTCCCACTCCCACATTCATTTTTTCCAAGGAAAAACACTGGGCTTTAAACTATTGAACGTGATTCTTATCCCCCATGGGGTTATTTTCCAAATAGAGAACCCAATGGGCTTCTTCTCAACTGACCCGACAGTTTCAGGAGCATTGGGCATGTCTGTTGGATTAGTGGGAGTACCTTTCCTACTAAAACTCGGAGTTAGGGAGTGAACAGTTTGTGGGGTTAAGTATTGCTCACCAATTGGTGATGAGAATTCTCCTTATGACTTTTGGTTGTTGTTGGTTGGAGCGTTACTTCCATTACTGCCCGATATTATCTACAAAAATATTAAAAATTAAATGTGTATTTGTAATAATAGATGCATAATTTCAAAGTTCAATATGAAAATATAAATAACAAAATAAATTTTTTGACCATATATTGTAATCTACCTGTTCATGGTAAGCGTGGACAATTAGGAGGAAGCGTAACTATAATGGATGCATAGATATCAGTGAAATGAACTGGAAATCTCATCCTCTTCTGCTCATTGGTAAGATCGAGTTTGACGTTCATATGTCGTGAGACATCACAGTCTTCGTCAACGCTCTTTGCACGTAATTCTATAAATAACGGGTGAATTTTTTTTGGCCTTCTCTAACAACGTAACCAAGTTCAGTTCTATTGAGATTATGTACGCGATATATATATTGTACACCTTCATCCCAACCTTATGGTAGGGAAAATAGAATACGATCAAACAAGTTCCCTTATTGGAAATGAACTCCATAGCGTATAAGGTAGTTAAATTGTTCAATCTTCCTATTCCCATGCCAATAAATCGGAGTACCCACTTTATGAGGATCGTTAATGAGAAAGGTACGAGTACAGACAAATTGCAACCTTTGATACTCTTGTTGCCATAGATTATCACTGTGACTCATTTTTCTTGAGAATAATGAACGAGGGAGTGAATATGATTCCTATAAATAATGGCTCTAATGGATCATTAACTACTTATTATGTACGAGGGCGTGGATATGATTCTTATAAATAATAGCTCTAATGAATCAGGAATCGTTAATTTATTATGTTTTGAATACCTAATTTTGTCATTTAAGCCAACAATCCCTAAAATTAACCATTTGGTATTTTTTAATGGTCCAGTAATTTTTTTAATGAAGAGGTATTTTTTTATATTTTAGCCCCAAACTTAAACCAACAATATCCATTTAATTCAAATTTTCCCTAGTTTGAAAATTAAACCAACAATATCCATTAAATTAAAATTTACCTTAGTTTGAAACTTAAACCAACATTAATCATATATATGTATTTTTTTCTAGAATACAGGCACAATACACACAATGATAATTTATACACACCTACGTAAACAATACACAAACGTATACACAGACACACCCATAAATACACACTCGTATATACACACACACATCTACACACGCCACAAATAAATAAATAACAAGGGTTTGGAAATACACACACACAATGTAATAATTAATAAGGGTTTGAGATTATACACACGGAAATACACACACGTATAGACACAAAAATATATAAATACACACATAAATACACACAATGAAACAAATAAAAAGGTTTTGGAAATACACACAATGAAATAACAAGGGCTTGGATTACCTTTGATATTGAGATAATGAGAGAGCTTGAGATTGAGAAAATGAGAACCAAAATCGTTAGAGATTGAGGGGAAAAGGGTTTAGAACTTTTCGAGGGAAATGAAAATTTGATCTGCGATTTTTAAGTATAAAGACACTGGTCACGAACCTATGCCATGACCAACCAATGTGACCCCTTTTATCTTTAACACGTCAGTGTGGAAATAAGACCGTGGTTAGGGTCAAAAGTCGTGACTCACTCGTCACGGTCATAAAACTTGACTATATTGGTGTGTATTTATGTCCCTAGTCACGGCTATGAGCCGTGACCCCATCCATGACCACATTTGGTTGGAAACTTGGCGCCATAATGGTCACGGATAGGTCACGATTGTCATTAGTGACCCTGAGGGTCACGGTTAAAGGCCGTGACCACCTACAAGTCGATCCACGCCCACACTAAGTCTTCGAATTGGTCATGCTCATTTTTCATGTAGTCACGGGTTTGGGTTGTGACCAGCTGGAGACGGATCTTGGCTGTGACCCCTTTTTCATGACCATTTCTGGTATTTAGTGTAGTGCTTGACATGTTAATAATAGAGGCTAGTGTGTCAAGTGCATTTGTGAATTTATTCTTAGCCCTTAAGAGGAAGTCTAATTCAAAGTGTTCAAACTGCGAGGCCATATTTTCTAAGTATGCATTGTATGGTTCTAGCTTATCATATTGCACTTTCCACTTACCAAGTATTTGGCTAATAATTAGGATGGAATCTCCATAATATTTCAACTTAGTTATCCCAATTTCTAAGATAATTTCGAGACCTATGATGCAAGACTCGTACTCAGTCCTGTTATCAGTGCACTTGTATGTGATCTTGATTGTTGCAAGGAATCATCATGAATCAGGGTATATGAGGAGAATGCATATGCCAAATCCACTTTTTCAGAGTCTCCATCAAAGAATAATTCCTAAGTTTGTCTATCATTTATATAGAAGATATCCTCAATATGGGAATTCTTCCTCGTCTGATAGGGGCTACCCTGCAAGGAGGGCGGACATGGCTCATCCTTTGGTGACTTTATATGTGACATACGTGATCTCAAACTCGAATGACATGAGGATTAATTTGGACATTCTGTTTGAGATAGTGGGTTCTCGAATAGATACTTTAGGGGATCCATTGTCTAGATGTATTTTATGATGAATATCATCATGTAGTGCCAAATTCTATGAGTGATCCATATGAGGGATAAATAATTCTTTTCGAAAGAGAAGTATTTGAGGTCATAGGATACTATTTTTTTCTGATATGTTGGATGGCACATTATTTTGGGATATTTTGATACATTATTTTAACATTGGACTGTAAATGGTATTAGTTATGGTCATTCAGAGTAGGAGAGGTTTCCTTAGTTGAGGAGTTACGACCACCGATGGGTGAGTGATGTATTATTTCATTTTCTTAAATTCATCTTGGCTTTAAGTGTTCCGCTCATTTGGAAAGTTTTTTTTAGTATTGTTAAGATGGGCTCCCGAGTGGTGGTGAGTTAGTTGATCAATCGGCCTATAAACTGTACCTGTCCTAGGAATACTCAAACTTCCTTTTCTGTTCGGGGTGGGGGAATTTACCGTATGGCTTTTACTTTGGTAGGGTCTATCTCGATATGATTTTTTCTAACTATGCATTTGACCACTTTTCCCTTCGTGACTCTGAAGACACATTCTTGTAGTTTTAGCCTCGTTTTGAATAGGCATAATTTTTGGAGGAATTTTTGGAGTGATGTAAGGTGTCCCATTCAAGCCTTGGACTCAATTATAATGTCTTCCACATAGACTTACACTTCCTCATGTATAAGGTTATGTAGGATGGCTTTGGTCGTGCATTGGTAAGTTTCACCAACATTTTTTGCATCGAAAGGCATAACTATATAATAATATGTCCCCCAAGGGTGATGAAACAAGTTTTCTCTTGATGGTTAGGGTGCATTTTAATCTTGTTATAGTTGGTGGAATAATCCATGAAGTACTTTAGCTCGTTATTTCTTGTACTATCTACGAATAGATCGATAAGGGGTAGGGGAAATCATCTTTGTATTAGTCCCAATTGAGATCCATATAGTTTACGCACATTCAAACCTTACTGTTGGATTTAGGTAGTGAGACAATATTGTCTAGCCATATAGGGTACTTGACTACTAAGATGAAGCCAATGTTGAGATTTTTTGTGTTTCCACTTTTAATTTTAGTAACCACTCAAGTAAGAGTTTTTGTAGTTTCTATTTTATGGGTTTTGTGTTAGGTAGATTATGTATCTCGTGCATGATAATAAAAGGACCAATGTCGAGCATGCTGGCGTAGGACTAACAGAAAATATTAACGAAGCTGGCGTCAAGTATTGTGTACTCCTTTTATTCATTCTTATCAGTTAAGACCCTGATTAGAACTATTTTGGATTTTGAGGATTAGCCATGTTTATGGTAATTATGTCATCCTCGTTAGGACATATGTGATTATTTTTACTTTGGTCAATTATTTGTAAATGTTTTAAGTACTTTAAGTCCACATGGTTATTGCTATTAGTTATTACTTCTAATTCATCGATGTATTCATTATCATTATAGTTAACACACATAAGAAAGTACAAGAAAACTTCATTTATTATGACATCGAGAGGAGGAAGGACAACATTGATAATAGTAGAAAAAATTTCTTTATAAAGGGATACATTAGGAGAGGGGAAGGGTGGACTACTTATCTAACAAGAAAGACTCAAATAGCCTCAGTTTGATGGGCATTGGCATTCATCTAGTAGAGGTCCAGTTCTTCAGTATTGTGGTTATCTTGATGTTGGAGATACAGTGAGGAAGGCTTTAACTAGGTACCTTTAGAATGACCTTTGGGTGCTTTATAACCTCAGTAATAATTGTAAAATGGGTCAGGCGGTGTTACATGGGCTAGAATTTTCTTTCCTTGGGGAAAACTTTAGGGTCCTTAGTGGAGTTCACAACATGGTTGGTGCGATAAGGTGTCCTAAAGAGGGATTTCATCAAGTGTTGGTGATTTTCTTTATTCCACTGATTGTACCATGGGGTTAGCTGAGGTTTGACCAAATGCAGTGTTTTCGATGAGGGAATTGTCAACTTTTTACCATGGAGGTAGAGATTTAGTTATGTGATGCTAACTAATCGTATTTTCTCCATATTGTTGTCCCAATCGGCCAAGTGGAAGTTGATCTTAGGATAGATACTAGGACATGCTCATTGATTAATAATGGGTCAGTCCCCATTTAGGTTCCAGTTCGGAGGCCTCTTTGTCCTCGGCAGTGACCCATGATACATTTAGTTCTCTTAATTGACTATATATGGATTTTTGTATAGTCCATATACAATCCCTCCTTATAGAGGATCTCCATTTTAGGTCATTAGGATTACTGGGTCTCATCCCACTAGGGATTTGGAGTCCATAATAGGGTGATTCATATCCTTGGGGATAAAAGTGACCATTCCATCATTGATGAGGGTCATTGGGGCTATCTATTATGGCTTTTCCATTGGGGGTGTACCCAAGATCGGCCTTTCCTTTGTTCTCTATAGTGGTGATATCCTCGATGATTCCATTTTGGTTCTTTCCAAGACCGAATCATGGCATGTATACCATATTTGAATGATTTAGTAAGCTATTAGGGATAAATGGGTCGTCTTCTATCATATGAGTGAGTTGGACATCTAGAAATCTGTTGAGGCAAATGTCACTGTTGTCATGGTGATGTTTAGGAGAAGGTATTCTTTATACTAGCTACATTGGCCAAACCATTGTATCCCTAGATGGTGATGATGTTGGCATCAAACAGGAACTTGGATTTTATGTTAAGTGATGAGGGTAATGCCCCAGTCCCTCCCTGAGTAAAATGTTGATGTTGGTCGGGATTTTGAACACTTAAAACTCAACATAACATTTGACTTGTCCTTCAATGAGGGTGATGATAACAGACCCTAGCACTCCCCAATGAGTGTTATCATAGGCCCTGATGGCTGTAGAAGACAGTGTAAATTCTGATGTAGTGTAACCCAGACAAGTAGAATTGGGGAGAGTTCATACGTTGATAGTGGAACCATTATCCATAAGTACTAAGGGTATAATCTATCCATGAGCCTCAATAGTAATGTGTAATACAAATCAATGGTTATTGCCTTGCTTAAGAAGGTCCTTATCAAATAAGTTGATGAGTTATTTCAAGGTGATGGAAATCGATAATGGCTAACATTTTAGTCGAAGTTAGATTGGTAGGCACAGATGCTAGAGATAATAGGTGAACAAGAGAAACTCGATGCTCACAGAATGTAGATACAAACTCCCAGATTGTGATGTTATCTAAGCTTCTCCTGAATTTTATTAATTTCTCAGGGAGAAGGTATGATCTTCACTTCGAAGGAACCATTTTTCCTTTTTGGTAGGTTTTGGAGGAGCGAAGTGTCAACCTGACCTGGTGAGGAAATTGACTTCGTTATGTGGGGTGCGGATGGGTTTTTCCCAATTTCTCGTTCATATTTCGTTAGGTATATCAGGGAATTAGTATCAAGGATGATGGCAAGAGGTGTTGGCTTAGGGGTCGTGACTTTTTTCCAATCCATGATAGGGTTTGCTTTGAGATTTTAAAAGCCTAATTATGGGTTTTTGAGGGATCGGTACATGAAGTTATCTATCCATCTTACAACTACATCTAAGTATAGATTATGGGTGGCAATTTCTACCACCGTGGAAAGGACTTGATCATCTGACTAGTCTGGTGCCCTTGATGAGGTTCAATGGACATGGAGGATTCCAAACAAATGTCATCGTCCGAGGTAGTTTATTAGTATTCTACATCATCGGGAGGGCGATCATCCAAGATAGTTTCTTGGTTCTCTTTATTGTGTAAGGGGGCTATGTTTTGGTTGGATCCATTTATCTCACAATAACAGATGTTTACAAAATAGTTTTACATAGTATTACCAGTATTTAACGTATTTAGTCCCTTAGGAGAGATCTCATAGATGAACCTGACAACACCCAATTCAGATACCATGCATTGTATGCTCTCAAATTTACCTTGAGCATGATCATGGGGAGCAGTCTGGACAGGTTCCATTTTGGTTGTGTATGAGCACCTTCGCGAGGAAGGACCTTTCAAAGGGGGATGACTTTGATAGTCCATCTCATCTTACAATTCAACAACACTAACTATGTGGGTTGTGTCTCGATAAGCATTCCCATAACTGCGTTCCATATCGGTTTAATGGTATGATCAAGTAGATATCTCTATAATGAAAATATCGTAAGCCAACTATGAGATTAAAATAGCTAGTTCACCTTGGGGACTAACGGGGTGTTCTTTGGATGGGGAGATCGGATGGATCATTTCATAATTCTATGAAGTTTCACTCATTATCTAGTAGTTATATCGGTAGATTATCCCAGCAAGTGGATCGAATGATCTCATACACTATAATGCTAGGATGTCAGAGCTCTCCCTTGTTATTAAAAAATTAGATAGGTTATCTACATATAAGCAGCTAAACTATAGGATGTTTTCTGAGTAGCCTCACTTTTTATTGAGGCAGGTCTTATGTTCGCGTTTCATTAGTTATTCGAGCTCTTTTTTTATAAATTTATAACAGATCTCGAATCTCAAGTCTTAGAGGTTAAAGGCATTTAAGGACCTGGGTCCTTGATCATGTAACTCAAGATCTTTTCCAAGGGAGTCGTCCCATAATGACATTAATTCCCAAATGTGGGGGTTGAGGGTCAACTCTTCTCCAAGACCAAGGTAAGTGTTTATTGCAGTGATGAGTAAATAATAAGGGCAATCTGTCATTACCTATTTATTAGGTTAATGTTGTACACATAATGGGACTAGGTTGCAGAGGCCTCATTGTAATCTCTAGAAAGCTGAAGATTGTGTTTCACAATGGAGGTGTTAATCATGGTCTTATCATCCACGAAGGGTCGTGTCATCTATGGAATTAGTTTGTAGCATTTGGATGGTACCTAAGGGGACATTCTCAATTCCTAGTCTAGGGTGAGAGGCTCGAGGGAGTACTAGTTATTATCGATCATATTCGGACTCAAATAAGATATGGATAACCACAAACCTTTGTTTCTTATAGCTCCAATTCTACTTTTTTCTGAGGAGTTTTCAGTTGACATTGTACTTGGTAGGTCTAGAATTAGCCCGCAGCTCAGCTTCCCAAGTGATGTCTCTTCAGATGTAGTGAGATCTTATCTTTCCCTCTGACCAAGCGTAAATTCTTCTGAATTTATCCCCTTACGTTAGTGATTTTAATATCTCGAACAAGGTAATTGAATCATTTTTATTCCATATCATTCCATTGACTGTTTCTAACAATTTTCCTACGTTTTCGTGTATTTCTGATGGATTTTTCAGAAATGGAATGTAAGAAAGGAGAGAAAGAAACCAGAAGAAAGGAGAAGATGAAAGGAAGAAAAGTCAAAGGGAAAAAGTATAAAGTTCTACTCAGAATTCGAATCCGACACCTAAAGGGAAGTTAAAGAACATGACTTTACAAGAGCGTCGGAAGAAACTTCACTCAAATCGGAGTTCGAGATCAAAAGTTATGGACAGTCAAAGATGAAAGGAAAAAGTCAACATGGAAGAAAATCGGACCGATCCGGCCTGAACTGGACCGATCCGAAATGACCAAGTCCAGTAGACCCCGGATGGATGACAAACCGATGACAGCAGAACCGATCCGGAGGATACCGGACCGGTCTGATAGAATAAAAAAAGAACCGATCCGGTGGCTGAAAACGGACCGATCCGAGGGCAATCCGGACCGGTCCGGTCATGCGAAATCCTGGCATTTATCGTGAAGATTTTGACGTGCATAGCTGGTGAAAACTTGCGCAACAACGATTATGGCTGTCAAACTCGTGTTAATTTGTGCTATAAAAGCCCATGCCCTACATCATTCTAAAGAGGTCGAATTCTAGGTTGGTTTTTGAGAGAGTAATTCAGAAGTTAGAAAATTTTCGCTTTCTTTAGGAGTTTTTCATGAACCCTAGTTTGTAAGGATTTCTGGATTCCAATTCCTTTCATGTTGCTGAATTCAAGTAAAACAATTTCATTCTCTTGTTTGATTATTTGCAAATTATTTCCAATGTTTTGTAGATCTATAATTATGTGTATGAATTTGTCTTCTAATCAAATCATGTCTAGCTAATTTCCCAAGGGCTGGGGTACATGAACTCAATCCGAGACACATTACTTATATAGAAAATAAAGGGTAAATTAAATTCCGACCGAATCATGAATGAGAATTATACAAACATAGTTAATCATTTAATCTCTCTTGCCCTAGGTACTTGAGATGTTTAAGAACGCTTTGAGAGTATAATTATCCATTCACCGCTTTATATTTACCTTTGATTTCATATGATGAGGGCTAGATTCCTCATATATGTAATGCTTAGGATTTATAAAGGCTGGATTTAGTCAAGAATTTTACTTCTCAATTCTAGTATTCTATACGGTAATTCGTTAAGGTTTGAGGGATTGTACCCTACCCTATTTTCTCTCATTTGTCAAATTTAAGTTCTTCACAATTTTTTAGTTTGTTTTTCTTGAGTAAAATTTTGAAACTTCCCAATCATTAATCATCTTTTCATATTTCTTTTGAGGAATCATTTCAAGATTTAATAACATTCCTTATTAATAGTGCAAATTTTTTATCCCTGTGGATACGATCCCGACTTACCGGGTTTATTACTTGAGCGATAGGCTTGCACTTGAGCCTAGAGAAAACGCACTTTTGAGACAAATTCTTAGTCTTGTCAAGTTTTTGGCCCCGTTGTCGGGGATCATCAATTGGTATAATTTAGGAAAGTGATTTTAATCTACAAGTGATTTTAGAAAAAAAAAATCTTTTTAACATCTCATCTCTTATGTGCTTATATGCAGAATTCATCTTCCACTCAAGTGCACAAAAATCCTATTGCTGAAGCAAATTCTGAAAATTCTCATACCACTGAGTCTCCTCATATTTGGGCTCCACCTCCTTCGCCTAATAATTCAATCACAAGTCATTCATTGAGTCAAACACTGAGTGAGAATAATGAATCTTTCGATAGCGATATGTCGGAGCATGGTAGTGTTGGTGTTGGTGCTGGAGAGGATGAGATACCATACCTTCCCATGAAAGATTTTTTTTTTCCAGAGAGAACTGTTACTCTGGTTGCATTTTACTCCCGTATAATGCCGGTCAGTTCCATTTTAGAAATGGTATGATTCAAATTCTTCCCACATTTCACGGGATGGATTTTGAAAAACCATATCTCCATCTTAGAGAATTTGAGGAAGCATGTGATACGTTTGGTGACCAAGCTTGTCCACAAGATGTAATCCGGTTAAAGCTTTTCCCTTTTTCCTTAAAGGATAAAGCTAAAACTTGGTTATGGTCCCTACTCCCAAATTCTGTGTTATCTTGGAGAGTTATGCAAACCAAGTTTCTCTCCAAATTCTTTCCACAACACAAAACCAATTCTGTTAAAGACCAAATTCAAGCTTTTCGACAAAATGAGAATGAGGCTTTTGACGAATGTTGGGAGAGATTTCAGGAGTTAGTTAGTGCTTGCCCACATCATGGATTTGAAAAGCATCATCTAATTTCATTTTTTCATCAAGGCCTTACTTTAGCATCCAAACAACTTGTTCAAACCATGTGTGAGAGACCTTTTTGGGAGTTAGATTCAAGCGATGCTGAGGCTCATCTGAAATATGTAGCAGAGACTACACAAGCATGGGATATTTCTGATCCCAATAGTCAAAATCGAAATCGACGAGTGACTAATTTGCCTCTTGCATCCGGTATTTATCACTTGGACATGGACACTTTGTTGGATAAAAAATTTGACCAATTGGAGAAGAATTTCAGAGATATGCTTGAAGTGCATTTGAGAGAAGTAGCTGGACCCGTTCAAGCCGGAAAGGAGAAAGTGTGTGCAATTTGTACTGCTGGTCATTCTACCAATGGATGTCCTACCATCCCTGTATACAAGGCAATGTACATTGAACAAGTTGAGGCAATAGGAGGTTTTCGCGGAAATTATAACGCACAGCAAGGGAATGCATACAATCAATCATGGAGGAATAATCATTGGTTCAATTATGGACAACCCCAAGCGGGGATGGCTCCTAACCCAGATATGACTCTACCACCACCTCCTCAATTTCAGCAAGTGGCTCCCCCGATGCATCCTCCTATGTAAGTACCACCTCCTGGTCCATATGTCGCTCCACCTAGGTGATCTCTTAAAGATAACCTGAATCAATTCATCCAATCTCAAAAAGAGAGGAAGGCTAAATATGATCGAATGTTCACTAAAATTCATACTAGCATCTCTAGGTTGCAATCTGGAGTGAATACTCAGGAGAAGGGTAAACTCCCCGCCCAAGGCCAAAGACCTCCTCTTCAAGGACAACCCACGGTTAGAAATGGAAGATAAGGGAGTTGAACCTGAAATTCCCAATGAATCTAAAACTTCCGAGTCTGCAGAGATTCCGTTAGAAATGGAAGACAAAGATGAGGGAGTTGAACCTGAAATTGAAGTCAAGTTGCCCACTGCTGCTCCATTTCCTCAACGCTTAGTACCACCCAAAAAAGGGGCTTCGCGTACAGAAGTGTTGGATGTGTTGAAGCAAGAAAATTGAACTTGTCGTTTCTTAATGCTTTTCAACAAATTCCAGCATATGCTAAGGTCATCAAAGATCTTTTGACTTTCAAACGACGGCTCAAGGTGAAGAAGAATGTTTTCTTGGCAAAAAATGTGAGCTCGGTCCTTCTCAATGATCTTCCACCAAAATTCAAGGATCCTGGTGCACCTAAAATTTCGTGCATCATAGGAGAAAAAAGAGTGGAAAAAGCATTGTTTGACTTAGGTGCGAGTGTAAACATCCTTCCATACTCATCTATAAGCAGCTTGATTTAGGTGATTTAAAACCTACCCGAATTACTCTACAGTTAGCTGATCGAACAGTGAAAGTGCCTCGTGGGGTTGTAGAGGACGTGATAGTTCAAGTGGACACGTTCTACTTTCCTGTTGATTTTGTCATTTGGGACACTGAGCCTGCTCCCCATGCGAGAAATCATGTTCCAATAATATTGGGCCGTCTATTTTGAACTACTACTAATGCTTTGATCAATACACGGAATGGCCAAATGCAGCTCACTTTTGTAAACATGACTCTCGAGACCAATATTTTCAATGTCGCTAACCAAATGGGTGATGAGGATGAAATTCTTGAGGTTGACCTTATTGAAGAAGTGGTGGATGATAACATCGAGAAAATTATAGGAGGAGATGCATTGGAAGTGTGTTTAGTGCAAAGTGGTGAGAAAAAGAGTCCTTATACTGACTTTGAGCGAGAGGTGGAAGAGTTGGAAACTTGGTTACAAGAGGAAGAGAGTTTTGAGAGTTTAAGAGAGGTTGACTGGATTTTTACGTTTGAAGAATTGCCTCCGAGGGAGACAACCATGATTCCCTCTAAAAATAGATTTCCTAGTCTTGAGTTGAAAAAACTACCCTCACATGTCAAATATGCTTTTCTGGGAGAGAATGATACATTTCTTGTTGTTGTTTCTTCCCGTTTAGAAAAAGGGCAAGAGGGTATGTTGTTGGATGTGTTACGGAAGCATATAAATGCTTTTGGTTGGACTATAGAAGATTTGAAAGGTATAAGTCCATTGATTTGTACCCATAAAATCCATCTTAAGGAAGAGGTGAAGCCCTAGCGTGAGATGCAAAGGCGATTAAACCCAACCATGAAAGATGTAGTAAGAGCGGAAATCATCAAATTGCTAGATGATGGGATTATTAATCCCATTTCGGATAGTAAATGGGTGAGCCCAATTCAGGTCGTTCCAAAAAAGTCGGGCATGACCGTGGTTGAAAATGCTAAGGGAGAATTAATACCTCAACGCACCACCACCGGGTGGCGTGTTTGCATTGACTACCGAAAGCTCAATGCCGGAACTAGAAAAGACCATTTTCCCTTACCGTTCATCGATCAAGTGATTGAACGAGTGGTAGGCCATCCTTACTACTATTTCCTAGATGGGTATTCTGGTTATAATCAGATTGAAGTGGATGTACTTGATCAAGAAAAGACGACTTTTACATGTCTGTTTGGTACGTTTGCCTATAAACGTATGTCATTTGGGTTATGTAATGCGCCATCTACTTTTGAAAGGTGCATGCTAAGTATCTTTAGCGACATGATTGAAAAAGGTCTTGAGGTGTTCATGGACGATTTCAGCATTTTCGGTCCATCTTTTGACAAATTTTTAGCTAATCTTGAAAGAGTTCTATTCCGGTGTATGGAAAAAGACTTAGTCCTCAATTGGGGAAAATGCCATTTTATGGTTACCGGGGGCGTAGTTTTAGGCCACATAGTCTCATCTAGGGGGATTGAAGTTGATCGAGCAAAAATTAAAGTAATAGCTGAGGTACCCCCACCTCATCACTTAAAGATGTTCCATCTAATTGGAATCCGCAAGAGAGAAGGAAGTTCATTACATGGTCATGCATGTTCTTTTACGATGATCCATATTTATTTAAGTATTGTGCTGATCAAATCATCTGAAGATGTGTACCTAATGAAGAAATCCAAGGGGTAATTCGATTCTGTCATTCGGAAGCATGTGGAGGTCATTTTTCCAACAATAAAACTGCTGTGAAAATCCTTCAAAGTGGTCTCTACTGGCCCACAATCTTCCGGGATGTGAATACTTTTTGTAAATCATGCGATAGATGCCAAATAATGGGATCTATTACTCGCCGTGACATGATGCCATTAACCTCAATTCTAGTATTGGAGTTGTTTGATTGTTGGGGTATTGACTTCATGGGGCCCTTTACACCTTCTTTTGGTTTTCTATACATCCTCGTCGTTGTAAACTACGTCTAAAATGGGTAGAGGCGATAGCTACAAGGACGAATGACAATAAGGTGGTGATAAAATTCATTTAAGAAAACATACTTTCTCGTTTTGGAATGCCCAAGGCCATAATAAGTGATAATGGAACCCATTTTTGCAATAGGCCTATGGAGAAACTAATGCGAAAGTATGGAATTGTCCATAAAGTTGTAACAACTTATCACCCTCAATCGAATGGCCAAGCCGAGCTTGCCAATCAGGAAATCAAAAATATCTTGGAAAAGACAGTCGAACCTAATAGGAAAGACTGGTCTCTCAGATTGAATGATGCGCTTTGGGCATATAGAACCGCATACAAGATTCCCCTTGGGATGTCCCCATTTAGATTTGTGTACGGCAAGCCTTGTCATCGTCCGGTTGAAATCGAACACAAAGCATATTGGGCTATCAAAAGGGTGAACTTCAACATGGATAAAGCCGGTGAAATACGTAAACTTCAGTTGAATGAGTTGGAAGAAATACGCAATGATGCGTATGAAAGTGCTAAAATATCCAAGGAACGAATGAAACGAGCTCATGACAGAATCATTCATAGGAAAGAGTTTCATTCGGGATAAAAAGTACTTCTCTACAACTCGAGGTTGCACTTGTTTCCCAAAAAAATGCGGTCAAGATGGTCGGGTCCGTTCATTGTAAAAGAGGTATTTCCCCATGGAGCTGTTGAACTCAAAGATGAGAAAGGGGGAAACACATTTAAAGTTAATGGGCATTGTCTCAAGCCATATTTGGAAGCGATCATCAAGGAAGCCGACACATTCTGGTTATCGGACCCCATTTATGGGGATTGATTGAAAAATGAAGTTCGGGTCGTCTACATAAGAGTCTTAGGAGTTAGGAGTCGTAGGTTTGTGTCAGTCCCAGAGTTGGGAATCCGACGTGTTCAGGGGTGTTAAGGTTTCGATGAGCATTGCGGGAATTTTGAAGTGCGAGATGTTATAAAGGAATCTTTGGAATAGAGAGAAGTAAATTCTGAAAATTCAGCAGACCAGATCGGTCCGGTCCTGAATTAAAACAACCAATCTGGTTAAGGCGGATCGGTCCGAGTGAAAATAAAAAGAACTGATCCGGTTAGGTCGGATAATTCCGATCTTATAATCGGATCGGTCCGGTCATCTGCAGAATTTTACTTCCCAAGGTTCACACCTCTTCAATCCAAACTAAATTCATTCCCCCTATCCCTTCTTTTCCCCAAAAAAATTCGCCCCCCTTTATTCCCCCCATCCATTCCCTCATCAAATTGGAGTTCGAGATCAAAAGTTATGGTCAGTCAAAGATGAAAGGAAAAAGTCAACATGGAAGAAAATCGGACCGATCCGGTCTGAACCGGACCGATCCAAAATGACCAAGTCCAGTAGACCCCGGATGGATGACAAACCAATGATAGCAGAACCGATCCGGAGGATATCGGACCGGTCCGGTAGAATAAAAAAAGAACCGATATGGTGGCTAAAAACGGACTGATCCGAGGGAAATCCGGACCGATCCGGTCATGCGAAATCCTGGCATTTATTGTGAAGATTATGACGTGCATAGCTGGTGAAAACTTGCGCAACAAGCGATTATGGCTGTCAAACTCGTGTTAATTTGTGCTATAAAAGCCCATTCCATACATCATTCTAAAGAGGTCGAATTCTAGGTTGGTTTTTGAGAGAGTAATTCAGAAGTTAGAAAATTTTCGCTTTCTTTAGGAGTTTTTCATGAACCCTAGTTTGTAAGGATTTCTGGATTCCAATTCCTTTCATGTTGCTGAATTCAAGTAATACAATTTCATTCTCTTGTTTGATTATTTGCAAATTATTTCCAATGTTTTGTAGATTTATAATTATGTGTATGAATTTTTCTTCTAATCAAATCATGTCTAGCTAAATTCCCAAGGGCTGGGGTACATGAACTCAATCCGAGGCAAATTACTTATATAGAAAATAGAGGGTAAATTAAATTTCGACCGAATCGTGAATGAGAATTATACAAACATAGTCAATCTTTTAATCTCTCTTGCCCTAGGTACTTGAGATGCTTAAGAATGCTTTGAGAGTATAATTATACATTCACCGCTTTATATTTACCTTTGATTTCATATGATGAGGGCTAGATTCCTCATATATGTAATGCTTAGGATTTATAAAGGCTGGATTTAGTCAAGAATTTTACTTCTCAATTATAGTATTCTATAAGGTAATTCGTTAAGGTTTGAGGGATTGTACCCTACCCTATTTTCTCTCATTTGTCAAATCTAAGTTCTTCACAATTTTTTAGTTCGTTTTTCTTGAGTAAAATTTTGAAATTTCCCAATCATTTCAAGATTTATTAACTTTCCTTATTAATAGTGCCAATTTTTTATCCCTGTGGATACGATCCCGATTTACCGGGTTTATTACTTGAGCGATAGGCTTGCACTTGAGCCTAGAGAAAACGCACATTTGAGACAAATTCTTAGTCGCGTCACCTTCCTCACCGTATAATATCTGGTGATGATCTCTGTATATTAATGTAATATAATTATTATTGGAGTTGTAGATCTACCTCACTCATTTGTACTAAAGGACTCAGGTTTCAAGGTGGATGAATCACGGGTTCTCTATTTTTATGAGTGGAAGTTGTGATGCGTCAACTCTAGACTAGAGAATGTACCAATGGTGAGTTAGGAGTGCATGGAAAAGGGGTATTGCCATTGGTTTTTTTATTTAAGAGGGTGAACAAGTGCATCCATGAGGTTGATCCTTCCCATTTGATGGACTCGGTAGGTATTGTGAAGGTGATATGCTTTTTTTTCTTTGAGGGCTTCGTTATACACCTTCTCCTATTTGTTTGAGTGATCGATCTTCGATCGGAAGGGGTAGATAATTCCCAAATCTTTAGAGAGAATAAATTTTGTGACTAAGAAGAGGTTTGAAATTTAATGGTTAGTCTTCAGGAAGTGCATGGACATTATAAAGAATTTCATATGGTCTATGGTGGGTACAGTCTTGGTGGTGATTTTTATGGAGGGAAATAGTTTTTTTATAGGGAAGTTTTTTGCAAGGAGGCATGTATACTCATCTTTGGCTTATGGTGGATATGGACGATTAGGGTTGAGGGATTACTATTTGGGATGGGATCATCTGATAGGGTATTGGAGCCATGGTTGGAATTATATGGTAAGGGTGTTTGGTGGCATTGGGCTCCATTAGGGTGAGTGTATCGGTGTCTATGAGATATAAGATGGCATACCTTAAAGCCCAAAACTAATTAGTGATGTGACCGAATGTATGATGATATTTGCATGTGAATATGATTTCCAATTTTCTCTATAGTATATGGGAGTGGTATGACATGAAGTGGAATGAGATGGCCATTTAACTTCAGAGAGGTGATGACACGATTGAGGGAAGCCTCTAAGTCAATTATGGTTTTGGTCTGATACTGGAGATATTTGGGAGGAGGCATTATCTAATAATTTCTTAGATGGGGTCCCAATCTTAACGGTGAGAAAAAAGATACTATGGACTGGGTAGATTGGACAAACAGGTGTGATCCTAGTAGTGGACTAACTATTAGGGTGGTGATGTGAGATATGGAATCCATAGATAGTTCTTATGGGTGGAGAACTTATTAGTGCTATAATGGAATTTCTCAGTGGTGTTATTAGCTTTAGCAGCCTAACTTTCTTCTATCTTATACCTTATACGACTGAGGACTTAGAATCGGGGATCTAAGTGAACCCAAGTTCACTTTTCATATACTTTCAGAGGTTTCTAATTACGGTCTATATTTGGTCTGTGAGGTGATTGACCATTTGGCCATCTTTCTCTCTATAAAAAGTGACAAAGACGCCAATTGATTCCCCTTCCTTCCGTTTTAGAATTTTTAGATCTTTATGAGTAATGCAAAGTTCATCACTGTATTCATACTATTTTAAGAAACTACAACATATATCGTTTTATGTTTTGGCAGTCCCCTCATATGTAAGACCTATACACAAGGTGAGATCTCCTCCAGCAAGCATCGATGAGAACAACCTTTATAGTACCCCTAAGTTCACATTTTAGATCTGCAAATGATTGTGGTAGTTAGATAGGTGGGAGGTTAGAGAGCATGCCCCTTTATAGGTTTAGAAGACTGACATTTTGAATTTATTCGAGAGCCATGTTTTAAGGTAGAGAACCATCGTCTTAATGTTGGTAAGATCATCTATGATTCGAATTATCCTGATGGCTTCATGGAGGAGACATAGTTCATATTGGACGTGTGTTATCTCTTGGTTTTTCCTTGGGGGCAACCTCTTTGATTGTCAAAGGAGACATAAGTTCATCCCGTGGGGTACTTAGGAAGGTGGTGTTTGGTTATTCGTTATACTAATGGTAGGGATTAAAGTAACCATTTGGGAGAAATAATACTTGAAAGTGGGGTGCATTGATGTTAGCGGGGGGAACCAGAGCTGGAACAATAGTATGCGGATCTTGGAGTTTTGTAGGCATGCCCTTGATAGCCACCATAAACGGTGTACCAATATTACGTATTGGAGGAGGAAGAAGGTTCTGTCTTTTTACGATATGGTTTCTCGGCATGTGAGATTAGGTTTGACTTGGTTCCTTAAGCTCAAATTGCATGGTATTCTAGACGATAGTGATGAGCTCAGGTTTTTTTAAAATCTGATCCATAGCTGATGGTACTTGGTCTTACTTGATAGAAACGAAGCGTAAGACAGTGAAAATATGGCAATCGTGGGTTGGGAGTCCACTAATGAAGAATAAACAATCGCACGCTGTGTAAATTCTAGTTTACAATGGAAGAACGTAATGGTATTCTCCTATTTATAGTGATAATTGCAGAAAAATTCAGGGCAATTTCCTATAGATTCTTTTAGATAGAAGGACTAGTAGATTGACAATACATAGAGGAGAAGGACTCAAGTATGTAGTGAATTAATTTGATGCAATTACATTATCTATTTTCAACCATACTTGGATGGTATTTAATTTTTTGAGTTCATTCATTTTATAGTATATTCGATGGATGAAAACCTCCATAGGGTCCCGTTGGATTCGAGTAAATAGGGGTGACCATTTGAATTTTGAAGGGGCATTAAGAAAATAAGAGAGTGGGGTCTATCAACTTCTCAAAATAAGAGGATATTACACTACACCAAATTTTACGAATAGTCACGGGAGGGGGGGTCACAGATTTGGTCCATGACCATCCGATCACGGCGCAAAGTCGTGACC
The DNA here is from genome assembly GCA_949130495.1 of Sambucus nigra. Lineage (NCBI taxonomy): Eukaryota > Viridiplantae > Streptophyta > Magnoliopsida > Dipsacales > Adoxaceae > Sambucus > Sambucus nigra. The sequence continues at coordinate 107,105,759 of OX422207.1, read as the reverse complement.
ATGTCAACTATAGGCGTGACCAGTTCCATGACCAACTGTGGTCATGTGAGTACTTAGAGTTTGTTACAGCTTTGAACCCTGACCATAGTGGGTCACGAACCTCATTTGTGACCAAGGCATGACCATCATGGCACCAAATTCTTGCCATAATTCCTCAAAGTGCGATCATGGACTAAGGCCTTGACCATGTCTATGACAGATGCAAAAAATCCATCAAATAGGGTCACAGCTTTTGGCCGTGACCAGTTCAAAATGTTCACACATGTGGATCACGAACTAAGGTAAAATATTAATATTCTAATACATCATATTTGCAATTATTTTACCTATTTTCAATTAAATAATTCCAATGTTATAAACCATATTGCAATTAGAATAAACTATAAGTTTAAATATTAATATTCTATTATATCAAAGGACTGAATACAAATTTAATATAAATTATTCCTTTTTCATGAATTGCCTAAATGATCATGCAAAGTTACTCTTGAAAAAATAAGCATAATGATGATTGGTTACAAAAAGTAGGCAACATGGTATAAACAATCTTAAGGATATAAAAAATAGTAATCGTCATTTATATTAATGTGGCAAAGATAGACATATGTGTTAAGAGTATCTATTTAATATAAGATGAGATGGAATGCCTTACTTAATTAGTCCTACCAAATTTCTACAAATAAATGATGAGACAAATTTCTTTTAAGTAGTTATTAAACTAATAAAACTAGGCTAGGTGTAGAAGCATATAATGAAATAGATGTGTGTTTATTTTAACGTTGGTTAAAATTGAAACCCTAATTTTTGAGTATATGTTAATGTGTTTTTATCAGCCCTGGTTAAAACTGAAACCCTAATGTTCATGTATATGTTTATGTTTATTTATTTTACCCTAGTTAAAATTAAAACCCTAATCTTCATGTATATGTTTATGTTTATTTATTTTACACTTAGTTAAAATTAAAACCCTAATCTTCATGTATATGTCTGTGTATTCAATTTAACCCTAACTAAAATTGAAACCCTAATCTTCATGTATATGTTTAATGAGAAATGAATGTACTTTAGTGAGATGTTGTGATTATGGGTATGTGTTTTATCACGTAGATGATAGAAGGAGTACGGGATAATTATTTGTTGTTAGTTTGGTTGTGGGATAATATGTTGGATTTCTTGTATTGATAATAAACATATATCTCTGTGTGTATGTGTGTATGTGTGTTTGTGCGTGTGTGTGTGCATGTGTATATAGTTAAGAACTTGATCAGCTACTTATAATTTAATATTATTATTATAATTATTTAGTCGTTTATGGTTTTTTATTTTTGTAGATAATATTGAGACACAACGACCAAAATGTATTGAGTGACGAGGTGACCACCCAACGAGGATCCTCATCTTGTGCGCAACAATAAGAATAATCATCACCAATCACAGAGCAATTTACTACTCCACATTTGGTTAATTCCACTACTCCAAGTAAGGGTAGACAATAGACCTCCGTTGCTCCAATGCGCCTATCCAAAGATCTCGGCACCTTCCCCTCAAATGAAAAGAAACCCATTGGGTTCTCCATTCTAGGGAATAAACCCACGGGTGATAAAAATGACTTATTGATCTTTAAAACACAACTTTTTCCATTGGGAAAATTGAGCATGGGAGTTAGGGGAAAAGATAATTGGAACTTTATTGATCAAGCCATCAAAGATGACATCGACAATTACCTCGCGTTGCTACAAAATTGAGGACATACTGGAGAAACCTTCAATAGAGAAATTTCATGAAAAATGCATCGAGCTCCGATATTTTGGCTCTAAAAGACAGGGTGCCTCGCAATGTTAAAATGTTAGTGGAGTAGTGTAATGATTTTTTGAAAAATGAGTCTAAGGATAAGAAGCTTTTCTAGATAGAGAAGAATAAACAAAAGAGGGAAAAAACTTATGTCCATAGGCTGGGCTCCAAATCTTATGATGATTTGAAGAATGAATTGTCGAGTAGTACAAAGGATGGTCCAGATACCGATAAACAACTAATTAGGGGAAAATTATACTTTCATGCTCGATGGGGCAAAGATAATAAATTCTCACCGCACTTAGCCAAGACTACAAATTAATAGATTCCATTAGTAGTCAATAAAGTTTGAGACCTTTTGATGACTTGGATAATGATGTCATAACCCAGACCCTTGTAAAGGATAAAAGGGTAAGGACGAGAGATGTTGGATCTCATATGCCAAAAAAATTATAGCACACTACACCACTTGTGAACGAACTTTCTTGGGTCAGGAATCGTATCTCATCCTAAGAGGAATAGAAGTACAGGCTAGATGTTCAGGAGATATAATTAACATGGGACTCTTGACGAATCAAATTGGGAAACTTTTAACTATTTTTACTGAAGGTTATTGGCCCCCAATGCCTCTTCAAGGTTGTCCTTACCCTCCCCCTCAAGGTTTCCCCTTCCCTCCCTCTGGAATTTTCCCATCTCAAATGATGCCATCTTTAACATTTCTATCATAAATGCTGCCTCCTTCAACATTCCCCTCCCCAATGTCACATCCTTCAACATTTCCCTTCCTACTGCCTCCCCCTGTCATAGATCTTAGATCATTATCAACCACTCACGGTGACTGTGACAAACAGTTATATTTCAAGGACCTGGCCAATAGTAGGATTATTGGCATGTGCACAATCATATCAGTAGTTATCAGAACTAAGGTACATGACCAACCTTTGCAGAAAGGTAAGGTTCAAGTAATAGTTAATGAAATATACAATTGTTGCGAATATGTACATGTGATTGTTGACAGCGGGGAAGGGAGAGAATTGAGGCATTATGAAAATTCATTTACCACTTAGTCGGTATATTTGTTGGTCAAGTTCTAAACATATTTTTTTGTTTCAGTACTAATAAAAAATTTTAATGTTTCAATTGTAATTATATTTTTTGTTTGAGTTTTAATAATATTTTTTTGTGTGTTAGTTGCAATAATATCACTTGGCAAATTTGTTTAATTTAGGGTTTAAGTTGTGACATTTCTGGAATAATATTAATTTTTTTTAATGCAATATGACATTTCTTTTAACACATCAACACTGGATTGATATTTGAAAATTATTAAATTGATTTCCCATAATATCCAGAGTGGATGGAGGAGACTAACTGAAATAACAAATAATTATGTAAATGGCATTCAAGAATTTGTTAAATATGCTTATAAAAATCTCAATTGAAACAAGATCATGTGTTCATGCACTAGTTGTATGAACGTAAAATATAAGTCATTAGGAGACATTGAGTTACATTTAATAAATTGGGGATTTTTTTAAGAATATAAAATATGGGCATACCATGGTGAAGAAAATATACTTTATGTTCGGAAAGAATTATCGATACCCGATCGCATGATGGAACCCCACCGAGTAGAATTGGTAGAAGATTCACTAACACATCGTTCATTGACAGACTTAATTGACGCTGCTTACGGAGTCCATGACCATCAAAAAAACCAACTAATGGATATGATTAATGTGCATTATGACTTAGTAAATGAGCAATTTGATTCTGAACTACCAGGAGATAGGGAATGCGTACAGTTGAAAGCCAATGCGACGAGATCATTGTACAAAGATTATGGTGAAGATCACTCGATATTATATGAAATGATTGGTTTGCATAATTTAAAGAGTCAATTTTGTTTATCTGGAAACATCATAACCAAATTCTTAAATGGGTTAAAGAAATTCTCCCAAAATAGAACACGTTACCAGATAATTATCCTACCACTAAAAAGAGCTTGAAGAATTTGGTTTTAAAATACAAATCTATTCATAAATACAAGTATGATTTCACATTGTGCAGCAAAAAGCACGAAGAAAAGGATTATTGTCCTATATATAAGGAGACTAAATATGTACTTTATGAGAATGGAAAGGACAAAGGTGTAAAATATTGCAAGTGTTCGCAAGTCCCATAAACATTTTTGAGGTATTTTCCACTTGGGCCACAGTTAAAATGGTTTTTCACTATATGTGGATAATGGAGGCCATAACATTACACGCTTGATGCGAGGTGGGTGGGAATGTGATGCCTTATCCTGTTGATTCACTGATCTGGGAAATTTCAAACGCACGACACCGTGAATTTGCAAAGAAATTGCGCATCGTCCGTCTTGCAATCTCAACTGATGGGTTCAACTGTTTCAGTAATTTAAGTACTAATCAGAGTTATTAGCCAGTTATCATGGTGCCTTTAAGTCTTCCTGTGATACTATGCATGAGAAAGGAGTTCACATTATTATATTTATTGATACCCGGGTCGAAGGCACCCAACGATGATATTGATATATTCTTAGACCCATTAATCGAAGAACTTAAAAGAGTTATGGGATAAATGCATGACGGAATTTAACTCTCACAAGGGTGAAGAATTCACACTTAGAGCAATGGTTATGTGGGCAATCAACGACCTTTTTACTTATGGGACCTTGTTCGGTTGGAATGTTCATGCTTATTATGGATGTCCCATATGTGGGGATGAAACTGAAGCCAGTTGACCATATCATAGTGGTAAGACGACTTATATGGGTCATCGTGTATTTCTGTCTACAAGTCACCCTTTCAGGAAGGACAAGTCTTACTTTTTTCATATCAGTCACGAGTGCAGGATGCAACCTGCTTGGCTTTCTGGTCAGCAGATCGAAGAGAAGGCGATGACTGTGACTCAAGGGAATAGGTACATAAGAAAACACCCTCTATTTGTAAACCTAAAGCGTAAATCTAGGGAGGATCTTAACAACCCTAGTAAAGCGAAGCCATGGTTCAAAAATCATTTCTTTTACTTACGGTATTGGAGAGATCATCGTTTAAGGCATATAATTGATGTGATGCACACATGGAAGAATGTTGTAGAACATTTGATTGGAACATGTATGGGTGGATCTCATTAAAAAGATAGAGAGAAGGCCCACCGCAATCTATAAGATATAAAAATAAAGAAGAAATTGTGGTTAAAATGGTTCTATAAGAGGAAGATTTTCTATCCCCCCCCCCCCCCCCAGATGCTTTCACTTTGACTATTAGTGAGAAGAATATCCTCTTATAAACTTTGATTAACTTGAAGACTCCAATTGGATATTCTAGTAATTTATTTAGGATAGTAAGATACCAAGAAAATGACTTAAAATAGTGTAAGTCCCACGATGGGCATGCAATTATCCAATTCATCCCTCTGCTATTTCAGCATTGATTTTCTAAGCACAAAGACCTCCATCAGGAAATTTTGCAAATCAGTTTGTCATTTAAGCTACTTTGTACGAAAGTGGTAGAAAGAAGTAACATTAAAGCTTCGAAATCAACTTTAACTAAGGCAGTTTGTATATTGGAGAAATACTTTCCTCCGTCATTCTTAGATATCAACATCCACCTCCTTATGCATTTATGAAATGAAGCTTTATTAAGTGGTACTGTTAGGTATCGCTGAATGTAGCGCTTGATGAAAACCTTCAACGATTACGTAAATAATACACGGTATATTGGAGGATAAATTGCTGAAGAATACGTAACTATGGAATCATCACTATATGCTAGGGAACATATGTCATAACAAGATGTGAGAAGGTTCAATCCTCCTAGATAACGAGTGGTTAAGGCACCTGAAGAATTTGAGGATGAATTTTCTTTTGGCAAACCTAAAGAGGTGAAACTCCGAAACCTACAATATAAGTAAGTAGCTCATTATGTCTTCGATTCGTAAGATGAATTCGAAGACTGAGAGAGTGAGTATCTACTGAATTCTTCTTCTTTAACTATATGTATTTTATATATTATGATCTCAACTCTACAGTTTACTTGTATAAAGTACGATAATGAAATTGCCCAAAATCAAAAGAGAAATTGCATGACAACTAATTTTAGGGCATTGGTATCAAAAGAGGTAATTTTCACCTCTTATATGTGCGTATATTTATTCATTCATTGTAAAAAAATGCCCCAATAAAAATTCACTAATAAATGAAGCTTTTAAAAGGAGGTGATGTCTATTCAAGGCTTGCACGCCTAGCAAAATGTCCTATGTTTTTTTCACAAAGGAGTTTAAGAAATTTCGCACCAACGATTTTGATTTTGTTTCATATCCATATGAGGAAAATCTTTTGATACAAAATGGTGGAATTTTAATTTTTGTCTTGACTACTTGTATTGCTAGCAAAAGTGATAAAAATACAAAATATACGGTGCTAACCTATTATGGGATAATCCAACATATCCAAGAACTCAATTACTTAGATTTCACAGAAATTGTATTCTAGTGTGATTGGGTGAAGGTGGAGGATACTACGAATGCTAACAAAGTTGATCTTGACTCTAAACTTATTATGGTTAATTTATCAAATTTGAAGCGTAGAGATCGTATAGTCGATAAGCCTTTTATTTGTTCCTTTTAGAATATAAAGAATGCATTCTACTTGAAGTGCATAAATGATGGCAATTCGCCTATTGTTGTGAATGTTCCGAAGGGTATGACTACTTAAGTAGATGCACCAAAGGATCCAAAAGAGTTCCAGCCATCTCTTGATGACAACCGTAATTTGGAGGATCTTTTAGTTTATTTTGAGGGAGATTGCGGATCAAAACATTATTTTATCCTTGTCAATCTTATTTGTATCATATTACGAAAATAACACTATATTAGAGCTTTACTTTGATGTATGAATGTTTAGTTTGATGTATGGATGTTTAGTTTAACTTACGAATGTTTAATATGAGTTATTTATGTTTATATATTACATTTCAAAACTTTTCTTATGTAATGCATGTGTTTTGTGTAATAATACTATAGTGACAGACACCAATTTTACCCTATTCAGTTGCAGAAGTAACTTCTAGATGTGAACACCTTTCACGAGACGGTCGATTTGAGAATAGAGTCTCCTGAAGTTGTGATTAGACCAAATTGGCCCAGATTAATTTCCACGTGTTCCTATACACATACAATTGTTGATCAGTTTCATTGATACAATCTTAATAAAAGAAGTTAAATTAATAACTCACATGGGAAAAAAATCAACATTATTGATTTTCACAACATTTGAAAATTCTAAATTGGTGATGCAGTTGCTCTATTCTGAAAATTTTCCTTGATCAAGATTAATGATATTCTCAAGAACCTCAGTGGATAGACAATTTCAATTTTCATAAATTGTCTATCTACCGATGTCCTTAAGCTTGATCACGGATAATCTTCAAAACATAATAAACTTATTCATAGATAGAAAATTGATGTCTCTATTATGTATTTGTTGTTGTGAAACTCCTCTATCCATCAAAAATCTTCACAAGTCTATAAAAGTATAACAAAACCAGAATATAGCGCTAAGTGAGGTATCAATCCGCATCTAAGGGTGAAACACAAAATTGGAGAGGACATATATAGATTCATTTCCTTTTTATTATTATTTTTCTATTTTTTTTTTTTTGCTATTTATATTTTTTATGGATTTTTCAAGGGATTTTTTTAACTAACTAACTAATTTATTATTTTACTAACTAGGATGATTTATCTAATGAGATGAATAAAATTGTGCTAAAAAGTAAACTAACTAAATTGGACTCACGAGGGCTTCAAAATACATCCCATGAATGGGATATTAGCCCTCAATAATCATAATCCAAAAATAAAATAAAAGTCAACAAATGAAAGCATGTGAGGCTTAGAGTAAAAGTAATAAGAGAGAAATAGATCAAACCCATTTAAGCCTTGAATTGAAATGGAAACTTCAATTACATCAGCAATCTCTCAATTACAATCCCTCACTCATGTATTTATTGAATCTAAAATAAAAATTACAAAATAAAAATAAATAGGATAGTGGATGAATTCATAATGGACAACTAAATAATAAAAGAGATTTGATAAAAATGTAAATCATAACATTATAAAATTGTATATTAGAACTCATCCAAAGAAAGAAATTCTAGATCATTACTTTATATTGAGATAATTGCTAAAAATGCAAAATCTCAACATAAAGGAATGGATTAGAATTTACCTCCCATAAGGGATGAATTAAACTACATCAATCTATTTTGAAATAATTGCTAAAAATGCAAAAAATCATTATCGAGGGGTGGGTTTGAATTTATCCTAGAGATAAATTTCACTACACACCTCTATATTGAGATATTTGCTAAAAACAAAAATACTCAACATAGAGGGGTGTAGAGAATTTTTTATCACACAAAGCTTAAAAACTAATTTGGAGATCCCCTTGAAAATGGCCCAAGTCTTCAATTTATATGGTGCACATGGAGGCTAGGGGTAAAATGTGTATTGGTAAAATTGAGTGAGGATGAGAGCACATGATCATGGCAAATGTGTGCATGTGGTTTGAGAGATGTCAGGACATGTGAGAAGTGGGGGAATTGGGATAAAAATCAGATTGGTTTATAGGGGTAAATTGGGAAAAAAGTGTTGGGGTAGTTTTGGAAAAAGGGTTCAAGAGGCATAAAAGACATGTGGGTTAAATGTGGGAATTGGTTTTTGACTTTGATTGGTTTTGGCTTTGAGCAGGTGATAAAATCGATTTGGCTTGTGGCTTAACAATGGGAAATGGGTCTTTGGTTAATGGTGAAGTGGGTTTGGATTCTCGAATTTTGGGTTGCGGATGTATGGCCAGGCGTTTCGCCGGTGGCAGGTAAAGGGTTTATGCTCGGTTGGTTTTCAGGCAGCCTCGGGTATGAGCTCAGGCGGGTAGGATCAGGTTTGAAGATAGGGGGTTCAGGTCGCCGTTTGGTTGCTCCAAGTTTCGAGTTTAGTGGAAAATGGTTTTGGGTCCAATTTGGGTAAGGCATGCACGGGTCGCGTCGTAGGTGGGTTGCCGGAGATGGGTTCAGATGTGGTCGCGGATAGGACAGATTTTTGGAGCCCCTGGTTTCTTATGGTGGTCCCCGATTTTGGGCACCGCCGGGGCAGGTTGCGATTGGGTTTTCGTGTATTGGGTTAAGGCTCCGAGCAGGTGTGAGTGTAGAGAGAGAAGATGGGTTTGGTATGTTTGATTTTGGGGTTTGAGCTTTAGTGGGTTAATGGAGGGTAAGAGAGAGAAGAAATGTTGGGAGGTTGAAGAGGGGGGTGAGGGTGATAGGGTGTTAGTGAGGTGTATGGTAAGGATGGTATCGCTTAGGGAGGTGTTTGTGTGTATGTGGTATAGGAAGCATTAAGGTGTGAGTGTGTAAGTTGATTTAGGTGATGGTGTGTGTGTGGTTAATTGGGACACCTAAAAAAAATATAATAAAACTAACTAACCAACTCAAAATTAAACTAACAAACTAAAAATTATAAAGTTAACTAAATATAAAATCCTAATCTAAAAAATAAAACTCAAATAAAATAAATAAATACTAAAAATCTAATAAAAATATAAAACTAAATACCTTAAAAAAGTAAAATATAATAAAACTAAAAATAAACTCTTAAAAACTAATCTTAATAAAATAAAAACTAAAAAATAATAAAAATAAAAATAAAACTACACTAAATAAAAAGAAATAGAAAAATATGCAAATAAAAATCCTAAATAAATCTGAAATAAATCCTAAAAATAAAAACGACTCAAACTAAAAATCTAAAAAAATTAAAAAGGCACAAACTAAACACACACGGACTTCGGGAATGGTTTAGGGACAGATTTAGGCTCGGTGAGGTTACGAAACAAGGTATTTAACTCCATTTGTGCGCAATTGCCTTGATTTAAGCATTTGAACTCTGCAACGCACAATTGACCTGCATATTGAACATTTACACGCATAAGACTCAAACTGTCGAGAATTAGTAACTAAATATGTCTATTCGGGGTATAAAATGTACACTTTTGGGTGCTTATCGCTTATCATTAACTTAGAGTTTTCAAATTTTGAGAATATCATCAATGTAGATTTTGTCCTATTTAGGACATTAATTTTGTCTTTATTTTAGGAGGATTGTATCAAAAATACTAATTAGCAAATGTACATGTACAAGAATAAGTCGCGATCTCCAAGATCAATTTGGTCTAATCAGACATTCATAAGACTCTATTTAATGGCCCTCTTGGATTGTAGGAACTAGGTATTCTTTACTTTAACTAATAATTTTATATAATTGAACTGCATTATCTTTTATATAGTAAAAGGAGTATTAGATTAGTTTGGTTTCGTTTTGTCGTTGGATAATTCTTACTTCTTAGTTTGGTTGTTGGATAGTATGTTGGAAGGAGTGTGAGATAATTAGAAGGAGTATGAGATAATTAGAAGGAGTATGGGATAATTATTGGTTTAGTTGTTGGACAGTATGTTAAAAATGTGTCGCGAGTAGAGGATGCCACGACCCCCTCAAACGTCACTACGAGTGGAATGAACACCTCATGCGTGTTCAACATGACATGAATCAACGGGTCATGTACTTACGGGGCCCTCAGTTTGAGAATAGGACCCAAATTCAAAAATAGGCACACTCAGGCTTGGAAATTTATTGCGAGTGGGGACCCCCCCCCCCCCAATGATACCACGAGTGTCCAACATGACACGTAGCCACTGGTCACGCAGTCACATATCTCCTGGTCTTCGAATAGTACTCAACTTTGAAAATAGGCACTTATAAGCTTGAAATCATGTTTTTAAGAGAGGACACCATCCCTTCCTCCAAAATGGAACCGCAGTTGCACAAACACCTCATGCACGACCAATGTAAAACATAACAATCGGTCGCACAGTCGTCGGGCTCCCAGTTTGAAAATAGGACCAGAATTTAAAAATAGCCACACTTAGGCTCGAAAATGTGCAGTGAGGGGGCAGAGGCCACCCCCCTCCAGTCGACACCACGAGTGGTAAGAACACCTCGTGTGCATCCAAGATAATACGTAGTAACCTATCTCAAAGTTGTGGGACTCTTGGATTAAGAATTGGACCCATATTTCAAAATATGCACACTTAGGCTTGAAAATGTTCCATGAGGGGGTGTACGCCACCAACCCCCATACCCACTCCCAAATATCACCTAAAGTGACACGAACACCTCATGTTCATCCAACATAACACATAGAAACTGACCGTGCAGTCCCGGGACATTTGATTCGAGAGTAGGACCTGAATTTGAAAATTGTCACACTTAGGCTTAAAAACGTATTTCCAGGGGGAGGAAGCTCCCCCCTCCCTCCCCCCCCCCCCCCCCCCCCCCACACACACACACCAACATCACCGGGAGTGTCATGATAACCTCGTGCGCAACTAACGTAACATGTAGCAATTGTCTACCTATTAACTAGACTCCCGATTTGAGAATATGACCCGAATTTGAAATTGGCACACTTAGGCATAAAAACACGTTGCGAGGGGGAGGACGCCACCCACCCACCCCCCACCCCAAATGGAACCGCGAGTGGCATGGACACCTCATGTGCATCCAACGTAACATATAGAAACCGACCGCACAGTTGAGGGACTCCAGATTCAAAAATTGGACCCGGATTTGAAAATATACTTACTTAGGCATGAAAATGTGTTGCGAGGGGGAAAATGCCACCAATCCCAAACGAAACTATGAGTATCATAAATACCTTGTGCGTGTTCAACATATTATGTATCAATTGGTTCCATTGTCGTGGAACTCTCTGTTTGATAAAATTTGAAAAAAAAACGCATATTTGGGATCGAAAACGTGTCGTAAGAAAGCGAATGCCACCCTCTAAAGGCACCATGAGTGGAACAGACACCTCATGCACATCCAACGTAACACATGGCAACCATATGCGCAGTCACAGGACTCCCCGTTTGAGAATATTACCCGAACTTAAAAATAGACACACTTAGGCTTGAAACATGTCGTGAGAGGGCGGACGCCCCCCCCCCCCCCCCCCCAAACCACCCACACCTAACAAACGGAGCAACGAGTGGAAGGAACACCTCATATGCATCCAATATAATACATAGTAACCAGTAGAGAAATCAAGGGACTCCTTGTTAAGAATAGGACCCAAATTTGAAAGTAAGCACACTAAGTTTTGAAAATGTGTCGTGAGGGGGCGAACGCCACCCCCCACCCAAATTCCATTGTGAGTCCCAGAAACACATGTTGCGCGTTCAACACAACACCTACTAACTGATCGTGCAGTTGCGGGACTACCGATCAGATAATAGGACCTGTATTTGAAGATAGTCACACTTAGGATTGATAACGTTCCACGAAAGGACGGATGCCTCCCACACAGCATAGCGAGTGGCATGAACACCTCGTGCCTGCCCAATGTAATATGTAGCAAAATTTCGCCCAGTCGCGGACTTTAGATTTGACAATAGGACATGGATTTTAAAATAGGCATACTTAGGCTTGAAAACGTGTCACGATAAGGTGAACGCCACCCCTCCCCCCAAAATGACACCAGAAGTGGAACGAACACCCCATGCGCATCCAACGTAACTCGCAGATATCGTTCATGAAATTGTAGACTCCTCGTTTTCGAATAGGATGGAATTTAAAATAGACACGCATTGGCTTGAAAACGTGATGCGAGAGGGAGAACGCCACCCCCACCAACAAACTGTACTGTGAGTGGCAGGACTACCACATGCACGTCCAATGTAATACATAGCAACTGGTAGCCAAGTTAAGGGACTCTCATATTAAGAATAAGACCCAAATTTGAAGATAGGCACACTTAGGCTTGAAAAAGTGGCGCAAGGGGGCATATTCCACCCTCTAAAAGCCACCACGAGTGGAACAAACACCTCGTATGCATCCATTGTAACATGTAGTAACTTATCGTACATCACAGGCCTCCCAGTTGTAAAATGTGACCCAGATTTAAAATATACACACTTTGGATTGAAAATGTTCTGCGAGGATTAGAAAACCACCAACCCCACCCCCCAAATGGCCTGTGAGTGGAATAACACCTCGTTCATGTCAAACATAACCCGTAGCAACCATCCACACAGTCGCGAGACTAATGGTTTAAAAATAGGTACTGAAATGGAAAATAGGCACACTTTTGCTTGAAAATGTACCGCGAGGGAATGGATGCCACCTCCCCCCAAATGGTATATCGAGTTGCACGAAAACCTTGTGCATGTCCAATGTAACACATAGCAACCATCCGCCCAGTTTTGGAACTCCCAGTTTGAGAATAGGACCCGGATTTTAAATAGATACACTTAGGTTTGAAAACGTTTTGCGAGGGTGAGGAACCAACCAACCCCCCCCCCCCAAATGGCACCGCAAGTAACACGAACACCTCGTGCATGTCAAACGTAACCCATAGTAACCGTTCGCATAGTCGCAAGATTCGTGCTTTAAAAATAGGGCCCGGATTTAAAAATAGGCGCACTTTGGATTGAAAATGTACCGCGAGGGTATAGACTCCACCTCCCCCTCATCAAATGGCACAACGAGTGGAACGAACATCTCGTGTGCGTCCAATGTAACACGTAGAAACCTACTGCATAGTCGCGGGACTCTTGATTTTAGAATAAGACTTGGATTTAAAAATTGGCACACTTAGGCTTGAAAACGTTCCATAAGAGTCGGACGCCACCAACACTGTTCCTAAAAAATGGCTCTACGAATGGAACAAACACCTCCTGCACATCAAACATAACATGTAGCAACCGATCGCATAGTCACAGGAGTCATGATTTGAGAATAAGACCCCAATTTGAAAAAAGGCACGATTTGGATTGAAAATATACCACGAGAGGACGGACTCCACCTCCTCCTCCTCCCCCCTAAACGGCGCAACGAGTGCCACAAACACCTCGTGTATGTCCAACATAACATGTAGTAACCATCCTCCCAATCGTAGTACTCCCGATTTGATAATAGGACATGTATTTGAAAACAGGCACACTTAGGCATCAAAACGTGTCACGAGGGGCGGAACCCCTCAACAAATGGTATTACGAGTGGAAGGAACACCTCGTGCGCATCCAATGTAATACAAAGCAATAGGTAGAACAGTCGAGGTCTCCTGATTTGAGAATAGGACCCATATTTGAAAGTAGGCACACTTAGACTTGAAAATATGCCGTGAGAAGGCGGACTCCCCCCCCCCCCCCCCCAAATGCCATTGTGAGTTGTACGAACACCTCATGCATGTAAAATGTAACATGTAGTAATAGGCGGAGTAGTCGTGGGACTCTCGGTATGAGAATTGGACCCGAATTTGAAAATAGGAACACTTACGCTTGAAAACGTGTCGCGAGGTGCGGACACACCAACTCCTCCTAAGTGGCACCTCGTGTACGTCAATCGTAACATATAGAAACCATTCGTATAGTCGCATGGCTCATGGTTTGAGAATAGGACCCAAATTTGAATATAGGCACACTTTGGCTTGACAATGTACCGCGAGGGGACACATGCCACCTCCCCTCAACCCCCCCCCCCCCAAATGGCATAGAGAGTGGTACGAACACCTCGCGCGTGTCCAACATAACACATAGCAAACGTCCCCCTAGTTGTGGAACTCCCGATTCTGAGAATAGGACTCGAATTTGAGAATAGGCACACTTAGGCTAGAAAACATGCTGCAAAGGGGAAGATGCCACCAACTCCCCCCCCCCCCCATAAAAAAAAGTATTGCGAGTGTCATGAACACCTCGTATGCATCCAGCGTAACATGTAGCAATCGACATCACAATCAAAGGACTCCCAATTTGAGAATAGGAGCCAAATTTCAAAATAGGCACATTTAGGCCTGAAAACATGTCGTAAGGGGTCGGATGCCTCCACTAAAATGCCGCTGCAAGTGGCACAAATACCTTGTGCGTGTCGAATATAACACGTAATAACAAATCACACAGTCATAAGACTCCCAATTTGAGAATAGGACCCGATTTCAAAAATTGACACACTTGGGCTTAAAAATGTGCCGCGAGAGTGCATACGCCACAAACTCTCCCCCTCGTAAAAGGCACGACAAATGGAACGAACACCTCATGTGCGTCTAACATAACGTGTAGAAACTGTTCGCATAGTCGCGGGACTCTCGTTTTGAGAATAGGTCCCGAATTTTCAAATGTACGGACATGATTTTATAAATGTCTATTTAGAATCTATGAGTTTTCTTTATGTTCTATATCACATAAAGTATGTCATATTCTGATATTCCGCAAGTCAAAACGATCATCCATGACGGCCTCTATCCAAAATCGGAGCTTCACCCACCCATCATCTTCAATCGTGCATAGTGCAACAACATCAAGCAATGTGGAATGTGCGTCTTCAACCGTTCCTACTAACTCCACTCGCTAAAATGGTATAATGTTTAATTTGGAGTTTTTAATGCTTTCGTATTTATTTGGGAATTTTTCTGAAATGATTTTATAAAAATAAAATGGGTTTTTTAAGTCAAAATTAATTTTTTCATTCCTGTTGGCAAACTTAGATTTTGACGCTTCAGTCATTCAAACGACGGGCTGATGTCATTAAAACTACCTCATCAAGC
The DNA here is from genome assembly GCA_949130495.1 of Sambucus nigra. NCBI lineage: Eukaryota > Viridiplantae > Streptophyta > Magnoliopsida > Dipsacales > Adoxaceae > Sambucus > Sambucus nigra. The sequence continues at coordinate 107,090,287 of OX422207.1, read as the reverse complement.
AAGATTTCATGTCTCAAGATAGGTTGCTCAAACCTTGCTTAAAGTAGTCATCAAATGAACCGATTTGATAGGTTGCGCGATGCGGGATCAAGCAACATATATTATTGTTCGAGCGAGATTCCCTTGTCAATAGAGAGACCGTATCGACTTAATTGTTTTATAAATATATGTTTCTGTATCAAGTTTTTTTAAGTCTTTACAGCTCCATTTTCTACAGAACCGCTGAGATTTTAAGACTTCGGTTTTTGGGTTTTAAACATATTTTGATTCACCAAATCGTCCCAAATATTTATCTGAATCATTATAAACCCTTGTTACTCATTTTACTCAACTGGAGTAACCTCTATGGAGAAGAAGGTTGTCTCTCGATTGCTGACCATTGGATCTCTTGCGGGATCTCTTGCCGACGACAACTAACCTACGCCTGTGAGTATTCGTGTGTCACAACAAGCTGTATTTCTCTGTATTTGTAAGTCGTTACACTGTGAAGTGAAATAAAAAAGTTTTGCCCCTTTGGGGTATTTTTCCTCAAATTTGTGTTTGTGATTGTGTGCATTCTTGATTACCTATTTTCTCTCAATCACAATTATAATGCTTATAAAATTGGAATTTAATTAAACAAGTTTATTTATTGATTGCTAGTGCACTATCAAATTAGTATGAGAGCCAATTACACAATTATGTCGTGTAATTTTGCATAATTAAATAATTTTGGATACAAATTTGTCTAAAAATTGATTCTTAAAAAGCGCAAATTTAATGGAAAATTTGTATAATCGGGTGCCAATTTTTTACGGGATGAACTATGCATATTGGAATGCCTATATGAAATCTCATTTAAAGGCCATGGATGATAGTGTTTGTGTTGTATTTAAAATAGGGTGGAATCCACCCTCTGTTACCGTAGAAAATGTAACAAGCCTTAAGCCGGTGTCAGACTGGGCTGAGGAATAATTTAAATGGAGCATATATAACTCACGTGGTCTAAGTGCAATTTCTCTATACGTCACACCCAACGAGTTTCGACGCATCATGATGTGTACCACATCAAAAAATCATGGGATGTTCTTCAACTAACCTATGAAGGAACTAATGAGGTTAAAGAATCTAAATTTCAAAATCTAACGACTCAATTTGAGATAATTACCATGCTTGAATATGAGTGTTTTGATGACTTTTATGCTCGCTTATCTAATATTGTTATCACTAGTTTCAATCTTGGTGAACATATTCTTAATGCTAGAGTAGTTAAAAAGATTTTTATATTATTGCCTAAGTGTTTTATCCGTAAAGTCACTGTGTTAAATTCTATAGAAAATTTGAGCAGTATGAAATTAGTTGAACTATTAGGAGACCTCCAACCATTTGAAATTGACGTTTCCTAAAACGATTAAATCAAAAGATAAAAAAGGTAGCACTTAAAGTCGAGGCTAGAAAAAGTGAGGGGTCAGCTAGAGATAGGGGTGAGTTGTCTAAGATAAAAGAGGAAGAGGCGTGTTTGGCTTTGATTTAGACGATTTGGCTTTGTTTGCAAAAAAAATTTAAGAAACTTCTCAAATTGAAGAAAAATAATGGCAATTTCAAAGATAAAAATAATTTTGAGAAAAATAAATCTGAAAAGAAAAATGATAAAGATATAAAGGACATGCCTAAAAGGGACAAAGAGAGATGTTATGAGTGTGACAGTAGAGGTCATAAGGCTTTTGAGTGTCCAACTAAGTTAAAACGTCAAGGCAAAGGCAAAGCTTCTTTAATTGTCTCCCTTAGTGAGGTCGAGTCGGTGAATTCTGGAGATGAGTCACCTCATGAATGTCACTTCACTACATTCATGGATAGCAGTGCACCTCATGATGATGAGGAATTTACTTCACAGGGACACCTCGACAGTGAAAGTGATGTGAGTGAGGAGGAGTACATTTAAAGTGAGAACAACAATGATGTACAATGTGCCTACGCCGATTTGTATGTGGATTCATTTAAAACTAAAAATCTTAACAAAGCATTAGCTCTTAATATCATCACCTTAGAGAAAAATTTGAGAGGGACGAGAGAGAGAGAGAGATTACTCCATTAGCATTGCCTAGAGAGAGAGAGAGAGAGAGAGAGAGTTTGTGTTGAGAGACAAAAAGTTTGTGCAAAGAGAGAAAGTCAGTTTAGAGAGAGCGAGAGACTTTTTGGAGAAAGAGAGAGTTATTTTGAGAAAGAGAAAGGGGACTTGACCAAGCAAGTGGATAGTTTTACGTGTGAGCTCCATTCCTCCATGTAGGCTCAGAAGAAACTTGAATCCCTTGTTGCCCAACTCACTTATGACCTCGAGAGAACCAGAGAGGTCAAGGTGAAGATAGAGGACAGATTTGGTAAGATGGAAAAGATGTTCCTTGCCCTAGGGTCTGGTGAAAGGCATAGAATAGGTTTTGAAGATGCTTCCACATCTCATGTTACATCGAAAAAAATTCTTGACTATACTACGAATCCATACGACCATAATCCTAAACCCCAAAGAAGAGTTTGACCAATAAAAGAAAATCAACGTCGGCCTAAGATTGTGTATTTTTGCACCTACTACAAAAGAAAAGGCCACCTTAGATAGTTTTGCTATAGTTTGGGTCGAACACGACGTACTTTTTCCCTTCACATAACACTAGTGATCTTTCTAGTCTTAGAGAGCAGGTTGAGTTACTAGTCGCCACGTCTTAGAGTTTAATGGAAGAGTTCTAACGAATATCTTTACCATTAGAGGATACTTCCAAAATCCCAGCTAGAACTAATAATGACAAGGGCAATCATTATTTTACCACTTCTTGGATACCTAAGCACGATGTAAAAGCCCTTATTGTTCATGTTGCTCTTAATCACATAATACCTCTTGGTGGTATTTTGATAGGGGGTGCTCTAGTCACATGACAAGTGATGTTTCATTTTTTATCTATTTGGAGGATTGTAAGGAAGGAAAAGTCACTTTTGGAGACTGGAGCAAGTCTAGCATAGTGGGACGAGGTACAAAAGAGATACCAGGATTTACTAAGATATAGAATGTTTTGTACGTCAAAGGTTTGAAAGCTAACCTCCTCATTATTATCCGGCTCTGTGACGCTAACTTTGCAGTAAATTTTAACTCGAACGAGTGCAATATTGATGATCATGCCAATAAACTTCTATTGCAAGGGGCGAAGACTGGATATAATTGTTATGGGATTGTGCCTAAATCCTCATTTCTATTCAACAGTGCCACAATCACTCCTATGGATATGTAGCATCAATGTCTAGGTCATGTGAATTTTAGAGATTTAGAGCGATTAGCTAAAAATGACCTAGTACGTGGCTTTCCGTCACTTAGAAAGCAAAGTTTTGCGGTTTGTGGACCCTGTCAGCTGGGAAAGAAAGTCTATAGCCCCAATAGGAAGTTGAATTCCATTACCACTGCACGAGTGCTTGAGTTGATTCACATCGATCTTATGGGTCCTTCTCGGTCTGAGAGTTTGGGTGGTAAGAAGTATATCCTCTTGATGGTATATGATTTCTCTCGTTACTCCATAGTAGGTTTTCTTAGAGAGAAATCCGATACTGTAAAGTTTCTTACAACTAAGTGTCGTGTCTTGCAAAATTAACACGGTGTCACTATCAATAGAATGCGTAGTGACAACAGCACTGAATTTAAGGAAGCAAAAGTGTATCTTTACTGTGATAGCCTCAGGATCAAACATGAATTTTTTACTGTGAATATTCCTTTGCAAAATGGGATTGTTGAGAGAAAGAATCGAATAATTCAGGACATGGATAAATCTATATGCTTCTAGGTCGTCGAGTTCCTATGAGATTTTAGGCAGAGGCGGTGTCTGCCATGTGCCACACAGTAAATAGGATTTACCTTCATCCACACACTCTTCAGACACCTTATGAATTATGGACTAGAAAGAAGCCCAACATTTCATAGTTTCCTATTTTGGGGAGGAAATGCTACATCCTACGGTATAGAGAGAAATTAGGAAAGTTCGACTCCCAGAGCGATGAGGGAATATTGTTAGGTTATTTATCGATGAGTAGATCATATCGGGTTTTTAATCTTAGTAGCCCTAAGGTTATGGAGTCAATAAACGTCATCATGAAAGAAGACAAACGATAGATGTTTGAGGATCAATCGGGTTTTTAACCTTAGTAGCTCTAAGGTCATGTGTGTAGGTACAACATTAAGGATCAATTTTTACACACCTTTGATGATGACAAAGAAATATTGAAGATTTAAAGGTTTAAAGATGTTGAAGATTTTTGAAAACATGTTATTTAGTATTTCCAGTTTTAGGGTTTATGGGGATATAATATTATATGTCATTCACTTTGAGTTCGGGCAGCATAATTCGGATATTTTTATGTATTTACCGGTATAGACATAGTGGATATTTATAAGAACATGATTTTATAAATGTCAGTTTAGAATCTAGGAGTTTTCTTTATGTCCTGGATCACATCAAGTATGTCATATTCCGTTACATTCGGGACATCGATGCGATCATCCATGACGACCTATATCCGAATCTGAAGCTTCACGCACCCATTATATTCAAACGTGCGTACTTCAATAACATCAAGCAACGTGCAGCGTGCATCTTCAACCATTCCCACTAACTTCACTCGCTAAAACAGTATAATGTTTAATTTGGAGTTTTTAATGTTTCTGTATTTATATGGGAATTTTTCTAAATGTTTTTATCAAAATAAATCGGGTTTTCTAAGTTAAAATTAATTTTTTTCGTTCTTATTGGTGAAATTAGATTTTGACGCTTTAGTTGTTCAAACGGCTAAGCCATATCATTCAAACGATAGGCTGATGTCATTCAAATGACATCATCAAGTGCCATTGCATGTCACGAGATAGGTCACTCGAACCTTTCTTGAAGCAGTCATCAAACGAACCTGTACTATTTTGGGATTTTTACCTCATTTGATAGGTCTCATGATGAGGGATCAAGTGACATCTATTGTCATTCGAGAGATATGCCCTTGTCATTTGAGTGACTATGCTGACTTCATTTTTTTTATAAATACATGTTTCTGCATCAAGGTCTTTCAAGCCTTTATAACTCCATTTTCTGCAAAACAATTGGGATTTTAACACTTCATTTTTTGAGTTTAAACCACTTTTGATTCACCAAATAGTCCCAAATATTTATGTGAATCATTATAAATCCTTGTTACTCATTCTACTCATCTGGAGTAACCTTTTTGGAGAATAAGGTTATCTCTGCATTGTTTACCATTGGAGCTCTTACGGGATCTCTTACCAACGACAATGAACCGACACCTGCAGTTATTCATGTGTCACAACATGTTGTATTTCTCTGTATTTGTAAGTCGTTACATAATATCATGAAATAAAAAGGTTCTACCCCTTTGGGGGATTTTTCCTCAAATTTGTGTTTGTGATTGTGTGCATGCTTGATTACGTGATTTCTGTTAATCACAATTAGATGCATGAACTAGGGTTTTAATTAATAATTTGGCCTAAAATTGAAATTTAATTAAACAATTTTATTCATTGATTCCTAGAACACTCTCAAACTAGTATCAAAGCCAATTACACAATTATACTGTGTAATGTTTTTACAAAAATTTTATGGATATCAATTTTTGTGTGAAAATTGATTTTTGAAAAAGCATAAATTCAATAGAAAACTTCTATAATCGGGTGCCAATTTTTTACTGTACAAACTATGCATATTGAAAAGCCCGTATGAAATCTCATTTAAAGTCCATTGATGATAGTGTATGGGTTGTATGTGGAAGAGGGTGTAATCCTCCCTCTGTCACCGTAGAATATGTGACAAACCTTAAACCGGTGTGAGACTGCACTGAGGAAGAATTTAAATGGAACACATATAACTCAAGTGGTCTAAGTGCAATTTCTAGAGCCGTAAAACCAGATGAGTTTCAACACATCATGACGTGTACCACATTAAAAGAAGCATGGAATGTTCTTCAACTTACCCGTGAAGGCACTAATGAAGTTAAAGAATCTAAATTGCAAAATCCAACTACTCAATTTGAAACAATTACCATGCTTGAATTTGAGTGTTTTGATGAATTATATGCTCGCTTCTCTGACATTGTTAACATTAGTTTCAATCTTGGTGAAGATATTCCTGATAATAGAGTAGTTAAAAATATTTTGAGATCATTGCCTAAGCATTTTATGTATAAAGTTATTGTGCTAAATTCTATAGGAAATTTGAGCGGTCTGAAATTACAAGAACTAGTCGGAGACCTCCAGACATATGAAACCGACATGTTTCCTAATACGACTAAATCAAAAGATAAAGGGGTAGCACTTAAATCCCAGTCTAGAAAAAGTGAGGGCCAGATAGAAATACGGGTGAGTTGTCTAAGGGAAAAAAGGAAAAGACGTTAGATTTAGAGTTTGATTTTGATTTTGACGATTTGGCTTTGTCTACGATCGTGGAACTCCCAATTTGACAATAGGACTCAAATTTGAAAATAGACATAATTAGGCTTCAAAAAGTGCCATGAGGAAGTGAACGCCTCCCCCCACCCCACCCCACCCCCCAAACGGCGCCGTGAGTGGAATGAACACCTCGTGCGTGTTCAACGTAACACATAATAACCAACCATGTAGTCATGGCACTCCCAATTTGATAATATGACCTAAATGTCCTATTTTTTTCCAGTTGAATATGGTCATACCTCTAGTCCGTAACAATAGTTTTTTTCCTGGTATACATTGTCACGGTTGAGGTCCGTGACAACACTCGATGGGTATAATGGTTGGTCATGACCAAGTAAAAAGGGGAAAATTCTGGTCATTACTTTGGGCTATGACCACCATCATGAGGGGTAAAAAGAAGTCATGACTATTGGTCATGACTAAGGTACAAGATTAGTCGCGAGTGGGTCAAGGATTTTTTTCGTGACCAGCTTGTTATGGCCCTTGTTTGCGATCGTGTTCTGTGATGCTGTGGTTTATAACCATTAATTTTGGTTAGGGACTTGGTCTGTGACCCGTAATTTTGTTCATGCCCCATTCGGTCATGGCCCAAGTTTGTGACCCTTGGGCCTGGTCATGGCCCAAGTTCATATCCATTTGCCTCATTTGGTGTAGTGTTAGGTAAATCCAAGTTAAGGGGCCTTTATTTTGGAGATGACGCGAGGATTCATATTATTGATCTCCCTTATGTAGGAAACGTCATTAGCTTAGGATTAGACTTTGGTTGTTTCACAATAACTGGAAAATTTTATTAAAGTTATTGAACCGTAGGTATCTTATTATTTTTTTGTAGTAGGGTGTGTTCCTAGATATTTTTTAGATGAAAATGGAGTGATGCGAATTAGTTACCGAGGTTCTATTTTCATGCCTATTGATCACGATATAACTAGATGGTTAGAAAAATTAAACTATAAATTACGTGCAAGATAAGTTTACCCTAACATTGAATAATTGTAAAATCCAATTATATATACCACAGTACTAAACAAACTTCAACCATTCCCTATCACTGAGAACTTAGGATCAAGAGAGAAGTTGTTCAATATACTAGACGTGTAAACAAAAAGAATTAGGATACTAATTGGTGATTAGCCTTTTGGTAAAATGACTTTTAAAAAGTACAAGCTTCATCCAAGGAAGTGACTTCTCAAAAGTAAGAACCTCACTTTTGGGGATAGGTGACTTTTCCAAAGTACGAACATTCCCTTTGATAAATGATCTTCCCAAAGTATGAACATATTTTAAATAGTCTTTTTTTATTCCTCGAGGATATAGGATTTACATAGTATGAAAATAAAGAATACATAGTGCATGGAGAAAATAGGTAATATTTAATTTTCACGTAATTTGATGTTTAATTTTATTACAAGGTCCTTTGTGTGAACCTATATGTTTGGTAAAATGTACAATCCTATACATGGGGACCTAATCATGTATATACATTGTGAGGGACTATAAAACATAGGATGCTAAATAATTCTAAATTTGACGTAAAGTAGTCATGCGATAATGAAATACTAAGCAAAGTAAAAAAAAGAATCTAGATAGTTTGGTTCTACTGATTTATCTTTAGTGTAGTCACCACTATGACGTAGCTATAAAGGTCCATTTATGATACACAATGTTGATTCCAATAGAAGAAAAACTATCCCCATCGATGTTGTCACTATGGCATTTGGGGCCTTAAGAAGTGAGGTGTCCCAGGGGAAGGGAACTCGTTTTATCGCAGACATGGGAGTTCTTGTCTCCCATTCCTTCATTTCCCCTGAGATTGAATTATCGGCTCAAGTCAGCTTTTAAAGTCTAGGATTGGTCCAGAGATTCTTATTGTTCAGGTTTAGGAATCGGGTTATAATAGGGGAAGATCTTAGGCACCCCACTTGTTCTGTATGATTCCTTAATTCTATTATTATTATTTATATTCAAATTAATTGATTAATTTTTAGTTATTTTATAATTCGTTCAAATAACTTAATGTGAGGTTCTCTCAAAATGTAGATAGGTGCTCCAGTTTGAAATGGTATCCGTGAGAGGTATAGAAATGCTACTTCAACTAGTGAAGGTATTCAATATTTTCCTGTGAATGAATCTTTAGTTTGTATGTGAATAGAGAATGGATATTATTATTTATCTAAGTGTATGATAAATCTCAACTTTCATAATGGGTGGCCTTCAGTACATAACTATGCGAGGGATATCAGCTTTTGAGATAGTTTGATATCTCATTCATGCTATGAGGAGAGATGCAAAGGTGAGAGATGGTTGTATCTCTATTTTGATTAGTATATATTCTTATACACTTCTGTACGCTGGAATAAGTTTTGGAGGTCCCATATTGAGAGAGTTTGATATATCATTTTTTGTTACTTAGAGAACTTGTAGGGATATGCGGATGACCGTGACTTTGAAATATTTTGATATATCTTTTGAACTAGATAACAATTAGATATGAATGCATCTCAGTGAAACTATATGGAAAGAGACATATGGTCGAGGCTTGAGCTCACAATAAGGACTCGGTATTGCGCCTATATGTGCAAGGGGACTTAAGATCAAATCCTATGCAGTTAGGTAGCATGATTAGTATATACATTTGAGGATTTATTATTTACATTAGTGAGATCATGCCTTGAGATAATTTGGTATCTCGTTTGAAGTGAATAAAGATAAGAGATGGATGTATCTTGGCGAAAAAATATGTCGAGAGACATATTTTCTACGCTCGAGCTCACAAGAAGCACTCCGTATTACACCTACATACCCAAGGGGACTTGGGATCAAAGCCTATGTAGTTCGATAGTAACACGTTCTCGAATGTGAAGTGTGTGAAAGTTGAAGACTTGGATTAGGAGGGTGAGGTATGATGTAGGAATAACAAAATGGTAATGGACTCGGAGATGTCTGATATTAGAATATAGCCTTATAATATTCGAGTGCTTACTAGCCGAAAAATGTTATCCTTTATACTAGTTTACAGTTTTGAAAATGGGAGGAGTCGAGGTAAAAAATGGGGAGGCAACAATAAGGATGTAATGTTCAATTGATGATAATCATAGCATAACACTACATCTTAGTATTGAGGTGGAACAAGAGAAGTAGAGGGAGTTTAGGACTAGGTATAGATGCACACCTATTAGAGAATTTGCCAAAAAAACATATTATAAGTCTTGGAATTCACGAGTTTAAGTGAGTACAGCTCCTATGTATATAGGGAGACTTGGGATCAAAGCCAATGTAGTACCAACAAATGGGTTGGATAATATATAGGGGTGTAGGACTAAAGACGGAGGCATACCTAGGAAATAGTACAATGAGATACCTATAATGAGGATAAGGCTTCACGAGTTTATCTCGGCATAGAACCTACGTATCCAAACTTACTTGGAATCAAATCCTACACAGTTTCGACAAATATGTTGGATAATATATAAGGGTGTAGGAACAAAGATGGAGGCATCCCTAGGAAATAATATGTTGAGAGACTTATTATGAGGCATGGGCCTCACGAATTTGCCTTAGTATAGGGCCTATGCACCCAAAGATACTTGGGATCAAATAAAAATAGTTAATTCAAATGGGTATATTTGTCGATGTAGGAAATTGTATACCGAGTATATAAGGCACATCAGTGTGGTATTTATGTAGCCTAGTCCTTAACATAGCATTTACATTACGTGGGATTGATATATTTATATGTTATTTTAATGTGTTTATCAAATAATTTTTTTCCAAAAGTATTGAAATTAAAACACATATTTGGGGGGCCAAGCAAATACAAGATTTGTTAGCTTAGAGAAAAGGTGAGTGTAGCCAAATCTTATACTTTGGCTTACAAAATTTCTCGATGAACTCATCTTAATATCAATCCCCTGAGAACACATTTTTAAATGTATGTTTTCATTTTTGTATTTTGGAATCCCAACATTTGATTTGTTTGAATTTAGTATATGATTCTGTCGATTCGTGACACAAGTAGAGGTGTTCGGTTAAAAATAAGGCTTTAAACAAATACAAATATTGTAAATTGCATACTTTTTCCCCTAAATGGGGGTCGGTTTAGAGAGGGTGCACAAGTATGCACATTTTATAATATATTTGAGGTGTTGTTCTGAAGTTTGGTCATAGGTTCTTTGCCCTCGCATCAAAAGTCGACTTCTTGCTTTGGTAGAAAATCCATTTTTTGGTGCTTTTAAGTTAGGCAAAGATTCGTCTAGGAAGGGAAACTTTTGCCGAATTTGTGTAAGTTTTGAACTCAATTTTCAATTTTTCAGCGATTTTTCTGATATATGAACCTCTTTTGGGGGCGACTATTTAGAAGTACGAGCTTTTCCTTTTCGAAAAGAGACTTTTTAAGTAGTATCTCTATGGGACTTTTCAAAAACGAGATTAATTATTGCAGGAACTTGGAATTAAGACTTTTAGAAAACCGAATAACCGTTGGGTTTTGTCTCCTTTTTCATGGTTGGTGGGAACCTTTATTTATAGGGCTTTTGAGTAGGGTTTGGCCGATCGTCTAAAGGTTTTGAGTCGCTGATTTTTTATCAACAACTGAGAAAACATTTGGATAATATTTGATTGTCATAACCTTTGGCCGATCGCCTAAAGCCTTTGGTCGATCGTCTATCCCTGCATAGCCTTTTAGCGGATAAAATAAACGAAACGGTGGGGTTGTTATTGGTTGTTTTAATGGATTAAGTGGATTTTAGTTTTTGGTTATTTATACTTTGGCCCGGTAGACTTCGATATTTGGTATTCAAAGACTTAATAGCCTCTTCGTGACTCTTGATCAAATTGGAGATCGCATCAGAGTGATGCTTCTTTAGGTTCTCTACTTCGCTCTTAAGCTTTCTAATACGATGTTTTTGGCCTCGTCATCCTTGATGGCTTGACAAGCCACATGGATCCCAGGAACCTTATTCTTCATCCATTAACGGATCTTTTGAAGATAGATGGTAGTATTCATAGAGAAAAGAAGATCAGTCCGGGATAGTCTTAAGAGACGACCTTACAGTTCAGAAAAAAATGGCAATAACAGCCTTATGAAATCAACAAGATATTTGTTGCCTCTAGAAATCTGCGATCAAAATCTGAAGTATTGGAGCCAAGGAACTCAACAGCCTGATCCTTACTCCCCAAGGCAGAGTCAGAGCATAAACATTAGTTTTATTTCTCAAAAGTTGGTTTTTTGGCGTTTCTTCCAGGGTTTGTCCCGAGGTTTATTTGGGATAGGACAAAGAATGCCAAAACCTTGATTTCAAATCGAGGTGTTCACAATGTCTCTGGTATATGTAATAAAAAAATATGAGTCATGAGTATGTAGGTAGCCATCCTTATTATAAGTCATATACATCTCTATTATAGAATATAAACATGTACTAGTATCTCTAGTACCACAACATATAACGACATATGCTATGGTAAAGACAATCTCAACATTTAAAATCCATATATAGGTATATTCCATGGTGTGTACAAATACTCGTACACCAACAAATAATGAAGTCCCTATCACCTTCGGGGTCCATTCGCACGTATTATATATAGTTTTCAAATGGTCCAAACCTAATTCCTCATCACAATCAAAGGATAGCTCATAATGCCTACACATAATACATATAGCGTACCATACCCAAGACCATACGATGAACTCTTTTCGTGAAATCATCTTGATACACAAATACTTAGATGTAATACCCTAGGTATATTGACCATGTCAAACTCATCCTCTCACCAATGAACCATCATGGCCGACGTCACAGGTACCCTTACTGGAATCATTCCTAGTACATTCTTTCCGATAACTCACATATAGTATAAATTGAAAATAAGACACGCAAAAAATTTCAAGCCTCACTATTGGTATAAAGAAAACAAATATAAAAACCCTCACTAATGGGTTAAGGTAAATTAAATACATATACTGACTCCAACGGTCCGAACGAACCAGAATAGCTATCATTAAAAGGTATAACACATCTTTAACCCTATATTCAGCTCATACTACATTAACCCTAACACCACGGGTTCTCGAATCTATTCATAGTCTCACCCTTACATACACTAAAATACACACATAAACTATATTCAGTCGAAATCATCCCTAGTCCAATATCCCAAGGAATCATATCTAGGTATTAATAAACACCTAATTTATATTAAACCATCGAATATGGTAACTACCCCACTCTAGGGTTTCCTAAATGAATCCTAATCTCAACCAAAGGATAAAATTCCCACTACACTATGAACAAGAATCTAATAATACCGATTCATAATACCAATCCATTAAACTTCCATAATTCTTAATGAAAAATCCATCATACTCTTGGGTTTGCAAACTAATTCCCTAATATTGAATCAACCCCTTTAAACCAATTAATTTCACAATTATCCAAATAACCCAAACATAAATTTCCAACATCTAAAATCATTAGAAGTCATAACCATTCTAAAAGTATAAGAAAGACATAGGTCAATCAATCTTAGCCCTATTCCCCAAAACTTAACCATCCATTCCGATGAACAATAACTAAAAGGGCACAAAATCTTAGGGTGTCGATGGATGAAATCCAGTTGATCAATCGACTTTTACAGGTCTTGACAATCTTCTCTAGTTACGATTTTTCATCCCTTCTAAACTCCAACTCCTCTATTGAAACTCCATTAATGAACTCTAAAGCTTCATCCAACCCTCCAACCAGCATCCCAACAATAAAAAAAACTCATATAAACAATTGGAATGTATTTCTAACATCAAATACCCACGTTTATATCAAGATCCAAAGAAAAATAAAAATTCTCATTCAATAACCCTAGATATACCAATTTCTTCGATTAACTTATGATTTCAATGGATTTATACATATAATTAGAGGGATTTTGAATTAACTACAGTATAACACAAATCCTAACCATCTTCTAACAATTTTAATCCAAGATCATGAGGAAATCAAATCATATAAGGAGAAATGAACCTAATAAATATCTTGATTGATTGATTATGAAAATTAACTATTTAATCATCTAAAACAATATCTGCAACATAATAAATTTTAGATTTTAATGAATAGATATAGTATTAAAACACATGCCATCTTAATCAGATTCCATATAAACATGCCTTAACGTATTTTGTGAAGAGAACCAAGCCAATATCTTCTTAATTCCTTTTATTCCCTTGACTCTCTTTCTATCTTGTCCTAATGTTCCTTCCTAACTTGTGTTTTTTGTATTATGATATTCCTCCCTAAAGTTTTATTAAACCCATTTGACCTCGATACTAGGATCTGGACCAAAATGAGCCTCTATCAAAAGAGTTCAAAATAGCCTCCAAATGACTTAAAACTCTACGCAGTCCCTACACTAACCAAATAGGCCTATAATTTATCATTTTAAACTAAAAAGGACCTTCTACGAATTCCACTAGCCCAATACAAAATATACCAAAATAAATATATAAATCATAACCTAGTTATTTCATAATCAACTGGTATGAGTTCAAATATCAAATATTTAATTAATCAGTTTTTGGGTATTAAATCCAATATCAAATTTGAATTAAATAACTCATAAAATATAAATAATAACATCTCATGCCACTCAATCACACACCATTAATTTTCTTCAGTTCAATAGCTCACAGAAAACATATGGTATAACATTCTCCCCCTCCCCCTCAAACAAGGAATTTCTTCCTTGAAATTCGAATTCATTATATTCCTAGTTAAAATTCTAAGAATATCTCTCCCAAAACATCTTCATACTAATTTAAATGAATCTATTCAATATATTACCTAGCATAGTCTATGGTTTCTCTCATTATAAATCATGTTCGCCTGTACTCTATACGAACCCAATCTAACAAGTTAAACCCCAACTTGTCACTTAATGACTCATTCTATCATGTCCCCATGGAAAATCCTCGTTCACCCTAATGGTGATAAAATGAGAATAAAGGGTACCTAGCTTGCCTTATCTAAGCCTTGTAAGAGGAACTTCCCAATGGATTTCCTAGTCCCTATTGGAACCCAAACTCTTTAATTCATGGATTGGAAATATCATTAACAACACCTGATCTTTCACCTAAATATCCAAGTCATTCTTTCGTTCATCCTAAATTACCTTTACTTGTATTAACAATATCAACATGTCTTAATGTGGACGCCATGTCCTCCAAGGTGACCCGAACACATACAAACATTAATAGGTTACTACCACATTGCTCGAATAATCTTAGTCATTCTAACTACAATGACGCCAAATGGTCCCATATCTACCTTGAGACTTTTGATCACATTAAAATAAATTTTTCAATCTCCTACTTTTATATTTTGATTTTAAAGATTGCACCTTCTCAAATATCCTTAGTGTTCTCTTGTATCCACTTGCTGGAGCACCATCTTCATATAAATCATACCCATAATTACTAATCGTATCCACTTCACGAAATCCCCTAAATATTATATATGCCCACTCATTTCGAAAATGTATAGAAAATCATAAAATACGAACCTCGATCAAAACTCATTCTCGTAGTTTGGGACCCCGGCATCTAGCAAAACATTTCCTTGAACAATGTAATGCTCTCCTATCATAAAACAGAGAAAGGAACTATTCCCACACCCACTCTCATTAAACCTCAATGCTAGGGAATAAAGCACCCTTAATCGCATACTCAGGTTTAGCAAAAACCCTTATTATACCATTCCCTCTTCAACAAGATATCATCGCCTATCACAGTGAACAACCCATTCGAGTGATTAAAAATCCAGTAATGATGTACCCCTCCTTATTGTACTAGAAAGATGCGTTTAGGGTATTCTTTTTTCAATTTCACCACTAATGATAACTCTCTCAAATTTCAACTGTTGGGAGGGAACAATCTCCTCCACTCTTTCGGGAGGTTGTTACTACACAACAATAAACACTTGACCGACATCTTGACCTTATCCTTCTCCTGGTGGTCCACACATCTTCTTAGTGAACCATCCTTATTTCAACAAGTCCTCATAGTAAAAATATCGCCTAAGGCTCGACTGACTCAAAAATTATGGTGCACGACCCTCTACTATAACTTATGAAGACATTCCTATAAAATGTCCTCACGATGGATCCAATGCTATTGCCAACTCCAATGTTATAAAACTCTTATGTAGGCTATAACTCAGTACCCATATAACTAAAGACTAAAAGAACCTCATACTATCAGTGACACCTCTATGCAACTATAATCCCCTTTAATATACTCATATCCTTACATAAGCAAGTTTGTCAAACCTTCTTTCGAGCCCAAGCAGAAATACCGTAAGAAAATCCCAGATCAAAATAACAGATAAAAGACTACCCTCTGTAGTCGATATAAGCGTAAAACATAGTTATTCACATAAGCTTACTAATAACACGATTACTTCTCATCTAAAAATCAACTAAGCGCCAGAAAACCAAGATGACCAAACAAACTACCACATCTCTATACTTACGACGTAAAGTGTTCTCCCTACCTACTGGGGTAATCACAAGTACATATAACTCCTAAAAAATATATATCGCATTATTGTGGTACACAAACACTACGAATAAACAAATACATATCCTAGATCTCTAAGATAGACCCATGCACGTGAGCCATGAATGTACCCATAAACATTCCTCTAAGGTACTGTAAAAATTTGGTTGCCACTAAGGCATTAAATAACTAGGTAGACTCCTTCCCATGAGTGTAAAATTTGTCATGTTTTCCCCGCTCTCATAAGGCGTGACCCTAATGGTCATTATTTCATTTTCCCTGTTGGACATAAAAAATCATATTATCTAATCCGGGAAACTTTTTGGGTCAGTCCTCAATGCAGTTCTTTTACCGGTGAGTTTTTCCCCTACTTGGATCAACATTATATTATTTCTAATCATTGGTCCCACTTTGGCCTCACTCTTTCGAATCATATGGATTCTAACCCTCTAATAGTTAAAATTCTCTTACTGGTGTACGATGGTAATTTCAACCACCTTAGCATAAGTTGGGAAGAGAGGGTTACCCAGTAACACCTATCAAACCTTTCACACAAGGTTTTTATCCACACCAAAAAGTCTTCATCAAAATATAATCGATATCTTGAACATACTTCTTCATTTTCGTATCAATCTATCCCCATGAAAAAATAGAATATAGTTAAACTCTTCCTCATACTTTACACCACATGGTTTCAAACGCGAGGTTTTTAAAAACTTATTGCAAATGGAATTATCAAAAGTGAGTGAAAACATTTCCCCTCAAACCATATTATAAGCACTTACTACAAGTCTCACATTTAAAAGTCCTTAACTCCTGACCAAGTCGACCTCATGTGTGGGACGTCTCTGAAGAGAAATCCGAATAAGGAACCCTCTCAATACACTTGCGCTTATGCAAATCGTTCGTCTTAAATGATAGTGAGAAACCCCCTAAGCAGTCATCATTAAAAGAGTACAAACCCTAAATGGCAAAGCTCTAAAGTAATCCAAAACACAATAAGAAAAGTGATAAATTAACTCAAGATGCCTCGAACATTAGAACCTAGAATGATCTGATACCAACTGTGACAAAAATCATAAATAGATTGATCATATCTAATATAAAAATCAAGGGAATCAAAAACTTTTAGTAACATCCTCAGCCTAATGAAATAACTAAAACCGACCAAGTAATAAAAAAATAAAAATATACTGAATAACACAAATCCAACTCCAATACCAAGAATTTCTCATTCAACATAAACTAATTTTAACATACAAAATGTATCCATATAAAGGTACAACTCCGAATATAATAACACATATACAATCTGACTAAAACTAAAAAGTTCAAGAAGAGGATGCGATACACTTGCTTTACTCATACAACCTAAAAGTAATGAATGGAACGTCCCTAGATACGCTTCTCTATGGAACCCGATCTACAAGAACCACCATAATCTAAGATCTGTGAAAACATATGTAATAATAACATATAAGCAAGTCTATGTATAATAATATTATAACTGAATTTGGGACACATTATTAATACACATCTTCCCTTCATCTTTTAGTGGATTTTATGTTATTAGTTACCCAACCTAACAACCTATAATAACACGAGGTTCTAAATTCCGAAGTCATATGTATACCATGCGATCAAAGTTTTTACTACTTCATTCTTTAATTTTTACCATTATAATATTTGGTTAGTCTCATTCATTACGAATAACAAGATGTAAGAAGGTCTCAAACCTAAGGTACATCTTAGTAAAATAGCAAAAGCTTATATCTCAAGTCAATCTATACTAGGCTATCTCATGCCAATAATGCAATATACATCTCTCTTATATATGTAATACACAAATATCGGACATAAGTATATAGATAGGCATCCTTATTATAACTCATACACATCTTTAGTATAACACATAACCAGATATGACTATCTCTAATACCACAACAGATTACCATGCAAGGTAGGATAAAGACAATCTCTATGTATAACATCCATACATAGATACATCTCCCAATATGTACAAATAAATGGGATATTAGCACGGATGCACATAACGAAGGCCTATACCTATTGCTTTCAGAGATCACTCATCCATATTAAGTATAGTCTTAGGCCACCCCCAGCCTAAGACCTCATCACGGTCAAAGGATAAATCACTACGTCTACACATTATACATATAGCCTACCCAAGACCTTATGATGATCTCTCTTCATGACATCATCTCGGTACACGGATACCTAGACATAGGACCCTAGGGTAAAATGACAAAAAAAACTCATCTATTCACAGAGGCACCATCGTGGTCGAAATCAAAGGCACCACATAATGGAGTGCCTCCAAGTACATTTATTGCAAGAACTCACATATGGAATGCATTCAAAAAAAATGCGGAGGCAATTTCAACCCTCATTAATGGTCTAAAGAAACCACATACATAAACCATAGTAAGGGTTAAGGTAAGTCGCATACCCATACCGACCCCAACGCTAATTATTCATACTTGCATCGCCATCATTAAAGGTACAACACATATTTAAACTTATATTCATCCCATAGTACATTAACCATAACACCTCAAGTCCCTAAATCTATGAATAATCTCGCTTTTTCATACACTGAAATACACACATTAACTATATTCAATCTTAACTATACTTAGTCCAATCTCCCAAGATATCGCATCTAGGCGTCAATTCAGACCTAATTCGTATAAAACCATTGAGAATGATAACTACCCCACTCTGAGGTTTTTTAACTCAATCCTAATCTCACTTAAAGGATAAAAGCCTAACTAGAGGATCACCGAGACTCTAATAATCCTTTTTAACAATCCTTATCCATTAAAATACCAAAATCACAAATGAACAACATATCCTAGTCTCGGGTTTAGACCAACTAATTTCACAATCATCCAAATAACCCAAACACCAATTTCCAACATGTCAAATCATTAGAATTCATTTCCTTTCTAAAATAAGAAATCTATAGGTCAACACACTCAAGTGTTATGCCCTAACACGTAACCATTCAATCCAACTTACAATAACTAAAATGGCATAAATTTTGGGGGTGTTGATCGATTGACAACTACATATCTTTACAATCTTACGTAATTAGGGGTTCTTATCCATTACAAACTCTAATTCCTCTCTCTAAACTCCATTAATGAACTATAATGCTTCATCCAATCCCATAACCAGTATTCCAACAATAAAAACACCTCATATAAATAATTAGCACCATTTTCTAACATCATATCCCCTAGTTTATATCAAGAATAGATATAATATTAACACGCATGCAATCATAATCAAATATCATATAAACACTCCTCAAGGCTCAACCCATTTGGTGGAGAGATCCAACCCAAGATCTTCCCAATTCTCTCTCCCTACGAATCCCCTTCTCTATAGACTTAAAGTCACTTCCAACTTGTGTTTTGTGTAATATGAAATCCGTAATGGTTCATTATGCCCATTTAATCTCAAAATTGGGCATGGGCCGAAAAATGGGTATCTATCAAAAGTGTCCAAAATAGCCTCCAAATGACTTTAAACTCTACCTAGGCCCTATACTAACCCAATATGCATATAGTTTATTATTTTATACTAGAAACCTGTATTTTATGCATCTCACTATCCGAATACAAAATATATATATAAAAAAATGCCAACCCGATTATTTAATAATCAATTGGTACGAGTCAAAATATCAAATATTTAATTAATGAATTAGGTTTATTAAATACGATATCAAATCT
Organism: Sambucus nigra; assembly: GCA_949130495.1. Taxonomy (NCBI): domain Eukaryota; kingdom Viridiplantae; phylum Streptophyta; class Magnoliopsida; order Dipsacales; family Adoxaceae; genus Sambucus; species Sambucus nigra. The sequence continues at coordinate 107,070,525 of OX422207.1, read as the reverse complement.
AAATTAAAGAACACATAAAAATCTAAATATTAACATATCATGTCACAATCAAGTACATATAATTGATTTTATTCAATTTAATAACTCACTGAAAATACGGGGTATTACACAAGGTTACCACTAGTGAAGGAGGTAAATTCTGGGGTGAGGGCCTTTTGTCGAAATGGAATGGCCTTTTCTTTTTTTTTTATTTCTCAGAAATTATTTTTTAATTACACATAGTCACCAGGCCCATCGTGAGGGAACCATATAGGATGGCTCCATTATAGATGTGGGAGTTACATGTACAGATTCAACAGTTGGTGAGTCAGGGGTTCATATGGAGCAGTACGTCTCCGTGGGGAGGTCCAGTGTTATTTATGAAGAAGAATGATGATTCGCCCTGATTATGTGTAGACCATCCGGAACTGATTCAGGTCATAATACGAAATAAGTATCTATTACCGCATATCGATGACCTCTTTCACCAATTTAGGGACAATCATGTTTCTACAAGATTGATTTGTGTTTGGGGTTTCATCAATTACATATTAAGGAGGAATAGGTCCTAAAGATGGTTTTTCTAGCGTGATATGGATCGTATGAGTTCCGATCATGTCGAATAATGTTCCATAAATGTTTATGGTCATAATGAACTAGGTATTTTGACCATCATGTACCAATTCATCATTATGTTTATTGATGACATGTTGATATATTATCAATCAAATGAGGATCATGCAGTAGATTTATGAATGGTTTTACAGACTCTACTATATAATAAGTTATAGGCAAAGTTCTCCAAATGTGGGGTTTGGATTCAAGAGTTACATTTATTTGTCATGTTGTATCTATAGTTAGTATTTCACTAAATCCTAGAAAGCTATTACCACTAGTAGATTTGGTGAACCCATGACACTCACATAGGTTAAGAGTTTCTTTGGTTTGGCGGGGTACTACATGAGGTTCATTAAGGGGTTCTCAATGATTTTTGGTACACTAACTCACCTCACCGATAAGGAAGTACCATTCATTTGGAGTGAAGACATCTAAAGAAATTATAAGGAGCCGAAGAAAAGGCTCACTACTGCATCGGTACTTACATTACCACAGACAAGTGTGGAGTATTTGGTATATATGGATGCATCCCTTCATGGGTTAGGAGTTGTGTTGATGCAGGAGGAGAGTCCTATAGATTATGTATCCAAAACTTTTGATCCGTATGAGGGAAATACCCACTTATGATTTGGCGTTAGTTACAGTAGTCTTTTCGCTTAGTATTTGGAGAAATTACTTGCTAAATGAGGTTCACTTTATATTCTGATTACAAGATTCTCCAATATTTGTATAACAAGAGGGATTTTAATTGACACATAGAAGATGACTCGAGTTTGAGAAAGACTACCATTTTTCAACCTAGTATTGTAAGGATATATTTCTCATGTCCGATATTTTACATTTGTGTATGTCGTACGTCGCTACAAAAGGTACGTCACTTCACGATCTCACATGACGACCTCTATCCAAATTTTGGGAATCAAGCATTCAACATCTCCATCATGTGTCCCACATCTACCTCAATCACTTCACGTTCCATGATTTTAGGGAGTTTATGCAAGTGGTACGCAAGAGAAGTCAAAATAATGGAAGAAGGAAAGATAGTAATGTTCAAGGGCATTTTGGTAATTTTACGTTCACCGTCTGGAGGTTCGGTCAACTGGAAAATTGAATATCTCGATGCCATAAAGATACTGAAAGAAATAGCATCTCAATCCGAGCTACGGTGAAAAAGTTATATCCCTTTGAAAATGGAGAAAATCCTAATAAAATCCTTATGAATAATGCTATGTGTTTAAGCCCCAAAACTAGCGAACTATCACGAACCGAAGGCCAAAACTTATCGGGGGATGAATCGGTTCGAGGTACAAGCCGAATCGGTTCGAGGTACCTGACACTTCAAGAGTTCCAAAGTTTTAAAACTCCTTTTGGTTCCCTTATAAAAGCCAACTTCGGGGGAGTTATTTTTCAAGACTTTGAGAGACATTTTTGAGAGACCAAATACATCAAGTATTCATATTTTTGAGTCCCAAAACTCATGTTTGATTCACACCGAAATTCCCATATATGTGAATCTTTTGGAACCCGTAGAACATAAATTCTTTTGTTCATTCTTGTAGAGTGTGTCTCTACACCGTATGGCTGCGTGTCATTGAGAATCTTATTGCGTGAAGATTCTTTGCTGAAGATTGGGCTGTGAGTCCTTAGAGGGTGCTGCATGTATTCTCTTATTGAGTTCAAGACGGCGAGTCTTTGTGGGTTGGCTGCGCGTTGATCCATTTCATATTTCTCCATGTAATTGTAAGTTGCGATTTATGAATTCATAGTGAAATATAGGTTTTACCCGAAAGGGTTTTTTTCCTGAAATCTGTGTCTTAGCATATTTATTGTGTCGCATGCTTTATATTTGATGGGTTGATTTATTGACATATAAATGCATGTTTAGGGGATGAATTTGTTTCGTTTGTTCAAATTTAGACGTCCAATTAAATAAGTAATCCGATAATTTGGAAATTTGCGAACATGGATCGATATTACACATTTACAAGTATTATCCATGGAAATCGAATGTGGTAGAAAATGGGTTTAATTAGAGACAAAATATTACATTGGAAACATTATGGCAAGATCATGTCGATGATTTAATGGACATTTGGGCAGCGTATTGGAGTGCCACCCATGATATGGATTTTTCAATAGCCTTTTAGGAGTTATGATAGTTACACCGCCCATGGTGGTACGAATAATATAGGCATAATCTTCTAATTCTTTATGACAAGAGAGGATATGGAAGCTTATATCAGGCGAGGTCCCTTTTTTCTTGATCAGTTCCGATAAAGGGTTAAGATTTCAAGGATGATTGGTTGTGCAGGAGAATGCTAATTTGAGAAAGGAAGTTATGGCTGAGGCACACAACTCACAGTTCACGGTGTATCTCAGAGGGGATAAGATGTACCAGGGCATGTTTAAATCATATTGGTCTATTTGGTTAAAGAGAGAAGTTATGGAATTTCTATCTAATTGTGCCACATGCCAATTAGTCAAGGTGAAGCACCAAAGACCATCATGAGAATTGCATCCCTTTGGAGATTCGAGACTGAAAGTGGTAGATAATCCCCATGAATATCATATTGGGATTGAATAGGTCCTAGGGAAGGAATGATTCCATTTGTATCACTGAGATAGATTCATGATGGTAGATTATTTCCTTCTAGTGCGGACTAATTTTCACCATAGAGGAGTACACCATGTTATTCACACAATAGATTGTAGAACTACATGGAGTATTTCATGACATTATACCAGACCAACATATTACGTTTATATCTCAATTCTGAATGGGTTTTTAGGAGGCCACGGGGTTACATATAAATTTGAATACATAATTTTACCCTCATCCAGATGGTGAGACTGAACATGTGAATCAAATTTTAAAGGATATGCTTTAAGCATGTGTTTTGTGACTTAAAGGGAGTTAAGATCAACACTTACCATTCGGGAATTTTTTTTACAACAACAGACAACAACAAAAATTTGGTATGGCGCCCTACTAGGCATTATTCAAGCAACCATGTCATTCATCAAGCTATTGTTTAGGGATAGGGGAACAACTAATATACAGACCAGACACTATTCAGGACACCTTAGAGAAGGTGTCACTCATCCTAGAACGGATGAAGATGGTATAGAATCCACAAAAGAGTTACGCAAATAATCAAAGGAAGAAGATTGAGTTTCAAGTGGGTAACCAAGTTCTTTTGAAGGTTTCTCCGATGAAGGGAGTAGTCAGATTTGATTATAAGTAGAAATTTTCTGCCCACTACATTGGTCTTTTGATGATTCTGGATAAGGTGCGCCCGGTGGAATATCGATTCGCTAACCATCTATAGTGAGTACACGATGTCTTTCATGTGTTGATGTTGAAAACCTATATGAGGGATGAAGACACCTATCATCATATCAACCTCGAGGGGATTGATATACAACCCCATGCAATATTTGAGGAACGACCACAATGTATCATTGATCGAAAAGAGCAAACATTGAGATCAGAGGTCATATATTTAATTAGAATCCAATCGGAATACCATAGCGAGGCGAATTCTACATAGGAGAGAAATGATGACATGTGAGAAAGATATCAAGAGTTATTCTAGTCAGGAAAAAAATAATTTGAAATTCGGGGATGAAATATCTTATTTTTGGGGGAAGAATGTAATACCCCGTAATTTAAGTTCTTTAAATGATATAAATTATAAATTATTATATATTGAATGCAATGACATGTGATGTCATTATTTCAAATTGTTATCTCTTTACAAGTGTTAGTGTTATTAGAAAATTAAGTCAAAAAATAAAATATGGTAATTCAGTAATTAAATAATTATAATTATACATGTAAGTTAATAAATAACTTAATTAGTGAATTACGAAATTTTGTAAGTAGATGTTAGTACAAACTATTGATGACTCTTGGGGTATATGGAATGTCCAAATAGGATTTAAAATAATGGTTTTTAGATCCTATTGAAGCACACTATATAGTATACTCACTTGAGTCTGCACTATATATGAGCCTCAGCTAGTTTGGAAGTATTGACAAAATTAAGTCCTTCCTTGAAGTCCAACATAGTCTCTTCAAGTGATATTTTAACATCAATAAAGATCACTCATAAAGGTAGTATTCCAACGCATTCACTAAATATAGGATCATATTTCATATCATAATTGATTGGTGTGTGTTAATTGGAATTAAAATGGATTTTCTATAATTTTTGAGAATTTTAAAACAATTAAAATTTATTTCTAAAATTATTGATGTCAAAAAATAGACTCGATCCAATTTTATAATCACAGATAAAATATAGAATTGTAATGAGATAATTAAAAGAGAGAGACACGATTTTAGAGTGGTTGGCTATATAAGGAAGCCTATGTCCACTGTTATGGTATTGATTTCATATATTACAGAAATATAGGTACTCTGGTCAATAAGAATATCCTAGGAAAAGTTCCCTCTTACCTTTGATGAACGGAATACAATGTATTTATAGTGACTCGATGATCATGGGTTGGAATCCCTGTATACATTTAAGCATTTACACCCGTACATGATGAATGTGATGGTTGGTTGTATGGACCACTTGCGATAAGACCTTTGGTGGTACCTCCCATGTTGTGGTTTTTTATTTATATCGATGGTTTGTATTCTTCACGTTGGTCGGCATGCCTGCCGAGAAACTATATGTTGACAAGATGTTATACCACGTAGGGAGACACTTGTCCATTTCTGATTGGTCCACGTAGTGTGATAATTTTTTGTTTTAATAGAAGCCCCCAATACTTCATTCTTTATGCTTTTATTGAAAGGATGGAGTATATGTTCTTCAGTGTTGGTCGGCTCATGGAGAGATATGGTGTTGGTGCGAGCTTTTCTAAATCAACGCTCTAATACCAATTTGAAGGTGCGGAGATTTTCTGAATCAACGCTCTGATACCAATTTGAAAAAGTGCGTGGAACCCCGGGTTATTAAATTTTCACAATGAAAATAAAGATTTGTAATTTCCTCTTATATAAAACACGAGATGCGAAAGCGTACAACGTGATGGTTCAACTCAAACAAACAAATACCAAATTTTAATATTCTTAAAATAAATTAAACTTAAACCATGATTTAAACCAAATTTTATCTTGAATTATCCTAAGCATGTGTTCTAAATTATGATGCAAGATAAAATAAACCAATCACACTACGCCGCGATGTACGAGGAAAAACCCAAGATGGGAAAAAACCTCGGACGGCCCTAGCCACAAATCCACTAGATACGGAATTACAAGTACAAGACAGATAGACTTACAACGACCGAATCGATCCCTCTCAAGCCTCGACGCTTCTTCTTGTAGACACCTCTTCCTAGCGGATAACCATGGAACACCACCGCGGTCTCGAAATCCACCGATAGGGCTTTCTATGGTCACCGTTACCAGAGCAAGGAGCCTTTCTCCAAGTGGGTAGAATCGCAACAAAAACGTCTTCTTCTTTGATGGATGTAGAAGCAAACCAAAACTTCTCTTTGAAACAGAAGAGATAAACCGGTGCCAAACTCCAAGCAATTGATATGTATATATGTGAACTTGGATAAACAATATGGGTGTAAAACTAGAGTGATAACATATTTTCTTTTGAAAAATAGCACTCAAAACTTGATCTTTTTCCCTCTTTGAATTTTCTCTCAAAACACTCTCTAGGAGTTAGAAGGTTGTGAAAAATATTGGATATCAAAAGTGATTCCCGCACATATTAAAATATGAGAAAGTTTATTACAAACATAGTGGGAAAGTGGGTGCAAAACTGCCAAAAAACTGCCAAAAACTGTTCCCGCCTGGCATCTCGTTCGAACGACATTTCGTTTGAACGAAATCTCGTTTGAACGAGTCTTCTAACGACGCTCCAGTATGGACTCGTTAGAAGCTCGTTGGAAATCTCGTTAGAACGAAAAATCTCGTTCGAACGACATTTCGAACGACGGACCAGTATAGCTTGGTGGGAACTCGTTGGCAAACTCGTTCGAACGACCTCTGGTTCGAACGAAAAAACTCGTTCGAATGACATATCGAACGACTTCCAGAAAGTTTATAAAATTCGATTTTGGCCCAGAAACTTTTATATACTTTAAATTAAAGTTCTAATAAATTCTTTCTGAAAATAAAACACAGTTTTTTATTAAACCTAACACCCAATAAACTTTGTTCCAAGCTCCTATATATATATAATTGCATTCATACCTTGGGAGCATGGAACCATAGTTGATGACGTAGAAATGAGGCACGCAAACCGGCACATTTGATGAAGCTTTATACTCTTTGCCGCTACGTCTTCAACAAACACTTCACAGGCTTGAGATTATTACAATAACATACTATCCTATGAATAAATGTTTTTGTCCGGAATTGAGCCAACACTATACATGGACTCAATTGGAAATTTGTGTCCTTACAAATATGGAACTTGTAAAAAAATTCCATGTTTTGATTTTTCAATGGCATTTTTATAAATAGTTTGAAAATTAGCGAACCGCTAAAGGGTAAATTGGTATTTTTGTGTTATTAAAACTACAAAGCCATCAGAATGTTAATCGTCGAAGAAAACAGTCATTTCATTCACGATTTTCCAGGTAAGCTATAAAAGGTGACACTTTGCTGGATTTTCTTTACCAAACCTTTCCAAGATTTCGAACTCTACTTCTTCTCCAAGTTCTCTATTTTTTAGATTTTTCTTTGCATTCTTCCTTCACTTCAGCCTCCATTTTCTCTGTAACCATTTCTTTTTCCCCTTTCATTTCGCTTTTTATTCTTCTCTTACTATAGCCACGATTTATATCGTACATGGGGATTCCTTAGAAGGCTTTAGGCAGGAAGGGAATATTCCTGATTTAGTTGACTTAGAAATGCCCATACCGCCTGTTGAGGCATTGTCATTTCCTGAGGTTCACTAGATTCCTTCTCTGTTTATTACAGAATATGGCTTCACATTCCCCCCAATCATTTTTGTTTATTATTTTTCCAATACTTTGATGTCATCCCATATAGGGTAGCCCCTAATACTTGGAGAGTAGTTAATGGGAATCATAGGCTGAATCAGATACATGGAACCCACATTGGTATCCCAAAACTGATGTTTTGTTACAAATGGATTACCAGTGATAGTATATACTATATGAAAACAAGGTTAGCCAACAGGGCCTCAATTTCCAATTTTCTAGCCTCCAATACAGATTACTATGATTATGGATTCATTGCTAAGAATTCGCAACATACTCCTTTACCAATAGGATAAGTATATTATGGGCCCAGGTGCCGTCAAGTGGGTCTTTGCATAGGTTATTTAGTTTATTGCTATACTCCTTTATTTTTGTTACCATCTTCTTGATGATATGTTAATCCATAATTTCTTGTCTTATTTCTATTTTTGCACAGTTGAGAGCAAGAATAAGTTTCCTAAATACAAAGACGTAAATATTTGTGAATTGAAGTTCCTTTAGAGCATATTGGCCAGGAACACCCCAGAGTTGCCTCTTATCTAATGCAGTACATGAGCTCTATAAATTCATTTGTTGCTCGGCTCACTACTTCTACAGTTGTTGATCCCATCAATCTTGACGAAGAACCAATCCCTACTTCCTCTGATGAAGAATCTATTGGTGCAGGAAAGGATCTTGGAGCATATTCCTCTTTTGAGTCGCTGGATATTTCAACTATTCCCTCTTCTCCACTTGCTATTATGGAAAAGAGAAAAATCCTTGACTGGATAACTTGAGCCTTGTCTCCACCTGCCAAGAAATCTGCTGGGGATGATAAGACTCCAAAAAAAATTTCTTGAGGGAATAAATTTTTCTACTCCTCAATTTAGGAGGTTGAAGAAAGGCTTTCCTGAGAAACAAATTGAGATAAGCTCAATCGACTAGGAGTTAGTCGAGAAAATTCAAGAGGACTTAGCTGTTGTTGTTATTGAGTTATCTTCCATTGCTATTCATCCTAGTGTTTCAAGGAAATTAATCATAATTGGTACTCGCTCGATTGACAGAGAAACTCTTTCCCCTTTGTCAAGTTGGAAATTGGCAGGAAATGCTTGCTAAAGTGTGGGAATGGTAATCCTTTCTTCTTTATTAATTTCCTTTTTATGTTTTTTCTTTTGATGATCCTTATAATCTGATATTATTCTTTTTGCAGTTTTTAGGAAACTTTAATCAAATGCTTAAGAAGGACTAGTAGGTATGTTCTTCTGATAGAGAAGTTGAAGAGGCCCTTAAGGTTCTGAGGAAGTATGTTGAGGCTTCTTGGAAATTGTTAGAATCCAAGAAGAAGCCTTGGGATGAGGAGATGTAGATGGATATTAATAGATCCACTTTAGCAAAGGGAAAATTGGTCACTAACAAGACTAATTTGACAGTTAATGAAGGAAAGTTGGCCACTGGTGAAGCCAATTTATCATCTGCTAAGAATAAGTCCAATGTGGTCGAGGAAAAATTAGCTGCAAGTGAACCTTTCCTGCAGTCTTCTAAGGAGAAAGTTGTTAGTCTATCCTTTGAGTTGGTAATAGAGAAGGCCAAAAATAAGAAGCTTAAGGATGACTCCTTGAATAAGGGTTGGGACAAATCATTTCAAGCGACTTATGCTCAAATTGAGTTCGTGAGGAAGAAGACTTTTAAGGATGGATGGTCGGAGGCACTTAAGGAAGTTGGCACCCGAGAAGAATCTGAATTATTTTTTAGGTATGATCCAGGCTCTCCTCCCAACTTGGAGGAAGTGTTTGATGATGAGAAGGGGTTTGGGGAATCTTCCCTTCAACCTGCTCGATCTGCTTTAAAGACCATTAATGGAGTTGTCCCTTCTACCGACCAGCCTTGTGGAAGTAATGTCCAAGACAAGGAGAAGGTTTAAGTCCTTATTCTTTTTTTTCTTTTTATGTTTCTCTGCTTTATAATAGGACCGACAGTTTTAACAAGTTGTAGCACCTTTTGGGTTATTAATGAAATCATTATATCTCTCCTGCTATATGCGTTGTGATCATCATATTTTCTGCTTTTCTTTGTTGGTTTAATGAACTCTTATGTTTATGTCACTTTTGCTCAGTAATCATATTTTTTACTCACACTTGTAATTTTCAGTTTGATGCTAGGAAGCAAGAAATAGTTTCCGCTACATTCGACACACTCAAGCAGAGTAGAAGTCTTTTGGAAGCTGGTCATGTTCCTTTGACTGAAGAAGACTTAGTCGGCTTACTCAGCCTAAATGTATCCGACTAAGTAAAAGAGTTATATATCCATCTCCACTGTTTACTGGACAATGTTGTACCCAATAATGCATCTTATTATGAAATAATCAAATATTTATAGGAAGATCACAAATTTACTCTGGATTCACTCAATTATGACTATCAGGCTAAGTACAAAGCTTTCAATGAAGGTTATGGCTTTGAGAAGAACTTAGAAAAATATGTTTTCCTCTACAGAAGAAAAGAGTTCGTGTTGAACTAATAAATAGATGAGGCTATGGAAATCGCTAAGTTATTGGAGGAGGATAATAATAAACTTGGGAATGAGTTCGTACTTTGAAATAATCTTCTCTCAGTAATGCTGATGAAGAGGCATCTTTTTTGGAGAATTAGAATGCCAGACTGATGGAAGAACTTAAAGCTCTAAAGAAATCCAAGCCTAGACAAACGTCTAGACAGTAAAGATTGATCCAACCAACGGTTGATCAAGCTAGGAGTAAGAAAACATTAGCCAACCAAGCTACCCAACTGAAAGCTAAGAGCCAAGTTATTGTCGATTTATTTTCAAAACTGGAAGCTAAGGATAAGGCCATTGCCAACCAATCTGTGCAGTTGAAGGTAAAGAGTGATGTTTTCAAAAAGCTTCAACATCAAGTTGAAAGGTTAAACCTTTTTTTCATAAACAACCCAAAGAGGTGTGGGTGGAAATTTACAATTAATCTCTTGTCCATGTTGATGATCACCTTGCTCAAAACCATCATAAAGGCTATAAGTGGGGATGGACCAACTACTTAAACTTCTTAAAATATGATTGTAGCAGCGAGATGTGGTACTGGAATGAGCCAGGTCTATTAGATTTTGAGGATCCTCCTTTTAAGTTGGACCTATCATGGATTCATGTTGATGATATTCCTCATAGCTTAATCACCAAGTATTTGGGAGACTAGGATTTGCATGACGTTCATGAAATAGTTCATCCTCCTCGTCTGATTAATGCGTCGAGCAGCACTAATAGGAGAATGCTAATAGATTTCAACTTTATTGATTCTCCTTATAATTTGGATGATCTTCCTGCTATAATGGAGAGAGTGCAGTGAGCTCAGCAAATTTCCAAAGCTAAAGGAAAACGTCCTGTTGAATAGATTTTTTATATTTTGTTATTTATTTAAACTTGAATGTAATACAATTAATATATGAATACAAATCCATATCTCTGTGTTGTCAACTCTTGACTATTTAATCAATCAATCAACTAAGTTTTTATCTAATCATGAATTATTAAACTATAATTATAAGCCTAGAGATTCTACTAATGCACTTTGATTAATCCAAGTTCAGCATTAGTTATCATTGGTGACCAAGTTTATAAGGAATATATATTTGTATTCCAATTATTAGGAATGTTTACATGTCTTCCTGCAGTTAACTTAGTCGGGTAAAACTTGTTTGTAACTTTTTTAGTTGTATACAAAGTTTTACAAACTTCTTGTTCTTAACTTGTCAATAACAAAGTCATGCATGAAGTAAATTGTTATGGCTGACCAAGTATTTTGGATTGTATTCCTATAATTAACTTATTTACAAACTCATATATGAAGTAATGATTACTTTTTGTTCTTGACTTATACATGTGAAGTCATACATGAAGCATAATCTTGGCCGAACAACTGCCATGCCTTAAGTTGTTGGTGCATCTAGAATTTGATAAATTCAACTTGATTAAATATGTTATGCCGATAGACAGATCGATAGATAAGTTCAACCTTAGTAAGTATGTATGTGATATTGATCGGTAAGAGTTGAAGAGCAAGAGACATTTTTACTTGTTATTTCTGGGAGATGTATATTGCCTTACTCCGAAAAACTCAACTCAACTCAACTCAACTAAGCCTTTTCCCAATTATTTGGGTTCGGCTACATGAATCCTATTTTTCCATTCCATTCTGTACTGTGCAATATCTTCGGTTAAACCACATGACATCGTGTCCTTTTTTATAATATCCCACCGAGTCAATTTAGGCCTACCTCTACCCCTTGTGTTACCATCAATACTAACTAAATCACTCTTCCTTACAGGAGCATCCATTGGTCTACGCTTGACATGTGCAAACCATCTAAGTCGATTTTCTCTCAATTTATCTTCTATAGGTGCTACTTTTACCGTTTCACGAATTTGTTCATTTTTAATTTTATCCTTTCGAGTTTTAGCACAAATCCATCTTAGCATTCGCATCTCCGCCACACTCATTTTCTGCACATTTTGTTTCTTGGTTGCCCAACACTCTGTCCCATATAACATGGCGGGTCTTATGGTCATCCTATAATATTTACCTTTTAACTTCAAAGGTATACGCCTATCACACAAAACGCCGGTAGCACTTCTCCACTTAACCCATCCTTCTCTAATCCTATGAGTAACATCATCACTAATATCTCCATCTTTTTGGATAATCGATCCTAAATAACGAAAATGATCGTTTCTAGGTATCTCTTAACCCTCTAATTTCACCACAGCTCCATTTGTCCTCGTATTACTACTAAAATTGCACTCCATATATTCTCTTTTAGTTCTACTTATTTTAAATCCTCTTGTTTCTAAAGTTTCTCTCCACAATTCCAACCTAGCATTAATCCCTGTCTTAGTCTCATCCACTAAAACAATATCATCTGCAAATAGCATACACCATGGCACCTCATCTTGTATTTGTCCAGTCAACTCATCCATAACAAAAAAAATCAAAAAAAATGAAAGGACTTAAATCAAAATTTTATTGACACTTGAAAAATAGTTATCTTTAATAGAAAGAAAAATAAATACAATTATTTCAATCCCTTGAATCATTGATGATACTTTCGAAGGTGTTCGACATTCCCAGGGTTTTTGAATTCTTTGCCTTCCAAGGTCTCAGGTCGATAAGTTCCTGGTCGGATGACTGCTAAAATGCGATACGGGACATGCCAATTAGCTGCAAGCTTGTTGTTCTTCTAAATCACCTTCTTAAGGACATAGTCACCTTCTTTTATGTTGGTCGGCTTGACCCTTTTGTTATATAAGTGATTTGTCGTGTATTGGTATAGAGCATCTTCTCTGACTTCTTCCGATATATCTAGGTCCAATCGTCACATCAAGTCACTGGTTGGATAATCAAAATTCAGTACCCTGTGAGTTGGTAGGCCTATCTCGACTGGCACCATGGCTTCCATCCCAAATACAAGCATGTAAGGTGTCTCTCTAGTTGATGTTCTCGACATTACTCGGTAGGCCCATAAAACATAATGCAATTTATTAATCCAGTTCCCCTTGGCAGCATCAAGCCTCTTATTTAGTCCATTGAGCAAAGTTCTATTGGTTACATAAATTTGACCATTGCTTTGTGTATGGTCTCGTACAAAATGGAGTTTCTGGATCTTCAACTTGACACAATATATGTCAAACTCATCAATGTCAAATTTGTTGCCATGGTATATAATAAAGGCATAGGTCAACCCATATCTACATATGATGCTCTTCCAAATGAACTGATACACTTTCTCATTTGGCATCTCAATCAACGGCTCCGCTTCCACCCGTTTTATGCAGTAGTCAATCGCAATGAGCAATCACTTGAACCTGCCTTTGGTGGTTGACAGTAGGACGATTAAATCAACTCCCTAAATAGCGAAGGGCCAAGGCGAAGTTATTGTGGCTAGATCAACATTGGGTTCTTTGTGAATCCTATAGAACTTTTGGCATTTGTCACTCTTTCTTATAAAGGCTGTACAATCTGCCCTCATAGTCGACTAGTAGTATCCGTGAGAGTTGATTCTTTGGAGTAGAGATCGACCAGATGAGTGAACTCCACATGAACCTACATGCACCTCTTTGATAAATTCTTCCACCTCCATTGGATGAACATAGTGTAGCAAGGAGATCATTAATCCCCTTCTGTATAAAACCCCTTTGTCCAACACATATCGTGTTGCTTTATATCAGAGTTTTTTGGTCTCTTTGGGATCAGGTGGTAGGATTCCATCTTCAATATAAGGTTTTATTGGAACGATCCAGGAAGGTCCCAAATCTATAATAATAAAATTAATCATGGAGTCCTCATCAATTCTTCGGTTATCCAAAATTTCTTTTGGAATTATTGTCCTGAGCTTAATTCTCATTACTGATGCTAGCAAAGAATGGGCATCATCTCAGGCATTTACTATTCTTAGGATCATGTTCATTTGTATGGAAGGAAACTTGGCAATGAATTCCATGGCTTTGGCAAGGTATCTGGTCATCAACTCTCTTTGACTCCGTATAAATGAAGCACTTGGTTGACCACTAACTGTGAGTCACTGTGCACCACTACTTGCTCGGCGCTTAATGGATGGGCCAATTCTAGTCCAACTATAAAAGATAAATATTCTTCCTCGTTATTTTATTCTTTGAATTAAAACCTCAATGCATACTCAATATCATCAGGAGTATTGAGTATTATACTTTCTCCACTTCCAGTGGGACGTGAAGATCTATCCACGTAAAAATTCCATAATAGTATATCACCATTGAAGCTTTCTTCAAACATAATTCAATGGTGTAATACTTTCTTAATCTCCTCTACATACTTCTGAGCCATTTCCTAAATTTTAGATGATTCATGTTGATCGGCTGCATCTTCATCTTGAGTTTTAGTAGCGCTCTCTTCCTTAAAATTCTGCTCGATAGGAAAGTTTTATTGATCGGGAACCTTTAGATAGGTGAACTCGGTAATAAAATCTGCCTAATCTTATCCTTTCAATGAAGACCTGGGTTCTTAGACAATATCATATTGTCCTAGTTCTAAATCCCAGTACATCAATCTTCCTGACTTCTTAGGCTTGTGGAGTGCTTGTTGAAAGGTAGATCAGTATACACAATTATAGTATATGCTTGGAAATAGGGATTCATATGTCTGGAGGCTTCAATGAGTGCTAAAGCCAACTTTTCCAAGAGTAGGTATCTAGTCTCAGCTCCCCTGAATGCCTTGCTGGTGTAGTAAACTAGTTTTTGAATCCCGTTATCCAAGCAAACTAAGGCCGTCATAATGGCAGACTTAGAAACAGATAAGTATAAGTACAATTTTTCTCCCAAAATAGGTTAGGATAATAATGGGCGTGATCCCATGTACTTCTTTAATTCTTGGAACACTTTTTCACATTTTGCATTCCATTCAAAAGTCTTATTCAACACTTTAAGGAATGGTAGACATCCATCCGTTGTTCGAGAAACAAATTTGTTTAAAGTTGCCACTCTACCAGTGATCCTTTGTACATATTTCATACAAATCGGTGACTGCATCTCTATCATAGCTTTGATCTTTGATGTATTAGATTCAATTCCCCTTTGATTAAATATTAAGCCGAGGAACATTCCTTACTGCACTCTGAGTACACACTTGGTTGGATTCAACTTCATCTGATACTTTTCCAGTTGGTCAAACTTCTTACTGAGATCGGTGAGATTATCTAAGTCCTTATTGCTTTTTGTTAACATATCATCCACATAAACCTCCATATTCTTGCCTATCTTCACTTCAATTACCTTGTTCTCCAATCTCTAGTATGTCGCTCCATCATTTTTTAGCCCAAAGGGCATTACGTTGTAGCAATAGGTTCCTCAGTTGGTGATGAAAATTGTGCTTTCTCTGTCTTCTGGTTTCAACTTTATCTGGTTATACCCACAATAAGCATCCACGAAGCTCAAAATTTCATGTCTAGACATTGCGTCCACCAATTACTCAAAATTCTAGGTAGGGGAAAACGGTCTTTTGGGTGGGCTTTATTCAAATTAATAAAATCCACACACATCCTCCACTTGTCGTTTCTCTTTTTTACTAAGACAACGTTGGCCAACTAGGTTGGATTCTTAACATCTTCAATGAATTGAGTTATTTAAAGCTTCTCCACTTCTTCCTGAATAGTTGATTTTTCTCTGGACTAAAAACCTTGCACCTATGCTTGATCGGCTTGGCATCCTTATTGATGTTGATCTCATGGAAGAGAAAATTGGGATCAATCCCTAGCATATCTTCATGGATCTAATAAAATAGATTTCTTCACTGCCTTAAAAACATGACCAGTTCTAATGTTGAGCCGATCTGCGTTGTCCTCTCTGGCTTGTCGTCGTCCAGGATAATGCTTTCAGTGGCTTCCATACTCTTCTCATTAAATAATTATATCTCCTCTCGGGGATTTAAATTTTCAACTTCAAACTCACTATTGGGCTCAGTGATATCTACCTAATAAGTGGTGGTCTTTTTCTTTAACTCAATCAAGTCTTCTTGCTCGACTGAGGAGTACTAACACTCTCTAGCCAACTTTTGGTTTCCTTTCATAACACCAACCCCAAAATGATTTAGGAACTTTAAACATTGATGGATTGTTGAAGATAAATCTTCAAACTTCTTCAATCTTATCCTTCCGAAGATCACATTATGGGAAGATTAAAATTTTTTGTCCATAAAAAGCATATCTTCTATGTACAAATCGCCAACCAGGTGCCGAACAACACTTCTAGCTTGACTGTCCCAAGAGGGTAGAATTTTTCACCTGAAAAATCTATTAATGTACTATGGTAAGATTCTAGTTGGCTGAGTTTTAAATCCAAACTCTAAAAGCAAGGGTAAAACATAATATATATCGAGCTCCCATTATTAGATAAAACCCTGATGATGACGGCATCCTAGATCCTGAATTTGAGGGCCAACGGATCATTATGGGGATAAAGTACCCTAGAGAGGTCGTTCTTATAAAATCCAATTACCATTTTTTCTTTATCGACCTTCGTGGGTTGATCATCTTCATTCATATTGATTCTCTGTATATAAGAATAAGCTTGGGCCTCATTCAGGTAAGCTTTTTTTTGGTAGTGTTATCGCCTCCTCCTATATTGCCACCTGTAATTATATAACAGTCAAATGAACTAAAATTTATCATAGATACCTCACATTTTGGATACTTGGGCTTCTTCGGTAGGTCGGGATCATCTTTATAACCATCTTCATGGTTTATTTTCCTGTCATTTCGAGGATTTCTTGGAGAATTTAACCTTCCTCTTGCTTCCCTGCCTTCTCTCCAATCAAAAAATTTGTTCAGTTATCCTCGATGAATAAGAGATTCTAATCCATTCTTTAAAGTGATATAGTTATCTATATTATGACTATGATCCTTATGTAATTCACAATATTTGGATTTGTCCCTCCTATTAGGAGGTTCCCTCAACCTTTCAATCCATCGTAAACCATTATTGTGTTTGATTTCCTCTAGGATATGGTGAATGCTAACAGTCTATGGAGTATAGGTTCTATACTTTTTGAGCTTATCATCCTTCTTCGGCTTCGGCTCCTTTTGGTCCTTCTTATCAGGCTTAGTAGCTGGACAATGTTTTGCGTCCATTTCTTTCTCGGCGTTCATTATTTTTCTTTCCTTAGCAATGAGCTCAGTCAGGGATTTAGGAGGATCTTTCGCCAGAGCATAATATAGTCTTTCGGGAAGAAATCCACTTATGAGAGCTACGTTGGCTATTTTTCCTCATAATCAATAACTTCCAATTTCTCTTTGTTAAAACGAGTGATGTACTCCCTAGTTATCTCCCTTACTCGTTGTCTTACAATCAAGAGATGGGATACTCTCCTTATTGTCTTACCCCCAAAACTGAAATTGCTAATAAATATCTCATCAAGCTGGTTGAAGTTGGTAATTTTTCCTCGAGGCAAGTTATTGTTCCATATTTGGGCTAAACCTGTAATGGTACCTAAAAACTCTTTACATCTCATCTCATCTCACCGAGGATAGAATAAATGTCAGCGACGGCTTGACACTGTTCAATCTACAAATTTGGATCCCTTTTTCCATCATATTTGGAGGTGACAACAAGAATTTTAAACTTAGATGGTGCTAAAAAAACCACAGTCGCCTAAATAAAGGGGGATATTTTAACAAATCTTCTTTACAAGGGATTCTTTTCTTTTGCCATCTCTCCCAGCCGATCTTCTAATCATTGGATTGATCCTTTCTAAGATGGATTGATCCTTTCTAAGATGGATTGACTGTGTTAGATTTATGTGAAGCATCTCGGTTGTCCCGACCATGTGTCTGCACTTAGATCCCTTCCTGAGAAGTCTACTCGGCGTGTACAGATCATTGGACACTTGATCTCAACCTAACTGAAGCTTCATAACGGTCGACTGGATGTTGAGTGTTCCTGGATAACACTCTATGAGGGTTTTTTTTTGCTCAGGGTCCCAAACAGTTAAAAGGAAAATCTCATCTTAACCTTTCCAGTATGCTTGGCCATTCAGGAGAGCAATAATGTCCATCATACAACTCTGTGGATTTAATTGATGAAATGACTCCTAGGTGAAAAGTCCTATCATGAGATGATCTGGAATAGTTATGTCGACTATGCCTAGGAGGTGGAGGTGGAGGTGGAGGTGGAATTTCTCTCCTTAGTGAAGGAATTACTTACAGCCTGTATAGGTTTAGAGATCAAGCTTGTATTGACTGCGTCAATTTTCTCATTGTTTCCTGTATAACATTTTGACCCTTAGCAATACTAGCAAGAATTCCATTTAGGTTGGCTAATGTAGGCGGAGCAGACGGAACGATTGGGTTACCTTCATTTATGTCACTAGCCTTTGGATCATTCATATTTCCTTGAGCAAGGATGTACGATATTGAGAACGATAATTAGACACATGTTCCCACAAACGGCGCCAATTCGTTGATGTCAAAAAATAGAGTTGATCCAATTTTATAATCATAGATAAATATAGTGTCGTAAGGAGATAAGTAAAAGAGAGACACACGATTTTAAAGTGGTTTAGCTATGTAAGGAAGCCTACATCCACTATTATGATATTTATATTATAGATTACAGAAAGCTAGATACTCTTGTAAATAAGAATATCCTAGGATCCGTTCTCTCTTACCTTTGATGAAAGAAATACAACGTATTTATAGTGTCCTGGAGATCAAGGGTTGAAAAGCCTTTATACATTTAAGCATTTACACCCATAGATAATGAATGTGATGGTTAGTTTTATGAACGATGTGTGATAAGACCTTTGGTTGTACTTCCCATGTGGTGGCTTTTCATTTATGTCGATGGTCTGCATTCTTCACGTTGGTCGGCATCCCTACCAAGCAACTATCTGCTGACTAGGATTTATGCCATTTAGGGAGACACTTGTCCACTTCTGATTGGTCCACGTAAGGTGATAATTTTTGGTATCAACAGAAGTCCCCAATGCTTCATTCTTGATGTTTTTGTTAACAGGATGAAGTATATTTTCTTCATCGTTGGTCGGCGTATGCTGAGATGTGGGACTTGTAAAAAAAATTCATGTTTTGATGTTGTAATGCCATTTTTGTAAATAATTTGAAAATTAGCGAACCGCTAAAGGATAAATTGGTATTTTTCTGTTATCAAACCTGCAAAGCCATTAGAACGTCAATCGTCAATGCAGATAATAATTTCAGGAAAAAATTTTATTTGGTTATAAGGATGCACGTGTTTGCTTGTGATTGGCTATACTTGTGTTTGTTCACTCTCACATATCAGTGCACCCATTATAGCCATCGGATTATATCTAATCAATGTTTTGCATGTTGTTGGATTTAATCCCTGTGCAACATTTTTCACCAATCAACTTGAGTTATTGTGCGGTTGTATCAGCCTTTAAATTAAAACGATTTAAAATCAAAACAATCCCAACCCTTAATTTTGAATTGAATTTCCATATCCTTCCTTGAGAGAAAATTATTTTCATAAGGAAACTCTGTGAAAATATTTTTAGAAATATTTTAGTGATAAAATTTTCTACTCCTCACTATTTTTATATATCTCTCAACGGCCTTATGTTTTTAGACCTCATTTCTTTATAGAAAGTTAAAGATCTAAATACCGTGATACATTACATGTTTAGATTTTATGTTATTTTGATTTCTTATTTTGAGAAATCTTATCTATCGTTGGATTCTGTTTTGTAAAGTTTTTAAAATCTTTTAAAATCTAGCTTCCCTTATTTTTACAAACTGACATAGAGACTTGCACGTTTCATATGTGAAAAAAATTTCATAC
The DNA here is from genome assembly GCA_949130495.1 of Sambucus nigra. Taxonomy (NCBI): domain Eukaryota; kingdom Viridiplantae; phylum Streptophyta; class Magnoliopsida; order Dipsacales; family Adoxaceae; genus Sambucus; species Sambucus nigra. The sequence continues at coordinate 107,050,623 of OX422207.1, read as the reverse complement.
AAAAAAATTGTGTTCATTAATAATTTCTATGGATCTCAGTTTTAAGGATCCAAAAGGAAATGAAATGTTGAAATATTTTGCTAGAAAAAAACAAGTCTAAATTTCAGAAGTGTAAAAATATATCTCATTTGTTAGACTTGTTGTAATTCATAGGATTTGTCTGTATTAAGTGTGTGAGAGTACATGCATAGCATTTAGGCACATCACTCACTACACAATCGCCCACAAACACTAAAGTGTGTTGTTAGTTGAGAGATTTTGGATGTTGAGTCAAAAATAAGTTAAAGGAGAAAGGACGCAAGGCTTGTAAATAAAAAAAGGACGAACTAGTTGCTTAAAGAAGTCAGAATATGTACCACCAAAGGAGCGGATTCTCTCTTAGGTATATTTCGGGACTCAGAATAAGATTGATTGTATGGTTTGTTGCACATGTTTGTAACCTACGTCTGTTTATAGTGGATGTTGTTTTGTGGTGTAGAGGTCACCACGGATGTTTCCCCAATTGGGTAGTATTTTACCACGTTAAAATTTCTTGTCTCTTGAGTGTGATTTTTATCTCTTTATTTCTACAGTTTGCAAATCAGACTTAGGTTTAACTTAAAACCTATTTCCAAGAGACTGCAATAATTTGTTCTAAACTATTTTACACATCTTGTGTTTTAATAAAGACTTTTGAAATAGTTTCCTCAAAAATTAATTTCTAAACTCATTAAACCATTTTAACTTTATTAAAATAACATAGTGAGCGATTTTCAATTGGTTCTATACTTTGAAACTGTTTTAAAATCTCTTGATGGACAAAATGTTTGAGCATCTTGGAAATTTGTCCAGACCTCCCCTCTTTAATGGGAACAATTTTTCTTACTGGAAAGTAACGATGATTTATTTCATCCAATGGACATTGGTAGATGATGTCTAGGAAGAAATTGAAAATGGATATACACATCCAACTAAGCATTTTGCAGAGGGTAGTGCTATAAGGGTTAAAAATCTCATCAACGAGTTTACTAAGGAAGAAAAACTTTCCTCTTTAAGAAAAAATAAATGGAAAAATGCTATATTCATGTCTGTTAATGAGCACGAATTCAAACGTATATCTATTTGCACGACGTATAAGGAAGCCTGGGACACGTTAAGCACGACTACCAAAGGTGATGATCATGTTAAGGTAGATAAACTCAGATGTTAACACAACAGTATAACACTATACTTATGAATGAGACTAAGACATTTGACTAATTCTACATTAGGTTGACAGACATAATCACAAAATTGTATGTAAGTGGAAGCATGTATAATAGCAAAGAAATAGTGTCTATATGAATGCATTGATATCGATTGTTTATGGGATTCACAAATTTCCAATTAAAAGTTATTTAATTAGATGTCAGTATTTGATGGAAATTAAATTCAATTTTATTTTAACCCTAATTATGCATCTATTTGAATAATTATGCTATCACCAACAATCACAAATTGCTGGACAAATAAATTTCACAAAAAATCCGCTGAAAGGGAAAAACCTTCTTTTTTCAATAAATGTTTGCAAATCGAAACCTACAACACACTTACAAAATTTGCAATGAATCTTTCACATAAAACTCATATTGGCCAAAACCTAGATCAGCAATGGACTCCCGTAAGAACCCACAAGAATCGCAACTCTCATTAATAAGGAAAACCCTCGAGTCTCCCCAAGTGAAAGCAGTCATCAGCAAGCAACTCCCTCGAGAGCTACCAATCCAGCAGTAGAGATGACACTTAACAAGAATAAACTTCAAAAGAAGTATTTTGGGTTCCACAAAAGATTCACAAAATATTGGGATTGAATTTGGAGAATCAAAAGCATAAATAGCCCTAAACTTTAAAGACTAAAAGGTCTTCCAAGATGCAGTTTCATTTTGCAAAAAATCTTAATGAAACATGTCTCTGAAATAGGTATTTATAGTTGAGCGAAGATCTTGAGGCGGTGGAGGTCATTAGAACGACATCTCTAAGTCGTTTAAAATACATTTAATGTCTTTAGAAGTGACTTTGATCGACCTTAGGAAAAGACCTATAAAACCACAAAACAATACGGGTTCATTTGAAACAAACAAGTAACGACCCTTCTCGTAACCCTTTAAATGACATTGCCTGTCATTAGAAGTTGTTATTTAAACGAATTATCAATGTTGTTTCAACGACATTGCTATGTCGTTTCAACGACATAAACGAGAAAACTTATTTTAGAGAACTTGCCTACGGGTCTGGAAAAATTAATTTTGACTTAGAAAAAATGTCTTAGTTTTATATGAAATTGCCTAACATTAAAAGCTATCATTTGAACAAAAAAATATTTTGAAAAATATCTTAATATAAATGTAAACCATTTATGAAACTTATACACATTTTATATGAAATTTTACCTCATGTTTCACAAATGTTGAAGATACTTGAAATTTGGATTCGTCGTCTTGAATAATAAACATTAACTTCTTCGACGGTTGTAGCGGTATAAGACATACTCTATGTAAACTACGGACTATGGAAAACATGTCCTTACAAATCTCCCTCTATATCTATGCCGGTGCAAACTAAAAATATCTGAAATATCAAAACATAAAATCCTATACAAATCTAATACCCTCCCGTATAACCCAAAAGCCGGAAGAATACTAAATATGCAAGTCTTCAAATTCTTCAAATTTAAATCTCTTCGCTTTCCTTGCGCTTCTTTTTTTTTCATTCCATATAATCATCAAAGTCCTGGACAATTAACAAAATAAATACCTTCGTGACGTATCGATTTGAAATGAGATAAATTATAAATCCAATCAAATCAAGTCAGAACTACCCCATAATTCAAACTCTCACTCCCCCATAATTCATAATTCATTCTCCCCCTTTTAATTTGTCTGAAATAAATAAGGAAACAATAAACAAAAATAAGCACGGATGTCACGACAAGCATAAAAACTATATAACAATTATGCTCATGCAAGGATAATCTCAAAAGGATCCACAATCTCTTTTTGATTTTTCAAAACAAAATTTCAAGACAAAATTTTACAAAAACAACACACACCATGAATTTACACAAAGATAACTAAATCATGGATTTCAAATAAATGTGTGTGAACATATTCGATAGGAAGATCAATGCAATAAAACATAACATATGTGCACGCTGAATATGGATACTCCTAACGAATGATCTCAAAATCATAATTAGGTGTCAAAATGGGAATTTAAATCACATCAACTCAATTTAGTCGCCACATCAAAGTCAAATATGATTTCCACAACAATAACGTCGGAAACTATGTAATCATTTTTCAAGACTTTGTCAGGACATACAAACATGTTATTTTATTTCCATCCAAATACTTTTATAAATAATAAATCTTTTTATTTTTCTATTGAGGTGATCTAAATCCTAATGGCCCCTTTTTGGCATATTTATCTTTTTATTGCCTTAATTTTTTTCTCGGGATCTTTTTAAATGGTGGCTTTCACGATGCGATTTTTAATCATTTGCAGCCATTTCCCGTGTTCACTCATCATTTTTTCAAGTTAAAACAAATTTCTCACAGACAATGGTTCTTACATGCACTACTTCCATTGTCAAGTTTTATTGCATATGGTTCATTTTAAAGACCGGATTAAGATGGAAACATTGCGACCAATATGTAATAGCCAAGCATAATACTCAAAAAATCCGTGCATGTGTTCAATAAACAAAATCATGAGTCAAACATGTAGGAAGTAACATCTAATAACATCTCAATGACTCCAACATTGTAAAGCACATAATGGAATGTTGATATGTCTCAAATCACTATCAAATCATCACATGGATATGGAATAATGTTGGGACTTCGTCATACTAAATGTCCCTTCATAAACGGTGTAAAACAAAATACAAAAATCTTTGTCTTTTTCCAAACAAATTATCAAAACAAAATGTTTTTGGCATTTTAAATTTCTCTAAAAAAAATAGAAAATCTTTTTGTATTTTACCAAAAAATTTCAAAAACAAAAAATCTTTTTGCATTTTTGAAAAATATATTATAAGGACATTGTCTGTCACATTTAGTATATCGTATACCGCTACAAGTTTGTCGAAGAATTGGGAAGATCACATCTACAATCGACAATCCGAATTTCAAGATGACTTCAACAGTCATGACCAATAAGGATGAATTTGGTAAAATGTGTTTTTGTTCCATTTACATTTTACATAAAAAAAATAGTTGGGATATTTTTATGAAAAGAAAATTAATTTTTGAAATGTTTTCAAATTATTTTAATTATAAAAAGTTTTGGATAAAGGTTTCTGATCTTGTAAAACAGTCTTAGTTTTGAGGTTTCCAAGTTTTATAACAGACAGTACTGTTTGGACACGTGTATGATGTCGTTAGAATGACATTGTTTCTCGTTCAAACGAGATCAGATGTCTCTCGAATGACGCCGCTTCTTGTTTGAATGAGATGTTTTACCTTGACACGTCATCGCCTTGATTTTCATTATAGAAAGGGTGTCAGGCGAATGTTTTTTGTGGGGAGAAAACACTGGTTTAAACATAATACGTTTTGAGTGTTTTTTGGTTTATTCTCCATCATATTTGAGGGTTCAAATTTTTTTTACAATTCACAATCCCGATATCTTTTTGTGTGAGTTGTTTTGTGGAACCCAAAGCATAGTTTTGATATTTGTTCCATCTCGGTGGAGAAGGGATCTCCATAACTAATCGCTGGATACCGAGCGTAGGTCTCTGTGTGTGGATGAGCTAAAGATGATGAATCGACACCTCGAGGTTTAAAAGAGACCGAAAAAATTGCATGGAGATAAAAAGAAATATATGTCAATTATGGACCATTAGGTTTATTTGCTAATTCTCCAATGTTTGAGAATTTAGATCAGCTCGAAAAGAAAATATATATGAGGGGGTTTGGTTGGAAATTAAAACGGCTTTGAACGTCCTTAAAAAGTCTTGAAAAAGCATGAAATGTTATTGGTGTGAAAATCATGTAAACTTTGATTTCTTGATTTTGATTTAAGATAGTGTCAACTAAATTCAACATTATAACACCTAAGGACTATTTTTTATGTTCATTCGTTAGGAGTACACTATGCATCTTGAATATATGATATGATTGGGTTGATTTCCCAATCGAATTTGTTCACATCCATTCATTCCGTCTCCATGATTTGGTTGTCTTAGTAATAATTCATAATGTGCAATAATTCATAAAAGAATTAAAAAATTCGAAAATAATGTGTTTGTTTCGTTTTTTGTGACACCTCGATTTGCTTTATGTGATTTATTCTTTTCCTTGTCTATTTCGGACAAATAAAAAGGGGGGGAACAAATTATGATTTTACGGGGGAGTTTAAGTATGGGGGAGATTTGATCATGCTTACATGTTTTATGTTCATATCATTTCAAACTCGATATGTCAAAAGGTTTTTGCTTTGTCTCATGTGTGTAGGTAGAATTGAAGATTTTGGATTGCACACCCTAATGAGAAAATCTTGGTGTTTTGAAAAGTTGATTGTTTAAGCACAGTTTGAAGACTTGTCATTTTATCTTTCCATATTTGTGTTTTTGGGAGGATAGAATTGTATAGGTCATATTTTGATTGATAATTCAGACTTTTTATTTTGTATTGGCATAGACATAGGGGGGGTATTTGTAAGGACATTATCCATCACATTTAGTGTGTGGTATACCGCCACAAGTTTATCGAAGAATTGGGAAGCTCACATCTATAATCGACAATCTGAATTTCAAGACGACTTCAACAATCATGCCCAATAAGGAAAAATTTGGTAAAATGTCTTTTTGTGCCATTTACATTTTGTATAAAAAGTGTTGGGATATTTTATGAAAAGAAAAATAATTTTTGAAATGTTTATAAATGATTTTAATCATAAAAAGTTTTGGATAAAGGTTTCTGATCTCGTAAAATAGTCTTAGTTTTGAGGTTTCAAAGTTGTATAAAAGATTGTACTGTTTGGACACGTGTACGATGCCATTCGAACGACATCGTTTCTCATTCAAACGAGATCAGATCTCGCTCGAACGACGTCGCTTCTCGTTCGAAATAGATGTTTTTCCTTGACATGTGAGCGCCTTGATCATCATTATATAAATGGTGTCAGACTACTATTTTTTGTGTGGATAAAACACTAGTTTAAACATAATATGTTTTGAGTGTTTTTTGGTTTATTCTCCACAATATTTGTGGGTTCAAATTTTGTTTTACAATTGACAATCCCAATATCTTTTTGTGTGAGTTGTTTTGTGGAACCCAAAGCATAGTTTTGTTGTTTGTTCAACCTCGGTGGAGAAGGCATCTCAATAACTGATTGGTGGATACCAAGCATAGGTCTATGCGTGTGGAAGAACCAAAGATGATGAATCGACACCTAGACGGTATTTCGCTATCTCTCGTATCTTTGAAGGTTTACTGAAGGCACCGTGCGTTACACACTTGTGGACGATTATCAGGTTGTAGGTAAGTCAAAGCTCTTGTAAATTCTTCAAATTGGTGTATAATGTTTTTACCCGAAAGGGTTTTTTTCCTGAATCCGTCGTCTTTATCTTCATGCATGATTTGAATGGTTCATAACACTTAGATGCATGTTCAGGGGTTGTATTAAAATTGAGCTTTGTTTGTTCAAAGTTTGACACCTAATTAAATAAGTGTGTTTGGATTTCTTTAAATATTTGCGAATTAATTTGATTGGTATTGCACACGGCATTTTACAAATTGGTATTAGAGCTTGTTGCACTAATTTACTGGGTAGATCCCGTAGTGAAATTTTTTTTGCGGTTACTTGTGTTCCTCTCCTGATTTTTTTTCTCGATGGATTCTCGTGCTGTTGATGTTGTTGGTCGAGATGAGTTTGATAAAGTTCACGACCGTGCAAAAAAATTAACTCTTTTGAATTTGAAACTTTGCAAAAGGATTAAAATTTTGGAAGAAGAAAATTCTCTTTTTAAAAATAAGTTCGAATATTTGCAAACATTTCAAACTCAAAGAGATATTTGTCATGAACACTTCGGTAATTTTTGTATTGACTTTGATTCTTTAAATGTTGTCGAAAAGGACAGTGGGGATAAAGTCCTAATTTAACAAAAAGAATTGGAGGACTTAAAAAATTCTAGGGTTCCCGTTTGTGCCGTCGAGGATGAAAAATTAATTGATGATTTTACGACACGAGAAGAGACTCTTAGGGATAATTTTATTTTAATTGAGGGTGAGCATGATAAACTGTTAAGTTTAATTGATACTTTGAAAAATAAATCCCTAACTCTGGAAGAGTCTAATCTTTGCTTTAGTCTAAAATTTTGAAGTTGAAAAATGATTTGAAAGACTCGAGTTGTTTGTGTAGTGATGGTAATGGCTCGTATTTTCCTAATGCTTCTGTTGCTAAAGCCAAGACCATTATTTCATTTAGAGGGCCAATTATTTCCAAGGATGTTAGAAAAGGTCAACCCATAAGTCTCGCTCCACCCGTTTTCACATGTTCACATTTTGGTAGGAAAGGTCACTTTTGGTGTTTCTATTTTGATCTTCTAAGAGGTCCTAGGAAGTCTAAGTCTACTATTTTGTTGGTTCCCAAAACCCCATGTCGACGTGTCACATCCGTTGGGGTTAGGAAATCAGTTTTGGATACGCTAGACTTTAGACGTGTTGATTCTCATTTGCTTGCACATGATTCTTCTCTTGTCATATCATATAGATGATTGTGTTTGCATGATTTTCATATGCTAGTTGTGTTTCTTAATATATTCTTGCTAGTGTAATGACTTGTGTACTTTTTATATTAATTTTTTTATTTTGGAAAATTTTTTCAAAAATATAAAAAGATTTTATTTTGATAAAATTTGAAAAATTCAAAAAGATTTTTGTATTTTGTTTAGCACCATATATGAATTAACATTTAGGATGACCGAGTCACAATTTCATTCCATTTCTCCATGTGACTATTTGATAGTGTTTTAAGACAATAAGTCAGGTCAATCATGTGCTTTATAGTGTTTGGAGTCATTAAGATGTAATTAAGTGTTATTACCTACATGATTGACTCAATATTTCCTTTAACGGACATGAGCACGAATTTATTTGATATTGTTCTTGTCAAACCACATGTTGGTTACGTATTTTCATCTCAATTATGTCTATTAAAATGAATCAAATTCGATAAAACAAGATAATAAAAGGTGTGCATGTTTTAAACTGTTTGCCGTGAGTTTCTGTGAATTTTAAAAACGGTGAAGGGCTACGAAAGGTACACATCTATCCTATGCTATTAAGCCACCATTTAATTGGACCTAAAAAATTTAGGTATTTTAATTATTCGAGTACCAAAGAGGTTTAAAAGAGACCGAAAAAATTGCATGGAAATAAAAAGAAATATATGTCAATTATTGGCCATTAGGTTTAATCGCCAATTCTCCGATGTTTGAGAATTTAGATCACCTCGAAAAGAAAATATATATGAGGGAGTTTGGTTGGCAAATAAAACGTCTTTGCACGTCCTAAAAAAGTCTTGAAAAAGGATGAAAAAGTTTTAAGACGTTATTGGTGTGAAAATCATTTTGACTTTGATTTGTTGATTTTGATTTAAGACAGTATCATCTAAATTCAACATTTTAACACCTAATGACTATTTTTTATGTTCATTCATTAGGAGTGCACTTATGCATCTTGCACATATGATATGATTGAGTTGATTTTCCTATCGAATTTGTTCACACCCACTCATTCCGTCTCCATGATTTAGTTGTCTTAGTAAAAATTCATGGTGTGTAATTTTTTTAAACATCATTTTTATTTTTTTTGCATAAAAAATAGAAAAATTCAAAAATAATGTGTTTGTTTGGTTTTCCATGACTCCTCGATTTGCTTTATGTGATTTATTCTTTTCCTTGTCTATTTTGGATAAATAAAAATGGGGAGAACGAATTATGATTTTACGGAGGATTTTAAGTATGGGGGTTATTTGATCATGCTTACATGTTTTATGTTTATATCATTTCAAACTCGATACATCATGAGGTTTTTTCTTTGTCTCATGTGTGTAGGTAGAATTGAAGATTTTGGATTGCACACACTGATGAAAAAAGCTTGGAATTTTGAAAAGTTGATTGTTTAAGCACAGTTTGAAGACTTGTCATTTTATCCTTCCATATTTGTGTTTTTGGGAGGGTAGAATTATATAGATCATATTTTGATTGATAATTCGGACTTTTTATTTTGTACTGGCATAGACATAGGGGGAGATTTGTAAGGAAATTATCTGTCACATTTAGTGAGTGGTATACCGCTACAAGTTTATCGAAGAATTGGGAAGCTCACATCTATAATCGACAATTCGAATTTCAAGACGACTTCAACAATCATGCCCAATAAGGACAAATTTGGTAAAATGTGTTTTTCTTCCATTTACATTTTGCATAAAAAGTGTTTGGATGTTTTTATGAAAATAAATTAATTTTTGAAATGTTTTTAAATGTTTTTAATAATAAAAAGTTTTGGATAAAGGTTTCTAGTCTCGTAAAACAGTCTTAGTTTGGAGGTTTCCAAGTTTTATAAAAAACTGTACTGTTTGGACACATGTACGATGTCGTTCGAACGACATCGTTTCTCGTTCAAACGACATCAGATCTCGCTAGAATGACATCTCTTCTCATTAGGAATAGATTTTTTTCCTTAGCACATCACGCCATGATTTTCATTATATAAAGGGTGTCAGGCTAGTTTTTTTTGTGTGGAAAAAACACTAGTTTAAACATAATACGTTTTGAGTGTTTCTTGGTTTATTATCCATCATATTTGAGGGTTCAAATTTTTTTTTACAATTCACAATCCCAATATCTTTTTGTGTGAGTTGTTTTATGGAACCCTATTTGTTCAACCTCGGTGGAGAAGGAATTTTCATAACTGATAGGTGGATACCAATCGTAGGTCTCTGCGTGTGGACAAACCAAAGATGATGAATCGACATCTAGAGGGTATTTCCCTATCTCTCGTATCTTTGAAGGTCATCTGAAGGGACCATGCATTAAGAACTTGTGGGCGATTATCAAGTTGTATATAAGTCAAAGGTCTTATAAATTCTTCAAAGTGTTGTAAAAGGTTTTTACTCAAAAAGGGTTTTTTCCTGAATCAGTCGTATTTATCTTCATGCATGATTTGAATGGTTCATAGCACTTAGATGCATGTTTAGGGGCTGAATTAAAATTGAACTTTGTTTGTTCAAAGTTTGACGTCTAATTAAATAAGTGTGTTTGGATTTCTTTAAATATTTGCGAATTAATTTGACTAATTTACTGGGCAGATCATGTAGTGCAATTTTTTGTGGTTATTTGTCTTCCTCTCCTGATTTTTTTTCTCGATGGATTCTCATACTATTGATGTTGTTGGTCGAGATGAGTTTGATAAAGTTCATGACCGTGCAAAAAAATTAACTCTTTTGAATTTGAAACTTTGCAAAAGGATTAAAATTTTGGAAGAAGAAAATTCTCTTTTTAAAAATAAGTTTGAATATTTGCAAACATTTCAAACTCAAAGAGATATTTATCATGAACACTTTGGTAATTTTTGTATTGACTTTGATTCTTTAAAAGTTTTCGAAAAGGACAGTGGTGATAAAGTCCTAATTTTAGAAAAAGAATTGGAGGACTTAAATAATTCTAGGGTTCCCGTTTGTGCTGTCGAGGCTGAAAAATTAATTGATGATTTTACGACACAAGAAGAGACTCTTAGGGATAAGTTTGTTTTAATTGAGGGTGAGCACGATAAACTGTTAAGTTTAATTGATACTTTGAAAAAAAATCCCTAACTTTGGAACAGTCTAATTCTTTGCTTTAGTCTAAAATTTTGAAGTTGAAAAATGATTTGAAAGACTCGAGTTGTTTGTGTAGTGATGGTAATGGATCGTATTTTCCTAATGCTTCTGTTGCTAAAGCCAAGACCATTATTTCATTTAGAGGGCCAATTATTTCCAAGGACGTTAGAAAAGGTCAACCCATAAGTCTCGTTCCACCCGTTTTCACATGTTCACATTGTGGTAGGAAAGGTCACTTTTGGCATTTCTATTTTGATCTTCTAAAAGGTCCTAAGAAGTTTAAGTCTACTATTTTGTTGGTTCCCAAAACCCCGTGTCGACGTGTCACATCCGTTGGGGTTAGGAAATCAGTTTTGGATACGCTAGACTTTAGACGTGCTGATTCTCGTTTGCTTGCACATGATTCTTCTCTTGTCATATCATATAGATGATTGTGTTTGCATGATTTTCATATGCTAGTTGTGTTTCTTAATATATTCTTGCTAGTGTAATGACTTGTGTACTTTTTATATTAATTTTTTTGTTTTGGAAAATATTTTCAAAAATATAAAAAGATTTTATTTTGATAAAATTTGAAAAATTCAAAAAGATTTTTGTATTTTGTTTAGCACCATATATGAATTAACATTTAGGATGACCGAGTCACAATTCCATTCCATTTCTCCATATGACTATTTGATAGTGTTTTAAGACAATAAGTCAGGTCAATCATGTGCTTTATAGTGTTTGGAGTCATTAAGATGTAATTAAGTGTTATTACCGACATGATTGACTCAATATTTCCTTTAATGCACACGAGCACGAATTTTTTTGATATTCTTCTTGTCAAACCACATTTTGGTTACGTATTTTCATCTCAATTATGTCTATTAAAATTAATCAAATGCGATAAAACAAGATAATAAAAGGTGTGCATGTTTTGAACTGTTTGCTGTGAGTTTCTGGGAATTTTAAAAATGGGGAAAGGCTACGAAAGGCACACATCTATCCTTTGCGATTAAGGAACCATTTAATTGAACCTAAAAAATTGAGTTATTTTAATTATTCGGGGTCCAAAGATTTTTAAAAGAGATAAAAAAATTGCATGAAAATAAAAAAGAAATATATGTCAATTATGGGCCATTAGGTTTATTCGCCAATTGTTCAATGTTTGAGAATTTAGATAACCTTGAAAAGAAAATATATATGAGGGAGTTTGGTTTGAAATTAAAACGGCTTTGCACGTCCTTAAAAAGTTCTGAAAAAGGATGAAAAAGTTTTAAGACGTTATTGGTGTGAAAATCATGTTGATTTTGATTTAAGACGGTGTCATCTAAATTCAATATTTTAACACCTAAGGACTATTTTTTATGTTCATTCGTTAGGAGCACACTTATGCATCTTGCACATATTATATGATTGAGTTGATTTGCCTATCGAATTTGTTCACACCCATTCATTCCGTCTCCCTGATTTGGTTGTCTTAGTAATAATTCATAATGTGCAATTTTTTTTAACATCATTTTTATTTTTTTTGTATAAAAAAAATTGAAAAATTCAAAAATAATGTGTTTGTTTGGTTTTCCGTGACACCTCGATTTGCTTTATGTGATTTATTCTTTTCCTTATCGATTTCGGACAAATAAAAAGGGGGAGAACGAATTATGATTTTACGAGGGAGTTTGAGTATGGAGAAGATTTGATCATGCTTACATGTTTTATGTTTATATCATTTCAAACTTGATACGTCACGAGGGTTTTGCTTTGTCTCATGTGTGTAGGTACAATTGAAGATTTTGGATTGCACACCCTGATGAGAAAAGCTTGGAGTTTTGAAAAGTTGATTGTTTAAGCACAGTTTGAAGACTTGTCATTTTATCTTTCCATATTTTTGTTTTTAGGAGGGTAGATTTGTTTAGGTCATATTTTGATTGATAATTCTGACTTTTTATTTTGTACTAGCACAGACGTAGAGGGAGATTTGTAAGGACATTGTTTGTCACATTTAGTGTGTGGTATACCTCTACAAGTTTGTCGAAGAATTGGGAAGCTCACATTTATAATCGACAATCCGAATTTCAAGACGACTTCAACAATCATGCCCAATAAGGACAAAATTGGTAAAATATGTTTTTTTTTTCCATTTACATTTTGCAGAAAAATTGTTGGGATATATTTATGAGAAGAAAAATAATTTTTGAAATGTTGTTAAATGATTTTAATCATAAAACATTTTAGATAAAGTTTTCTGATCTCGTAAAACAGTCTTAGTTTGGAGGTTTCCAAGTGTTATAGAAAAACTATACTGTTTGGACACGTGTACGATGTCGTTCGAATGACATCGTTTCTCGTTCAAACGAGATCAGATCTCGATCGAACGAGGTCGCTTCTCGTTCGAAATAGAGGTTTTTCCTTGACACATCACCGCGTTGATTTTTATTAGATAAAGGGTGTCAGGCTACTATTTTTTGTGTAGAGGAAACACTGGTTTAAACATAATATGGTTTTAGTGTTTTTTGGTTTATTCTCCATCATATTTGAGGGTTCAAATTTTTTTTTACAATTCACAATCCCAATATCTTTTTGTGTGAGTTATTTTGTGGAACCCAAAGCATAGTTTTCTTATTTGTTCAACCTCGATGGAGAAATCATCTCCATAACTGATCGGTGGAGACCAAGCGTAGGTCTCTGCCTGTGGATGAACAAAATACGATGAATCGACATCTGGAGGGTATTTTGCTGTCTCTCGTATCTTTGAAGGTAATCTGAAGGTACCGTGCATTACACACTTATGAGCGATTATCAGGTTGTATGTAAGTCAAAGGTCTTTTAAATTCTTCAAAGTGTTGTAAAAGGTTGTTACCCGAAAGGGTTTTTTTCCTGAATCAATCGTCTTTATCTTCATGCATGATTTGAATGGTTCATAACATTTAGATGCATGTTTAGGGACTGAATTGAAATTGAACTTTGTTTATTCAAATTTTGACACCTAATTAAATAAGTTTGTTAGAATTTCATTAAATATTTACGAATTAAATTGATTGGTATCGCACACGACATTTTACATATATCGAAAATGGAAAAGATAAACACAAAAGTTGTACATACTAGCAATAGGCATAAAATATTGTAAGGGCAAAAAAATCGCAAAGCGTGCTATCAAAAAATAATTTCAATACCAATATTAAATACAGATGCGAATTTTAAATTTATTTTATCCTTTTATCCTAAGAATTCATTTAGATGTGCTAAAACAAATAAATCAAACCATGAAAATATGACAAGGCCAAGTTTTACGAAAAAAACCTATCGGGTAAAAATATTTATTTCACTATATAACATAAATCGCTACTTACAAATTACATAATGAAATCTTCAACGAATTTACCGTAGCAAACCTGCATAGAGCGCAACCTAAAATAAGCAATGATTCCATCGATAACCACAATGGATCGCAACCCTCCGTCAACCTCAGCCTTCGTCTTTAGTAGTGAATCCCCACAGGTATCACAAGTCAACAGTGGAGATCCTCTCTACCAAGGCGTATGCAAGATATACAAAATTTTCTAGGGTTCTGAACTAATTCACATGAACAATATTTAAGGATGCGTTTTTTGAATTAAAACAGTGTTTAGGAACACAAAACTTTGAAGAAATTTTGTTGCTGATATGCAGAAACGTGTTGGCAAAATTCTTAAACAAACTAATCCATAAAAAAATAGCATGTCATTAAATGAAATTATCAAACGAGCTTCTGGATACCTATCGGGCTACATGCAATATCTTTTGAAGTTGTCTTTTGAACGACATATCAATGTCGTTTGATCGACCGAAGTGAAAAAAATATTTTCTTTTGAAACTCCGGCTACAGGTCTTAGAAAAATTATTTTGACACAATAAGATGCCTCGGGTTGATAAAAACATTTTAGAAAAGATAACCCAACAATTAAATGAATTATTAATGAACTTTAAACACAACCTTACCAAAATTAATTTTGCGGAGGCTTATTGTTGAAGTATGTTGATATTGAAATCCGTTGTCTTGACCAAATGATCTTGAACATTCTTCGATGGGTGTAATGGTATATGACATACTCAATGTAAAGCGAACTATGTAAGGTATATGACATACTCAATGTAAAGCGAACTATGTAAGGTCCTTACAAATCTCCCCCTATGTTTATGCCAGTACAAACTAAAAATAATCTGAATTATCAAATCAAATATCCTATAGAAATCTAATACTTTCCCATGAAACCAAAAGTGGAAAGATACTAAAATTGCAAGTCTTTAAACTTTCTCTTCAAAATCTTTAACTTCAATCTTCAAATCTCTTTTCTTTCATTTCTCGCCTTTTTGTGTGCGTTCCAAACATCATCAAAGTACCTACATGTTGATGTAAAAAACTAGATTGCTCTAATTATTCAATCACAGATAAATAAATAAGACAAAGATTTTTAAAGTGGTTCAGCTAGGAATAAAGCCTACGTCCACTGTTATGTTATTGCTGAGTGTTTGTGGAATTCTTGATTACAAGTTCTCTCAAGAAATTCCGGTCCCTTTGAATGGGATTGATACAAGGTATTTATAGCCTCAAGGCTGTACATGAAAGGTCCAATACATTAAATGATATACATATGAATGGGTAATACATTTAATGCGGCGTGTGCGTCAAGAATCTAATGAATAGTTGAACAGTTGTCCGTCTGATAATTGATGACACGGCCGAGGTGCAGTTCGGACCGCCTTAGTTGCTCGTTGATCAAGAGTTCCTCGGAGTGCTTAGAGTATCTCGGGATGATATAGTTCCTCGGATGGAGTTCCTCGGCATGATAGAGCTCCTCGGTGTATTCTCGTTGCTCGGTACCAACCACGGTTGTTCAGTAAATGATCTTCCTCGCTGTTATTGTGCCACGTAGATCGACACGTGTCTTCATACTATTCGTCCACATCAGCATATTAATTTTGGTATCAACAGAAGCCCCCAATGTTTCATATTTCGAACTTTGAGGAGTATGGGACATTCTTTCTCGGTATATGGTAATATTAAATGACCTTCCTGGGTTTTAGGAGCATTGTATTCAAATTTCCTTCTCATTTCGCAGTTTTCCGCCTTTTTATAAGCGCTTCGATCTTCGTGCAACTTTTGTCTTTTTAGCCGCCGGAAGTTCAGTAGTTTCTTTTTAGTAATCATTTCTTTCGCCGCTTCCCAATGCAAAGTATTTAAACTCCTTTGGTAACCATACCGTCGTCTACACTTTCCATTTTTCTGCATTCAAGTTTTCTATTCTCTTCCTCTCTCTTGTGTGTTCATCATTGTTTCCGTTCGTTGTCAACATATCTCCTTTCTTTCTGTAAGATCTTCTTCTTTTCTTCTGCATCTCTTTTATTCAATATGGTTTATATTGTTGAATCTGCTGAGAAATTTCGTTCTGACTTTTCCATTCCTTCTTGGGTAACTCTAGAGGTTCTTTCTGAGCCTTTAGATTACTTTCGATTGGCTGAGGGACATTGGTTCCCCAGTCTTTTCATTGCTGAATGTGGTTTTTCTTTTCCCCCAAACTCATTATGTCTTGAGTTTTGTCAATATTTTGATCTTGTTCCTGCAAAAATAGCCCCCAATTCATGGAGAATAATTAACGGGGTGCACAAGTTAAATCTGACTCATGGGACTCGTATAGGGATCCCAGAAATCATGTACTGCTATAAATGGGCCACTTTAGATAATATTTATTATTTAAAAACTAGGTTTTTAAATAGAGCCCTTGTAGTTAACCTCCCTGATTCAAATAGAGATTATTTTGAGCATGGGTTGGTCATAAAAAATTGGCAACACGCGCCTTTATCTGGGAATGAAGTATACAACGGTCCCAGATGCCCCCCATACGGCAATGGGATAGGTTTATTTTTCATTTTTATTTTACTTATGAAATTGCGTATTCATCATGTTTGACAAAATGTATGACTGATATTTATGTATTTATTTGCAGTTGATAGTAAAAGAAAAACTCCAAAAGAGTCGAAAGTGAATATCAAGCATTTAAAACTTATCTGGAATTTGCATAAGACGATTGCAGACGAGCATATTAGATCTGCATCATATTTGCTGCAGTATAAGAGCTACACAACCTCTTATACTGCTCGCCCTGTTGAACCAGCCTCAACACCAGAAAGTTCATCTTCAGATTCTCATATTCCCCTATCTCAGAGAATGGGCAAGAAAAGAGCTCCTCCTGCTCTATTTGGTGAAATTTCTTCTGCTGTTGAAGCAAAGAAAGGTAAAATTGATGTCCCAGAGGGGACTAAAAAAGTAGATGTTAGTTCCTCCAAAGTTGCCGAGAAGCCCCCAGTGGCCCCGAGCAAGAAAGCTGATGTAATTACAATCTCTCCGACCAAGACCTCTTCCTTGGTTGATGCTGCTGACCCTCCTTTGAAGAGATTGAGGAAATCATCCTCGGTTAATCTTGCTGGAACTGCATCTTCTCTACCCGCTGGTGGTAGTAGTATTTAAAAAATCATTCTTCCGAGCTCTTCAACGAGCTCAGTTATACCCGAGGTTCTCGGGGTTGATGAAAAGATTCCTAGGGATACACTGACATCCCTAGCTGCTCGCCATCTTTCTTCAGTAAATTTCTCATACCTTTGGTCTTTCTTTCTTTTTCTTGATTTCTTGCATTTGTATTGACTTTATTGTTTTTCTTATCTTTCAGCTGGTGAACTGTTTCAATACCATCGTGAAGAAAGATCAAGCTATTAAAGCTTCTAGTTCCTCGTCCGATGTTGACGATGCCCTCTTGGGTTTAGCCCAATCTATGAAAGAATCTCGCCAGCAGTACGTCTAGGAGAAAACTGCCTGGGAGAAAAATTTGGCTGCAGCTGAAGCTGATAAGATGAAGATGGCTGAAACCTCCAAGAATTTGGAGGAGAAGGTGAAAAGCTTAGAGGTCAATCAGCAAAAGTGCGATGACCAACTGAAGAAGGCAGAAGAAGAACTGTCTATCCTGCGAGACATCAAAATCCAGAAAGAACAATTGGATGTCAAACTCTCCTCGGAGAAGTTGAAAAGAAAAGTTGCAGTTAGGAAACATTTCAGTGCTGGTTGGGAAAAAGGATGGGATAAAGGGATTGCAGCTATGACATCTCAAGTCAAATATGGGGAGTTGAAATACTTCCATGACGGTTGGGTAGCTGCTCTACAAGAGCTAAAAATCCAAGACAATTCTGAGCTATTCCAACGGCATCTCCCTGGTCCTCCTCCACCAATTGTAGAAGAAGAAGAAGATGAACCTGCATCAGATGAATCTTCCATAGCTGTGGATGTCCCAATCTCTGCTTCTCAACCCTCTGTCGTTGAGGACATTTCTTCTATGCCTCCTCCTGCCGAGAAGATTTCTGCCGACCAAGCTGTTGTTATCACCGAGCAACCGAGCTCCTCGTCCCAGCCTCCCGAGAAAGTCTTGGGAGACAAGGAAAAGGTGTGAAGTTGTTCGGTATCATTCTTATCTTTTATCATTTGTAATCGAACACTGTAATCCTTTTATGATCTAATAAAATACTTCTTTACTCATCGCCGTTATTGATGATTCTTTGTTGATTGTTGTCTTTTTCTTGTCTTTAGTTTGTTGCTAGAATGGAACTAATCTCTTCTCATGATACCGAGCTGATGCAGCAATGTCACCAATACTATAGGGCTGGTCATACAGACCTTAGTTCTTCTGAAATTGCTGACATTCTTGGTCATGATGCTTCAGAACAGGCGACTGAGGCTTATCGGTACTTGAAAAATTTACTCGACCGAGCTGTAGCTAACAATATCGCTTATTATGAATTGATTGAAGAGCTGCATTGTTCCTTAAAGGATCTCCAAGGCCAGCATAATAAATCGATGGCTTCATTACACGAGGAATATGAAAATAGATATCAACAACTTTCCTCTGATACAGGTCATAAAAAGATCATTGCTGCATATGACATTAGGGAAAGGACCCTAAAAGGTGAAGTTGAAGGCTGCCGACAAATTGCCGAGATCCTGGAACAAGAAAATAATAGTCTGTAGAAAAGATTGGCTCAATATGAATCCGTTGCCTCCTCTTCCACTGCATTAGTACCAGTTACTGATGAAGGTTTTTCGTTTCTAGAGGTTGAAAACGCCAAACTAAGGCAAGAGTTGGATGACTTGAAAAAGTCTATTATTCCTGTGACTGCTCGGGGACGAGGAAGGAGTTCTCGGGGACGAGGAAGAATCGTCGAGGAGCAAAATTCTCCAGTTGCTTCTCGGAGCCGATCAAGAGTTCTTAGCCGTAGTGTTGAAGAATCTCGCACCCAATCTACTCTGTAAACTCAAGCATTCCAACTGAATGTTAAGGATCGTGCTCTGTCTGATTTGTCTAAGAAAAATTTATCTTTAGAGGATCAATTGGCTGCGATGAAGTCTGATCTGAATAATAAAGATGCTCTTATCAAGAACTTTCTCGAGCAAGTAGATAGATTAACTTTCCAATTCCATAAACAGCCTCGGGAGTTCTGGAATGCAGGCTATAATGAAGCTCTTTACCATTTGGATGATCGCCTTGAAAATGCTAACAACGAAGGTTATAAGCAGGGATGGTTGAACGCCCTGGGTGTATTAAAATTGGAACAAGGTCATTATTTATGGGATTATCATGCTCCTGGATTGCTAGATTTGCCTGTTCCTCCCTATAAATTGGATATGGCATGGATTCCTGCTCGTTCCATTCCTCGGAGTTTGATCTCTAAATATCTTGGTGATTATAACCTTCATTCTCAAGTTGAAGTATCTCGTCCTGAGCACCTGTTGGACACTCCTACAATAATGAATGTCAGAATGCTGAAGGACATGAACTTTATTAATTCTCCTCTTTGTCTAGAGGATCCTCCTGCTGGCGAGGAACCTGTCTCAAAGGACAAAGGAAAGAAACCAATAGAGTAGGAATCTTTAATGTAATAGTTAGCACATACATGTAACATGTAATACATTTTTATCTTAATGAAAGAATTTCATTTTCTGTTTTGCCAATAGCTATTTTTCTGTTTGCAAATTATATGGTTCATCAACCAAATTAGAATTTATAATAAACATAAATTGTTCAAAATTGTTTCCAACCAACCAAGGTGGATAAATAATGTTTGTCGACCAACCACAGTTGATGGGTTTCTATCCCCGACCAACCATACTTGGTTCAATTTTCAAATGTAAACATGTGTCCGACCAACTAAGGTCAATACTTTTATCCTCGTCGACCAACTACAGTTAGTGGGTTTTTATCCCCGACCAACCATACTTGGTATAGTTTGGAATATTTTGTTCTTTAAAGAACTTTTTGTAATAATGTTACCTCCCGACAAACATAAGCTGTAATGCGAGAGTATATAAAGTCTTACCAACCGTAGTTGATCATGCTGGTCTACACCTCCTAATCAAAGGAGTAGTAGGGTTCTTTCGAACTTTTTGGCTCCTTGGAGCATGTCCTCCTAACCAAAGGAGGTTGGCTACTTATAGCACTTTTGCTCCGTAGAGCGCTCCGGAGAGCTTATCCTCCTAACCAAAGGAGGTTGGCTACTTATAGCACTTTTGCTCCGTAGAGCGCTCCGGAGAGCTTATCCTCCTAACCAAAGGAGGTTGGCTACTTATAGCACTTTTGCTCCGTAGAGCGCTCCGTAGAGCTTGACTCCGTAGAGCATGGCTCCGTAGAGCATGACTCCGTAGAGCAGTCTTCTTCTTGTCAAGCAGTGTAGTGTTCATCTGTTGATACCAAAATTAATATGCTGATGTGGACGAATAGTATGAAGACACGTGTCAATCTTCGTGGCACAATAACAGCGAGGAAGATCATTTACTGAACAACTATGGTTGGTACCGAGCAACGAGAATACACCGAGGAGCTCTATCATGCCGAGGAACTCTATCCGAGGAACTATATCATCCCGAGATACTCTAAGCACTCCGAGGAACTCTTGATCAACGAGCAACTAAGGCGGTCCGAACTGCACCTCGGCCGTGTCATCAATTATCAGATGGACAACTGTTCAACTATTCATTAGATTCTTGACGCACACGCTGCATTAAATGTATTACCCATTCATATGTATATCATTTAATGTATTGGACCTTTCATGTACAGCCTTGAGGCTATAAATACCTTGTATCAATCCCATTCAAAGGGACCGGAATTTCTTGAGAGAACTTGTAATCAAGAATTCCACAAACACTCAGCAATAACATAACAGTGGACGTAGGCTTTATTCCTAGCCGAACCACTTTAAAAATCTTTGTCTTATTTATTTATCTGTGATTGAATAATTAGAGCAATCTAGTTTTTTACATCAACAGGTTGGCTACTTATAGCACTTTTGCTCCGTAGAGCGCTCCGGAGAGCTTATCCTCCTAACCAAAGGAGGTTGGCTACTTATAGCACTTTTGCTCCGTAGAGCGCTCCGTAGAGCTTGACTCCGTAGAGCATGGCTCCGTAGAGCATGACTCCGTAGAGCAGTCTTCTTTTTGTCAAGCAGTGTAGTGTTCAACACTAATATTCCCCGAAAAACTTTCAACAGAAAGAAAATGGTGAACCATCCTCGTTTTATTCATAATGAAGGAAATACTTTACATTTTTCATTACTGATAATACTTTCGCAGGTGTTCAGCATTCCATGCATTCTGAAATTCTTCTCCTTCTAGAGTTGCTATTCTGTAGGTTCCAGGTCGAACAACCTCTGTAACTCGGTAAGGTCCATGCCAGTTTGCTTCCAGTTTATTCTGTTTCTGAATGACTTTCTTCAGCACATAATCACCCTCCTTCAAATCACATTTCTTCACCCTTTTGTTGTAGAACAGAGCTGTTCGTTGTTGATAAGCAGCATTCCTAATGGCTGCCTCTTCTCTTACTTCTTCGAGCATGTCCAAATCCATTCTTCTCATCAAGTCACTGATCGGAGAGTTGAAATTCAGCACTCTATGCGTTGGGAGACCCAACTCGGCCGGTATCACAACCTCACTTCCAAATGCTAGCATATATGGTGATTCTCCAGTTGCTGCTCGGGGAGTTGTTCGGTAGGCCCATAATACTGATTGGAGCTCATTAATCCAATTTTCTTTAGCTTCACTTAGCCTCTTTTTCAACCCATTTAGTAATGTTCTGTTCGTCACTTCAGTCTGTCCATTGCTTTGGGGATGTCCTGGTGCTGAATGAAACTTCAAAACGTTCGACTGATGACAATAGGCAGCAAATTCTTCATTATCAAATTGTGTTCCATGATCTGTGATGAAAGCATGAGGGAGACCATATCGACAAATGATATTCTTCCATATAAACTGGTATACCTTCTCGTACGTCATATTGATAAGAGGCTCAGCTTCCACCCACTTAGTAAAATAGTCCACTGCAACTACGAGATACTTGAATCTTCCTCGGGTGGTCGGCAGTGGTCCAACCAAATCAATTCCCCACATGGCAAATGGCCAAGGGGAAGTTATTGGTGTTAGCAATGCTTGTGGAGTTCGTCGGATGGAAGAAAAACGTTGGCACTTGTCACATTTCTTGGCATAGGCTATACAATCAGCCCTCATTGTCGGCCAGTAATATCCCTGTGTCATCACTCTTTGTAAAAGTGTTCGACCTGCTACATGAGCTCCACAAGATCCTTCATGGATTTCTTCAATCAATTCTTTCACCTCGGTGGGATGTACACATCTCTGCAAACCTGCCATAATTCCTCGTCTATACAAAATACCATTAGTTAATACATACCGAGCAGCTTTATACTTCAGTTTCTTGGCAGCGAGTTTGTCCTCCGGCAATTCGCCCTCTTCAACATATTTCCTGATTGGATCCATCCAAGATGGTCCTAAATCAAGGGTAATCACATTCGTTGTCAGATCTTCATCTATGCTCCGACCTTCTAATACTTCAATCGGTATGGTTCTTCGCATCTCGGTACGAGTAGCTGATGCTAGTCGGGCCAGTGCATCTGCTTGTACATTCTCCATCCTCGGTATTCTCACCAATTGAATGGCCTCAAATTCTGTCAACAATTTCATCACCTTTGCATGATATTTGATCATTAAATCCCCTTTAACCGCATACATTCCCATCATCTGATACACAATTAATTGAGAATCACTGAATACCATCATTTGTTGTGCTTCCATAGTCTTTGCTAGATTAAGACCTGCTATCATGGCCTCATACTCCGCTTCATTGTTAGAGGCTTTGAATTGGAATCGCAAAGCATATTCCATGTCAATCTCGTCTGGAGTGATCAAAACAATTCCTGCTCCACAACCAGCTGTGCAGGATGATCCATCTACATATAATCTCCATGTAGGTATTTCGTCTTCAAATTTCTTATCTGTCAGAGTTCCTCGATAAAATATCTGCTGTTTTCTTCCATCATCCCCCGGTATCTTTCGCTCCTCGTCAGTCATCTGCTCGTACTCTTTTACCAACCGTGGCTGGTCTAAGTTTGAATATAATGATTTCTCTACATCCGCAAGTCCTTTTACCAACCTTGGTTGGTTTGGACCTATTTCTGCTGATCCTGTATCGTCCACAGGTAAGTCAGCAAATGTTTCTGTTGATCCTGTATCGTCCACAGGTAAATCAGCAGGCATCTTTTGCTCCTCGGGGGTATCAGGGTATGTGAACTCTGCTATAAAATCTGCTACAGCCTGCCCCTTCAATGATGATCTGGGCTCATACACAATATCATATTCACCAAGCTCTACTGCCCAGTACATCAGTCTCCCTGATTTTTCTGGCTTATGGAGGGCTTGTCTCAATGGCATATCAGTATAAACGATGATGGTATGGGCTTGGAAATATGGCCTCATTCTTCTGCTTGCTTCAATTAGTGCCAATGCCAATTTTTCTAGCTTTGGGTACCTGATTTCTGCACCTCGGAAAGCCTTACTTGTGTAATAAATTGGCTTCTGGACTCCATTCTCCAATCTGATCAACGCTGAACTGACTGCGTTCTCTGATACTGCCAAATACAAATACAACTTTTCTCCTGTCATTGGTCTGGACAACAGTGGAGGTGCTCCCAAATATTTCTTCAAGTCTTGAAAAGCTTTTTCACATTCCTCATTCCATTCAAAAGTTTTTCGAAGTGTTTTGAAGAATGGTATGCATTTATCAGTTGCTCGAGATACAAATCTGTTGAGCGCTGCAACTCGTCCGGTAAGACTCTGCACTTCTTTCTTCGTCGTCGGAGATCGCAGCCCTAGAAGAGCTTTGATCTTATCTGGATTTGCCTCAATACCTCGCTGATTGACGATGTATCCGAGGAACATTCCTTCTCGTACTCCAAAGGTGCACTTCGTCGGGTTAAGCTTCAATTGGTATTTATCCAATTGATCAAAAGTTTGACTCAAGTCAATCAAATGATCAGCAGCTTTCTTGCTTTTAGTGAGCATGTCATCGACATAGACCTCCATGTTGCGGCTGATTTGTTCGGTAAAAACCTTGTTCATCAACCGCTGATATGTTGCACCTGCATTTTTTAAACCAAAAGGCATAACATTATAACAATAAGTTCCCCTAGGGGTAATAAAAGAAGTACTTTCCCTGTCTTCAGGTTTCATTTTGATCTGGTTGTAGCCAGAGTAAGCATCCATGAAGCTGAGTAGCTCGTGTCCTGAGGTAGCATCCACCAGTTGATCAATTCTGGGCAATGGAAAATGATCCTTGGGGCATGCCTTATTGAGATCGGTGAAATCGACACACATTCTCCATTTGTTGTTTTTCTTCTTTACCATCACCACATTAGCCAACCAATCTGGATATTTTACATCTTCAATGAATTGGGCTTTCTGGAGTTTCTCGACTTCCTCTTGTATGGCTTGATTCTTCTCGGGACTAAACACCCTTCTTCTCTGCTTTACAGGTTTAATCTCCTTATTCACATTGAGTTCATGACATAAGAAGTTTGGATCTATTCCTGGCATGTCTTCATGACTCCAAGCAAAAGTATTTTTCCTATTCTTCAAGAAAGTTATCAACTCCTCTTTTATCGACATATCCAACGATGAACCTATCTGGGTTATTCGTTCAGGATGCTCGTCGTCCAGAATAACATTTTCTTTAGATTCCATCACCTGTCCTTTTACAAGTTGAGATTCATCCCTGGGATCAAGAGTTTCAATTTCTGTACCTTCCTCCACCTGGTAAGTAGTAGTCTTTTTCATCGATCCTTCTAGTTCTTCTTGCTCGGCCGACGAATAATAGCATTCCCGAGCTACTTTTTGATCACCTTTCACCACTCCAACTCCAAAATTTGTTGGGAATTTCAAACATTGATGTACTGTAGAAGGAACGGCTTCGAACTTCTTCAATCCAACTCTTCCCATGATGATGTTGTAGGCCGACTGCACATTCTTATCCATCACAAAGAATCGTATTCTTTCTGTTCGACAAACAGGCCAGGTTCCAATGAATATATCCAACTTGATCGTCCCAAGTGGAAAAACTTTCTCGCCAGCAAAACCCAGAAGGGGTCTATGATAAGGTTCTAATTGGGATAATTTCAAATTCAAGCTATCAAAGCATGAATAATACATGATATCTGCCGAACTACCATTGTCTACTAACACCCTTGAAATGATCACGTCCTTCATTCTCATTTTGATCACCAAAGGATCATCATGAGGGTAAAGAACACCTGCCAGGTCATTTTTTGAAAAACCAATTACTAGCTTCTCTTTGTTTACCTTCCTCGGACGATCATCCTCGGCCAGGTTTATTCGCTGAATATATGAGCAAGCTTGAGCCTCTCCGAGATAAGCTTTTCTTTCTGCAGTAAGGTCTCCTCCTCCTGCATCTCCCCCTGTAATAACGTTACAATGAAATGATCCAAAACGTATGGAAAATACCTCTCGTTCAGGTTTTCTTGGCTTCTTGGGAAGATCGGGGTCATCATCTGGATCCTCTTCATGGTCCCTCCTCTTTTTCTCCTCTGCACGACGAGGAGATATAGATCTCTTTCTAATTCTGTCCTCATTTGTCCTCTCACCTCTGCGATCTACATACTTTGATAATTTTCCTCTTCGAATGAGTGTTTCAATCTCGTTCTGAAGGGCTATACAATTTTTGGTCATATGGCCATGATCTTTGTGAAACTCGCAATATTTGTTCTTATTCCTCATGTCTGGATCTGTCTTCAGTTTCTCTGGCCATTTGATTTCCTCGTTATTCCTGATTTCTTCTAAAACATGATTAATACCCATTTTCAATGGAGTATAATTATCATACTTCTTTAGGGCTTCCAACTTTATCCTGTTATTCCTGGAATATTTGTCACCACCATTACCTTTCTGATCTTTCTTCTTAGAGTTGTCGACCTCCACTTTAACTTCTTTATCCATATTTTTCTTCGCAGTCATAGCCTCCTCGGCATTCATGATTTTGGCCGCCTTTGCCATCAATTCCGACATATTTTTAGGCGGATCTTTGGCCAGAGTATAGTATAGCTTGTTAGGCAGCAAACCACTCATCAAAGCAGTGATTGCTGTCTTTTCTTCATAATCTATGACTTCCAACTTCTCGTTATTGAAACGAGTTATGTAATCTCTAGTACTTTCTCCTGATTTTTGTCTAACACTTAATAAGTGCGCTACTCGCTTTACTGGTTTTGCTCCAAAACAAAAATTACCAATAAACAGCTCGGCTAACTGAACAAAAGTTGAAATCTTACCCCGAGGAAGATTATTGTACCATATCTGTGCAGATCCGGTAAGAGTTCCCGAGAATGCTCTACATCTCATCTCGTCGGGGACAGCATAGATATCTGCAGCAGCTTGGTACTGTTCTATATGAAGTACGGGATCTGTCTTTCCATCGTACTTGGGGGTCACTACAGGTGCTTTGAATTTCGACGGTGTGGGGAAATCCACAATGGCTTGCACAAAAGGTGTCCCTTGAACAAAAGTTCTCTGTAAGGGGTTCCTCGCCTTAGCCATTTCTCCCAGTCTATCCTCCAATCGTTGAATGGAACCTTTCCATGCTTCATTCCCTTCCTCGGGCCGCTTAGTCCGAGCAACTGAATGCTCTGACGTAGCTTCCTGAGATTTATCTCGACGAGTAATTGGTCGTGATTGTGCAGATCTTTCTCTCGAACCTGGTGGTGGTCGAAAACTTCCTGATGGAGCCCTAGGTGGACTCATGTTCCTCCTTGGTCCTAACCGACTGAAAGGAGACACTCTGCTTAATCTTTCTAAAGCGCTAGTTCTCTCCGGAGAAAGAGAGATATGTTGATCTGTATCCGTAGCCCGTATTGATGAAGTTCGCCCAGGTTGATAAGAAGAATCATTGGATTCCCCATTGCGATATGACCCAATACGTCTGGATCATGATTGCCCATGATCAGTCCGTTGCCCTGAATGAGTAGGTACACCGCCTTGAAGAGTTTGAAGGAGTTGCCTCATAGATTCTTGCATGGCGGTTTGTCCCTGAGCCAGATTCATCATAATTCCGGCCAGATCTGGAGATGCAGATGGATTTGGAAGATTTCCAGTATTTCCAGCATTTCGATTACTGGATTCTGGATTATCTGCCATTGGTGACAAATGATTTTTATGAAAAACGATAACAACAGTCGTTCCCACAGACGGCGCCAATCTGTTGATGTAAAAAACTAGATTGCTCTAATTATTCAATCACAGATAAATAAATAAGACAAAGATTTTTAAAGTGGTTCAGCTAGGAATAAAGCCTACGTCCACTGTTATGTTATTGCTGAGTGTTTGTGGAATTCTTGATTACAAGTTTTCTCAAGAAATTCCGGTCCCTTTGAATGGGATTGATACAAGGTATTTATAGCCTCAAGGCTGTACATGAAAGGTCCAATACATTAAATGATATACATATGAATGGGTAATACATTTAATGCGGCGTGTGCGTCAAGAGTCTAATGAATAGTTGAACAGTTGTCCGTCTGATAATTGATGACACGGCCGAGGTGCAGTTCGGACCGCCTTAGTTGCTCGTTGATCAAGAGTTCCTCGGAGTGCTTAGAGTATCTCGGGATGATATAGTTCCTCGGATGGAGTTCCTCGGCATGATAGAGCTCCTCGGTGTATTCTCGTTGCTCGGTACCAACCACGGTTGTTCAGTAAATGATCTTCCTCGCTGTTATTGTGCCACGTAGATCGACACGTGTCTTCATACTATTCGTCCACATCAGCATATTAATTTTGGTATCAACACTACACATAATAAACAAGGCAAATACCTTCCTGACATATCGAGTTTGAAATGATTTAAAAAAAATCAAATCATCATAAAATATCCCCCATGATACACACTCAAACTCCCCCATAAATCATAATTCATTCTCCCCATTATTATTTGTCCAAAATAGACAAGGAAAAAAATAAACAAAATAAGCATGGAGTGTCACGACAAGCAAAGAAGATGTGGATCAAATGCGCTCACACAAGGAAATACTCAAAAGCATTCACAAACTACTTTTGATTTTTCAAAATTTTCAAGCAAAAATTATTTACAAAATAACGTATCATGAATTTACACTAAGATAACAAAATCGTGGAAACAGAATGAATGGGTGCGAACAAATTCGATATAAAGATCAATGCAATCAAGCATAACATATGTGCACGATGAATATGGATACTCCTAACGAATGAACTCAAAACCGTTCTTAGGTGTCAAAAATGTTGAATTCAAATGACATCAACTCAATCCAATCAACACATCAAAGTCTAAAATGATTTCCACACCAATAAATTCTAAAACTATGTAATTCTTTTTCAAGACTCTCTGAGGACGTGCAAACCCGTTATTTAGTTTCCAACCAAACACCCTCATAAATAATAAATCTTTTGTTTTTCTTAAGGTGATCTAAGTCCTAATGGCCCCTTTTAGGCATATTTATCTTTTTATTGCCTTAATGTTTTCGGGCTCTTTTCAACCTCTTTGGGCCTTGGATACTTTTTGCAATGACACACTTTATTTTTAGGTACGATTTAAAAAATGGCTTAATCGTAAAGGATATGTGTTCCATTCGTAGCCCTTCCCTGTTCACTCATCATTTTTTAACTTTTAAACAAATTCTCAAGGGAAATTATTCTTAGATGCACTACTTTCATTTTCAAGTTTTATCGCCTACGGATCATTTTAAAGGAAGGATTTAGATGAAAAAAATTCGACCCATAAGCGATAAACAAGAACAATGATCAAATAAATCCATGCACGTGTTCAACAAAGGAAATCATAAGTCAAACATGTAGGAAGTAACAATTAATCACATCTCAATGACTCCAAACATGGTAAAGCACAAAAATGAAATGATGATCCATCTAAAATCACTATCAAATTATCACATGGATATGGAATGATGTTGTGACTTGGTCATCAAAAATGTCAAAAAAAATCTTCTTATCTTTTCAATTTTTCTCAAAAAAATAGAAAATCTTTTTTGTATTTTTCAAAAAAAATTCAAAAACAGAAGTCTTTTTGGTTTTTCAAAAAATATATCAAAAATGGAAAAGATAAATACAAAAGTCATACACACTAGCAATAGGCATAAAATATCATTATGAAAATCATCATATCCTAGGAAACAAGTCTAAAACTCATCCGTTAGGTGCAGAGGAGTGTTACAAAGGTGGTGACGTCCTATAAAAAATATCCATCAAATCATGTGAAGTTTTGTCCAAAAACTAAACTTCCTCTCGAATATGTGCAAACTCTATAGAATCATATGTGGGTGCGAGTGTGGGAACATGTGGCAAAACTCTATGTGACACAGTACCTAACTTAAAATAGAATTCCCTAAGGTGCCCTATCTTCTTATAATGGGAGAAAAAATATACGAGCCTCGGTACACCTTTCCTAAAATGTCTAGGATGCACTCTCCTATCGGGTAATGGATGCCTAGGTGGGTTGGGTTGAGAGCCACATTGATCAATTAAAAACTCGAGAATCAGGACGGGTGAAATGTGGGAAGTAGACGCACCATCATAACATATTCCTAATCTCTCAACATCACCCAAATCGAGATTGAGGAGCATCTTACCAACCTTCTTAGATGTATCCTCTATAGTGACCTTAAAATCCCGGGCATGTTCGAGATATCTCTCTAGTTGTAATACACGGGCTTTAAGTTAAATATGTTCCCGACTTACGACAATCAACTACTCACTTAAAAAACTATCACCTTCTCGAGTTAACTCGTCGATGCCTCAAATCACCTCAACATTTCTATCTCTCTCTCTCTTAAAATCTAACACCTCAAGGCCTAACTCCTTGTTTAGCTTCTTTATCTTTAAGGTCTCGGAATATAAATCTCTAAATGCTTTTTGGATATAGCTTTCGCCCATACTAGCACACTCACTTTCACACACACTCAAAACACTCACGTCATCATGGGGGATCTCACGTACACAACTATCCTCATTGTCATGGGACAAACTAGGTGTGCTCACGTGACTTTACATAAAGGTGTCACACATTCCACGTGATGACTCATCCCCAGAATAATTCACCTCTTCCTCACTATCGCTAAGAGTGGCAGACTTAGCAATTTTCTTACCCATTCTCTTTAGCCAGCGGGACACTCAAACGCCTTATTCCCTTTGTCCTCGCATTCAAAGCATCTCTCCTCTTCCTCTTTCTTTTTCTCACCACTTTCATTGGAATCTTATTTCTTTACATTTTTATCAAAAAACTTTTGATTGGAAAATTTTTCTTTTGAAAATTAGAGAAACATTTTCAAAGTTTGAGAAAACGTGGCCACATCATCAATAGTAAACTCTCCCCCAGAATCAGAGTCACGAACTAACTATTTATTTTTCTTCTCTCTCTTCCTAGACACTTCCTCACTCTTCCTAGATTGTGCCTTAAGTGCAATCCCTCAATACTTAGGCTAAACAGTTTTGGGAAACATGTCAAACTCTTAAGTTTGTAGGTCTCCTTTGAGTTCTTCTAACCTAAGTGTATCTAATATCCCCAAAGAATTTAAAATAGTGACCTTATGTATAAAACGGGATGGAAGTGACCTCAAAATTTTTTAACAACCCTCGTCTCATCAAATTTCTCACCTAAATTAAAACTTTTGTTGACTATGTCTGACAACCTAGCAAAAAACTCGTCAAAACATTCAGACTCAGACATCATGACTGTCTCAAAATGGGTGGTAAAATTTTGTAATTTAAACGTCTTAACCGTGTTGATATGTCAATTGGAGGATATCTCATGCATATTTAGAAGTGGCAATGGGTGTTAAAATTACTCAGTTTATAGTCATCCTCAGTCTTGTCCGACACAGGTTTGGGAGAAGTCACATTATAGACGGTGATAGTGGGAGGAGTCCACCGTCTTTCACAAATAATTGAGACACGTTCATCAATTTCTTTTAAACCATATTTCATACGGGATTTCCAATAGGCATAATTTGTGCCATCAAAGACGGGAAGCCAATTATATAAGTTATCCATTGGAAAAATTGCGAAATCTTTAAAAATCAACTTTTTTAAAAAAATCGATATCACAAAAATTTTGAAAAAAAAAATCACTCGAAAAATTAGAGCAACCTGCATTTCTGCCACTCGTAAGGGCGAAAATAATTGTAAATGGTGATTTAAAAAAATTACAATACCCATTTTAAATGCGGAAACGAATTTCAAATTGATTTTATTTTTTTATCTTAAGCATGCATCTATATGTGATAAAACAGATAAATCAAACCACGCAAATATGACAAGGCCAAGTTTTAGGAAAAAAAACCTTTCGGGTAAAAACCTTTATCTCACTCTATAACATAAATCACAACTTAAAAATTACACAATGAAATCTGCAATGAATTTACCGCAAAAAACCCACATAGACCACATCCTAAAATTAGCAATGATTCCCTCAAGAACCACAATGTACCACAATCCTCCGTTAGCCTTAGCCTTCGTCTTCATTAGTGTATCCCCGCAGGTATCACAAGTAAGAAATGGAGATCCTCTCCACCGAGGTGCATGAAAGAGATACAAAACTTTCTAGTGTTCTAAACTAATTCATAACAACAATATTCAAAGAACGCTACGGTAGAACATGACAAGTTCACAAAGATCAAAAAGACTCTAGAACCTGATGCTCTGATACCATCTGTGACAACCCGCATTCCGAAATAAGGGGTGGCCAGCCCGATTACCTCGACGTAATGGAATCATGGATGGATATCATCCTCAGCATCATAACAATAAAATAGGTATACGGGAAAAACCACTCAATAAATCAGAAAGCAGGTTGTCAAAAAAAAAAATTGGTTTGATAACGAGTTAAGAAATAAATTAAACATGCCAAATCTGATGAAAGTGGAATTTTAAAGGAACATATAGATAAATACCAAAAAAACATATAATAAAAGGACCGAATAATCTGTCGGTCCACAGTTACATTCAAAGTGTTTCAACAATTCAATATTTTACATACTACATTCATTAATAAGTACAAAAGATGGGCCACTAGCCCGAATGAAAGACCCAATCATATCTAGAGTTCAAAAATGAAGGCGTCTAACAAACATCATGTACTAATCCGTAAGATCATACAGCTCGTCAAAAGCATAGCAGTAAGAAAATCATAACGGGCGCCCTTGCAGAGGAGCACCTGAGTGGATACAACAACATGCACAACATGGAAAAATGAACGGGTCAGGGCCCGATTTATATATGATTCCCAGAAGAGTAAGAAGCATGATAGATATGGACAATGAATCATGAATAATGTGAATGAGAATCTAACAACCTAATCATCAAATGTGATAATGCATTTTTATAGGTTTCTAACAATTATTAAATTAAGCAAGAGAAATAAAATTAAATCTCATTTCTTCTCGTATCTTATCATTTTTCATATCTTAGTAGGAATATAATTTCCATCATATCTTTCTGTTTTCCCTTCCTTAGCAGGAACATAATTACCATCTCAATTCTTATGGCAATTCGCATATCTCAAGTCCCACTTGAGTTAGAAAGGTTATATTCTTATACATATAACGTTTCTAAGACCGCCCCTCCGAGTTTCCCCACTGGGCGCGCCCCTAAATGACTATCATCTTCCAGGACCTATCCATACAAGATAACCTGGGCACCTAACGCACGTCCGGAAGTGGCCATATGCCTGCGAGTGAGTCATAACCACACCCGGAGTCACCTCACTAGCGCAGAAAAACATATACAAACCCGGCATATGGCCGAGGACTATAGTCAGCCTGTATTCAATAGTCAGGGCACATAACCTCATGCACGAGCTTCCCTTATGATAGAATTTAGAGAGGTGTGTTTAAGTAACTTAACGATTACCAATTTAAATCTCATTTCTTACCACAAATCACATGTGTTTCATTTTAGTTGAAACCATTATCTTTGAATTTGTTTCTAATTCAATTTCATCATATGTTTAGGTCCCGAAGTATTCTCTAAAAAAATTCCCAAAATCATATAGGTCCCAAGGTTTTATATACCTCAAAAAGGCCTCTAAATCTCCACGTATGGGCTTAGAATTATATTTTCCAATTTATTTACCAAATGAGAAGTGATGCCTAAACATCACTTTAAGTACCCCCTGAATTAACCCCAAGTGATCCCATTCAACTATAGGGTAACGACCAAACTCGACTAAAACTCTAGGATCCTTTGTTTACTTCATTCAAGAAGGTTCCTAGGTTCTAATCCAAAGGGAAAAGGGTCAAAATTTGAAAAGAAAAACAAAAGGAAAAATGCAGGATTTCCGAATCGATTCGGACTAGACGAATCGATTAGGCCAGACAAGTGAATCGATTCGGCCTAGCCGAATCGATTCGGTCAGGAAAATCAGCATTCTGCATAACACCCAAATCGATTCGGGGATAACCGAATCGATTCGGGGATAACCGAATCGATTCGTGGATAACCGAATCGATTCAGTTCGCCCAGACCTGGACACTGCCTCTATGCGAATTGATTCGCTCCTGCGAATTTTGCCAATTTTAGCTATGGAGTCTTGGACTCCTAATTTCTTCCAAACTCAACCAACCCAAACCCTTATTATTTAATGCTACTAATTGAGTATAAATGCATCCAACAACCAAAATTTCAACATCAATAACCATTCAAATCAATCTCCAAACATTCCAATCCCATAAATTAATTAAACGCCCTAGGTTTCTTAAACCATACATAACCACAACTATCAATGCTAATTACTCTACTTAAATCATAAAATATCAAGTAGATAACTTTCCCCAAGTTTGCAAGTTCAGATTTTGATGAAGTTTGTATGCAAGAAAAATCACCAAAGCTTCAATCTCTCACTTTCTCCATAAGTTCTCTTCCTCTCTTTCTTTCTCTAGGTTTACCAATTCAATTAGGGGAATAGTGACTTAAACAAGACATAAATTGTGGCTTAGGTCCAAATTCCAGCTTTAAGTGATGAATACGCAGTAAAATAATACGCAACTACTCATATAAGCTATAACCAGTCAAAAGTGCCCGGAACCTCGAAATACAATATGGAACATAATTTGACTATCTCGAACCTCCCGAAACTATCTGCACCCTCCAAATTATCTTTTGGAAATTTTATAATTCATTTTAGGTTCCGGTTTCATTTTAAGCAAAATGTCATTTTAAATCATATGACATTACAAAACATAACATAGCAAAATTCCCCTATACTTACGGTAAATATGCAACATCATAGTAGATATTAACTTTTTTTTCTTAAATTAATACCTACTCCACATACCAACTTATTTATATCTAATCACTATATCTAGCAAATTAAATATAAAATAAGACCTCAAAAGCGAGGGTTGTTACATACTCCCCACCTTATGAAGGAATTTTGTCCCCAAAATTCAGATGTACCTTGTATAAAGACATGTGGATACTTTTCCCGCATGTCATCCTCGCTTTCCCATGCCGATTCCTTGGCGTTATAGTGACTCCATAGAACTCGCACCAAGGGAAACACACGAGACCTTAATCTACACTCCCCATGCTCTAAAATAGCAACCGGTTGTTCTTCATATGAAACATCGGATTGCAAATCAATATCCTCGAAAGGGATGTGCCAAAGCGCACCTTCGCACCTCCTATACTTCTTTAGGGAGGAAACATGGAATACATTATGAATTTGCTGCAATGGTTCCGGTAAAGCAAGTTGGTATGCCACTGGACCCACCTTCGCAATAACTGGAAAAGGTCCAACAAAGCGTGGCGCAAGCTTCCCCTCCTTACCGAAACGCTTTATGCCTTTCATGGGCAACACTCGAACCAAGACTTGGTCCCCAATCTCCAATTCTATGTTTCGCCGACCCGCATCGGCATAGCTCTTTTGACGGTCTTGGGCTATCCGAATGCGATCCCGAATCAATTCAATTTTTGAGGAAGTATCTTGGATCATTTCAGGTCCAAAAAATTTATTATCACCCACTTCCAACCAACAAGCGGGTGATCTACACGGTTTTCCATACAAAGCTTCATAAGGTGCCATTCCAATTGTGAATTGGTAAGAGTTTTTATAAGCAAACTCAACCAATGGGAGATATTGTTCCCAACCACCTCTGAAGTCAAGCATACACATGCGAAGCATATCCTCTAACATTTGGTTTACCCTTTCAGTTTGGCCATCTATTTGAGGATGATACGAAGTGCTTAACCTCAATTCGGTCCCCATCGCTTCTTGGAAACTCCTCCAAAAATGGGAAACGAAAATTTTGTCTCGGTCGGAAACTATATTCAAAGGCACCCCATGGAGTCTCACCACCTGCTCGATGAATAAGCGGGCATACCGAGCAGTGTCATAATTTTTCCTCACGGGTAGGAAGTGTGTCGAATTTTTCAAGCGGTCGACAATCAACCAAATAGAATCACATCCACTTTGTGATATTGGAAAGCTCGTGATAAAATCCATCGATATGCTTTTCCATTTACACACTGAGATCTCTAACGATTGCAACAAACCTGTCAGTCTCTGATGATCGATCGTGACCAGTTGACAAGTAGTGCATTGGGACACAAATTTCGAAATATCCCTCTTCATACCTGGCCACCAATACTGACGGTGCATGTCCTGATACATTTTGTCCCCACCAGGATGTACAGTGAACCTAGACCTGTGAGATTCGGCCATCACTGCCGGTCTCAAATCTCCTTCCTCCAGAACAATGAGTCTTCCATGGAAGAGTAATCCACCCTCAGAACCAATTGAGTAGGACTCCTCTCCCTCGGACAGCAATCGGCGAATATGGTCTTGACACCCCTTATCCCTTCCTTGGGCTTCTACCACCCTTGCCACAATGGTAGGAGTAACGGTCATCACCGACATGAATGCTCTCACCACTGCATCCTCCTGACTGAGTTCCTTCCATTTAGCTTTCCAAACCTCAGCTAATTATCCATCGGGCTTCCTACTCAAGGCATCCGCTACAACGTTCGCCTTACCCGGATGATAACGAATATCAAATTGATAATCTTTCAGGAACTCTAACCATCGGCGTTGTTGCATATTCAAGTCCTTCTGTGAAAATAAATATTGCAGCGATTTGTGGTCCGTGAAAAGACTAAACTTCTCTCCCAAGAGATAATGCCTCCATATCTTCAAGGCAAAGACAACTGCGGCTAGTTCTAAGTCATGCAACGGATAGTTTCATTCATGGGCCTTCAACTTGCGGGAAGCATAAGCGATAGCCCGTCTCTCTTGCTGAAGTACACCTCCTAATCCTTGAAGAGATGCATCGGTGAAGACTAAATATTCTAATCCCGGTTTTGGAAATGCAAGGACCGGAGCCGAAGTCAATCATTCTTTAAGCTCATCAAATGCAGCTTGGCAAGAATTATCCCAAATAAATCTCACCCCTTTCCGGGTCAAATTTGTCAAAGGGCTAGCGATTTTAGAGAAACCCTTGATGAACCGACGGTAATAACCCGCCAAACCCAGAAAACTGCGAAACTCGATAGGTGTCGTGGGCTGACCCCACTCCCTTACCGCATCCACTTTGCCCAGATCCACCGATACACACTGGGACGTTACCACATGACCCAAAAACTGTACCTCCTGTAACCAAAAGCCACACTTCTCAAACTTGGCATACAGTTGATGGTCCCATAATCTCTTTAGGACCAACCTTAAATGCATAGCATGATCAGATTCCGTTTGAGAATAGACAAAAATGTCATCGATGAACATAATAACAAATTAGTCCAGGAAATCCCAAAACACCCTATTCATGAGATCCATAAATACAGCGGGGACATTGGTTAGTCCAAAGGGCATAACCAAAAATTCATAGGACCCGTACCTTGTTAGAAAAGCAGTCTTGGATACATCCTCCTCCCGTATCCTCAATTGGTGATACCCCGTCCTCAAATTGATTTTGGATAAGTACAACGCTCCTCGAAGTTGATCAAACAAGTCATCGATACGAGTTAAAGGGTATTTATTCCGGATGGTGACCTTATTCAATTCTCTATAGTCCACACATAACCGGAGAGAGCCGTCTCTTT
This sequence comes from Sambucus nigra, assembly GCA_949130495.1. Lineage (NCBI taxonomy): Eukaryota > Viridiplantae > Streptophyta > Magnoliopsida > Dipsacales > Adoxaceae > Sambucus > Sambucus nigra. The sequence goes on along the minus strand of OX422207.1, from coordinate 107,013,287 downwards.
TCTTAACAAACAACACTGGAGCACCCCACGACGATGTTCTACGCCGAATAAATCCCTGCTCCAACAACTTTTGAATTTGATCTCTTAGCTCCCTCATTTCAATGGGAGCCATTCGATATGGAGCCCTCTCAATAGGCCTCATTCCCGACGCTAAATCAATCACAAACTCAATCTCACGGCTAGGAGGCAAACCCGTTATTTCTCGAAAAACATCCTCAAAGTCTTTCACAACCGGAATAGAATCCAAGGGAAAAACTACATCCCTAGGAGTCTCCTCGGAAATGCAATACAAATAAGTACTAGTACTCCCCTCTAAACGAGGTAAAACTACCAGGAACATTTCTTGTCCCAGAACAGCGAAGACTATACTCTTCCCGTAACAATTTACTATAGCATGATACTTAATAAGCCAATCCATGCCCAAAATCACGTCATACCCGACCATGTCCAGGAAGAGTAAATCGGCCTCAAAGCATAAATTACAGAGAGAGATGTCTATATTTTTACAAACAAATAAGATGAGTGAACCATCACCCATAGAGGACTCCACACTAGTAAAAGTTCTTTCAGCAGATTTAATCAACTCGGTGGTCTGAGCAAAGCTACTAGAAATGAATGAATGCGTTGCACCAGTATCAAATAAAACACGACCCATATGTCCCCGAATAAGGAACTTACCCTCAATGGACGGCGGTACCGGCGAAGCTGGTGGAAGCATAGCATCATGAATATGATAGACCCTACCATACTGTAACTGACCATGTTGTAGAGGAGCAACTGGGTTAGGCACATGTGGAGGGAACTGAACATACGGCTGCTATGGAGCTCGAGGAAACTTTCCCCCAATCAACTGAGGACATTCCTTCTTATAGTGACCCGCTTCCCCACATTGGAAACACCGACCTATCATATTTTCGGCATTTCGACCACGATTATTTCTAAACTGATTCACACCTTGGCCCTGCTGGCCTCTACCTCCCTGACCACCACGGCCTTCTTATTATTGTGGGGCACCCTAGACGTGCCTATTGTTATGGTTCCCCAAATTAAACCCACCAGAACGCTGCCTCTTCGATAAGTCCCCCTATTGGGGATCCCTTTCTTTATGTTTACTGCCCGAAGGTTGGGACACGGGAGAGACTCCTCCTCCAATCCCAATACCTCCCGGACTTCCCTCTTGCCCCATTACGGTTTTCTTCTTTCCACTTTGCAAATATAGTCTATGCTCTTGGCAATATAGTAGAGCTGCATTCATCACTTCCCCAAAAGTCTGTAAAGCCCGATTACCCAACAAGTGTTTCCGGATTCTCCAGTTCAACCCTCTCATAAACATCGAAACTTTCTTTTCTTCGGGAGTCACTTCATCCAATACAAAACTTGTCAACCGAGTGAATTCCTCCTCATATTCCGCTACTGACCCCTCGGCTTGCACAAGGTTCTCCCCTTGAATTGCGGGAGGAAAGTACTTATGATCGAACAAAACCCAAAATTCAGAGATCGACATTGTATCCCTCTATTCTGGCATAGTCATGGACTCCCACCAGTGTAATGCGGACCCAACCAGTTTAAAAGTAGCAAGAACTTGCTTCTTGTCCTCACCACACTCCACCATACATTGATTGCGTTGTATATTTTTCTTCCATTGATTCACCTTTATAACATCCGAGCTCCCATCAAATTCCGAGGGCTGACCCTTTAGAAAAGATTCCCTAGCTCTCTCCCACGGATAAGGTCCGGTAGGAACTTGGGCATCTGGCGCTCTTTGTTGAGCCTGTGGCGCTTGTTGGGCCACTGCTGTCATGGCCACATGAACGGCTTGAGCCAATATATTCTCCACATCCGCAACATTGAATGTTCCTTGTGGTGGTGGGGGAGGACCAACATCCTCATCTAAGACCCTATTGTGTCTTGTCGGGCGACCTCTTTTAGGCTGCGTCTGAGATGGAGAAACAATAGAGTTAGAATTCTACTTAAGCCAATTTGTTTTGCAGAAGATCATAAACATAAGCAACAAAGCAGTCCTAACATTAGGCTCTATATCAAAGAATGCTATGGTTGAACGTGACAAGTCCACAAAGATCCAAAAGACTCTAGAACCTGATGCGCTGATACCATCTGTGACAACCCGCATTCCGAAATAAGGGGTGGCCAGCCCGATTACCTCGACGTAACGGAATCATGGATGGATATCATCCTCAACATCATAACAATAAAATAGGTATACGGGAAAAACCACTCAATAAATCAGAAAGCAGGTTGTCAAAAAAAAAAATTGGTTTGATAACGAGTTAAGAAATAAATTAAACAAGCCAAATGTGATGAAAGTGGAATTTTAAAGGAACATATAGATAAATACCAAAACAACATACAATAAAAGGACCGAATAATCTGGCGGTCCACAGTTACATTCAAAGTGTTTCAACAATTAAATATTTTACGTAATACATTCATTAATAAGTACAAAAGATGGGACACTAGCCCGAATGAAATACCCGATCATATCTAGAGTCCAAAAATGAAGGCGTCTAACAAACATCCTGTACTAATCCGCAAGATCAAACAGCTCGTCAAAAGAATAGGAGTAAGAAAATCATAACGGGCGCCCTTGCGGAGGAGAACCTGAGCGGATACAACAACATGCACAACATGTAAAAATGAACGGGTCAGGGCCCGATTTATATATGATTCCCAGAAGAGTAAGAAACATGATAGATATGGACAATGAATCATGAATAATGTGAATGAGAATCTAACAACCTAATCATCAAATGTGATAATGCATTTAAATAGGTTTCTAACTGTCATTAAATTAAGCAAGAGATGTAAAATTAAATCTCATTTCTTCTCGTATCTTATCATTTTCCATTCCTTAGTAGGAATATAATTTCCATCACATCTTTCCGTTTTCCATTCCTTAGCTGGAATATAATTACCAGCTCAATTCTTATGGAAATTCGCATATATCAAGTCCCACTTGAGTTAGAAAGGTTATATTTTTATACATATAACGTTTCTAAGACCGCCCCTCCGAGTTTCCCCACTGGACGCGCCCCTAAATGAATATCATCTTTCAGGGTCTATCTATACAAGATAACTTGGGCACCTAACGCAAGTCGGGAAGTGGCCATATGCCTGCGAGTGAGTCATAACCACACCCGGAATTACCTCACTAGCGCAGAAAAACATATACAAACCTCGCATATGGCCGAGTACTATAGTCAACCTGCATTCAATAGTCGGGGGACATCACCTCATGCGCGAGCTTCCCTTATGATAGCATTTAGAGAGGTGTGTTTAAGTAACTTAATGATTACCAATTTAAATCTCACTTCTTACCATTAATCACATGTGTTTCATTTTACTTGAAACCATTATCTTTGAATTTGTTTCTAATTCAATTTCATCATATATTTAGGTCCCGAAGTATTCTCTAAACAATTTCCCAAAATCTTATAGGTCCCAAGGTTTTATAAACCTCAAAAAGGCCTCTAAAATCTCCACGTATGAGCTTAGAATTATATTTTCCAATTTATTTACCAAATGAGAAGTGATGCCTAAACATCACTTTAAGTATCCCTGAATTAACCGCAAGTGATCCCATTCAACTATAGGGTAACGACCAAACTCGACTAAAACTCTAGGATCCTATGTTTACTTCATTCAAGAAGGTTCCTAGGTTCTAATCCTAAGGGAAAGGGTCAAAATTTGAAAAGAAAAACAAAAGGAAAAATGCAGGATTTTCGAATCGATTCTGACTAGACAAATCGATTCGGCCAGACAAGCGAATCGATTCTGCCTAGACGAATCAATTCGGTCAGGAAAACCAACATTCTGCATAACACCCGAATCAATTCGTGGATAACCGAATCGATTCAATTCACCTAGACCTGGACACTGACTCTATGAGAATCGATTCGGCCAGGCCGAATCGATTCGCTCCTGCGAATTTTGCCAATTTTGGCTATGGAGTCTTGGACTCCTAATTTCTTCCAAACTCAACCAACCCAAACCCTTATTATTTAATGCTACTAATTGAGTATAAATGCATCCAACAACCAAAATTTCATCATCAATAACCATTCAAATCAATCTCCAAACATTCCAAGCCCATAAATCAATTAAAAGCCCTTGGTTTCTTTAACCATACATAACCACAACTATCAATGGTAATTACTCTACTTAAATCATAAAATAGCAAGTAGATAACTTGCCTCAAGTTTGCAAGTTCAGATTTTGATGAAGTTTGTATGCAAGAACAATCACCAAAGCTTCAATCTCTCACTTTCTCCACAAGTTCTCTTCCTCTCTTTCTTTTTCTATGTTTACCAATTCAATTAGGGGAATAGTGACTTAAACAAGACATAAATCGTGGCTTAGGTCTAAATTCCAGCTTTAAGTGATTAATACACGGTAAAATAATACACAACTACTCATATAAGCTACAACCAGTCAAAAGTCCCCGGAACCTCGAAATACAATATGGAACATAATTTGACTATCTCGAACCTCCCGAAACTATCTGCACCCTCCAAATTATCTTTTGGAAATTTTATAATTCATTTTAGGTTCCGGTTTCATTTTAAGCAAAATGTCATTTTAAATCATATGACATTACAAAACTAACATAGCAAAATTCCCCTATACTTACGGTAAATATGAAACATCATAGTAGATATTAACTTTTCTTTCTTAAATTAATACTGTAGGAGGGGCTTAATGATAAGCCTCTCATTAAATTATTAAATGAGATTAGAGATGATTAATATTGACAAAAGTCCATGTGTTTATGCGACTGAGGTATTATTATGCGCGTCGGACATATCACGCGCATTTGTGTGTTATTTACATATTAACTAGACAATATTCTAGTATTGAGAGTTTTGACATATGTTATGGGACACATGCCACTTAAAATATGACATGTGTCACCACGAGTTAATTGACATGTGGCGACCCACTTGGGTTGGTTTTGCTATAAATAGGCCCTACCCCCATACATTTGAGAGAGATCTTCTTGGAAGAGGAGGGTGATTTTCTTATCTTATGAGGTTTTTAGAGAGAGTTTTGAGATGAGTTCTTTGAGAAGAGTGGCAACACCTCCCATCTCTCCAAAAAACCACCACAATGAGTTTTCCGGCGAATAGTACGAACCCACGAACTACGCTGACTTTGATTCCGAGCATAACGAATACGTAGGCGCAACCGAAGTTGCTCAAGTCAAACACGTGCTAAAATCGAGTATTTCCCCAAAATTAGACTACTCTCTTACATTTGGAGACTCTGCTGGGGAGGTATTCACAATTTTTATCGTGTAATGCCTCGTTCGCACTCGGAAAAGTGGACGAAGATGGAGAAAAGAGGTTGACAACACAACTTCTTCTCAAAGATTTACGGAAAAAAAATATGCAACCTCATCGCAGATAAGTATATGATTTTCGTACTTATAATATCTCATGCCTTGCATCAAAATTCCATGATATTTTATAAATAATCATCGGTTATGATATCTGTCACAAAACAAATGGATGCCCTTCATAATGAAAAATTGTTTGACATATATATCTTTACCTGAGATTTTATATTTGGTGTTTTACAAAAGAAAAAAAAGAACATGATCAAATATAGTTTTAAATGTGTTTGTGTTGGATAAATACCTACTGATGGAGGTAGTAGCAGCGTGTTAATGGCTACCAAAGAAAAAATGTTAGGGCCTCAAATTACGGACTGAGTACAAATGTATTATGTCCACATTAATTGATTGGACTGTTGCATGATAGAACTTTGATTAAAATATTAGCAGAATAATATATCCATCAAATAAATATCTTGGTATCTGACAAGAAGGTACATCAGTTCGTGCCAATGCCAGGCTGTTGCGTGTAAGGTATTTAACATTGACAGCTATCGTCAAAATGTATAGCCCATTTATTGAACAAAACCACGTGGGTAGTGAGAAGCGATTAGAAAATAGGACAACCTTTATGACTTTAGTACAACATGGCAGAGTAGACTATTTTTCGTATTTTAAAGGATTTTGTGATGTCCCATAGCGTGTTGATAAAGGTAAATCTTTTAATATTCTCCCTACTAATTTATACATTTCAAAGTTTGCTCCGAGGAACCTCTACCCGATAAATCTTGGACTAGTGACAGAGCACTGCTGCTATCCTGGTTGTACCAACCCAAACCGATGCACCTTGAGTCAAGGACCTTGAGTTTCCCAAAACCAACCATTTACCGTTCGATTAAGCTGAGAATTAAAATCCGACAAACCATCATTTCTTATGACCGACTCAGCTGATCTTTGAGTTTGAGAGGCGATTAAGCACGGAACCAAGCTTCAGGTTCATCGTTGTTGTTTTTTCTTCTTTTTTTAGGTGATGTTTGACGAACAAGGATAATTGTTATCAAGATCCAACGAAGCTTTACTCCGGTGAATCTCTTCCCGATGAAGCTCGGAGTGAACCAAAATAAATGGTCGTGGAAACTCGTTTGAAGAAACTCAAAATCTAGTGACCATCTTCGTATTTGTGTGGATCCGATATAAAATTCAACGGATTCAACTGTGATTTTTCAAAACCAAACGAAATTTTCTGCGAGGGACCTGTACCCGATGAAACTCGAACTGGTAGGAGACCATTACTGCTACGCAAATCAACCAACCACCATGGGAACTTGAAATCCAACGAACCTTGACAAACGACCGTAGGAGTTTGAAAAATGAAGAACCACCGTGGGATCTTGAAATATGAAGAACCATCGTGGGAGCTTAAAAATCGGGCAGACCTCGGTTGGAAATCAACGGAGCTGGCTTCGAGAAACCTCCAACTGAGGGATCTCAAACCATTACATCTTAGGTTTCTACGGGTTACAGACCTACGAACTTTGTTCTGAAGATTTACCTTGATATTTCATGTGGTATTTCGCATTTCAACTACCTTGAGCCGTGAGAAAATAATGGCTCAAAGTTTTGTTCAAACTTCAAGTCCAATCTGTGAGAAGACAGAAGCTGTAGCCTTGGATAAGTTCTTGTGTTGTCCCTTTTTCTCGGGCCCCACATGTCTTCTCTTATGTATGATTACGTGCTCCCAAACGAAAAGGGAGGAATATGTTGATATTACAAGTTGTTGGTAACTATTTATTTTGAGCTTACATATTGAAATCTCAATGAAGAAGCTAAAAGTAAAAAAAAAAAAAAATTGTGATTCCTCATACATGCCACTAAATGCCACAAAAAAAACTAAAATTTGAGTATTATAAATATTCATGAATATGTTTATTGAATATGATTGAGGAATGAGTTTTTTTTTTATGGTGATAAAATAAAAAATAAAATAAAGGGATATAGTGTGGAGTTTCTTGAAATTTCAATAAATTGATTTTAAATATTGTTGAAGAGTTGATTCCTTTGATAACGGTACATGTATTTTCTCATAAAAGACCTTTTTTTTACAACTTAAAATTTTTTTTTTGAAAAAGTGAAGATTTCTTTTTGTATATGAGAAAATATAGGTGAGATGAGACTGAATATCTAAATGTATATGTGTACTTTAGAGATTATAAAGCACGGTATAAAAGTTTATTGAGTGTTGATATAATCGAATGTTTATCTAATTATATTGGAAAAGAGAATGTACGAACAATCTGAAAGTATACGACACACATGGATTATGCAAATCAGAAGTACATTGTCCATAATAAATTGAGCACGCTTGTGAGACGAATCAAATATATATATATATGTCCTTGCGATAGTATTTTATCTTTGTTGCAAATATCCTAAAACGCGCAAGAACGCGTGAATATTTGATTTTCTTTAAATCATTAAATCTTGTATATAGATTTTGTTTTTAGACAAAAGAAGCATGATGAAGTTTTGTTTGAGTATTTTATGGCACTTGTAAACATTAGCCTATGTATGTACATCGTATGCTTACATTATGAATCATTAATGAAACAACTCGAGTATTTTCACAATTCGGAATTCACCTTGATATTTTACACACTCTTGAGATTGATAGGACATGTGCTTAAACGACATTAAATTGAGCACGATACACCTACAAGTATGGGTGGTTGTGATTCATTACATAAAATCCCCCGGACTTTATTTAACTTTTATTTTATTACATCAAATAAAATAAAATAAAGGGGGCATGATGAGAATTGTACTTGAATATTTCCTGAGTTTTACTAACCATTTGTAATATTATATTATGGTGTCAGAAAGATATTATTTTGCAGAGGCTTCTGAATGAGCAGATATTGAGCGACACAAATATCAAGTCATTGTTCAAAGACATGACAGTTTGAGATACACCCCATGAAATGTAATAATTAGGTTGCTTTCATTTTTTTTTCGGGTGGGAACTCTAAAGGATATATGTAATTTATTTTATTTTATTTTATCTTAAGATAAAATAAAGTAAAGGGGGCAAAGGGATATTATGATGTAACGTAGCTTGTAGTCTAAAGCTTCTTCGACATCATCCACGCCAAGGTTAGATTGATGAACCTTCAGAGTATAGTAACATCCAAGCAGGCCATTACAAAAGCTTCTTCAGTTTCTTTCGCAAAGAGTTCAAACGGGTTAATTAGTTATCACTCAGAAATTGACAAAGTCAGTCATCCTTCAGATATGACATCATATTATGAGAACTTTGCGAGTGTTGAGATAAGTCTTCTACAGAGGTGTATTATATTCCAAAAAAAAACTTTATCAAATTGGTCGGTAGTTGAACCACGATCGTTATGACTTGACTCGTCCGAAGAAGTTGGTCATTGATGGAAACAGACGAAGGATTTCGCCTAGTTTGCCATTCGGCAGGTATGGGATCCCGTCGAGAAAAAAACTGGTACAGAAGAATGAGTTTACAAAAAAAAAAAAAAAAAAAAAAAACACTTAACAAGTGTTTTCGTTGTTAAGTCACCGTTATAGGTGGAGTTTATGAAAATCTTAACAAGTGTTTTCATTGTTAAGTCACCGTTATGGGTGTCACCGTTATTGGTGAAGTTTTACAAAAAATCTTGACAAGCGTTTTCGTTGTTAAGTCACCGTTATAGGTGGAGTTGTTGAAAAATCTTAACAAGCGTTTTCGTTGTTAAGTCACCGTTATAAGGTGGAGATTATATAAAAAATCTTAACAAACGTTTTCGTTATTAAGTCACCGTTATAAGGTGGAGATTATATAAAAATCTTAACAAGCGTTTTCGTTGTTAAGTCACCGTTATAAGGTGGAGACTAGATATAAAAATCTTAACAAGCGTTTTCGTTGTTAAGTCACCGTTATAAGGTGGAGATTATATAAAAATCTTAAACAAGCGTTTTCGTTGTTAGTCACCGTTATAAGGTGGAGATTATATAAAAAATCTTAACAAGCGTTTTCGTTGTTAAGTCACCATTATAAGGTGGAGATTATATAAAAATCTTAACAAGCGTTTTCGTTGTTAAGTCACCGTTATAGGTGGAGTTGTTGAAAAATCTTAATAAGCGTTTTCGTTGTTAAGTCACCATTATAGGTGGAGTTGTTGAAAAATCTTAACAAGTGTTTTCGTTGTTAAGTCACCATTATAGGTGGAGTTTATGAAAAATCTTAACAAGTGTTTTCGTTGTTAAGTCACCGTCATGGGTGTGCCGTTATTGGTGAAGTTCTACAAAAAATCTTAACAAGTGTTTTCATTGTTAAGTCACCTCTAACGGTGGAGTTTGCGAAAAACTTAACAAGTGCGTTTTCATTGTTAAGTCACCTCTAACGGTGGAGTTTGCGAAAAACCTTAACGAGTGTGTTTTCATTGTTAAGTCACCTCTAACGGTGGAGTTTGCGAAAAAAACTTAACAAGTGTGTTTTCATTGTTAAGTCACCTCTAACGGTGGAGTTTGCGAAAAACCATAACAAGTGTGTTTTCATTGTTAAGTCACCTCTAACGGTGGAGTTTGCGAAAAACCTTAACAAGTGTGTTTTCATTGTTAAGTCACCTCTAACGGTGGAGTTTGCGAAAAAAACTTAACAAGTGTGTTTTCATGGTTAAGTCACCTCTAACGGTGGAGTTTGCGAAAAACCTTAACAAGTGTGTTTTCATTGTTAAGTCACCTCTAACGGTGGAGTTTGCGAAAAACCTTAACAAATGTGTTTTCATTGTTAAGTCACCTCTAACGGTGGAGTTGGTGAAAAACCTTAACAAGTGTGTTTTCATTGTTAAGCCACCCCTAACGGTGGTGTTTACGAGAAACCTTGACAAGTGTGTTCTCACCATTAAGTCACTTCTTAGGTGTGAGTTTGCGAAATACATTAAAAAGTGGTAATTTGAGCAAGTCAATATTATGTACACGCAGAAGAAACCTCATCGAGAATGAAATAAATCAAAAACATGTGCATACACTAAAAGATTAATCGAGAACAATGAAGTAGTTATTATGTAAACCATAATAATACTTTCACCAAACTTGAGAACGACTAAGTAGTTATTATGTAAACCATAATAATACTTTCACCAAGCTTGGTTGAGAATGACGAAAGAGAATGCTAAGGTAGTTATTATGTGTTCATGATAATACTCTTTACCAAAGCAGAGTTACAAACAATCGCAATAAAAATGTGGATGCATGATCATTTCAATAGGAATGGGGGCAACACTCGGTGTATATCATTCGTATGAAAATAAAGATAAACGAGGTCCTTCGGAATAACCTATGAGATCAAAGCTGCAAAATGGGATTTAAGATATGAGATATAAAATTGATGTATATCATATAACTGAGATATAAAATATGAGATTGCATTATATCATAAAATGTGATATATGAGGTAAAAGTACATCATCAAGATGAAATGAGATATGAGATTATTACCCACGATCCACAGGTCGATCGAGTATATGAAAACTGACTAAAATTATTTCGAACACACAGTCGATATATTTCAGACATGTATCAATATATCAACTATATGTACGAGGGGGCAAATGTAGGAGGGGCTTAATGATAAGCCTCTCATTAAATTATTAAATGAGATTAGAGATGATTAATATTAACAAAAGTCCATGTGTTTATGCGACTGAGGTATTATTATGCGCGTCGGACATATCATGCGCATTTGTGTGTTATTTACATATTAACTAGACAATATTCTAGTATTGAGAGTTTTGACATATGTTATGGGACACATGCCACTTAAAATAGGACATGTGTCACCACGAGTTAATTGACATGTGGCGACTCACTTGGGTTGGTTTTGCTATAAATAGGCCCTACCCCCATACATTTGAGAGAGATCTTCTTGGAAGAGGAGGGTGATTTTCTTATCTTATGAGGTTTTTAGAGAGAGTTTTGAGATGAGTTCTTTGAGAAGAGTGGCAACACCTCCCATCTCTCCAAAAAACCACCACAATGAGTTTTCCGGCGAATAGTACGAACCCACGAACTACGCTGACTTTGATTCCGAGCATAACGGATACGTAGGCGCAACCGAAGTTGCTCAAGTCAAACACGTGCTAAAATCGAGTATTTCCCCAAAATTAGACTACTCTCTTACAAATACCTACTCCACATACCAACATCTTTATATCTAATCACAATATCTAGAAAATTAAATATAAAATAGGACCTCAAAAGCGAGGGTTGTTACAACGCACCGTCATAACCTATTCCTAATCTCTCAACATTACCCAAAGCAGGATCGAGGAGAATCTTATCTACCTTCTTAGATGTGTCCTCTATAGTGACCTTGAGTTCCCGCTCATTTGAGATATCTCTCGAGTTAGGACACACAAGCTTCAACTTCACTCTTCTCCCGACCTATAATGATCAACTGTTCACTTAAAGAAACCTTCACCTTCTCGAGTTGACTCATCGATGCCTCAAATCCCCATAAAACTTTCATCCCTCTCTCCAAATATAACACCTTAAGACCTAACTCATTATTCAACTTCTTCGTCTTTAAGGTCTCGGTGTACAAATATCTAAATGCTTTTTGGAGTTCACTTTTACCCTCACTTTCAATCTCACCATCACTCTCACACTCACTAGAAATACTCAAATCATCATCGGGGCTCTCACGTGCACAAGTATCCTCATCGTTATGGGATAAAATAGATGGGCTCACGTGACTAGCCAAATAGGCATGACACATACCATGTGATGAATCATTCTTGAAATCATTCACCTCTTCATCACTATCGCTAAGCGTGGCTGTGATAGAAACTTTCTTGCCCTTTCTTTTTAGCATAGCGGGACACTCAATGGTTTGTTCCCTTTTCCCTTGCACTCAAAACATCTCTCCTCTTCCTCTTTCTCTTTCTCTTTCTCACCGCTCTCATTGGCCTCTTCTTTCTTTTTATTTTTCCTAAAAAACTTTTTATTAGAAGAATTTTGTTTGAAAAACTTCAAAAAAACACTTAAACCTTTTCCGAAACAAGTTCATATCATCAAAATCAAACTTTCTCTTAGACTCGAATTAACAAACTCTCTCTTTATTATTCTTCTCTCTCTTCGTAGACACTTCCTCACCCTTTCTAGATTGGTCCCTAAGTGCAATCCCTTTATCCTTAGGCTTCAAAGTGGTAGGAAACATGTCAATCTCATAAGTTTAAAGATCTCCTATGAGTTCTTCAAACCTAAGTATATCTAATATCCCTAACGAGTTCAAAACAGTGACCTTCATAATAAATGTTTCGGGAGTGACCTCTACATCTTTTTAAGAACCCTCGTCTCATTAATTTTTTCACCCAAATTAAAACTCGTGTTGACTATGTTCGATAACCTAGCATAAAACTCGTCAAAACACTCAGACTCAAACATCGTGATTGTCTAAAATTGGGTGCTCAAATTTTGCAACTTAGACCCCTTTACTCTAATGGTACCTTCATATTTCAATTGGAGGATATCAAATGCCTCTTTAGATGTAGTTCATGTCATAATTGAGCAAAACTCGTCACGGGTGACAAATACAGAAATAGCACTAAGGCCATGGGGGTTGTAGGTGCTCCACTTAAACGCATCCTCAGTCCAGTCAGACAAAATTTTGGAATGGTGATATTATTCACAGTGACAGTGGGATGAGTCCACCCTCTTTCACAAACTATCCATATACGCTCATCAATAGCCTTTAAATTCAATTTTAAATTGGCTTTCTAGTAGGCATAATTTTTGCCATCAGAGATGGGAATCCGATTATATAAGTGCTCCATCGGAAAAATTGTGAAATTTTTAAAAATCAGATTATTAAAAAAAATCGATATCACAAAAATTTGCAAAAAATAAATTCATGATAATTTGGTGAAACCTGCTCGGATGCCAATTTTTGAGTGTAGTGATATACTTTGTTTCTTGGATTCGTAAATTTCCAATTATAACTTATTTAATTTGATGTTAATATTTTATCCAAATTAAATCCAATTTTCTTTAAACCCTAATCATTCATCTATGTGAATAATTATGCCATCAAAAACAATTACAAATTGTCGGACAAACAAATTTCAAGAAAAATCCCTCGAAAGGGCAAAACCTTTTATTTCAATAAATGTTTCCAAATCGCAACTTACAACACACTTAGAGAAATCTACAATGAATATTCCATAGAAAATTCACATAGACCGCAACCTAAATCAGCAATGGACTCCAGTAAGAACCCACAAGAACCACAACTCTCATCAGTAAGGAACACCCTTGAGTCTCCCCAAGTGACCGTAGGCATCAGTAAGAAACTCACTCAAGAGCTACCAATCCGGCAGTAGAGATGGAACTTCACAAGAACAAACTTCAAAAGAAGTATTTTAAGTTCCACAAACGAGTCACAAAAGATTTGGATTGAATTTTTTCAATCAAATACATAAAAATCCCTATACCTTGAAGACTAAAAGGTCATCTAAGATGCATCTTTAATTTGCAAAAATGCTAAATGAAACAGGTCTCTATAATAGGTATTTATAGTTGAACGAAGATCTTGAGGCGATGGAGGCTGTTAGAACGAAATGTTTAAGTTTTTTGAACGACATTAAATTTCGTTAGAAGTGACTTCGAGCGACCTTGCAAATGACCTATAAAATCACAGTACATTACGGGTTCGTTTGACCCAAACAAGTAACAACCCTTCTCACGATTCTTCAAACGACATTGCCTGTCATTAGAAGTTGTCGTTTTAATGACTTATCAATATCGTTTGAATGACATTGCTATGTCATTTGAACAACATAAATGAAAAAAAAAATTATATTAAAAAGCTCGCCTACGGGTCTTGAAAAATTAATTTTAACATAGAAAAAATGCCTCGATTTTATAAAAAACGTTTTGAAAAATATCCCAATATAAATGTAAGCCATTTACGAAAGTATACACATTCCATATGAAATTGTACCATATGTTGAAGATACTTCAAATTCAAATCCATCGTCTTGAAAAATAAACAGGAATTTCTTCGACGGGTGTAGTGGTATATGGCATACTCTATGTAAACTACGGACTATGGAAAACATGTCCTTACAGTCTAAAATTCTTAGGTTCCTTCCACCTAAGTTTGATAACAAAATGTATTCAAATGAGGAGAAAAATGATGCTTATTTGACATCTGAACTCCTCAGTAGAAAGCATAGGACGATAGAAAAGGAACTTGTGTTTAAGAAGAACTTTTCTAATAATTAGAAATCACAATCTATTCCCAATGTAGTTTTTTAGTCTAAAATGACCTCACCACAATTATTCATTCCCAATATAGACTTGGACTCTGAAGAGGACTGTGATTTAGAGAGTTTGGATAACCATATAGTCCTAATGTAAAATTAATTCAAGAAAAATTTAATGTTTAGAAACATTATTTCTTCTAAATAAGGGAAAGATGGATATCAAAATAACTTTACTAACAGGACTCATGAGACGAACAATGACAATCAAAAAATCGATAACAATGCTAGACCTAGAAAATACCTTAAAAATACTCAATATTATAGGTGTGGTAAAAAGGGTCACATAACTTCTAATTGTATGTTTAAAATGAATAGCGCTGCTAAATCTAATATCAGTAAGACTAGGGATGACTCAAGTGACTCTAAATAAGATGAGCCCGAGTCTTCCATCTCTTTTTATCCTTGCATGTCTTTCTTTGCAAAAATTGTCTACTTTGATGATAGGTCTATGAATAATTATGAACCTAATGTTATCATGCCTAGTATTGTCATGTCTGATGATGTTTTGTCTACTTCTAGTTTATCTACTCTTTGCTTAGATAATACCCATATTGTATATATTGCAAGTAATAGTTCTTCGATAATGTGTATGAATCATATTGTTCGTATTGATGATAAATTGAATGGGTATGTGACTTCGACAAATGCAATGCCAGGGGATAACTCACACACTGCACATACTGACTCTGATAACGATGATCTCCTTGACATTCACACACTCTAAACTAAGACCCATAGGAAAAGCACTAGACTAGAAAATATATTGAAGGACTTAATTAAAAAGGTGGACTCTTTAATCCTATTGGTGAAACAAAACGAAAATGACTATACAATCAGTGTCTTCCCTATGAAATGAAAACTAAATCTTTTGTTGAAAAAATTAAAGAACTTTCTGAAGCTAATGAGGTTTTCGAAAAGTAATATAAGGAAACTTTCATAGAATTTGAAGAATCTAAACAAAAAGTTTTAACTGTTTTTAAATTTTTTTCTAAGCTTGAAAATAATTCTAACTTTTTTTAATATTGTGTTGCATCAAGCAAAATCAGTTCTAAAGATAAAACAGTGTAGGTTTTAATCCAAAAACTAAGGCACAAACTAAAACTCTTCGACAAGTGCAATTTCTTTCTTATGGAAAAAGACCAGATGACCTATGTCCTGATTTTTAAACTTTCAAGAAATATTTTGAAAATAAGAGAAAGTGGCAAGAACAATCAGATGGAAAATCGTCCTAAGCCTACTATTGAACCTAAGGCTAAGTATGTTTTCCCCCTGCAAGGAAATTTGATCCCAAATATAAAAATATTGTAACTAGACCAAAGGTTAATGTCCATCAAATGGATAAACCATTTTAAAGTATTTAAAAATGTGAAAAAATTGTTGAGCCACTAATAATATTCTTATTGAGATGTTTATGGGCATTATCTTGCCGGGTGTTTAAAAAAATGACTGTATAAACATGTCTATATTTCACCTGTTTACAAGAACTTTAACTATTCTAGACATAATAGGAATAATTATGAACTTCCTAAATAGCCCAATAAAAACTCTAACTATAAAGGTAGGAAGAAAAGATCTCGTGATAAGAAAAAATCTAAGAGAAATAGTCCTAGATCTATTTCTAAACCAAAAGCTAATAAACATTTTAAAACCAGATCTATTTGGGTTAGAAAGGACGATATAATACCCCAACTGAAGTGTGATATTATTATTAGCGCTTTAAAATCTGAGAGCACAACATATGGTTTGTACTTAGACTCTATATGCTCCAAGAATATGATCGGAGACGATACTAAATTATCTGATAAGACTAACTTGTTAGGAGGGAATATATTATTTGAGATGGAGTATCAACTCAGATCATATACAATGGAACACTCCAAGAAAAGGAACTCCCTATTCTCAAAGATGTCCTATTAGTAAAAGGTCTTAAATCTAATTTGTTGAGAATATCTCAATTTTATGACTCCGACCACACTATCACATTCTCAATAACTAATTGCAAAATTTTAAATGAGAATGGTGACTATAATCATACAGGTCACGGGACCCCAGATAACTGCTACAAAGTAAATCTGGGTAATGAGAGTTGTAAGATAGCCAGACTTAATGAAAATAAAATCCGGCATAACCGGTTGGGCCACATTAATTATGATAATCATGGAAAATTTAGCTCTCAAGATATAGTTAGAGGTTTACCAAAAATAAAATTGATTTCCATTGTTGTTTGTGGGTCTTGTCAGGAAGGAAAAATGATTAAATATGCTCACAAGAAAGTTAAAGACATTTTAACAGTTAAACCTCTAGAGCTAATCCACGTGGATCTTATGGGTCATTCGCGAACTGTGAACCTTTGTGGTAACAATTACATTTTAGTTATTGTGGATCACTTTACTCGGTTCACTTGGGTAGAATTTTTAAAACAAAAATTTGATACATCTTAAGAATTTATGATAATCCTTTTAAGAATCGAGAATGAAAAAGATACCCAAGTTAATCGAATACGTAGCAATAGAGGAGGTGAATTGAAGGACTCGGGTGTCACAAAATACTGTAGTGGTAATGGTTATCAGCATGAATTCAATGCTCCTCAAACACCTCAACAGAAAGGAGTTGTTGAGCGTAAGAATTGGACAATCCAGGAAATGGCCAGCGTAATGATACATGCCAAGAACTTGCCAAAATACTTTTGGGTTAAGGCAGCTCAAACAGCGTGTCATATCATCAACAGGGTCTATCTTCGAAAAAATACAAAACAAATCTCCTATGAACTTTGGTATGGTAAAAAACCTAATTTAAAATATTTTCGAACACATGGGAGTACTTTCTATGTTTGCAAAGATAGAGAACACCTATCTAAGTTTGATACCAGTGGTGACAAAGCCATATTTTTGGGTTACTCCTCAAACAGTAAGGCCTGTCTCATTTATAATTTGCGTACCAAAGTAATCATGGAATCGATAAATGTGATAGTGAGTGACACTAATGTTGAGAGTAAAGAACAAGAATCAATTATCCTGGATGAGTCGAAAAATAGTTTTACTTATGACTCTCCACAGATAGTTGAGCCTTTACTGACTAAGACCCCTGAAATTCCTAAGATCATCTTGTTGATAATGTTGTTAGTAACCCTGATGAGACAGTGCGTACGTGATCCCAATTACGTAACGTGGCCCATTTTGCATGCTTTGTTTCTATAGTATAACCAAAGAATGTAAATGGGGCACATAGTGACTCCTTATGGATTTGAGCTATGTAAGAAGAGATATCCCAGTTTAAGAGTCATGATGTGTGGAATCTCGTCCCTGGGATAAAAAAATAAAAAGGTTATTAGCACTCATTGGATCTTCAAAAATAAAATTGACGAATCAGGGATTATAGTTAGAAAGAAAATCAGGTTAATTGTTGAGGGATACTCTCAAGTTGAAGGAATAAATTTTGAGGAGACCTCTGCCCCGGTCACTCGCCTCGAGTCTATTCACTTTCTCTTGGCCATAACCTGTCACTTACAATACAACCTTTATAAAATGGATATTAAATCTGATTTTTTAAATGGTATTTGATGGAGGATATCTATGTTGAACAATCGAAAGTCTTTATCAATCCTCATTACCCAAAGCAGGTCTTTAGGTTGAAAAAAGAACTATATGGTTTACAGGAGGCCCCTCGGGCCATGTATGAATGTTTGTCAACTTTTTTAATCAATATAAAGGTTTTTGGCGTGGTGTAAATGACCAGACATTATTTGTCAAACATTTAAATAAACAGGTCTTAATTGCCCAAGTATATGTTAACGGCATTATATTTGGATCGACTACTCTCACTGAAGTTAAAGAGTTTTCAAAAATTATGCACAAGAAATTCCAAATGTCTCTCGTGGGGGAGCTTTAATATTTTTTAGGTCTTCAAGTTGGACAAAAAGATGATGGCTTGTTTATATCACAGTTTAAATACGTAATTGAATTAGTTAAAAAAAATTGATTAGATAATGATATAATTTCTAGGAATCCCATGATCACCTCTAAGACACCATCCAAAGATTATAATGGTAAACTCGTTGATCATACGCTATATAGAAGTATGACAGGCAGTTTATTATATCTAATAGCTTCTCGATCCTATATTATGTACGTTGTTATTGTTTGCACTCGTTACCAAAGTGCACATAAGGAAAGTCACATTTTTTGTGTTAAATGTATAATCAAATATGTTAAGCGAACGATAAACCTAGGTGTATAGCACACGAAAAACACCACAAGCACAATTGTAGGGTACACCGATGCTGAGTGGTTCGGCCGCTCAGATGCCATTAAAATCACTTCTTATGTTTGTTGTTACATAGGTAACAACTTAGTAAAGTGGAGTAGTAAAAACCAGAACTGCATATCACTCTCCACAGCCGAATCAGAATACATAGCGGTAGGAAGTTTTTGCACTCAGTTATTATGGATAAAGCAAATACTTAGCGACTATGGAATTAATGAAGAAAAACTGAACTTATATTACGATAACAAAAGTGTGATCAATATCTCTAAAACTCCTATTCAACATTCATGTACTAAACATATTAAAATTATACATCATTTCATAATGTGAATTTGTTGAGTCTAAAGAATTAGAGAAAAACTATTTACCCACTCGGCATCAAGTAGCTGACTTGTTGAACAAACCTTTGGATAATTTACACTTTGAATCATTTATAAAATCCATTGGTATAATTATTCTTAGTTATCTATCTATCACCTATCATATCCTCAAGTTACTATCATGCTTATAATTGGTCTTTGAGGATATAGGGCACAGTCATTTGATAAATAAAAAAAAGATGCCTCATATCTCTATTTTATGTAGGAGACCCTTGAGGTAACCCATTATATGAATTAGGTTGATAGAATTATGTTTATCTTGATTGTTATATTCATTTATGTTTTTACCTTTTGTCCAATTGAGACAAAATGGGGGAGAGATATTTGAGTTCATTGGGATAGTTATTATAGAATTTAACTAATTCCTGATCTTTGCCATTAGTTGTTGTATTATTTTTCAAGAATAAGCACCATCAAATCTTCATAGGGTATTGGTATATTCATAGTTAAGTTATGTACTTTTTGGTTTCTGGAAATGAGGTAGTTAGAATTTTTGTATACGAATAATTTCTTTCTTATTTTTTATTCATACGAGTCCTAAATGACTCAAATGAGATTTTATCTCTCATTTCCAAAGGGGTATATTGAAGAACACTATATAGTTGACTCACTTGAGTCTGCACTATAAGAGCCTCAACTAGTTTTGAAATATTGATAAAATTAAGTCCCGACTTCAACTACATTATAGTGTCTTCATGTGCTACATCGACATCAGTAAAAATCAGTTATAAAGGTAATATTCCAACACACTAACAACATATAAGATTGCATTTCATATCATAATTGACTGGTGTGTGTGAATTGGAAATAAATGAATTTTCTATAATTTTGGGGAATTTTAAAATAATTAAAATCTACTTTTGAAATAATTAAAAATAGGGTTTAAATTTTTTTGACGTTAAAATTTGAATTTCATAAGTTCCTAGAAATTAGCTTGGGTAGAATCCAAAATTAGCACAAACATGCATTTTTGATTTAGTTATAAGGTTGGATGTGTTTGCTTGTTATTAGCTATACTTGTGTTTCTTTACTCTCGCATATTAGTGCATTCATTATGGCTGTTGGATCATATCTAATCAACGTTCTGCATGTTATTGGGGGGTAATCCCTGTGCAACCTTTTTAACCGATCAGGTTGAGTTATTGTGTCGTCGTTTATCAGCCTTTAGATTTAAACACTTCAAAATCAAAACAATCCCAGACCTTGATTTTGAATTTACCTTCCAAGTCCTTCCTTGAGCCTATAAAAAGGAGCTTAGTCTATACATTTCGAATATTTTAGAGAGTCTGAGAGTTGAGAAAAAAAAGAGAGAAACAAATATTTTCGCAGGGAAACTTCGTGAAAATATTATTAGAAATATTTGAATGATAAAATATTCTACTCCTCATTGTCGTTATCTCTCTCTCAACAGCATCATGTTTATAGATCTCATTTCTTTTTAGAAATTTGAAGATCTAAATACTATGATACATTACAAGTTTAGATTTTATGCGCTATTTTGATTTCTTGTTTTGAGAAATCTTTTCTCTCGTTGGATTCTGTTTTGTAAAGTGTCAAAAATCTTTTGAAATTCAGCTTCTCTTATTTTTACAAACAGAAATAGAGACTTGCATGTTTCATATATGAAAAACAAAATTATATCGAAAAATTGTGTTCATAAATAATTTATGTTGATCTCTATTTAAAAGATCCAAAATGAAATCAAATCTTGAAAATATTTTGCAAGAAAAGAATAAGTCTAAATTTTATAAGCATAAAAATATATCTCATTTGTTAGAATTGTTGTAATTTATAGGATTTGTCTGTATTAAGTGTGTGTGACTACAAACATGGAATTTAGGCACATCACTCACTACACAATCACCCATAAACACTAAAGTGTGTTGTTGGTTGAGAAATTTTGAGTGTTGCATCGACATTGAGTTAAAGGAAAAAGGAAGAAAGACTTGTAAACAAAGAAAGGACGAACCAGTATCTTAAAGAAGTCAGAGGACGTACCACAGAAGGATTGGATTGTCGCTTAGGTATATTTCTAGACTTATAATAGGATTGGTTGTATGATTCATTATACATGCGTGTAACCTATATCTATTTATAGTGGATTTTGGTTTATGGCGTAGAGGTCACTGAGGATGTTTTCCCAATTTGGTGGGGTCTTATCATGTTAAAATTTCTTGCCTCTTGTGTATGGTTTTTATCTCTTTATTGCTACATTCTGCAAATCAAACCTAGGTTTAACTTAAAACCTATTTCCAAGAGAATGCAATAATTTGTTCTAAACTGTTTTACACATCTTGTGTTATAATAAATATTTTTGAAATAGTTTCCTCAAAAATTAATTTCAGAACTCAATAAACAATTTTAACTTTTGCTAAAATAACATGGTGAGCGATTTTCACCTATGGGTAGGGGTTGGACTTGGGCTTTGTTTTACGTAGTTTAGAGAAGTAGTTGGACTAATTGGTTGATGTTTAGAATATGCCTATGCCTAATTTCAAAACTATTCTAATAAAAAGATTAGTTAGATAAATGTAAGTCGTTATTAACTTTTTGGAGTGAACCCTCAGAGATAGAGAGAGGAGGCTACTTAGTAAATAAGAGCATCGGGAATTTGTGGTTGGATTTCACCCCTTTGAATCAAGGCAAGTTTACTTATAGTGGGATTTAATTATTTTTGAGTTATAGGGTAATTATTCAGTAGAATTCAACACATGCTTTTATTAAAATCTGAATTTAAATTAATTAACTAGTTTTGTAATTAAATTAACATGATAGTTTAGATTACTATTCATATTCTTGACATTTATTAAAATTAGATTGAATTCTTATTATATTGAAGTTTGAATTTACATAAAAGTGTTTGAAGAAGGTTAAGTGTTGATAAATATTTGAAAGGCCTTTCATAATTGAATGAATTGATATTTAATTTGAGTCAAATTGGACTAAGGTGAAATTCTAGGGTTCTTATGTGAAATTAGGATTTACACCATTAAATCATGTTATAATCATGTAAAAACCTTAGTCATAAGTTAAAAATAATGTTGGGACACCTATATAGGAAAATATATGATTATTGGAATGAATTAATCGCTTCTAAGCTCATCCATGGAGGGTTTTTGGAGTTAATTCCCATAAGGATGATCATAACTGATTTTTGGCATGATTGATCATGACCAATTTTTGGAGTTAATTCCTGTAAGGAAGGATAAGAAATGGTTAGGATTTTTTTGGTTAGGTTCAAAACTTGTCATCGATTTATAGATCTTGTTTTCTTAGTTAAAATAAAACAATCAAGTTAATAAATATGAATTTAAGACTTGAAGACTTTATGTACTTCAGATTATATGTTTTGTGTATTATTTGTAACACACATACGACGGAGACTACTTCGATAACCTGGTAGATAGATACGGGATTTACTTGAATCATGATTATGACGGTGACGATTTTGTTGCCTCGATGGATACAGATGGGTTTTACCCTAGTCCTTATTATGGTGAAGATCACTTTGGTACCCGATAGATAGAGACGAATTTTGCCTTTATCATCATTACGACGAAGACCGCTTGGTCAATACAATAGATAGAGACGAGTTTTACCCTAGTTATGAAATATACCTTTGTTATGTGAAGGCTAATAAGCAACACATTTATGATGTACATGGTATGACCATCTTTATGTAGATGTAGACTTAGAAATTGTCTATATTACCTCATATATTCATATAATTGACATCCATAAAACTATTGAGAATGGATCCTTTACATATATTCAGTCGAGATGAATAATACATAATAATGGGGCTCAATTGGGTTTGGGAGTAGACACGTGAGATATTTAGGTTAGGTTACCTTAGCTACAACTACAATACAAGATGAAGGTGCATAGTTATATTATAGCCAAAACTCAATTATAATATTACTCTTCGTAGACTTGTTGTTAATGTTATTGGTAAATTTTCTTTTCACATCATAGGTCAATAGTGCTACCTCACCCTTGATCCAGTATTGTCTCCTCTTAAGTTACTATTCATATAGGATGTAGGTGTCAAGCCAGCATTCTCATTTTATTATTACTATCCATTTACCTACCATGTCAGTTTTATATTTAGTAGTATAGAGTTGGTATTATATTTACTTTTGGTGTGAGATTTTATTATGAGATAATTGTAACATGCGATGATTCTATTATTCTTGGTTGATTTGATATCAGAGTTATGGTGGGTCACTGCTATCATGTTCAGTTGTTTATATTATTCATTTGTTTTTATTTCTAGTCATGCTTATAATGATACCCAAAGGTTTGGAGTTCTCTTTCATTTATTTTATACTTGATCAATCTAGATTAGATTTTATGTGGTGTCAGACTAGACAAACCCTGTCATTGGAAGTACATTGGCTTTGATCCTAGGATTACCCGGGTACGTAGGCGTAACACTGAGCTACACTTGTGAGCTCAGGACTTATAATATATCCCTTGAAATATTATGTTTAGACATGCCTCCATTTATAATAGAACTTCCTTTCCATATATCAGGTGATGCACAAGATGTCCATAGCATTTGTTCATCCCCCGAGCAAAGTCCTCACACTTGCACACACAATAATATTGGAACCTTTTCCATGCGACCCACCATAAAACCAAACAAATAGGTTTTGATCTTGTAGATACACAGGTACGTAGGCGTAATATCAAGTCCTTCTTATTATCCCAATTCTTTGTGATATGTCTCTCGATATATTGTACAGATATATATGCTTCTATCTCTCACCATATAAACACTATGAACGAGATATATAAATATCTCAAAGATGTAACTTCTCTTGCATTCCCATATACTAATGTCCTTTCGTTACACATACACCCATTTACAGTCTTCTTGTTCATAATTCGAGACTTCTAGCACCTATACATGCATTAATGGCCTCCCGTTATCTGATTTCATATTTTTACATAAGAACTCTTGTGTACACACATTCATTTACTAGCATTCCTACACCTTTAACTAATATAATTTTTATACCTAAGCATATATATACGATTTAACAAGTTTCTAAAACTAAGATATCTCAACACTTTCTAAAATAAACTTGAGAGCGAGTTATCATGATCTTAATGGAATGATTTATATAATTAAATGTCCACCAGATACATATCCAAATTTTATCTTTTTATCCTAAAACATGCATCTAGGTGATAAAACTAGATAAACTAAAAAATGCATTCAACAAAGACAAATTTAACAAAAAATCCCTTTCGAGAAAAACTTTTATCCATCACTTTAGAAATATTACAAAGCAAGTGACTTATAATACTACTTGATACCAGCCACAAACATAACGTGCTAGTCTTTTCAAATCTCTGAAGAATACTACTTTTCTTCAAGCATTTAATAGACAACTTTCGCTCAGTATCCACCGATAAGACATTGTCTCCAGCAATGATCCCCTCAAAAATCACAATGGTCACCAGTGAAGATAATCTCTCCACAAGAGTAGTGGATGAAACAATATAAAATTATAGGGTTTAAACTGATTCACACAAATACATATTTTAGGGATGTGATTTGTGAATCAAAAGAGTTTTATGAACTCAAAAGTTTGAAAACTTTTGTAAAGGATATGTACAAACATATTTGGAAAAAGTCTTAACAAAAATAAACAAGAAACGGGTACTTATAAGGTGCACAAAAATTTGGAGGAATGAGAATGAGGCTCGTTCGAACGAGAATAGCATCTCATTAGAATGAAATAGGATCTCATTCCAATGACATCACTATCTCGTTTGAACAGACTTCAAACGAGGCGAAACAATACTCTAGTGCGTCCTTGTTATATAAATATATCAAGCGACCTTTGAAATAATTAGACATCTCATTCAACTGAGAGTGCCTTCTCATTTGAATGAGGTGGGTAAAGTTTGAAAAAAACTTAAACATAAAAATTGCCTCAATTTTCTTTAAATAAAAATCCTATTGTAGTTTGAATAAAAAATAAAACATCCCACGATAAATTTTATGAATAAATTTAAATTCCTAAAAATTTATATTCCTTCATAAAGTGGAGTTCATATTGAATTTGGATATGTTGGCGATTCGATTCTTCGTGACAGCTCGAGACAAATGGTAAAGGGATACGCCAAAATCTATGTAAGCCTAAGCTATGAACGAATGACATACGTTATGATCTTACAAATGTCCCCCTTTTGTCAATTCCATTACAAATATAATATCGAAACCCAAATTACATAAAAATCCCATAAGACACTGAAGATATCCTAACACCCTCCCGAACCCTAGAAAATGGATAGGTAGAAGATAATGAAGTCTTTAAAATGACTTCAAATCTCAACTTCTTCTTGGTCTTATCTTCGGAACTTTGTCTTCGTATAGTGTAATGTGATTATTATCTTCCAAATGTACCGACACATATGAAGCAAAGTAAGTACCCATGATGCATAGAGTTTGCCATATAAAAGAAAACTCATAAAATTCTCCCCCTTTTATTTAGTCTAAAATAGACAAGGAGTTGAAACTAAAGCATGAAAATGGAGATCACCACTAAAGATAGAATACATCACAAGGATATATCATATAAACGCATGTAATGATAAAATCAAAGGATCCATAAGCTATTTTTGAAATTTTAATTTTCTCAAGTATAAAAATTTTATAAATAGAACACACCATGGCGATAACACAAAAATAACCGGATCATGGAAGCGAAATGTAGGGGTGTGAACATATTCCATAGGTTAATCAACATAAACAATCATATCACATGTGCACAAAGGATTGAGACAATATTAACGAATGATCTCACAATTTAACTTAGGTGCAAGAATAGTGGACTCGTGTGAAAGAGACTCAACCTAATCAACAAATCAACATCGTGAATGATTTTCACACTAATGACGCCCAAAACTATGTAATGCTTTTCAAGATTTTTATAGTAAGTGAAAAGCCAATGATATTCAACTTAACTCCCTCAAAATCTCATATATAGAAATTATACTCTCAATTATTTTGAAGAAATTAATGCTCATTTGTAGCGAAGCATTAATGTTTGAAGCAAATGGCCTGGCACTTCTGTTTTTATGAGCCTTTAATATTTTTGTCTCTTTTCATTGCAAATGGCGGATTTTCATGCAAAGTCAACAAGTCTTTCGTATCCCCTTTCCATTTCTTAAAATAAAATAATTTTACCGACAAAATAATTTTTTAAATTTGGGCAATGGTTCTTACACGCACAATTTTTATTATCTCGTATTTCACATTTGGTCATTTTAAAAGCACAATTGAGATGCATACACTACAATCGACATTTGACGGGCAAGGGCAACATTCAAATAAGGTCATCCTCGTGTGCATTAAAGGTGACAAGGATTCAAACATGTAGCTAGATATCATCAAATCACATCTTAATGACTCCACACATTGTAATGCACATATATGAAATGATGTTTATATTTCAAAACACTACAAAATAGTCACGTGGATATTGAATGTATAGGTGACTCGGACATCTTTAATGTTCTTCCATATATGGTGAAAAAATAATTGTTCTTGTGTTTTTCAAAAACTTTATCAAAATAAAATCTTTTATGAAATTTTCACTTTTTTCTTAAATGAAACCAACAATCTTTTTGTATTTCTAAAAAAATTTCAAGAAAAACAAAAGTCTTTCCGGATTTTTCAAAAAATACATCAAAATGAAAATATAAGTATAGTGATAGTATAATCTAGCAACAAGCATGTAAAATATGAACATGACAAGCATTTCACGCTAGAAACAAGTCTCAACCTGAATCACTAGGACCAGAGGAGTTCTCCAAAGGAGACGACATTCTATGAAAAAACTCCATCAAATTTTGTGAAGTCTTGACTAAATACTCAACTTGCTCTCGAAAACTCACAAACTCTCAAGTGATGTGCGGGAGCATGTGGAGTAATATGTGTGGTAGTGCATGCGGGAACTCATGTCGGTACTCGTGTGGTAGCATAACATGGAAGAAACGTATGAGACACTCTCCCAAACTTAAAACAAAAATCCATCTTTTCTTGCAATGGGAAAAACCAGACATAGGTTTGGGTCCACCTCTCTCAAAACGTCTAGGACGAGCTCTCCTAGGTGGGTAATTAGGTCGAGGGTCATATGGATCTAGCACAAACTTGGTAACCGACTTGGGTGCAACATGGGAAGCGGACATACCATCATAAGCTATTCATATCCTCTCAACTTTACCTAAATTAGGGCCATGGAGCATCTTTCCTACCTTCTTAGATGTGACCTCTAATGCAACCTTGACCTCCCAAGCACGTTCGAGATCTCTCTCGAGTTGAGATACATGGTCTTCAAGTTTCTCATGAGGCTTCAATGAAGATTGCAGATCTCCCATAAGACTAGCCACGGTGTTGGTCAAATCCCTCTTTTTCTGACCTAAAACAATCAACTTCTCACATAAAGAAACCTTCACCTTCTAGAGTTGACTCGGCGATGCCTCACATACCCTCAAAACTTTCACCTATCTCTCTCCAAATCTAACACCCTAAAGAATAAATCCTTATTAAATTTTTTTTACTTCAATGTCTCCGTGTAAATGTAACTAAAAGCCTTTTGGATATCACCTTATCCCTCACTTAAAGAACCATCCTCACTCTCACTAGAATGGCTCTAAACATCATCGATGCTTTCATATTTAAATATGTCCTCACTGGTGTGGCACAAACTGGAAGTGATAACATGACTAGCCATGAATCCAACACACAGTTCATGTGGTGATTCTTCTCTTGAATCAACCGACTCAATGTCGCTATCGCTAAGAGTGCCTTTATTTGCAATCTCCTTTCCTTTTCTCTTTATCCTAATACGACACTTATGTCCATTGTGCCCTTTTGCTTCGCACTCATAACACCTTACACCATCCTCTTTATCACGACTACTCTTTACCTCATTATTATTACTCTTTCTGTCAAAAATATTTTTATTGAAAGAATTTTCTTTAGAAACTTTGAGAAACTTTTTTAATTTTTTTACGAACATGACTAAGTCATAAAAATTACAATCTCCCTCATAATCAGACTCACAAACTTTTTCTTTATTGTTTTTCTTAGTTTGAGTCTTTAAAGCAATCCATAATTTCTTAGTTTTAATGATTTTTAGGAACATATCTATCTCATACATTTTTCTTCTAACCGAAGAGTGTCTACCATCCCTAACAAATTAAGCACAATGACCTTAGGAATAAAGTAGGCATGGAGTGACCTCAAAATATTTTTCACAACTCTCGTCTCCCGAATTTTTCACCCAAATTAAAACTAGAATTGATAATGTTCGATAAACGCGCATAAAACTGATCGAAGTACTCGAACACTAAAATAGTGATTATCTCAAATTGGATGGTCAAATTTTGAATCTTTGACATTTGTAAAGTATTGGTACCCTAGTGAGTGAGCTAGAGGGCATACCATGCTTCCTTAAATTTAATGCAAGTCATGATAGGACTTAACTTGTTAGGGGTGATGGTTCTATAAATACCACTACGTCCACGAGAGTTAAAATTACTCCACTTAAATTCCTCATCAGTCCAAGAAGAAGTAGGTTTAGGGCTAATAATATTATCAACGGTGACAGTGGGAGGAGTCCACCCTCTTTTACAAACTAACTAGACACACTCATATATGGATTTTAAGACATACCTCATCCTATCCTTCCAGTAAGAATAATTAGTACCATCAAAGATATGCACTCGATTATACAAATTCTCCATTAAAATCCGGCTTTTCAAAGATCATTAAAAAATTAAAAAATTGCTATCAAAAGAAAAAAACTAATTTTGTGGCAAAAGATCACACGGTAATTTTGTGCAATAGACTCTGATACTAATTTGAGAGAATTCGTATCAGTAAAAAAAATCTTTGAAAAATTCGGATCATAAGATAACTTGGTGCAACCTGCTTTGATACCAATTTTAGAGTGAGCTATCACGATCTTAATGGAATGACTTATTTAATTAAATTTCAACCTAATACATATACAAATTTTATCTTTTTATCCTAATACATGCATTTGGGTGATAAAACAGATAAAGTAAAACATCAATTCACCAAATGCAAATTTGAGGAAAAATCCCTTGCGGGAAAAACATTTATTCAACACTTCAGAAATATTACAAGACAGTCGACTTATAATACTACTTGATACCATCCACTAAAATAACTTTCTAGTCTTTGCAAATCGCTAAAAAATATGACTTGTCTCCAAGCAGTCCACAACCTGCCTTCCACCCTCGATATCTACATATCATCCTTTTTCTTTAGTAATGATTCACTTGAGAATCAAAATGGTCAACATTGACGATGATCTCTCCATAAGAGTAATATATGTAAGGATACAAAACTATAGGGTTTAAACTCATTCACACAAATTTGGGGATGAGATTTGTGAATCAAAATAGTTTTCTAAACTCCAAAGTTTGAAAAAAAATTTAAAGGATATGTAGAAACAGTTCTGGTAAAAGTCTTAACAAAAAATAAACACAAAACTATTATTTATAAGGAGGACACAAATTTCTAGCTGGAGACTCGTTCGAAAGAAAATGAGGCTCATTTGAACAAGAATAACATCTCGTTGGAACGAAACAGGATCTCATTTGAATGACATTGCTATCTCATTTGAACAAGCTTTAAACGACCTTCAAACAACAACAAACAGTAATCCAGTACACCCTTGTTAGTTTATCATTAGATAAATATATTAAACTACCTTCGAATGACTTAGACATCTCATTAGAACTAGAATGCCTTCTCATTGAATGAGGCAGGCAAATTTAGAAAAATTTTAAACATAAAAAATGCCTCGATTTTCATTAAACGCAAATTCCCATTTCAGTTTTAATAAAAAATAGAACATCCAAAAATAAATTTAATAAATAAATTTAAATTCCTAAAAAGATTTATACTTTAATAAAGTGGAGTTCATCCTGAATTTGGAGATGTTGTAGATTCAGTTCTTCGTGATGACTTGAGTCAAATGATAACGAGATATGACAAAGTCTATGTAAGCCTAAGTTGTGAGCGAATGACAGAACTCATGCTCTTATAAAACTAAAAATAATTACAAATGTAAAATGTGATAATAAGTAAATAAATAAAGAATCACAAAGAATGAGTGGGGCTCCTAATAACTTCCACACTCGTAACTCGATTCTCTAAACCACACCAAGAATATCTAGATCATTGGTAGACCTAACATGTCTTAGGGTAAGACTAAAAGGACTAACACAACAAAAAAAATTTTATTTTTACATAAAATAAACTGGTGACTCTGAATAATCGATAACCCATCGCATGAAGAATAGGCTTAGTCCTAAATAAGGGTGTTCAACCAAACTGGATATGGTTTCGAATAACTTCAGGGGAAAAATCACAAAACCAAACCTCAAGGGGGAGAAAACAAACCGGGAGACAAGAATTGTAGCATCCCCATAGGACAAACATACACTAAACACATCAGAGGCAGCACATACAACTCCAATCCCTATATGTTCCTCGAGTCTAGTTCGGGGTCCATAACACCACAGTAGTGACTCCTCTGGGGATTACCTCAAGAGAACTAAAAATCTTTATTCTGCCTTTATATATACTTAATATCGCACTTATTCATGAATGTATTTCGTACATTTTAAAACTATTTAGAGGCCTTTATTTTACAGTCCAGCAAAACATAGGTATGTGCTTAGTTCGCCATGTACAAAATTTTACATTAATCTAAACATAAAGGGATGCGTGAAGGACCTCTCTATAAAGTAAACATCAAAGTACATAAAAATAAAGATTACCTATCTTCATCACACATTATATATTCTTGATTTTTATATTATTTAAACCCTATAACTGCAAGGACAAAAGTGGTCAGCCGGAAGGCTGGACAACAGTGGTTATATTCACTCTTTTTGTCCACCTATCTAATATATCGAGTGGCTCCCTCAATCCCAAAGTCTCAGTGATAGGGAATGTTTGGATCTCATTAAGTGTTAGGTATATCTAATAGGCTTCTATAGCCAGTCAATACTAGGGAAAAGTGGTTTCACATGTACTTCAAAGGTTTCTTAGTCCAAACAGCCCAGTATATCATGATCCATTTACAATAAAAAGGAATAAACGGATCATAAAGTCGCATTGACTTTTTTCATACTGAGGGAACCTAGGTACTCACCCAATTGCACTAAAAAAATTACTTTTGGGCCTATCTCTTCGGCAAAAAAAGTTCAAAATTGTCAGAAAACCAAACCAGAGGCAAGTCCTAGCCCCCCAAACTCCTGGTTGATTGTTCCCCCCTCCCCCCCCCCCTGTTTTTTGGGTGGGGGGCAGGGGAGTAAAATAATATGAATCCATAAATTATCGCTAAATAATAATTCATTTAAGTTGAATTACACTAATCATATTTTACTTAAGTTGAATTCCCTTACGCTGTTTTCTGAAAACTAAAGAAAAAAAAAAGAATACTCGTGACAAAGACGTTAACTTTGTCCATTTAAAAAGATGTGGTCGGTAAAGCAAAGGATTGGACATAGTGAGCATCCAAGGTCAATTTCTTTTTTTCTCAAGTATACTACCTCGAGCACTTCAGTTGTCGTGAGTCCATTTGATCAAAATCTAGCTATCTCGATCGACCTGAACGATCTCGAGGCCTTAACTTCTGATAGTTTGGCAAAATAAATAACATCTTCCTCATTTATGTCGTTCGACCTATCATCCATCCTTACTGATGACCTCTCTCTTATTGAAATACACCCCAAGAGAAAAATGGTGTATCTGATTTTTGTTAGTCTGGGTCCCATTTCTCCCATTATGTAAGGGAATTCTTTCCAATCGAGTCAGCTTGTATGTATATTGGATATATTTAGTTTGGACTAAACTTATTTAAGTCATAAGTTAAGACTTGAGTTATATGTCCTTTAAACCTAGTCTGTGTGATTGAAGACCCTAGCAGCCAAGTTAAAGCGACATCGAGTTCAGAGTGTGTTTCATTTCGAGTTTCATCTTCCACATCTGAGGGATCTCAATGAGGTATGAATACATAATTATGTTTTATTCATGAATACTTTATATGGGTGTTAGTTTTTATACTGAGGCTTTTTCCTAAAATATTTTTCAAGAAAAAAGCTTTTGGTTTAAATTTGTTCAAAGGAGATTTTATGTCTTTCATATGAGTTTAAACTATTTATTCAAACTAGTTCATGTCTAGTTCAAGAGAAGAGTGGAGTTTTGTTTAAATGGGCATCGAATGAGATTTTTCTATTTTATAGTAAAATGTCATTAAAAGCCCGTTAGATGTCAGTTCCAATGAGTTTTTATTAGTCATTTGAATGATATTTATTTCATTCAAATGACAAAGCATACCCAGTTCAAATGACCTTGTGTATTTTATTCGAACTCGTTTTTGTAATTTTATGTTTTCAATAAATAGGAGGGATAGAAAAGAGTTTTTTGGAGAGAGGTTAGCAAAAAATATTTTCATAAAAACTAATTAGCCTCCCAAGCCCTAGTTTACCCCCAAAGTTTGAGATCCAAGTTTCACCTACATATATATGTTTGAGATCTCTTGTAATTTTCACCAAGTTTCCTTGTCGTAGATGTTTGAGAGAATTTTGAGCGATGGAGACCATGTTTACGTTGTGCGAAAATTAGAACAATCAAAAGTCAAATAAGATCGGTGGGATGCTGAGATACAGGAAAGTGTGTGTGTTGTTGGCTTTTGGAAGGCATCTAAGAGTGTTTGTGAAGAAAGTGACAAGGAATAAGAAAGCCCTTCAAGTCTTGAAGGCATCAAGTCGTTGGGTATGTCTAATTTGTACTTGTACGAATGGATCATCTAATTTTTTCATTTGTGAGTTTCCTCATAAATCACCATGTTATGTGATTTCTTTATTTTATAGTTGTTATACTCACCTATATGTGTGCGTATGATAAGATAAAATTTGGCTAATTATTTCTCCTAACACAAGTTTTAATTGGTACATGTCTAAAACTACTTTACTTAATTTTGAAAATTCAAAATTGGTGTTTGTTTGCAATCCGTATAAACCTTAGAGCACTAGATCACTTTCAAATTTATATCAGAGAGTGTTACACTAGCTTATTGTGTTAGATCCTTATTTTGTGCACTTTTAGGATTTTTGTCTCGAATTTTATCCTCTAAGGATGTTCCATTACTCAGCCTCCCATGTTTGATGGTTGAAACTATCCTTATTGGAAATCTAGGGTACAATTTTTCCTTAAATTGACCAAAAATCGGAGCTCGGTTGAGCAAGGTTGATATCCTCACACTAAAGGTGGTTTGCCTAAATCTTTCTTCACTTAGACAACGACTAAAAAGATTACCTTGGAGTTTAATTTCAAGGAAGTAAATGCAATTTTTTATGTGGTCATGCCTGAAGAGTTTAGAAGAATTATGCCTTGTGATAGAGCAAAGGATTCTTGGGATATTTTTAAATCCACATACGAGGGTACCGATAACTTAGGGGGAATATTCCCGAGTCGAGAGTGGTGCAAAAAATATTAAGTTCATTTCATGATAGATCTAATGCCAAGGTCACTGTACTAGATTCCCTAGAGGGCACCAACGTATGAGTGCCCAAAAACTTTTAGGTGATCTTTAAACATATGAGATGAACATGTGTCCTCCAAAGAAAAAGGATCAAAAGAAATATAATGTTGTTTATTTGAAAGAAAAAAAGGAGGGTATAATACATTCTGATAGTGATGGTTATTTAGATCCCGAATATATCGCTAGGTTTTTTAGGGATTTCAATAAGTTTCTTAAGATTAGAAAAGATATGAGTGTTAGGAAAAAGCCCAATAACTTCAATCACTGTGATGGGAAGAAAATGGATTTTCCTAAGAAGGTGGATGACCAGGGCAAGTATTTTGAATGACAACCTTTTGGGCATTATTCGCTAGAGTATCCCAATAAATTAAGGAAGGAGGGAAAGAATCATAAGGCACATAATTATACCCTCAGTGATAGCAAGTCAAAAGAGGAACTTGATTCCCCCTTGGATCATAACTACACATCTTTTATGACCAGTCATGTGAGCCAAGATGAAGTGTCTTTTAATGTTGAAGATGATCATATGCATGGCGATTCTGAGGTCCAAACTTTTGACTCACGAATGAGTGAGGAAGAAGATGAAGAGGAGGAGAGTGAGATTCAGATGGCCTTCCGTGACTTTTGTGGGGAGTTATTGAAGTTCAAAAATGCCAACTTAAAGTTATAAGGAAAGTTGAAGGAATGTATCATTGGTAATTATGATAGTAAATTGATTGCGAATTTGAGGGCATGTAAGAAGACCTTCGGGAGAGGCACGCATTTGTTGAGGAGAGAGATAATCTTAGTGTATTGATGGAAAGTATGAAGAAGGATTCCCTAATTATGAATTGTCTTTGATGATCCCATTACTTTCACTATTAAAGCCGAGAATAACATTTTAAGAGGGTCAACGATAGCCAATGCCTTAAGAAAAATTTAATCCTTTGGTAATGTTCCTCATGTCTAAACAGGCACACATTGTGGTAGGAAAGTTTACTTTTGGCATTTTTATTATAATCTTAAAAAAATTCCTAGGATGTCTAAGTTTAGTATCATCAAGGTTGAAAAAACTGAATATCATCACGTAAAACTTATGTGGGTTAGGAAATAGGATTTGGAGGCTCTTTACGTTAGGCTTGAAGACTCTTCAATGCTTGCACATGATTGTTCCCATGTTATATCTAATAGTTGATTGTATTTGCATGTTTTCATACACCAGATTTTGTACGTCATGTTATATGTTAAATATAGTTGTATGATGTTCGTGTCTTTTGTATTTTTTTTCCATTTAGTGGATCATATTGTTAAAAAAAATACAAAAAAAATTTCATTGTCATTTGAGTCATTTTTTGTAATTGTTTAAAAAGTTGAAAAATATTTTTGGTTTTTTTTATGTAATTTGGATTTACACATTTTGTATGTCATATCGATGTGTTTGAATCCCATTTGCTTCATGTTTTTCATGTGCCTATGACATTTGATTATTATTTACAATTCTTTAGATTCTTCTTAATCATGCTTGCATGGAGTTATTGAAATTTTATTTTCTTAATGGATTCCCTTTGCATATGCTTCCACATACACTTGCATGTGCTATTTTAAATTACAACTACCAATGTTGCATGAGCTAAATGTGGTGTTCTCCTATTATTCTTGTCATATACATATCAATTTTATTGGGGGAGATGTAAATGTAAGAACCATTGTTGCCCAGGAGATTATTTTTGAAAAATATAAGGGCGGAATGGAAACTGGCTATCAATGGAACATATTTTTTCTAAAGTCCATCATTAGCAAGATACAAAAAGGAAATATATGTAGAAAGAAATAGAAGATTTGCCAACGCCAGGTTTAGAAATTAATGCTTCAAAATTGATATCTTTAAAAGAAAAATTGCAAGAAAAAAGATATATTCTTATTTTAAAGGCGTTATAACTTGAAAATCAATGGGTTTAAATAATGAGTCCTAGTAATATTAATTTTTTAACTACATTGATCTCAAAGTCATCAATATTTTCTACGTTATTGTGCATTGTGTATGTTTGTCCATTAGGAGTTCATTATTTGTAACAGAAGGCGAAATCGAAGCTTGTTAATTTAGCGGAGTACAATAAAACTCCTTGGACATATCTTTAGTGATTGGGACATATTTATTTTGTTTCAAGTTCACGATTTTCGCTCTGTACCACATTAAGTTTAAACACATGATGTCATACGAGTGTGGAAAGCTCATGTATTTTGTATTTTTTGTGGTATTTACACTTTGCATTTAATGCATGGTTGTCATATGCTTCGTCATTATATCGAATTGACATCATATATGATCATATGGATATCTTGTCTCATTGTTATCGCTTATTCATTGTTTAAATTATTTGTGCTTATGTTGTCGAGTTTGTTTGTCGTGCATTTCACTTCACATCATCATATAATATTGCGTATTTTCCTTTAATTTCACATGTGATACATTTAGGGAGAGAAGTTGTTTATATTTTGAACTTTACCTTTGTCTATTCCCAAACAAAAAGGAGGAGAGATCAAACCTAAGTGGAACGAATTTCTTAAGGGAGAGATGTTTAAAAAAGGGGGGATTTTGTTTTCATATGTGCTTTATATCGTGTTATATTCTCTTTGCATTTGAAAGTGTGTTAGGTGTGCAAGTTTAGAAATGATGCAAAAATATTTCACAAGACCAAAGCTACTCAAATTTTGTATTGGTCAAGAATCGGTACTTTTTGCTTTTGGGGTTAGGATTCAGTCTTTTGTGAGCTTGACAGCTTAGTAGATTTTTTTTTTTAGTTTTGTTAAATAATAGCCAAAGGGAGATATTTGTAAGGGGAAATTTAAGATCGAGTCAGTTTGTATGTATATTATATTTATTCTGTTCTGAGAAAAATTATTCCATTTTATTAGTAGGATTTAAGTTATTTGTACAGAATATGATTGAAGCCGGTAGCGGCCAAGTTAAATAGACATTGAGTACACATTGTGTTTCTTACCGACTTTCATCTTTAACATCCGATGGATGTCAATGAGGTGTGAATACATATTTATGTTTCATCGATGGATACATTATTTTGGATGTTAGTTTTTAAACGCAGGCTTCTTTCGTAAAAAGATTTTTTAAACAAAATAGTTTTTTGTTAAGTTATTTGAATGAGATTTTTGTCATTCAAACAACTTAACGATATTCATTCAAATGAGTTCATGTATGGTTCAAACTAAAGGTGGTGTTTCATTCAAACGATCATCAAACGACATTTTTCTATTTTAAAATGAAATGCCATTCAAATGTTGTTTGATGTTTATTTAAATGAGTTTGTATTAGTCATTAGAATGATATTTATTTTATTCAAACGAGAGAGAATACTTCGTTCGAATGACCCTATATATTAAGAATGAATTTTCTGGAATTTCGTGTGACCGTCTTTTTTGTGTTTTCTATAAATAGGAGGGGTGGTAAAGATTTTTTGTAAAAGAGGCGTTCGAAAACAATTTCCATAGACAAATATTGAGCCTCCCAAATCCTATTTTACACCCAAAGTTTGAGATCCAAGTTTCACATACATATGTCTATTTGAGATCCCTTTGTGTGTTGCACCAATTTTGGTTGCTCTACATATTGAGGATCATTTCGAGCGATGGAGACCATATTTATGTTTTGTGATGTCTAGACTAGTCAAGATGTAAGTAAGATTTGTAGGATACCAAGATGTGGGAAAGCACCTGTGTTGGCTTGTCTACTGGAAGGAATCAAAAAATAGCTGTGAACAATGGGACAAGGAATAAGGAAGTAAGTCAAGGATTTAAGTAATTGAGTTATTGAGTAAGCCTGAGTTTTTCTTGTACAAAGACCTACATCGTAGTGGACTTGTATGGTCGATTTGCTGATGTTTTTCCTATTATGGGTTTTTCTAGTATATTACTATTTTGTGTGACAGATTTGTTTTACTCTCTATGTACTCACCTAGATTCATGCTTAGGGAAAGATAAAATATGGCTAATTATATTTCACACCACAAGTTTAAATTGGTTCATGTTTGAAATTAGTTTAGTTAATTTTTAAAAATAAAAATTGTTGTTTATATCAAATTTGTATAAACCTTTGGGTACTAGAGCACTTTCACATTGCCCGTTTGGCGAGCAAGAAAGAAGATCCTTCTCGATCTTCAAGAGGAAAAGACGAATTCGGGGGTCCTGATAACCCTTGGAAATTAGGGACGCCCCAATTAAGCAAGTGGATCCCCCTAAAAAGTATGGAAGAACAAGGATACTCCTACACCTCTTATTTATGTGGGGACGATTATGGAGTAAAAGGGAAAAATTATTAATGATTATGTCATTTGAATCCCCAATTTCACGCGTGACTTGATTAGGTCAGCTTGCCTTCCCATTGATACGGAAGCTGGTGGTAGCTGATCCTTGATGGCCAGTGGAACGGACCACATATAATCTCTAGTGTTAATTTTCCATATCTACACAAGTGTTCTTCTTCACATCATAATTACAAGCTATTGGCATTTCTTTGATCTATGGTTTGTAGTTTCTAGTTGACTAAAATTAGTTGATGGAGAGTAATCCTACCTTAAAAAGTCATCTTACGACCTGGGTATAGCATTGGATGAGGTAACTATGTCTCTGGACTTATTTAGGAATGTTGGTGATGTCGAGGTTGTCAATGTAAAGGATAATGAAAAGAAGGTTCTGAGGTTGGAGATTGCCAATGTTGACCTCAATAAGAAGATCAATGAATCCTCTGAATTGGTTAGAACAATCAAGAAGGACAAGGTTGAGGACAAGAATACCAAGGCCAAAATTGATTAAGAGATGCTGAAAATGTCATAGTTGAAGTTGTGCGGGCCAAATCTAATGCGTTTATGACTGAGATAAGGCCCTAACCAACGCGTAAAATCAGATAATGCCTGAAGAATGTATTCTTTAAAAATTAAGTGATGTAATCTCGTAAGACTTTGGCTCTTTCAAAGAGAATGATGTAGGCTCCCCTCCTTCGATTGATGACGATGACGATGAAGATGAGGAGGAATCGTTTGGTGACCAGCCTGCTGGTATTGAGGTGGTCAATATGTAAGATGGCTAGATTTAATAGTTTGGAGCTTACTAAGACAAACTACACCGAATACCAAAAATGGTCATGATTTTTTACCATGACCAATCACTTGGTTCATGGTTCTAGTCCGGGACAAAGTTAAGGGTGACCTCAAGACATGGTCACGGTCTCTTTTGTAACCATAATACTAGGGTCTAGGACATAATTGAGAATCATGACAAGGATTCATGGTTCAAAACCATGACCCTATTTGAGACTATATTTTTTGGCTAGGGTCCAGGACTGTGACTACCGGCTATAACAAAATACTTTGAACTTTTGTTGTTTAAAACCATGAACTGTGACCCCTAATCATTCTCGCGGTTCCTTTGGTCAAGATTAATTATTATGAGCATATTTAACCCACTAAATTCTTGAAAAGTCTTCTTTGTCTTCATCATATCAAATAGATACCTTATATGGTGTTCTTTCCAATACGTCAAGTAAAATAAGATTGACCGTCTAGACCATGACTTCATTTTACTAGGAACATTCGAATAATGCCTAGAATTTCACTTATGATGAAGAAACTGAGGGTTTTTGTCCACAAACTTATTCCCCTAAGTATCACCCTCTGCTTTTTCCATGATTAGATAACCAAAAAGTCGATCAGGTTGCGTCCTAGGCTCTTGGCCGAAAGGTATATATTTAGACTTTTTGTTCCTAAAAGGGTGGCGACTATTAGGTAGGCACGTACGATGACCGGCATAACTTATATTACCACTATGATGTAGCTAAGTGGAATTATTTTCCTCTCCCATAAATGTTAAATCCAAAATAACCATGAATATTGTAACCAGACAAGGTCCCGTAGGTAGGCAAGTCATGGATCATCCACAACATCATCGTTTTAAGTGTGATCTCTTCACCTTTCTGAGCGAAAAATGCCCTCACATCTTCCTCCCACAACTCACTAAGTTCTTCAATTAACGGGGCTAAGAAAACATCAATATCACTATTGGGATCCTTTGGCTTAGGTATCAACAACGACAATGATGAAAACTTTTTTCTTATGCATAGTGTTGGAGGGAGACATAAAGGTGCCATGACAACTGGACAATAACTCTGATTAGTGCTTAAATTATCAAAAGGGTT
This sequence comes from Sambucus nigra, assembly GCA_949130495.1. Taxonomy (NCBI): domain Eukaryota; kingdom Viridiplantae; phylum Streptophyta; class Magnoliopsida; order Dipsacales; family Adoxaceae; genus Sambucus; species Sambucus nigra. The sequence goes on along the minus strand of OX422207.1, from coordinate 106,973,175 downwards.
CACTACAACAAAACTATAAACTTGTCACGGTCATTGACCATGACAAGTCCAACTTTTCAAGGTCAATGACCGTGAAAAGTATGTGGTGACAACTTCTGCTATCATGGACTTATCACGGTCAAAGAGCGTGATAAGTTTATTAGACTTGTCACGGTCCTGTCACGGTCTTTGACCGTGATAAGTTTTTGTCACGGTCAAAGATCGTGACAAACCCGTGATAAAATTAAAAAAATTATCACGATTAAAGACGGCGACAAGTTCGTAACAAGTTTCTTTGTCACAGTTTTTTACCGTGACAATTCTGGGCAAAATTAAAAAAAAACTGTTGGGCAGTATGGCCACTATCACTTCCCTATAGTATATATGTACAGGTTATAAAAAAAATTGTACTTGTTGAAATAGCATATATATCCAAATAAAATACAAATCATATATCAAATCAAGGCATTTATAATCCATATCCAAATAAAATAGAAATGCAAATATCCATCATATCCAAACCAAATTGTACTAACATCAAAAGAATATAAATACAATCAAACTTTCAAAATCAAAAGAGACAGAAATAAGGTCAATCTTCAGCAGGTCGGAGGAAGAAGGAAGGACAAACAACATATGAATTCACACACACCCCAATATGCTTAACGTCGCATTATTCATGCAACCACATAGGTGAGTTCACCTTTCCCTCCACTACATGCGTGACGTGCACTCTTAAGTCAATGTCTTGGAGGTGATGCCCATGAAATGGCATACCCGGGGGAAAGTACGGATCCCTCAACCCCCTCGCTATCGGCAGGCCACAATATATGTCGAGTATATGCACGCTCGACTAACCGAGTGTTGACATAGGCCGCTCGAAGGTGGTCACTATGGAAATAGATCAGCATATGGCACTGAGTCCGTGTATCAAGAATGATGCAATGTCGTCAACGTTAATGTCCTCGTTCTCCTCCTCCTCTACCACCTTCTCCATCTCCTTCCCCTTGCCCTTGACCTTGCCCTTTCCCAACTAATGCTTCATAAAGGCGTACATATCTAGGACTGTCGCCTCTAACCTTGATAGCTTATCATCATGGTAGTCCACCTTATGGGACAACCCGCTGCTGCTCGTCTCCATGTCGATGATCCTGGATTTCCCCACTAGCGAGCTCACCCCCTAGTCCTCCCCTTGCAATTCGAGCCGAGCACTTGGCTGAGTGCGTCCATAGCCAAAGATGCTTTGTCGACATCAAGCTGAGACCCATGCACTTCCTTGATCTTTTCCTAAAAAACAAAAAGTACACAATTATTCAATTAAGTAAATAAAAAAAATTATAACATAATTGAACAAATTAAACATTTATAACTTACAAGGGTGGCTGCAATGCTCGGGTCCACCTCCTTGTCCTTCCCCTTTTTTGTCTGAATTAACACATAGGCATCGAGCCTATGTGGCTTACCCTCAGGTCCACTCCCCGTCTCCTGAAATAAAATAATACATAACTAGTAAGTAATGAAAATTAATGCTAAATTATAATAACTAAAATTAAAGAAAAATAAAAACATACCATCATGTGCTCCACCTTGGCGTAAGACGTCTGACCGGAGTAGTGCACATCTAACTTTTTTGCTTGGTTCTCCCTCTCGATTGGCGATATGCCAATTACCCCTATTTGGTCTCATTGTCGATAAAATTCTACCACTGTTCCAATGAGATTGGCTCCTTGGGGGGGGGGGGGGGGGACGATATCACGGAGTCTCAATATGGACTCCCGGGTCTTTCCAAATGAACCATGCCCGTAAATTCTTCTTCCATGTCTTATATTGATCCCTCAATTGCTCCAACGTGGGGTCGCGGGGATATGTGGGCAGACCAAATTATTCCTTTCAAACAAATACAAACCATCCTGTGAGTAATTATTACAGTTATAAATAAAAATTAAAATTAAATATTCAACCTGTAGCATCCCCCCAGATGTTCATCTTGAGGTCAATAGGCACGGCCCTCCAATCAGTGTACCCCGAGCCGATAATTGCCTTCAATAACTCTAGCACTCAAGCTAATAATGTCGTCTTATTCTCAACGACGACCCCTAATTTTCACCATTTTGGGGGCCTACTATTCGAGGCGTCCTCATCGCCTTCACTACTGCGTCCCGATGAAGTCACTTTCTGCAAAAATTGTTATTATTGGTACAAAGATGTATATGAAATTTGAATTAATGCCCAAATCTAATAATAACAATACATATCAATACCAATATCAATTTATACCAATACCAATACTAATATCAATTTATGCCAATTTAATTTATACCAATACCAATACTAATACCTGCATAACATTAAAATGATATTTGTGCTTAAATTGATTAAAATTATAATTAACATTATATTGTAATCCGATAATAATAGAGCAATAGAACAATACAACCATTGGTCATTACAATTAATTTGAATACTTATTACAAATAAAAAAATTATTTCGGATTTGGGTTATCATAAAAAATGGATTGATATTCGGTAGGTGCAACCAAGTCATCGACACTACTATTTAGACACTTTGGCGTATGTAGGACGATTGACCACGACTCGTTGTTCATATACTCCGAGTAAAACACTTGCTTGACCTTTTGAAAAGAACAAACAAATAGCTCATCGATCACGTGTTCGTTGCTCTTCAACTTATACAAGTCAACCATGATCAAATTGGTGCCAGGATCAACTTTACAAGCATTTCTATCCTCGACTCTTAACCAATCATAGTAAAATAAAACCTCTTTGAAGTTTACATAGTCCAATCAAATATATTTTTAATTACACCGTAGTAAGTCATTTCAGCTTCAATGAGGTTTTTATTTTTCGAGCTCGCTCGAAAAAAAGTAAGAACCTTGTATGAGATGCCCGAGTTATGTACATTTGTATTTTCCTCGTACATCCTTGAATCGAATACGTAACCGTTCAATCGATACTTTTTGTACTCTTGTGCCATGAACACAGGTCCAGTGGCTAGACGATAAAACCTTGATGTCGCATCACCTGTCTTTAAGAGCTGAGACTATAGATAAATTAATTAGGTTAGTTATAAAGATTTCTTGTAATGTGACATTTGATAACAACTTATATTAATTATAATTACCTTGTGTGACAACCACAACCTAAACTTGTTGTTTGATTGTGCCATTATTTTTCATCTTTTATTGTTCTCACAAGCTTCATATATTCAGCATAGACCGTGACAAAGGTATTACAAAATAATCATGTAAAAATTAAAATAATTTAGAAGTTAAAATAATTTAAATGTACTTTTTCCATTCTTCGACATCTTCATGTGTGTGAAGAAGATAACGAGCTACTTGTTCATGTTGCAAACTCATTAATTTAACTTGTTTTCCCATCACATGGCCACCCTCATCGATGAACCCATTATTTTCATCCACGTTGGTCGAGTCAGGCATATATTCCCGAGTGTAGATTGATGACTCCATGGTGATATATTCCTATGCAATTGATCCTTTGATGTATCGTGTATTCTTGACGTAATCTTTGACAACTTTCATCAATCTTTCAAATGGATACATCCACCAATATCTTACTGAGCTACAAAGAAGTGCCTTGCCACATAGGTGTACCAACAGGCTAACACTTATGTCAAAGGATGATGGGGTAAAGTACTTCTCCAAGACACAAACTTCTTCGTTCACCGCTAATTTTATGACCATTATGTGATCGTGATTGACTACTTTCTCACATGAAAGTGATAAGCAGATACTAATTTTCATAATAGCCCTCCGCAAATCCTTGTGCTTGGAGAAACAGGGCCTAAACAATAGAGGTTCTAATTGCATTATCACATGCCAATTTTGCGACTTACACTTATGTAAATCATGGGTAGCATAATTCATAATCCTCAACAAGGTTGACAAAAAATTAGATGGAGATTTCAAATTATGTATTATGTCTAAACGCAGCTTCCTTTCCTCACTCGTCAAAGTAAATGCACCAGGGGGAATTATTGTCCTTCCCCTACTATCTTCTTTCAACCATAGTTGTGATTTAAGTTTCAACCCTTTAAGGACTTTTCGTGCATTTTCTCCATGCTTCGAATGACTCCCCCAAGGCATGTGCCCATAATATGTTCAATGATGTTCTTCTCCGCATGCATCACATACAATACATGGCGCATCGGGTTATTCTTCCAATAAGGCAAGTCAAATAAAATTGACCTCCTAGACCATGCCTTTCTTGTCTCAGTTTTATACCCAGTTAGGGTTTTCTTATGCTGTACATTCTTAAATTTATGATTTTTACCTGGCATATTAGGGCCACAATTAGAAGATTTACTTTCAATTTCTGAGCTGGAAAATATTTTCGACCATATCCTATGTTCAACCCCTCCCGTTAAAAAATTGGAACCTTTCTCAAATCTAAAACTATGAGAGGGGGCAAAGACCTCTTATGGAAATCGTATACATTTTTGTATCTAGCGGGAAGACGAAGAGATTCAGTTTCTTCTCCATAATTAGGACACTCCAAATAACCATGTACTATACAGCCGGATAATGTACCATAAGCTGGAAAATCTTGAATTGCCCACATCAACATAGCTTTCAGCGTAAACTCTTCTTTTCTAAAAGAGTCAAATTCTTGCACACCCTTTTCCCACAACTCATTTAATTATTCTATCAAAGGATCCAAGTAGACATTGATGTCCTCACTTGGTGCCTTTTGCCCAAGGATCAACAAAGACAGCATCGAAAATTGAGGTATCATACACTGTGAAGGATGGAGGTTTAGTGGGGCTAGGGTCATTGTCCATACACTTTGATTGGTGCTTATATTTCCACGTGGATTGAAAACATCTATTGATATTACTAAACGAATGTTACGCTGCAGTTGAGAAAAATCGGGATACTCAAAATTCATCCTCTTCCAAACTGTAGAATCAATAGGATAGGGCATGGTATTTTCTCCTTCTTCTGCCCTATCATGCCAAGTCATTGCCTCCGCTATCCATGGTTCTTTGAAAAATGATTTAATCTAGGCCCAACGGAAAAATATTTCAACACTTTTTGAGGAACTTTTGAGTTTGCGCCTACTTTGCTAGTAGATTGGACATATCTAGGTTCATCACATACCGGACAACGAATAAGATTTTTATACTCCTTTTGGTATAGTATACAATCATACACACAATTATGAATTGATTTATACTTCATTCCCAAACCTTTCAAACTATTTTTCATAGTATGATAGCTGTTTGGAAGCGTATTCTGCTTGCGTAGCAAGCCCTTCACCCAATTCAAAATTCATGTCACACTAGTGCCATACAAACCATATTAAGTCTTCAAATTATGCAAACCAACAATGGCATGTAAAGCTGTTTGATATTTATCACAACCAGAGTATAACGCCTGGCTCGCATTAAATTTTAAACTTTGGTAGTCATCGTCAAGGTTTATCCCGATATGTTCATGAGCACTTGAACCTTGTACATCATCAGTGACCTCATTCTCTTCCACTTCATGAACTCCATACGCATCATCAACTAAATCCTCTAGCATAATATGATCTACATTTTCATCCTCCCCTTGTACATTTATCCTACTTGTTGAAGGTTTTTATGAAGGTTGCTCAGGGATAAAAAGGAAATTTCGGTTCCCCATGAAAAACCCAACTTCGATAACTATCTTTCATACCCGATCTTAACAAATTTAGTTCAATTATTTTCCACTCAAATACCTTACCATTCTTACACCTAGCACATGGAAACTCTTCATTATCATGGCATCTCTTTGTGTATTTCACAAATTCATTAGCATCTCTCCGAAACACATCCCCTAATCTATTTGTCTCACCCATCCACTCTTTGTATTTAGAATATCTCGTCACATCTATTACAAACAATCACCTATTATGGGTAAATAGCATAAATAAAGTGTGAATATTTAGTTCCCATTAGTATAAACACCTATTGAATATGTACGCATAACAACTAGAACGCAAGGTTCGATGGGTAAATTTATTCGTGCATTCAAATTCAAATTCAAATTCAAATTCAAATTCAAATTCAAATTCAAATTCAAATTCAAATTCAAATTCAAATTCAAATTCAAATTCAAATTCAAATTCAAATTCAATTTTAATTCGAAATTGAAATTAAAATTCAATTTATAATATTAATTCTTATTTCCTCCATCTCCTCTAAAGGGTGAGTGGTCCTATCCCACTCAAGACCACATATTTTTGTAATTTACTTGACAGCTCATGCACTTTATTCCAATCTAAGGAAAATTCGACAGCATATCCCTATAGTTCTCCAAGTACATGACGTAGATTCGCAAGTGTGAGTGTTATTTCAATTTATCAATTGAAATAACACTTAACATCGCATCATCTAATATGTACCCATAAAACATTAAGATACGACTGCAAAACTTCCTCCAAAAGTAACAAGTTTAAGTCAGTAAGAATATTATTATACAGAAACTATGCAGTCACAAACTGTCCAAACGGGACAATTCGAGAGATCTCATTACAGGGGTAATGACTCTCGAACGAGTCAAAGGGCTATGAAAGGCGTACGCATAACAACTAGAAGGCTAGTATTTATGCGTACTATATGTAATTTAAAGTATGTTTCATTTAATTATCATAAGTCCGTGGTCGTGCAACTCTCGAACGGGTCGTGACGCAGTAATTTTAGAAAAAAGTTGAAAACTCTCCCCCCCCCCCCCCCCCCCAAATTTGGACAATAATTCAGTGGCCATGCCACTTCCAAAATTAACCAACCCAACAAATTAAGATAATATAACTATTTAAGGATTTATTAGTGTGAATTAAATTAAGGATTTTAAAAAAATTAAACAACCAACTTCCATATCCAACCACATCGATCCAATATAATCCAACAGTAACAATAAACTAATAAATGTGTATCCCGTACTCCTTATAATTCATCTACTCAATTAATTTATTTCCAACAATATAAGAAATTAAATACATATGACAACTTAGCTTCAAACCCTAAATAATAGCACCCAATCAACATTAACAATTTCTAACCAATTTCAAATATAAATAAGAATACACAAACAATATTTATAATGTCAAATTAATTTCATTCTCTAAACAATATTTATAATGTCAATATTAACAAGAGATTTTAGGGGTCCGAGGCGAACTCGCCCACACCACCCCCAATCCCCCGCCGCCCCCTACCACCTACCCCCTGTCGCACCACCCCCAGCCCCCCTCCCACACACCAGCACACACACATGCACACACACTTTCCACCACCTCCCCCCCACCCCCACCCACCACACACACACACCAGCACACATAAAAAAAATAAGGAGAGGGAGAGAAAAACATACATATACACATCTACACATACATATACACGTGTTTTTTTGTCACGGTCAATGACCGTAACAAGGCTAGCCGGCTCAAAGGTGACAATTTGGCCTTTTTGGTGTAGTGGTTAAACTCATTAGTTGATAATCCAAAATGGACATTGATTAGTTCCTTTTCAAATTTAGAGTGTCATGCATTTTAAAGTTTCCATATGATTGAATCAATGGGGGTAACACATGAGATCCGACCCACCTTGGATCTAGCATTCCATGTCGTGGCCTCTACTATCTACGGTACATTCAAAAATCTTTTCAATCTTAAACTAAGGGAATAATGCTTCAATACCTTATGTGGAGCTTTAGCACTTGCAAAATTTTGAAAGTTTGTTTTTTCCACACTCATAAACGGTATATCTTGGCTCATTACATACGAGGCCTTCATCTTTCAGCTACTGTTCGTTGAGGTACACCATGCAATCATACTTATATTCATGAATTGATTTTTACTTTAAACCCAAACCATTCAAACTCTTTTTCATGGTCGAATAACTATCTAGTAACATGTTATTTCTTCGGAGAATCCCTTTAGCCCACTTAAGAATTTTGGTTTCGTTATTTCCCAACAAGTCGAACTAAATTGTCAAATTATGCAATCATATCATTACATACAATGCCGAATGATCTTCATCGCAATTTTTATACAAAGCTATAGTCGCATCGACATTTATTCATATCTATTCCCAATGTCTGGATAATTCAGCATCGACTTTTTCATTCACTTGGTCATAATTCACATTATTTGAATCCATAGTCTAGTAGTTTTGATGGTTGTGGACTCCGTAAGCATCATCAATTAGGTCATTCAAGGGATGATTTGTTGGAAAATCATTCACCACTTCCACTGACTCGAGTTATATTACCCGATCGGGTATTGGTAATTCTTCTAGAAGATATGGTACATTATTTTCCCCATGGAATGTCTATATTAGATATACTTGTGACATACCCCACATTAGCAAATGTAACTCAACGTCTTTCAAAGACTTAAATTTTTTATTCATACAATGGGTTCATGGACACATTATCTTATCACTATTAAGATTTCTATCTAGATATGCAACAAATTCACAAACACCATTTACATGGTTATCATAGACTCTATTACTTACTCACATCCACTCTTTGTATTGTAGGAAACCCATAATGAGTCTTTAAAATTCAATTAATGCATATAAATAGATTGAAACAAAGGTCATGTTGCATACAATAGCTCTCAATCAAACATTACAACTTAAATTTAGTTCATTTTAAATAAATCAATCCTAAAATTACTATGGTTCCACCAATATGCAAGCGCTTTCATCAATTTTTCACCCAAATAGCATCCACTTAAGGAAGGGGTGAACACGATCACAACAATTAATCAAAAAAGATATATGACCTAATATTCATCTACACAATATCAACATCAACCAATGTATGTCTTTTAATTAATCAACCAAAACAATAAGTCAAATTTTAGTTCATTTGAAATAAATAAATCCTAAAATTAGTATGTGTCCACCAATATATAAGCCCTTCCACAATTTGTGTTCACGCAAATGGAAACAACTTAAATACGGGGTGAACACGACCACGACTATTAAACAAAAATATATACGCACTATTATTCATCCCCACAATATTAACATGAACTAATTAACATTTTTCCATTAATCAATCAAACATAAAAAATCTAATGTTAGTTCATTTTAAATAAATCAATCTTAAAATATCACCCTTAATCCAATTTTAGTTCATCTTAAGAAGAATGATAGTGTCAATATGAAGGTAAATCTTTATGTTTTTATTATAAGACATATCTTTATATATCACCCCTAAACCCTAAATTTTCATAATACAAATTCAATCCCCAAGTCCAAATTTTTATCAATATAAAACCCTAAGTGTAACACACATTTTAGCACCTTCCAACCCATTCAGCAATACAAGGCCATTTCCCTAACATATGCACACATACATACGCAGATGCATACACATGTATATACAAAAACATATACCCATATAAACATAAAAACATAAGCATATATATATATATATATATATGTGTGTGTGTGTGTGTGTGTGTGTGTGTGTGTGTGTGTGTGAGAGAGAGAGAGAGAGAGAGAGAGAGAGATTAACCTTACGATTTTTGAGAGAGTAATAGAGTGAGAGAGAGTTCCGGCAGTGGTGGTGTTCTGGGGGGGGGGGGGAGGTAGAGAGAGAGAGTAATGTTTACTAATGTGAAAAAAAGAAATGATCGAGTTCTTTTTATACTCGAAATTGGGTCACTATTCAGACTCGTGACCCAAAAATTTACCCAGATATGGTCATAATATTTTTACCATGGCCCACTTTTTGTGACCATTTTGAAATCAAAATTTGTCATAGTATTGCGTTACGGTTGATAATCATGGCCATATTTCATCCCAAACTTGGCATAGTTTCTTGCTATTGGTCACAATACCCAACCATGACCCACTACGTAACAATATTGGCACCAATATTCCCATTATTAGGTTCACAGTGTGGTCACAATTTTCAGACCATGACCATAAGGGTCACGATTTTACACCATGAGCAACATATAACCACCTAATGCTTTAGGTTACCTATATGTGGGGTCACAAATTTGGTCATGTTTTAGAGGTCATGAGCATGGATTTGAATCGTTACCCCCATGATCACGTATTTGAACTGTGACCACCCTGTTGTGGCCATTTCTAATTTTTGGCATGGTGACATTGAAAAGGAAAACGGTGGATCTAACACTCTCACAATTCTCAAATAGGTGGGTTACTCTCAACACACTTAGAATGGTAAGTATAATGTCGGTCGGCTGGAACATGTTAGTGCTACCCAAACTATTAAGAAGGCATATGTGTGAGAAAAAATCACTACGAGCTCCACTTAGCTAATTTTAGGACACATTTTATTTATTTTTCTTTCCATCAGTCTATAATGTAGGGGGTTTTCACATCAACTTTTTCCTATAAAATAAATTTTTTTGATGAACTTCAATACTTATTTGTCTTGTAATGTTCTCTACAATATTTATTTTGTTGAGCTAAATGAGCTACCACTTATCATCGATCTTTTTAGTTTAAGACAAGAGGTGTAACACTCGTCACTACACATTATGAATTTGAGTAGAGGCATGCAAGACTCCTCACTGTCATTTGTGATGATATCGATAAGGATGGTGAACTTGGTTAGATATTGGGTTCTAATGAATCTTCGCAACTAAAAAAGCCTACTCAAATCTGCGTCAAATTTTTCATCAAGCTATAGTGGCCAATGTTATTTACCATGACATGATTCATTCCAACTAAGCCATTCATAGGGAAGTTTAGCCAATTAGAAGGATAAATTTGACATGGATGTTATTGACGTGGAAAAAATTAGAGGGTTTTATCGGAGGTAATCCAATGCGGAATCCATCTATGCCAAGAAAATTTATATATATCTACTCGACCTCCTAGGAGCGATGGATTTATGTCCTCTCCTTGATAAGGAAAATAATGATTTGAAGGTTGAGCGTTAGAGAACCAAAAAGCATCTACTACTTTCTTAATAAGGAGAACGGTTAGTTAAGAGAAGAGCTTGAGAATCCCCACGAGTCTCTACACGATAAGGAGGTGATCATCAGAGGACTATATGAGAAGCTTGATCATCTCATATTTCAATTCCACATGCAACCTCACCAAGTGTGGAAGGATGGTTAAGATGAGGCTCTTCTCTTTTTTGAAGCTGCCTTAACTAATGCTCTAAATGGTACTGATAAAAACGGGTGGATTAATGCTTTGATTATTCACAAATTATTAAAGGATTGTGAGTTGTGGTATTGGTATTACCCAATTTCCTCTCTTATTAATCACCCCTTAAAAGATTGATCGCATTCCGATTAGATTGATAAGGCAATATTTGGGTGACCATAAACTTGATAAGGATGATGAACTCCACCCACCTCCATCCTTAGACAACTAGGTGACTCCACGAGGTCCATCAGGACTTAGAGAATTGGATTATACCAACATGTTCTCAAGTGGAAAAATATAACTAATGAAGTAAAATCTTCTAAGTCGAGGTTGATGAGTAATACAAGTGACCCACTTGTAATTGGTTTTTTTTGTGAATCATTCACAACCATTATTTACTTATAATAACTTTGAGTATTAATGGAAATTTGAACATTTTTCTATTCCTTATTGTGTGGAATCCCTAGTCTTACCTGATAAGTGATGTTATCACATCAAGCCTTAGGCCTAGATCTAGAAAATAAACCATGCAACTCTTTGTGGGGTCATCTCCTAACAAGGGTTTATCTAACCTAGTAAGTATGTGCCTAGGGTTTCCTGTAGGCCTTTTATTTACTGTGGGAAATCATTTATATGTTGTCAAACAACAAAACAATTATGATTTCCTTGTCAAAGGCCCAATGGTGGTACTTGATTAATCATCCAATTAGTCTTAAAGAAGACATTTAAAGAAGATAAACACTGAGGTAACATATGATAAACACATAATCCACTTGACTAACAATATTCTTTATTGAATTATCATTTCTTATCACTTACAACAATGCAAAAACGTAAAATCATAAATTCATAAACATAATTCTAAATTAAATCTTTGACAAAATGTTTTTTGAAAAATAGGTGAGAGAATGTCTGAAAAAATTCCAAATTGACATAAATTCAAACTAAAAGTAAAAATTCGTAAGGTTGGTTGTGTTCCATTCTCGGGGAACTTCCCTTCGCTCTATTTTTTCTACGTGGTAGGTTCACTGTAGGTCACCTCTAAAAACATTGTATGGACCTTCCCAATTATACCCAATCTTTTCATTTAAGGGATTCTTTGTATTGCCCAAAATCTTCCTTAGGAAATAGTACACGATCTTGAAGAATCTCTCCTTAAATCCCTTATTATACTTCGTAGCCAACTATTCTTGATAGGAGGTGAGATTTACAAGGTCCAATTCTCTCATTTCATCTGCGAGGTTAAGTTTAACTTAGATCACCTCCCAGTTAAGAACTTCATCGACTAGGGATACGTTCATGGCCAATAGACCAACATCCATTGGAATAATGGTTTCCATCCCAAAACCTAGGGCAAATGGTGTTTGTCATGTCCACAGTACTATGCTTAATGGTATCCATTCATGATAGTAACAACAAGAAATAATTTAGTGGAAGCGAAGAAAACTTGCATTATTATGGATGTGTAGAATGTTATTACATATATGTAGTCTTTATAAGAGGAAAATAATTACTCACACAGGATCCGTATAACTTAGAACGGCAGGGGACTTAAAAGATCACATGAGTTGATATCTTGTAGTTAAAAATTTCTAGTGGGTACTACTATATTTCCTTGTTACCGCTCACACATATGTTATCGAAAACATTTTCCTTTGTAAGACTCAAATAAAATCCATATGTGTGGGTGGTATTTCAACCACTTCCAATTCACTGTCCATCTAGAAGGAAAAAAAATTAAGAAATATTTTCCATCTAGATAATTTCATTTCTAAAACAAGGTATATGCAGGAATTTATGGTGATAGTATAACTGGAATTAAAAATGCAGGAGTTGTAACACAGTTTATAGTAGTCTGAAGCAAAATGAAATATCACAATACCGAATAGGGTATACTGGAGTCTGATGATATTTAAAATAATAATAGTGGATTCATAACTGGATAGATTATTTATTGAGTTAAAAAGATAAGGGTTCAGACTATGACATGATAACCCATAGATTATCAGTTATAGGGGCTTCAAATGGGTAACAGTACAATTATAATATCACCCAAAACCTTTGGATTGTTGATCCAAATAATTGAGAAAAAATAAATGGTTGGGTATACTAACTAGAGTGGCACTCATACATAAGTAGAAAATAGTATAGGCATACTAACTAGAGTGGCACTCATACATATGTAGTAAATAAAAAACTAGGCACTAAACATCTGAGGCATACAAGATAAATAGAACTTCCATAGTATATCGGAGTCTAATCCCTGAGTTATAAGGTATGCTATTATGGTTTCACTAATAAGGGTTATAAGTTGTAGGGGTTACTGCAATCAAGGGTTTGATAGGATGCAGGGCTATACAATATTTAAGGCTTTAACTGAATTCAATGTATCTACTAAAACCATAAGTTGTAATGGTCTTTCAGGTTTAGGGAATAACTTGGATAAATATTCATCAATATTAATGGTAATATGCAGAACATAAAATAATTCATGAATGAGAACAAGAGTTTAGGGGACTATCACATAATGACATAAACAATGCAGTAATTTCAAAGGTATTAGCATGAATATAATAGTGAAATAGAATCACTTACTTTGAAGTTCATTGTGTGAAATTTTCTTATCTAATTCACGGGAGTGGACCGGGTATTCTTAAATCATAGATAGCATAAGTATGCAGTATAGATCAAATAGTAAAGTTATATTATCCAGTTGAGTGCAATTAAGTGAATTTTTTATTGTGAAATAAATGTTAAGGTCAAATGTAAATTTTTATAAAAGTTTAAGGTTTTTAATTTTTTCAAACTTTCCATTTGGATTTAGGTTTGGTGTAAAGAGATAATTTGATATTATTTATCAGAAGGAACTTATATACAAAATTTGGCGTTATATTGAAATACTTGAAAAACTACCAGGGGTTAAATGAAATTGAAAGTTTAATTTTTAAACTTTAAAACATGTTTTCTTAAGATACTGCTTTTTAGGAATCCAAGCAGGGGTAATGTAATATACCAAAATCTTTAAAATTGAGAAATAGAATTTTTGGAAAAATAAATAATTTTTTTTTATTGGGAACGCGGCCTCACCCGCCGGGTCAAATCCCAGCTTTGCCTAGGATTAACCCTAGTCTTCCGCATGTCGCCCACATCATCTCCTACCTTCTTTTAGTTGACTTCAGGGTTTGAAAATTTTGACCCTATATTTAAATCATTTTATAATACCATTTGAGTTTAATTCCTGAAAGAATGATGCGTAATTTTTTTAGAGGAATCCAACCATATTGGCATCAAAGATTTTGGTGGGTTGGTTCAAGCTATTGGTTTTCTAAACAAATGGCATAAGTTTAACTTGATCATTCAAGGTTATAATCTATTATTTGAGCTAAGTCATGGTGATATTTGTCTTCAATGCTAAAAATTCAATCGAATAAGTTTGGTTACAATGATTTTGGTTCACCATAGCCTTTGCATTTGAGTTTTGAAAATCTCAAGGCCGTAAATTTCAAACTTTCATTTGGGGCATAAAAACTCGTTTAGGTTTCAATCATGCACTGGACCTAAGTTCTTTAGGACCAGATCTTAAATTCTCTCCCTTTGAAATTGGTTCAAATTTAAGAGTAAAGATTCCTCCATTAAATCTCAAGCAATAATGGAGGTTTCTCGTATTCAAGCCTTTTTGGTGTCATTCTTATGTTCAAACCTTCATTAAACTCATTTTTTTACTCTAGGAAAGTGCAAAAACTTAACCAAATGTAAAGAAATCGAAATTCTACATAAAATGATAAAGATACAAAAAAAATCTCATAAGTTTACTTGTGATATTATTGGGCCTGTATGAGTTTTTTCAAGGAGTGGATGAGGGTTCGTGGACGAAAGGTGATTAGTTGAAAGGTTGAACCTTGGTAAGATTAAGATTAACCATGGTACCAAATGGGAGGACATGGGTACTATGCAAATCCCATGTGGTACCTAGGGGCAACCACCTGACAAAAATAAGTAAGGGTAAAGTGGGAATAAGTTTGGGTTTTAGTTGGGTCCTCATGTTGTTTATATGTTAGTTTTAGGGACCTTTATTCTAATTTTAAAATGTTTAAGGGGTTTGGCTACAATTTCCTAAACTTATGGTATTGATTCATAATATTATTATCATGTATATGGACTTTAATGAAATTTTGGGTTCAAGTTTTGTTTCAATTGTGAGGATAAGGTGCAAATAATAGCATAATTCTTATTTAGGGATATTTATGTAATTTGATAAAATTCTAAGGGATACCTAGGAAATATTTAATTTTAACTGATTAATTTCATATCTTTGGTGAGTTTTTACTTTCTATCCTCCTAAAAAAATTGTCCTTGAAATTACCTCAGAAAAGGGAGGGGTAGTGCAGGCTTATAAAGTCTTCTGTTTCCCAAGTTGCTTTTTTCGTTCCATGATGTTGCCAAAGGATTTTAACTAGTGGAACAGCTTTATGTCGAAGGATCCAATCTTATCCATCAAGGATTTGGATAGGCATTTCCTCGAAGTCATGGTTGGGTTTTATTGTTATGTCTTTCCAAGTTATAATGTGGTTGAGATCGGGTATGTATTTATGCAATTGCGAAACATGGAACACGTCGTGTATATTGGATAATTCTTGAGGTAACTCCAAATGATAGGCTATAGGTACTATATGTTTGATGATTTTAAAAGGACTAATATAATAGGTTTCTAACTCTCCTTTTTCCTAAATCGTACTATGCCTTGGGGTTCATAAGAATACTTGATTATCTATTCGAAACTCTAAAGTATTTCTTCTGGTGTCTACATAGCTATTCTTTCGACTTTGGGTTGAATGCAATCTTTCCCGAATAAGGCGTATCGCGTACATTTTCAGTGGTTTTGGTGATAATATCAGGTCCAAGGATATGAGTTTCTCCTAATTTTTTCTACAATGAACAATGAGGTATGCCGTAGAGAGCTTCATAAGGGGTTCTTCGGATGTTGGTTTAATAGATTTTGGTGTAAGAAAATTCGATCAACGCAAGGTGATCACTCCACGCTCCTGAAAATTTTGACGTGCATGATCGCCGCATATCTTCAAGGGTTTGAATTACTCTCTCGGATTGGCCATGAATTTGAGTGTTGAAGGCGATACATAGACGAAGTTTGGTTCCCATAGATTCTTTTTATGCTTGCAAAAATCTTCATATAAATCTGGGGTCTTGATTTAATACGATGGAGTGGGATACTCCCTGAAGTCTAACAATTTCTCTAATATAAAGATCACTAAGTTTTTTAAAGGAATCAGTTTATCTTGTGCGCAGAAAATGGGCGGATTTCGTGAGGTGATCAATAATGACTCATATGTAATTATAACATTGAGAGGTTCGGGATCATCTGCTAATAAAATCCATGGTAATGTGATCCTATTTCCATTCTAGAATTGGGAGTGGTTGTAGAAGTCCGCCTAGGTGTTAATACTCGATTTTCACCCGTTGGCAAGTTAGTTATTTCACCACGAAATTGGTGATATCTTTCTTAGTACATGGACACCAATAATGTTGCTTGAGGTTTTGATACATTCTGGTACTTTCAGGATGAATAAAAAATTTGGAGTGATGGGCTTCTTTAAGGATTTCTTCTTGTAATGAAGGTACTAGGGCAACACATACTCGATTTTTGAATTTTAATCATCTCTCGGGTCCAAGGTTCAGTTTTTCTAGGGGGGGTTTCTTTATAATTTCTGCTTTTGGGTTTTCAGGAATTCATCTTCTTCTTAGAGTTCAAAGGTCCAGTTATGCAGGGTGGGATGAGCTATAATATTCAAACAAATAATTGGGCCTTCAGATGATTCTCTCTATAAATTATACTCTTATATGGTATCTAAAAATAAGAACATGTGGAGGAGAGTTCCTTTAAATTTTTGGATTAAGGCATCGGTAACTACGTTACCTTTCCTTGGATAGTATAGTAAGTTAAATTTATAATCCTCTAAGAATTCTAGCCATTGTCATTGTCGAAGATTTAGTTATTTCTAAGTA
The DNA here is from genome assembly GCA_949130495.1 of Sambucus nigra. Classification (NCBI taxonomy): domain Eukaryota; kingdom Viridiplantae; phylum Streptophyta; class Magnoliopsida; order Dipsacales; family Adoxaceae; genus Sambucus; species Sambucus nigra. The sequence continues at coordinate 106,956,020 of OX422207.1, read as the reverse complement.
AAGATGTATTTGAGCCTTTCATGGTCAGAGAATACTTGAAATTATTCCCCGTATAGATTACAACTCCAAATCTTTACAAAAACTACTGCCTCTAATTCCAAGTCACGTACCGGATAATATCACTCTGTATTTTTAACTGCCTAGATCCGTACTCGATCACTTTCCTTAAAGCATTAACACACATCCTAATCCTTGTAAGGAGGCATCGATATAGACGTCATAACTGAACTTACTGGAGGGATAATAAGGATAGAGGCAGTAGTTATTTTTTCTTTTAATATGAGGAAAGCTTGTTCAAAATCATATGTCCATATAAATCGAACGTCCTTTTAGGTTAGTTTTATCAGGGGTAAGGTGATCTTGGAACACCCTTCTACGAAATGTCGACAATAATCGATGAGTCAAAAAAAACTACACAATTAAGTCATGGTTGCAGGTTACTACAATTCGAGTACTATGGTGGTTTTGGTTGGGTCTACTTATATACCTGCTTCGGTGATTACGTGCCCGAGGAATTTTACTTTTTTCATGAGGAAGTCACATTTTCTCTTCTTGGCATAAAGTTTCTATTAGCAAAGGGTTTCTAGTATTGTGCTTAAATGTCCTTCATGCTCTTCTTTCATTTTGGAGTAAATTATTATATCATCTATAAAGATTATTACAAATTTATCCGGAAAGGGTAAAATACTCTATACATTTAGTCCATGAAGTCGGGGGTCGTTTATTAATCAAAAGAGATGACTACAAACTTAAAACGACCATATATAGTTCAAAAGGCAATTTTGGGTATATCTTCTTTCTTAACACGAAGTTAGTGGTATCCTAATTGTAAGTTAATATTTGAGAATATCTTTGACCCTTGTAACTAGTCATATAGGCCTCCTATTCTAGGCAAAGGATATTTGTTCTTAATGGTCACTTGATTCAACCTCCGATAATTGATACATAGTCAAAAGGCTCTATCCTTCTTTTATATAAAATCCCCAAGGTGACCTACTAGGGCGCATTTAACCTTTCTTTAAGAAATCATCTAGTTGGGTTCTGATTTATTATAATTCTAGTGGGGCCATATGATAAGCGGGTATTGTAATAGAGGAGGTACTTGGTAACTAATTGATGGAAAATTAGAGTTCTCGGGGCGAAGGTAGTCTGGTAAGTCCTTGGGAAACACATCTTCGGACCTGTCTAAAATAGTAGGAGGAGATGAGGATTCTTTTTCACATATTTGGAAAGTATGGGCTAAGAGGGATTTTTCCTTGGAAGCAAAATGGAAGTTGATGTAGTCGTTCAAATATTGTTGTCTTTTCATGGTAGGCGATATGAGGAAAATCAGGTGACCAAATATCCATTCCTATAATTAAGTTAAACTCTGTTAAATCGAGGACTATCAAATCCACTTTTAACACCCCTGTTCCGAGTCATGGAGTATGATTCTTACATACCTAGTTTGTGATGGATACCTTTGCGATTAGCATTCTTATATATAAGGGATATAATAATAGGCTAATAAGAAATTGCAGGCGAGTCACACATGCATAGCTAATAAAAGATTAAGTTAAACTTAAGTCAAGTACTATATGTGTTGAGATATTTTCGAAAGGTAGATTACATTCTACCACGCCATGGTAGTTTCAATTTTTCGATGAGAGAATGGATAAGTTCTAACCTTGGGTTCTATTCAGTGGTTCTTGTCTTTTCTCGCGTGACCTTTGCTACGGTGAACAGTTATTAGAGTTGTTGGTTAGATTCTTTAAGGGAGTTTTGATGAAATTATAGGATGTGGGATAAGAAGGGGATACTTGTAGAGGTGGGCATTATGTCCTGAGGTGTCTTACTTGGTTACATTCATGACATCACAATAGAGATCCGCTAAGACTATGATGAATTTGGCTAAAAAACTCAGCCATCCTTGAGTTTGGTGTAGGGATAGTCTCGTTAGTTGGGTTGGTTCCTAATGACACAGGGGCTCGTAGAGGGTGGAGTTGAGATATGGTTTTCTCCACTAGATGTTAGTTCTTTTCCATGAGGGAGGCCACTTCAATCATTCGGTTAATTCTTGGATTTGGAAAGGAATGACAAAAGATTTAATGTTGGTGCGTAATCCTCGTTCAAAGTGTTTTCACTTTTTGGTTTCCGTATTGACATATTCTTGGGCATATTGCGATAGTTTCGTGAATTTGGCCTCATATTGTGCCACTGTTAATTATTGTTTTTGTAAGCTTCGAAACTCCATAGTCATCTGATCTCTAGCTGATTTTGAAAAGTATTTTTCGAAGAAGATTTCTTCGAACAGATCCCAACTTAAGTGGATAATATCTCAGGAGTGAAAAACAGAATTCCACAAAAAATCCACTTCTCCTTTAAATGAAATACGTGCCCAATTTTACCCTAAGTTCTAGACTAATACCTACTCCGTTAAGAACCTTAAGTGCTTGATGGATCCATTTCTTGTCTTCGACAGCACCAAATTTTCCATGAAATACTGGGGCTCTTTGTCGAAGAAATTCCTTAGCTTCGTTCATTCTTTGAGTTTCTTCTGGAACCTCACTATTAATTGGTTGTTTTGGTGGTATGTTATGTTGCACCCTGGTTAAAATTGTTAGTTCTTGTAAACAACATAGTATTCCTTTTTTGTTGTAGATGGATTAGGCACATGCAGAACTTATTGCTATTCCTATTTTCCACTGAAAGATGCATGTGTGTTAACGACCTATATAAACAACATATCGATGGATAAAATAAAAATGGAAATGAAGTAAACAAACTTATTATATTTATGTCACATTAGGTTATGAGAAAATATTTTACACTTCAAACTTACAAAAGGAAAAGTACACTTTCACAGGATTCTATTTTACAACAAAATAGTCAGTTCACTATACTGTCTTACTAAGGAATATAGGGATTACTTCTCCTCACACACACATGGTTGACAAAAGTTATTAGATCTCTTGTAGATTTATTTATATACAACCATATTCCGTTGGTCATTATTAGATAAGTTCAGGTATAATGCGATCAAAATCGGATCCGGGATCAAAAGGGTCAAAGTCATCTGAGCGAGTGCCAAGGGAAGAGGAAATAAAACAACTAGTGTTTGCTGAAATTGGGTTATAGCCTATTAAAGAATCTGGAGGATTAATAATGAGTTCCTTAGGTGGAGCTACATCTTAGGCAAGGTGAATGGCTTGCTGAAGTACCTCGGTATCTAGGGAGAAACTTTTCTCTTGTCGGGTATCAGGAATTTGATGAGTAAACTATATTTAATTTTTGGGGTGGTGATGGCCCAGTCTTGATCAATGCTTTTAATGTGTTGGCACATCCTTAAATATCTTGCATCTCTAATGGCCTGTTCGAATCTTTCATGGATGGTACCACGTATATCTAGGTAGATTTCATCCCATATATTCATAATTACAAAATAGTATGAGTTACCGAATGTAATAAGGGAGTTTTATAATAGTAATATTTTAAGTTATATGCATACAGAAGATTTTGCTCTCAATCCTGTATAGGCATAAAAAACTTGGTGTAAGCTCTGATACTATGTTGTCGCATCCACGGTTCTATGCTTAATGGCACCAAGTCATAATAGTAATAACAAGAAATAATTAAGCGAAAGAAAAGTAAATTTTCATTATTATGAATGCATAGCATCTTATTACATATATGGAGTCGTCATAACAATAAAATAAATAATCACGCTGGTTGCTTATAACATAGAACGACAATGGACTTAAAAGATTATAAGAGCTGATATGTTATAGTGGGGACTACCATCTTTGCTTGATATCTCCCCCACATATGTTATCAAAAATATTTTCCTTGCTAAGATTGAATTAAAATCCATAAGTGCGGGTGGTATTTCTCCCTCTTCTAATTCACTGTCCATCTAGAAGGAAAAGAATTAAACAAAAATATTCCAAGTAGAAAATTTTATTTCTATAACAATGTATATGCAGGAATTTATAGTGATAGTATAATTGGGATTAAAAATCAAAGTGTTGTAACACAATTTACAGTAGTCTGAAGAAAGATAAAATATCATAGGACTGAACAGGGGTATATCGAAGTCTGATAATATTTAAAAGAATAGTATGGTGATTCATAACTGGATATGTTATTTATCGAGTTACAAAGATAAGCTTTCAGACTATAACATGATAACCCATAAATTATCGATTATAGGGCTTCACATGCATACCAATACTATTATAATATCGCCCATAACCTTTGGACCGTCGACCCAAATAACTGGGAAAAAATAAACGGCTAGGCACATTGACTAGAGTGGGACTCATACATATGCAGCAAATTGAAAACTTGGCACTTAACATCTGAGTCTTATAGGCCAAATATAATTTCCCTGGTATACCGGTGTCTAATCCATGAATCATAAGGTATGCTACCGGAGTTTTATTGATAAGATTTATAAGTTGAAGGGGGTTACTGTAATCAAGGGTTGAATAGGATATAGGGTTATACCACATTTAAGGGTTTAACTGAATTCAGTGGTTTTACTAAAATCATAAGTTATAAAGATTAATTGTGTTTAGAGAATAACTTGAATCAATATTGAATTAATATTCACGATAATATGAACTGCACAAAAGAGTTCAGGAATGAGAACAAAAGTTCAGGGAGCTATCACAGGGTGATATAAATAATGCAATACTTTCAAAGATATAAGCTCGAAAGTAATAGTGAAATAAAATCACCTAATGTATGTTTGGTGTGCGAAGCTTTTCTCGTCTAATTCACGTGAGTGGATCGGGTATTCTGAAACCATGGATAGCATATGCATGTAGTATAGGTCTAAAAGTAAAGTTATAGTATGCAATAGAGTATAATTAACTGGACATTAGTGTGCAAAATATATGTTAGGGTCAAATGTAATTTTTTTTTATAAAAGTTTAGGTTTTATCTTTTTTCCTACTTTCCATTTGGATTTAGGTTTGGTGGAAAGAGACACTTCGGATATATTCAGCATAAGGAACTTATATCTAAAAAATGGGGTTGTTTGGAAATACTTAAAAAACTGCCAGGGAATTAAGTGAAATTGAAACTTTAATTTTTAAACTTTAAAACCTATTTTCTTGATTTATTACTTTCTAGGAATCCAAACAAGGTGATGTAACATACCAATTTGCTCAGAATTAAAAATAGAATTTTGGGGAAAAATCGATTTTTCACGCACTATGTCAAATCCAGATGCACCTGGGTTTGACCCCACTCTCACGCATATAACCCACACCATCTCCTACCTTCATTTTATTGACTATAGGGCTTGAAAACTTTGACCCTATATTCGAACCGTCTTAGAATACCATTTGAGTTGTTTCCTGAATGAAAGTTGTGTAATTTTTTTAGCAGAATCCAACCATATTGGTTTCAAAGATTTTGGTGGACTGGTTCAAGCTATTAGTCTTCTATAAATATGATGTATTAACTTGATCATTCATTTATATAGGCTAAGATTTGAGTTATGACATGGTGATATTTATGTTCTATGCTCAAAATGCAATCGAACAGGTTTAATATCAAAATTTTTTGTTCATCATAGCCTTTTCATTTGAGTTTTGAAAATAATAGTGTCGTAAATTTCAAAGTTTGATATGGGACTTAAAACCTCATTTTGGTTTCAATAAAGAATTGCATCTAGGTCCCTTATACCCATATCTTGAGTTCTTTCACTTTGAAACTGGTTCAAAGTCAAGAGTACTGATTCCACCATTAAAACTCAAGCTTTAATGGAGGTTGCCGGTATTCAATCCTCTCAGAGCTATTCCTACATTGAAACCTTCATGTAACTCGTATTTTTACCCTGGGAAAGTGCATAAACTTAACCAAACATAAAGAAGCAAAAATTCTACATAAAATGATGAAGATACCAAAAAGCTCAATAGTTTACTTGTGATATCACTGAGCTTGGATGAGTTTTTACAGTGAAAAATAAAGGTTTATATAGGGTTCGTGGAGGATAGGTGATTGGTTGAAAGTTTGGTGGTTTTAAACTTTGGTAAGGTTAGGTTTAACCATGGTATCATGTGGTAGGACATGGGTACTATGAAAAAACCCTTGGGGGCAGTCTCCTAAATAAAATTAGTAAGGGATAAAGTGGGAATAATTTTTATTTGGTTCCATATGTAGTTTATATGTTAGTCTTAGGGACCTTTATGCTAATTTTTAAAAGTTTAAGGGGTTTGGATGAAATTTCCAAAACTTATGGGATTGGTTCATAATATTAGCATCAAGTATTGTTTAATGAAATTTTGGGATCAAATTTGGTTTCAATTGGTAGGATAAGGTACAAATACTAGAATAAGTCTTATGTAGGGGCATTTTGGTAATTTGATAAAAGTCTAAGGGATACCGAAGAAATTATGAATTTTAAAGGGCTGATTTCAATTTTTTGGTGAATTTTTATAGTGTTTCTCCCTTTGATCTCCCAAGAATATTTTAGTATGCCTAGAGAACATGGAGAAGCTAGTTGACCCATGTGCCCTTCACTTTTTCCAACAACTTCCTTATCCCCTCGAGGACTGTCTTATTAGAAGATGTTACTTTCCTATTTTTTAGGGGGTAGGCCAAAAAATTACAGTGGTGCCTAATCTTGTGCTCATCATAGAAACATAGAAAGAGTATGCTCTTAAATAGTGTTTTGTTATCTGTTATGATGATCTAAGAAATGCCAAAATGTGTTATGATATTCCTCCAAATGAATTTGTGCATGTAAACATCTCGGATATTTTCCAGTGGTTCCCCTTCAACCCATTTAGAAAAGTTATCAAGGATAACCAAAAGGAACTTCTTATTTTTTTAAAGAAAGGGGTAGTGTACCACTAATATTCAGTCCCGATTATGAAAAAGGACAAGGACTTATAAGGGATTTAAGATTGTTGGTCGCTGATGCACTAAAGATGTGAAGAGCCAACATTTTTTGCACTTCTTGACATATGTGGCTGCTTCTTATTGCATATATGTTCACCAATGTCCTTGTTTTATATCTCTGAAAGCTACTAATTTTCCCCCGATGTGGCCTCCACAAATCTCCTCATGTAACTCATTGAGGGTTTTATCGATAACATCTAGGTGAACACATTGCGGATATGGTCCTGAAAAGGATTATTGATAAAATCTTTCCATATATAGACAACTGTAAGTGATAGGCCTTTACCCTGATCTTATTTTCTTTCTTTTTATCATTGGGAAAAACATCCTCTTTCAGATAACTCACTATCATATTCATCCAGCTTTGGAACCTATCGATGGTCATAACCTGCTCGGTCAGCTTCACTTTATTAATGTTGGGTTAATCAAGATACTCTCATTGGATTGTTCACTTAAGATATCCATTCACATATGAATCAAGTATGTCTAAGTCATCCGCATGATTGATATTCCCTCTTGTAAACTGAGCGAATAGGTATTGGGCTTCTTCGAGGCATAGAACTATGCCTTGGTCTCTCGTATTTTAGTCTCCTAATATCTGAATTGATACAATCCTTGAGTCATAAAAGAAGTTAAGTTGGTGTATGCCCAAGAAGAGTACCTTCTTTAAACTGTCGATCAATCCTTCGTAGTCTGATCTATTATTAAAGGCTTCAAATTCTATGTGTACTTCCTTCACAAGGGTGGTATTCTTCGGGGATACTTGTATTATTCCTGCCCTTGCTCCTTGAAATTTGAGGCTTCTTTTATATTTCCTCTTCTTCCACCTCTTGTTGATCCTTACTTTCACTTTTGGTGCAAACTTCTTTTTGTGCATGGTTTTTGGAGAATTCAACGATAAACTCAATTAGAACCTTCCCCTTAATTCACGATTTGGGTTGATACTGAATATCAAACCTCCTCATCTCTACCAACCACTTGGGCATTCATCTAATCAGGTTGGCCATTCAGAGATATTCCTTCAAGGTGAAGGAGGTTTGGATAATATTTTTATTTTCCTAAAAGTAATGTTTAAACTTGCAAAAGGCTATCACGAGTGCATATGTAAGTTTCTATAAGGGAGGCATCTTTTCTAAGGGTCGAGAAAAGTTTTCTCTCATAATAGATGGGAGCTTGACCCCCCTTCCTATCACAAATTAAAGTTTAGTTGAATGCAACACTATATACTTTAAGGTACAAGTATAAGGGTCCTTCATCAGGGATTATTAATGGTGGTGTTTGGCTAGAGTAATGTTTCACTTCCTCATAATCTAAAAGAAAGGTCAGCACATTTTGAAGATCTTAATATAAACCTATTGAGGGCAGTGAGCATGTCAATTAGCTTCTGCACCTCATGCATAGTTCTTGGAGGTTTCACATTCCATATTGATTTATTATGGTTGGGTTTTTCCTCAATCCCCTTATATCTTACTAACTATCCTAGGAACTTTCCAAATTTCACTTAAAAAGAGAATTAGGTCACATTCAGCCCCATATTGTAATAACATAGTACTTCAAAAGTCCTAGCTAGATAGGAAAAGTGATCCTCTTTTTTATGCTCTTTAAAATCATATCATTTATGTACACCTCTATAGTGTCTCCTAATGGCTTCTTAAGAATCCTCAAAACAAGCCTATCTTAAGTTTCCCCAACGATATTTAGTCTGCACGGCATCACCTTATTATAGTATAGTTCGAGTGTGGTGATGAACGAGGTCTTTTCTTGGTTGAGGTTGAACAATAGGATCCGTTGGTATACTGAGTAGACATCGAGGAAGTTCATTCATTGGTGGTTTGTAGTTTCATTAACCATTTGGTCGATCTTAGCAAAGTAAAACTATCTTTTGGGTCAGCCTTATTCAAGCCAGTGAAGTCAATATAAACTCTCCACTTTCCATTGTTTTTTTTAACCACCACAAGATTTCATACCCACTTCGGGAATTAAACCTCCTTAATTAATCGTGTCTTCATAAGTTTCCCTACTTCCTCCTCTACTTCCCTCGCCTTCTTAAGGGTCAATCATTATGCCTTTTGGGTCACAGGTGGATGTGAATGGTCTATGTGAATCTTGTGACACATAACGTTTCGGTCAATGCTTAGAATATTATAGTCTTGCTAAGCAAACACATCCTGATTACTTTTAAGGAAAATAACCATATCTCCTTTTCCTCTCTAGTAAGGGTGCTACCGATTAAAAACTTCTTCTCATGCTAATCATTGTCAAAGATCACCTCTTGGAGTGGATCCATGACCTACTACGCTAAGGTAACCCTAGTTTCCTCAACACCAAGTTGCCCATACTTTAACTTTTACTTGGATCCAATCCGCTAATATAAACCTAGTTTCCTCAACACCAAGTCATCCATACTTTAACTTTTACTTTGAGGGATCACATACATTTTAGGATCCATGAATTTTTCTTCTTATTTTCTTGTTTTCATCAGATGGTAGCTATGAATCACAATCGATCCAAAAGCCTGGTTCCCCTTAATCTCTATTATTCCTTTTTAGTGATGCACTTTTAGCTTCTGGTGAGGGGTGGAGGGCACTACTCTCATGGCATGCAATCATCCTTTCCTAAGTATAGAATTGTAATGGAATATATTTCCACAATAAGAAACTTAATGAGTTTTGATGTTCCTCCTGCTTGGATGGGGTGGACGACCTTCCCAAGGGGCGTGGTCATCCTTCCTATGAAACCGACTAAATACACCTCCAATTATCGTAGTTCTTATCCCCTTGTCTACTAGTAGGCTATCCACATCCCATTTGGCTATCGTGAGACTTATTACTAAGGCATCATGATGAGGATTCCTCTCTCCGACTCAAACTTCCTTGGTGACACTACACCAAATCACGCCATTAGTAACACAATTTTACCATTTCTAAATATATTAGTAACACAATTTTTTGTTAGAAAAAAAGGGTGGGGCACGAAGTTAGTAACGGCAAAATTATGTTACTAATAGTAATGGAAAAAATTAGAAGTACTAACGATAAAATTCTGTTACTAATAGTAACGTAAAATTCAAAATTCATGATGGTTAAGTTCTGTTACTAATAGTAACGGTAAAATGTATAATTAATAAAGCTAAAGTTGTGTTACCAATAGTAACGAAAAATTCAGAATTTGTAACGGTAAAGTTATGTTATTGATAGTAACAGAAAGATTAAAATAAGTAATGGTAAAATTATGTTACTAATCTTATTACATATTTTTTTACAAAAATCAAGGGCCCTCCCCAAATCCAGAACCTTTACCATTTCCATTGTCAATTTCAGTTGATGGTGGGGGCACACATAGCTTCATTGAACCTCAATCTCTAAAGCATTTTCCAAATAAATAAAAGTTGTTAGAACATAATATATATAGGAACCGACACTAGATAAAGGCAATAAAGAGTTAATACTCCTTATTGCATTCACCAAAGGATAGTGAAATATAAAACATCCTTATTACATTCACCAAAGGACAGTGAAATATAAAACATTTATGTGCTTCAACTAGTTTAAGTGTTCTCAAAATATAAAATGTTCTTGTTCATCTCAGTTCGGTGATGGTTTCCATTCTTCCTGGCCCTCGCAACTGTGTATGAAACCTAGTTCGGATACCAGGCACCAATACAAGCCACCTTCTGCAGACCCCTTTATGCATGTCTTCCGGGGAAGGCTGGTGACACCCCAACGAGTGACGACATCCTCATAACCTTTACCCTTTGTCACACCAATGATGTCAATCATCTCATCCTTCTGAAAAATGGCATCCGCAATAACTTGCTTCTCAAAGAATCCATAAGAAAAATCCACTTTCTGTGCAATGGTCCCATAATTGACCTGGATCTCCGTCAAATGTGCTTTCTTATGCTTCAATCCCTCCATTTTCCTAATCTATAAAGACAGAAATGAACCAAAATAAATGCAACATTCAAAAGACTATTAGATTAATAATAAAGCGCTATGCACGAAGATGACAACTCGTTAACAAAAAACTACCCGAGTAATCAATGAAATGATTGTTCATTTATTTTCCATTTTTTTATGACTTGCGCACCCAGGTCGAGCACCTAACTAATCCCCAAGGGTAAAATTCAAAATTATGTTACTTGCTCCATTCAATTTAAAGAATTAGTTATGGAATTCTAGATCTATCGCTGACTAAGTTTTTATGTCGAAAGAGAAATGGACTCGATGAAAATATCATATAGTTTTCACATGTAAACAACTAAAAGAAAAAAGTTAAGCAGCTTGATACCAAAAATTCGTGAAAAGATGTTTGGATGCATGTAGCTGCCCATTCTTCCCTCATATTCTATTCAATTCGAGATGTATCTTGCACTTGATATGAACTGGAAGGAGAGAGAGATGCATCGGAGGGATTGAATAGATGATGGCATCTTTAACGAGTGTAGTAGCAGTATCATTGAACTTGTCTCGAAGTACGTCAATATTAACCTCAATGGAATGTTTTCTCCAGTGCCGAGACTTTCCAATCCTACTATTTTCTATAATTTTTATGAAACGTGAAATGTAATTCTCATGCTGATTTGTTTATTGGTTAACTAGTGAACTCTCCGTTTCCGAGACTTTTCTAATTTCTTTAAACCAACCAATGCCCTAACCCTTCTTCCTGATACACCCATGATGATAATCTCTTTATCCCTATCAACTCTGGACCTGCCATAGAAAAGCTTTTAGAAAGTTCTTAAATGTAATTTGTTTATCAAGGAAAACATAATTATACCAGAAAAAAAGAGAGCACATGAACAGAGCAAGTCCAACGATAGATAGGAAAGAATTTTGACAATTTACTTGTCACAAATAGACTTTTTAGTGTGGTAAAAAGGACTCAAAACTCTCTATTCCATTAAGTACATGGAAACCATGGCCTTTAACAATGATGCCAGAGGTATCAACTCAGAGACTAGACCACCAAATGACAAATTACTCATTGCACTAGAAGCACATATCCAGGACACTATAGCATTCATTTATCAGAAGATCAGTAAGGGAAAAGGCTAAGACAACGCATCTAGCAACACAGAATGACCATTAGTAAAGATCAATCATCTCTAGTTTTATCTTTAGGAAATGAAAAGCCCAATTCCATTAGGGAACAAGAAACAATCATCTCATTAAAATCTTCAATAGCTTGAAAATCAAGCTCAGAGCCACCAATTTTTTCTTATTCATGTGAAGCCACATTAAAATCTCCTATAACCATCCAAGTTTGATGATAGGAGTTTATAGTTAGTTCTTCTGAAGTAGCCCAGAGTACATACACACAAATGCACATTTCTTTCTTATTCATGTGAAGACACTCTGTTTCTTAACACACAAGCACATACATACACACAAATGCACACTGTTTTGTAGCAGAACACACATGCCACGTGCCCACACACTTTAACAGACTATATTTTCAACAAAAACACACAAGCACGTAATATGATATATATTTTATATTTATCTGGAGTGAAAATTATTGGAATCATTGAGCAGAGGCTATTGTGTACATATTCAACAATTGAAAAATCAATGCCTGAGATAATGGTTTGAGTACATCCATGAATTATGGCTTAGGGTTTTGCTTCTTATTCTATTCTTCAACCAATCTTTTTTCCAACTAATTGTTTTGTGTTTTGCAAGGGGTTAAAAAAATAAGAACATGACTTAATTGGTGACAATCAACTTATTATCAAGTCTGCAGAAAATAGGAAGGAGATCATTGAATTCAACACGAGAAACTTTGAGGCCAGAGATGATTATTTTGATACGAAAGACACATGAAATTTTAAAAACATACAAGAAACATAAAGGTCATTTAAATCATAGAATGTGACACGGATTGTAATAATATTCACCAATCACGTACCAAACATCTCATTTTTGACAAGTCTACGGAGGAGAAGGTAAAGCTTCTTTCTTCTAATCCTTTTTCTCTTCCTTTGGAGGACCTACACTTGTTATTAGTTCACTGATTCTAAACGTCCTTACATTCTTAATGATTTTTACCTGATCGGCTTTGCTAATGACCGTGACCGTATTTATTTTATGGGTCAAGTATAATATAAACAAGTCAGGTCCTTTATTGTCACATCATCACACTCCTAGTTATTTAAATCAATTCCAGAATTCATTTAAACGTATGATGGCGATGGACACACAAGAGGTTTGGCAGATGATGGGTTCATCAGGGCTGGACATTCCCCATGCTTATGTCTTAGAGCAACTCCGTGTTTTAGATTAAAATGACTTTGAATCAAAACCATTTCTATGATCCGTAAAATCCGTATTATTCATGAGGGCCTACAAATGAGAAAATTAGTAGAAAATATATGATGATATCAATTTCAATCCAAACCAAAAAAATCATATCATTCGTAAACAAGTAAGTTTGGAATATCATAGAAAACGCATTGTCAGTACCCGACTATAGGTTGAGGACCTTCAAATTCAGTGCCACTACCTTTTACATTTGTCCATAAGCCCATGGCATTGTTGCTGCAGCAAAAATAAGCAGTTAACTTGATTAGAAATGAGAAGCCCATGCTCTATCTAGGTTTTTGTTTGAGCTAAAATCCAAAACGAAGTGCATTAAACACAATTCATTGGGCTTTCTTGTGAAGACTTAAATAGGCCATACTCAAGTCCTTGCATAAAGAAACCAAATCAATGACATTTGTGATAGAAAGAAAAGAAAAATGAAGAATGATAACTCAAAATTAAACATATGCTTACCTTTCCCTCCTCCTTTATCTGGGCTTGGGACCGGCAATGCTCAAATAAATATTAGCATTGGCGGAGGTAAAAGGGATTCTGCAATAAAAAGTACAGTGCAAATTAATTCCAAATCAAATATAGATAGATCCAAACAAAGTTCACAACAAAACATATTGCAAATTAAGTCCAAATAAAGATGACTCAAACAAAGCTCACAACAAACTCATAATGCAAACTAAGTCCACATATAGATATCTCAAACAATGTTCACAACATAAACTAAACATATTTGAGCCAACAATCCAGCCAAATCAAATATCACCCCCATACTAGGTCAGCAAAAGTGAATTGGCCACCTTGAGGAGCATCAAACAACCTAGCATCCGGCTTCATAACTTCCTCCACATATACTTTCCTCACCCCGACTCCAACTCGCTTACCATGACATATATCCTTTGTTGCATCTGTCATGACATACCCCTTTGCTAATTCTTCATTACACCCATCAAGAAAGGTGACTTTGGGATTGTTGGTAAGAGAAGGTGTGGTCATGCAAACAAGATGAGAAGAAGATGCAAAAACATTATCCAAATTTTGACAGAGATTCCTATAATGTAGACTTGTATTGGATGCATGCTCACTTAACGGTGTGATTGGTGGACCCTTTTCATTTTGAGCATTGAAGGCATCAACCAAACGTTGTATAGCATCCTATGAAAAAATGGATCAAACAATAGTAAGTTAATATCTATTATATCTAGATAGGTATTTTTAATAAATGAAATTATATAAAATACATATATACCATGATTTGTGTGTTATTTTCCTCAAATCTTCTATTGACAGAAGAGATGATATCTTCCTTCAATGCATCCACATCATCATTTGCCTTCTTTCTTTGTTTAAGTTTGATCTTTGCCACCCCTAAATGCATCAACTGCTTCTTCAAAATTTGGGGACAAACTGCATGAACTCCTCCCTTTTTCTCCTTCCAAAAACCTCTATCAACTCATCATTCTCTATGCATTGGCTCTTGCTACTACCCTCTCCACTCTCGCTCTTTCTTTTCTCCACCGCATCCTTACTTTATCCTATCAAATGATAGTTATAAATCAGAATGAGAAAATTTCATTAATAAACGCAATAAATAATACTAAAAATACTTTTATTTTTCATGTAAATATGCACAAAGTAAATCTTAGCACTTTTTAATACATTCCCCGTTTTGTCCTCGCGTTCCGCAAGCTATGTATCTAGTCGCATTAATTCTTGTTCTGGATTTGATAGAACATACAATTTAAATATCACATGTTATACACAAAAGTATTACTGATAACTGAAAAACATTATGATACATACCATTTCATTTTGCAAAGCAGCATAGGTGCGAAGCCCAAGTATATGGGAATATTCTAAATTAGTTTGATTCTTGGCATTTTTAATGTTTTGTGACGTCTTTTTTGCTTTCCTTTCGTTCTCACAAAATAATCTCCATATGTTGGGATCAACACCTTCTGGTAGGACTCTAGGATTATCTTCAGTAGGCAAAAAACATCTCATATTACTTTTGTGTGTCCTAAACTTCTGTTCAAACCTTTTCTCCATCAGCAGGCGGGCCACCTCCGGTTCAACATCTAACTCAAATCCTACAAGTAAATCATTCAAAACATCATCTTTGTAATTGTTTGGCACAACTCTCCAATCTTCGTAACTAATCAGAATATAAGATCTAACAAGATCACCAACTCGAGTGCTCCATCTCCCACCCCACGGACCGACTACACTCCAATCCACTAGAACGGTGACTCTCACTTTACCATCTTGGGTCATATATTGTAATTGTTTAGCCCTTTTATTTTCACTTGAGGTAGGTTGCTTCGAACCTCCATCGACTAATTCTTGTTGAGGAGTGGATAATATTTATTGCGGTGTTGATGATGTTTGTTATTTCAAACCACCACTTGCACTTGAAGCCATGACGCCCAATACAGTGCTGCCAAAACAAAAAACAGATGCCAAAAATAAAAATAACAGTCATAAAATAATATGTATTGAATTATCATATTACTACAACATCAGCATATTAATAGAGATATATAGAGAAATCACAAGATGATAACATTAAACTCACAAGTCGCTACTTTCAACAGTTAACATACCACCAATAAATTTATATATTAGCAACGGGGTAAAACAAAATGTAGTCATGTTGGCAAAACAAAACAGCTTTCATTGGTTACAATATCCAAAAGAAAATATTAAAACAACTAAATGGAGTCGTATTGCTTGAGAAAACTTTCCAAGTATAGTTGGTCTTTAAGAATAGATTGGAAGATTATTAGTGTCTCTAAGTCATCCACTTGACTCGTCAATATCTTCGGTGAATGTAAAATAACCCATCAATTGGTATTTTTAAGATCTTTTGAATAAAATACTTGACTAGCCTCCGATACGAGAATGGGAGGCTCATCATACTCATTATCAACGGTCTTAAACTTATCAAAATTTACCATCACTAAGTTGGAGTCCGTACAAAGCTTACAACCAGTAGTCTTATCCTCCACTCTCACCCAATCACACTCAAAAATTTGTTTGATAACTCCATACCACATAGTCCAAGTATTTTTGAGATTCTTATCACTTTTTCTAGCTCGAAATTGTGTTCATGCCTTCATGCAAACGCCGATATCCTGTGTCACAACAGTATCGTCATGATAATTAAACGAGAATATGAAACCATTTACACGATACTTTTTATATGTTTTATCCTTGAATTGCGGCCCTTGAACTAACCGCTACAATGTTTCATTTGTCTTCGTCCCTCTTGATTTCAGCAACTGTTTGATGGAAACAAATCATAATTACTACAATGTTTCAATTCTCATCATACTTAACGAAAAGATTAATAAAAATATAAGTATTTATATAATCATCTTCTCAGATAACTAAGGGATAAAAGAAGTTTGTTTCTCCACTTATGTCATTTCAATCCCCTTCCCAGCACGAGACACGGATTTCAGTGATGTTTCATACTCACTGCAATATGTAGTTTGATATAAGTAATTATAACTCAAAATGATAATTAATTCTTAACTATAAACAAATGAAAGAACTCAAACCTATAGTACTCTTGAAGTCCATTAACATTTAGTCGAACTAATACCCATCGACGTATTTGTTGAAACTGTACGGGTCCCAACATTATAGTCTTATCATCAAGCAAAGGCCCTTCATCAGAGAACTCTCCACCTTCCTATAAAAAGGCTTCACGTGAGCGTTTGTGATTTCCATCATATGGATTTGGCATGTACTCCTTGCAATATCTAACAGATTCAGCAACAACGTAGGATTCTGTAATGGAACCTTCAACATACTGCTTATTGCTTGGTATATCTTTGAAATCTTTCATCGTCCTATTTGTATAAGGCAGTAAAAATTAATAACAAACCAAGCCCCTTTCGAATGGATACATCCAATGAGCGTCGGTTGGTCCACAAACCAGGGCTTCATCTGCTAAATGCACAGTGAGGTGAATGTTAATATCAAAAAATGTAGGTGGGAAATATTTTTCCAACACGCACAATGCTTCAACAACAATGTATTTGGCTCTTTAGATATCTTGTCGAATTAGGACCTTAGAGCACAACATGTTAAAGAATAAACTTAATTGTTGGATTGCTCTTCTCAAATCTTGATGTTTCGAAAAGCCATGTTGGAGCAACACAGGTAGAAGATGTTCAATTATGACATGTTAATCATGCGACTTTAAAGAGTGCAAAGATGGGGGACTAAGATTTACCATATTGCTCAAGTTAGGGGAAAAACTGGTAGGAAGCTTTAAGTCCTTCAAAATTTGGCAGAATTGTCTTTTTTCTTCTTTATCCAAAATAAATGGTGCTGTTGGTTTTATCGTTTTTCCAGTGCCTCCATCAACTTGAAGCCATTGACCGCTGTGTATGCCCATGCCCTTCATATCCAATCGTCCCTTTTCAGTATCCTTTGTTTTATTATCATCAAGAATTGTGTTTATTAAATGCTCTGCAATATTTTTTCGATGTACATCACATGAAGGACATGTCGAACTTGATGATATGGCCAGTATTCCAAATCAAAGAAAATAGATTTTTTATACCAAGTTTCTTTAACTTCAATATTATCACTCCCATTAGCATTATTAGACTTTCTCTTCTTAGCGGGAACTTTTGAGACTTTTTCAGGTACATACTTTATATTTCTTAACTTCTCCACAAGTGCATCTCCGTTTAGTCGAACCGGGGGACGTCCAACTTCTTATGTCCTAAGTCCTAAACCTCTACCACTCCTAAAAGTATGATCGCTTTTAAGAAACTTACGATAGTTTGTGTAAACTATCTTCATGTTGTGTTCTAACCGAATGGATGGAGTGTCATCACCACATATAGGACATGCTTTGTAACCATGTGTTACACGCCCAGATAAGTTTCCACATGCGGGAAAATCATGAATCCCACACATCAACACAGCTCTCAACGTAAAAGGTTGCATTTTGTGCATGTCAGTAGCTGGAACTCCTTCCCATAGTTGCTTCAATTCATCTATTAATGGTTGAAGAAAAACATCAATGTCTTGACCTAGTGCCTTTGGCCCGGGAATCAATAAAGATTAATTTGGAACTCACGCTTCAAGTAGAAAGAAAGTCCCACATTATAAGGCGTGGTCATGATAGGCCAGCAACTATAACTACTAGACTGAATACCATAGGGATTGAACCCGTTTGTTGCTATTGCAAGCCAAACATTGCGCCCTTCCTCGGTGAAATCGAGCCATCTACTTTTTAGCATTCTCCATTGGGATGAATCACAAGGATGTCGCTGATAATCCCATGAACTTGTTGCCCGATGGTGCCATGTCATTTCATGCGCTATCCAATGTATAGTATACAATCTCACTAGCCTTGGAATTATAGGGAAATGTCTCAACACTTTCATCGGTTCTTTACATAACCTTTTCCCTTTCTTTGAGGTCACTACATATCTCGGTTCTCCACACTGAGGACATTCCTCCAAATCTTCATTCTCTTTCCATTATAAAATAAAGTTGTTAACACAAGCATGAATGTAATTTTCTTTCATCCCTACGTCTTTCATCATTCCCTTCATGTGCGGATATTTTTCTGGTAATGTGTTTCCTTTTGGAATCCACCTCTTTAAGACCAACAAGAGAGAGATCACGCTATTTCCCGACCAACCAAACTGTTTTTTCAAATTATGCAATTCCACAATTGCAGAAAGAGTAGTCTCAGGACCCTCACATGAAGGGTACAACTTCTCGATCACTAATTTATTATATTGATTATACTTCTCATTGTCGACATACGATTTTTCAAAGAATCCTTCCTGATCAGGTTCTACACAATGTTGTTCGTGCACTCCGTAACATGCGTCAACTAAGTTTTGCAACCTTTCATTCTCATTGTTATCAGCTTCATCATGTCCTTCATTATCAATAGGTTCTACTACAGGACATGTTAGGTTCGATGATAGTGTTTCACCAAGTAAAACCCACTTAGTATATGTCATGTCTATACCATGCATTATCAAATGACCATTGATATCTACCGCAGTGAAACGCTTCTTATTTCGACACTTAACACATGGATAAGGAAAGGTCGAGAATTGATGGCCATTGTTTGCTATTGCAAAATTAAGAGAAGATGCAACTCCATTTGTGTACACCTCACTTATTCTATTCCTCTCATTCATCCACTCTTTGTTCAATGTTTGTGACATTATGCACTACCAAAACAATATGGTTTACACACAAGTTATATGACGATATACAAAAAATATAATTATTGATACACATAAGAGAAATCACAGTTAGAACATGTAATTTTTTTAGATGGGGTGAAACAAGAGGATGGTACCAATTTAATTTTTTTAGATGGGGGTGAAACAAGAGGATGGTACCATTTTCTCGATCACTAATTTTTTTAGTTGGGGGTGAAACAGTTAGAACATGTAATTTTTTTTAAACGGGAACAGGTCTCTACAGTCTCCACAAATGACTCGTGTACATAACCAACCAACGACAACGAAAATTCAAACAACCCATGTGCCACTGTCTTAAACCATACAAGGTGACTTCACTTAATAGTTAATAATACCTAAACAATACCACAACGAAAATCCAATTTATTACAAATGTTGTATCACTTTATATATCCAAGCACAAAAACTATAGGGATATTACTGTAACAAATATATACCCACCATTTATATAAACACACAAACAAAATATATAAATAGATATAAACATAAACATCCCACAGCCTCACAACAGTGCTGGAACATAAAGACAATCGAAGATGATATTTTTATCATCAATATAATTTGATAAAGTTGGACTCTCTATCTTATATATTAGTTATCATTTAAAATTACAAAATCTAAAAACAGGGTTCAGTGAGAGAGATATTAAGTTCAAAGGGAAAAATTACAAAATCTAAAATATTTATGAGTTGCTTCAAAAAATAACTCGTCGGGGCATGTCTTTGTCTTTGCATAGTGAACAGGATCAGAAAACAAACAGCAAAGGTATAACACAGAAAATCTTCAAAATGAAAATTAGGGCATAATATCAACAAAATAACTTCAAAAATTAGGGGGTTTTGTGTGTGTACATTCTTTCGTTTTGAGGTTTATCGGCAATGCCACTATAGAAAGAAATAAATCTGTGAGAGAGAGATACCACCAATACCTTCGAATAGACAGATTTGTGAGAGAGAGATACCAGCAATACCTTCGATACCGAAATACCAGCAATACCTAAATCTCTTGTTTGGAGGATTTCGCAATTGTTAATGTTGATTTTTCTTCAACTGTGAGAAGGATTCTATTTTGAGGGTTACCAACAATAATCTCCCATGGCATGTGTGAAAGCGAGAGAGAGAGAGAGAGAGAGAGAGAGAGAGAGAGGGGATTTTGGGCGTGTGCGTGTTTGACGTTTGAGCGGAATTTTGAGATTTGGGGGTGAATTTTTTCTTAAAAAAATATCTTAAAATATTCAATCAATGTAACACTTATATTAAATTACTAATGGTATTTTATTGTGATAAATAGTAATGGTAAAATACTGTTAGTAATATAAAAAATAGTCTATTACTAAAAGAGTGTTTTGGTGTAGTGTGAACACTATGTGTTTAGAGTAATTAATCTCCTCTGGTCTTCAACGCTTTCCCATAATGGGTTTAGTTGGATCAATCTAGAATGCCTCCACTACTATTGTGTCTGTTTTACTTGCATTATGATGGTGTTCGCTTTTACCTAACTTAGGTCTAACACCCCATAGACCGCTACAAAGTCGTGTTCGTTCTCCTCCTCCATCACATTATTTAGTATTTGGTCACGCAAAGGTTATACCTAACTTTCTTTCTGTCAACAAACTCATTGAGGTGTCCACCCTCAACCAATTCCTCAAGATGAGATTTGAAGGCCTTGAAATTCTCAATTTTATGGACGTGATCCTTGTGGTACACATACCTCAATGTTGTGTTCCTTTTCTTTGGGTCACCTAAAATATTTTCAGGCCATTTGAACTACTGCTGACCTTTGATATTGTAGAGGGTCTTATATATCAATTCTATGAAAACTCTATTGATGGATTTGTAAACTTTATTGAGATACTTATTCTCATTCCCCTTTATTTTTCCATTTTGTTCCTTTCCTTTTTTTTAGGTGCTCCTTCTTCTCACCATTTTTTCCTGCTTTGGTCGATCACCCACAACATCCTAAACTTTTTATACTTATCAATTATAGCCATGAGGTTATTAATAATGATAGCCTTCCTATTGTAGAGATATTGGCAAAGCGTGGAGCTTCTCTACAGCTCGATCTTAAAGGAGGCCATGATAACTTTCTCGATACAGTCCCTTACTTCATTGTATACTTCCCAATATATTTTGGAGTAATCATGGGGCATTTCATAAGGCTATATTTTAGCATGAGAAGATATTCCATCCTTTTAGGATGGGTTCTACTCATGATGAACCTAGATGTGAAGGTCTCGACGAACTCCTTAAAACATGTGATGGATCGATGTGGAAAATTCTCGAGCTACTTCTGAGCAACATCTCCCAAAATGTCATAACCTAGCGATATTACTTGACATAGTCGGAGGGATCTGTCCTCCTGTGTTAAATCGTCAACTGTGGAACGGATAACATCTTGGGAAGATCAAACTCCTCAATAGTATGGCTAAACAGCGACTGCATCCAATCGATAAGAGCTCTTCTGAAAATCTTCATGGTCGATTGTGCCCCTTGATGAGGAAGGTGTCTATCCACCTCCTCCTAATCAAATTATGAAGGTCTATTTCTCCTTTCCTCTCATTAAAGTGAGATATTTGTCTTGGAAAATTTATGCTTCTCCCTTTTAACTTCTTTCTTTAACCTATCTAAACGTCGTTAGAGAGTATCATTCTTCTCGTGCTGATACATAGTGGTAGACATCTCATCTCAAAGGCACTTTTTATAGGTTTCAACAAGCCTAGAGATATGGTGAGATCGCGGGGCTCATTGCTCTCGTCCATTATATCCTCCTGGGGATGATTACATGAATTGTGATATTAATGGTAGTCACTGATGTCTAACCTAACACTTATGGGTAAGGGAGAAGGATGACAACCCTCATAGTCATCGTAGCTATTGTAACCATAATGGTGACCCTCCCGATCTTGATAGTTTTTTTTACAACCTTCCTGAATATCGTGACTACGGTAATATCCACTGGGTGAGTGAGACATCGTAGAGAGTTGGCTAGTGACAGCGAACGTTAAATCGTTTTCACATACGACGTCAATTGTAGGTGGTAAATAACTACGGGTTCTTTTATTTAATGCACAAAATCCCAAGAATAATGATGATTACAAAAATAATGATATCACACATACATAGCACAAGATATACATGGTTTAGAAACTTGCCAACGTTCATGGGGTAAAAAGGATTATTCGTTATTGATTGAGAACACGCGTTGGAAAAGTTATCATATTGTCTGAGATTACATATCACACCTATACGGGGTGGGTTAAAATTTATAAGGCAATTTAGGAGAGTCTTAATCATTGCCAGTCGTTCTAAGTGATTGAGTTGAACAGTTCTTCTTTAACCAGAAGACTTCATTGACTATGGAGGCACGTAGTCGAACACGTGCCAGTAAACTTTATTGACCACACATAAAATATTTGAATTTTTCCTTATGACCTATCAGGAATGGCTTTCGATTTTTATTTATTGAAATTTAAATTTGAGGGGCTCATAATAGTAACTTAAGCAATGTTTAGCCATAGACAATTTTTATCTCCATTTCGGATTTTTATTCCATGGAAACTAAAACCTCTATCATTTGTAGAAGTTTCTAGGTAACAGTTTATTGAAATAATTAACATTTCACCAACGTATCTGTATTTGCGATGATTAAATAAGGTTCTATACTCCAATGTAGATCTCACATATATTGTAATGCATCGTTAAAATATATTGGCATTTCGCCAACTTACCATCATCGTGGTGCCTAGTGCCAATGTGAATCTATGTGACATTTGTTTATAGTTTGAGAACAATTTATAATATATTTTCATTCGACATAAGTCTTTTATTATAAAATATCTTTATAATATGTTTTTATTTCAATATAAGTATGCCAAGGAGGGTGGCAACCATAACTTTAAAAATAAATATAACCACCCTCACCCCAATCCCATAACTTTAGGTAAAAAAAATATTGTATGGTTATCTTTTGTCTCCATTTCAATTTTTGCATATCAATTTCCTTATGAATCTTTGTTCGGAGTCTTCATATACTTTGTGCAAAATTAATTACATAAAAGTAATTAAAACTTCATCGAATAATTTGTTTTTAAAAGTATGTAAATTTGCAAATAAATATGTTTTTAACTTAGAACACAAAAAAGAAAATTTGCTACATTAATTACAAATTTGTCTTAGCTACTTATTGAGCATAATTATTAGCAAGTTAAGCTAACTTCATTTTAAATTTATTAATTTTTCAGTCAAAAATTAAATATATGGTTTTTCGTTTGTTTGTCCGGGTGGAGTAAAATTCTATCCCCCACAGTACAGAAATGTCCCTATCTCCTCGACCAAAATAAACAACTCATCCAAAGATTAGATTGCCCAATCTAAATATTATACATAAAATAAAAGGAATACATATCCTAGAACAAAAATCTCTAATCAAAACCACATCTAGATTATACTTTATCACTCAAAAGTCAAAAGGCAAAAGGCAAAGTTGCATCCCCGTGTGGTAATGAAGAGATGCCACTTCACTCAAATGTGCGGGGGTTCTACTATTACTTCTCCTTTTTCTTATTACTTTTGTCTTGAAGATAGGATTGAATTGGTGTTACATGTAGTCTCATTTTTTATGTATTAACATATCAGCAAGGTGGTGCAACATTGGTGCTCATGTTCATTAAAATACCAAAAAGTAACACCTCCCCATCAGGATCTTTGTCCCTAAACCATGGGCATTCGATCTAGTGTGCAATGTTATTTAATATATGAGCATGGACTGAAAGATTGCGTTCAATTAAAAATAACCCTTTCATGTTTTTGAAAGGCCAACTTCATAAACGACACAATGCAATAGGTAGAATTACATTGCTTTTAGCATTATTGCATTTGCTTGCGTGGTTTCGTCCACTTACAGGTCATAGGAATCAGTCTTAAACTAGTAACAAATGTCACAAAGATTGCACAAAATGGACTATCTAAATGAATTCCTCAAACAATATTATATAATTTTTTTGTGTACTCCTATAGTAATTGGATTTTTTTATGTTTATTTCAAAAGAGTAAAATATATGAAGTGGGGATAAATCTCTCCCCTTTTTAAAAATTTACGATAAGGATAAGCTTCGAACAGTTTAGTCAATAAATTCACAAGAAATCATATCCACAAATTCTCTCTAAAAAAAATTCTCCCTACAATCAAAATGTATGCCTATAGTATTACAACACAATCACCAAATAAAAATTAAGACTTTTTTTTTCTTTAGTTACTAAATGTACATCTAACATACTTTTTTCCAAATGTATCTGTTACTACCATAAAAATATATTTATATAGTTTCACAATACCAAAAATTAAATAAAAATACAAATTTATATTAATCTAATGTCTTATAGTAACTATGTACCTGTTCTTTATATTTGTGTGTTCTAAATTTACTTTAGATGTAATTGTATAAAAGTTTTACCACATAGTCCTTAAGATACCAAGAATATTTTCGTGTGTCCCTAACTTAGATAAACAAAGAGTTAAGGGGGCAATCAACAAATTTTCCTAAAAATAAATTACTCCAGTCTTCAAAGATGTGACTAATAGATTGAAAGTTTTTATTTTATTTTATGGAAAGTTATATTTATTTTCATTCAATTATAGGTAAACTTTGCATGTGCCCACACACGTATCTTAAAAAAATTATATCAAATTACA
This sequence comes from Sambucus nigra, assembly GCA_949130495.1. NCBI lineage: Eukaryota > Viridiplantae > Streptophyta > Magnoliopsida > Dipsacales > Adoxaceae > Sambucus > Sambucus nigra. The sequence goes on along the minus strand of OX422207.1, from coordinate 106,930,870 downwards.
GTATCAATTTTTTTTCTAAACATGTGAAGTAGACAACACTAATTTAAACACTAAAAATGTAATTATTTTTATGCTTTTTTTCACATGAAAAAGCACTCTTACCCGAGGATATAATTGGTTCTGAAATTTTAAGGGCTTAAAATTTTGTTATTAATAGACTTTTTCATAATATACTCATTTGGACCTTTTCTTCCATCGCCAAGAGGCGAGCTACGTTTAACCTTTACAAAAATTATTGTCGTATCTATATAACTATATAAAAATTGTTGCCCCAAATTATGTGAGACTGATACGTGGTAGATGTAATAAATATCATTAAGTCCCAAATTGGAATTGAGAAGTGCAACTTGTCAGTTCACTTCAACTCTCACGCCTCTTTCATTCATGTATGTGGCATTTCTTTCTTAGAATTTGAAAGGATGGAAAGTTAAAAGACGAAATAATGGGAAATTAAAAGACAAAAGGATGAGAAATTAAAGGTCCAGCTCCACGATGTTAAGCAGTCATTCGAGTGGTCAGGAGGCATATAAGTTACTGTTTGACATTAGTTACTATATTTCCCCATATACAAATATATCTTGAAGTGAAATAGTTTCCATGCAGTAGCAAGTGATCTCTTTCTGGGAGATTCTTGCGTGTGCATTGCTCTCTGTTATCTGTTATCTGTTATCTCTGGGCCTCATCAATGAGCTCTCAATGTTACCCACCATGGATGATCAAATGGGTATATTTCCTTCTTTTTGTTTCTCCCCTATTTTTATTTTATACCATATATATATATATATATATATATATATATATATATATATATAGTCCTGCTCTTGTGCGGACTAGTCCGTATTTTAAGAATGCGGACCGAACATGTGTCACGTGGCGGTGAGCCCAGAAAAGAAAGAGAGTGTGCCTATAATTTAGGCGATAATTTCTAGGCGCACCGTTAGGTGACACATGTCCGGTCTGCATTCTTAAAATGCGGACTAGTCCGCACAGGAGCATTATATATATATATATATATATATATATATATATATATATATATATATATATATATATATATATATATAAAGAGAGAGAGAGAGAAAGGGAGTAGCAGGTCTTGGATTTTGTTCTTGGTCGTGTGTGGCAGAGGTGTGATACTGTGTGTGTGTGTGTGTGTGTGTGTGTGTGTTATACAGTAGGTGTGTAGGTGTCTGTATGTATTGGTATGTGTGTGTACGTGTGTGTGGAGGTGTGTGTTTTGGGGCAACCATGGAAGCAAACCTTCCATGGCAGGTGTTATAGGTTTGTGTGTGTGTTTGTCTGTGTGCGTGTGTATTTGTGTGTGTGTGTGTGTGTGTAATTATTTTAAGATTTATATATCTATATCTATATAATATGGGAGGAAAGTGTTTTACTGTTCTAAAAAATTAAGGGTCGAGATTGATACTCCTATTATGATCTAAGGGCGTGAAAGTGTGTCATATATCATTTACAAATAAAACTTATAAAGTTTTTCTATAAATACAACATTAAAAATATTTTTAAAACCACAATTTTTTTTTTATTTCTAACTATTTCTGTACAGATTGATGAACATGGTGAACAAAGAAAACCTGTTGAATTGTAAGTAAAAAGAACGGAATGTCTCTCTGATACGTGTTTCTCAGTTAAGATCTACCTGAGTAGTAGATCCAAGTATTGCACAATAAGTATTTGATAAAATGTCTCAAAGAAGGAAGACTATGGCCAAGTATCTCATTGTTTTATATGTAATCTTTATGCTGAGATATAAACATTTATTCTTAAGATTATCACTTATAAAAACTCTTAGTTATAATATATATCATATCCAAGGAAACCTCCTTTAAAGTTGTGTTTGGTTTCTATGTTATAATCAAGTGTTGATTTCTTTAGTACTTACAATCATTTTCTATACATGTACATATGAGTTCAATCATGGTACTTACTTTTAATTTTATCGGAGTTAAAATTCAATCCTCTTTCATTCTTATAATATATATTGGCTGAAACGGACAACAAAAAAAAGTGCAGTTTAAATAAATTCGGCTACTCATCGCGTGGCCTACATGCTAGTGTAAAATAAATGTCAATTTTTAAGATTTACAAATAAATTAAATCCTCTAAATTTAGGAAACAACATATAAAGAGGTGTGTCAAAAAATTACATAAGAAATAGTGAGGACGTGGATATATATAAACTTCGTTGTTTGATGTTGTTGAAATATATGCTATTGCAAGTTTATAGCATAGATTTGCATTTCTAGGATTTAGAATAATGTTGATTATGGAATTAGGACATTCAATTCTATTTTTCTAGTTATAGTCCTTATTTTTTAAAGGTAATTTTATATTTTTAAAATTACCAATTTTACTCTTAAGTAAAATTGGTCCCTCTTATGGATTTAGGACAGTCAACTTTTCCTTTATAAAAATAGTCCTTATCTCTCTTGTCTTTGATACAAAATTTTATCTAAGTTTAAACTTCTGTTGTGGTTTTTTGACAGTCGCATTTTCTTTATAAAAATGGTCCCTATAAATTGTGTCCTTAATAAAAAGATATATTATTTTTTAAATACTATATTTATAAGTTATTTTTCTTTACAAATCTAGTTCCTATTTTTTTTTCCTTAAAATGACGTGGTTTATTCAAACAGAAGTACTGATACTACAATCTTTTGAAACATTAGACCAAGGATGTCGTCGGACTTTCAATTATTAGAGTCCAACCACCTATGGTTCGTCTTCAAAGTGCAAAATTAAATTTGCATTGTCATTTTTTTTTTCAAATTACCACATACTCAATTTTCTAGTGTTACACCGTGAAATGAGTTTATTGTATTAACAGTGAAAATTTAATTTTGCAATGAAAAAAGTGCAATTATAATTTTGTAATCTAGCTACGGAGCGATGATAATAAAGTGATACATAGTGGTGCAATGGTATTGCATCTAAAATATCAAATGTCAAGTAAAAAAAAATCAATGATACATAGTTTAATGTTTGAAAAGAAAGCAGATTTGATAAATAAAACACATCATTTTAGTCTAATGTTTGAAAAGGATGATATTTTTTTTAAGTAAAAAATTTAATGAAGGAGAAATAAAATATGGACTATTTTATTATAAAAAAATGAAGGATATACTAAAAGAGTTGTATTTTAATATGGTAAAATGACAATTTTAGTATTAAATGATTTTGGGAATAATTTTATAAAAAAATCATTATGTGTCTTCTAAATATAATGAAAATATTAACAATACATTTGTCTAAATTCTTCCATATAAACTATTATGAATGTTAATCTTGATAGGTTACATGTCACAAATTTAATGTTGAAGATAACTTGAACAATGAACCATCTATAAAAGAAAACAATAAGCTCGCTGAATTAACTTCCTTCTCTAGATAAACTTCGTTTGCAACATTTGTAGTTTTCGATCGTGGATCTTATCTAGATAAACTTGGCATGTAACATTTGTAGTTTTTTTTATGTGGATTTGATGGAGTAGCTAGATATATATTTGATCTATAATATTGTTTTAAATCAAATACCAAAAAGTCCCTCAAATATTTTTTTAATATACATTTAGTCCAACCCTTTTATTTTGTACCAAAAAGTCAATTATTCTCTTATCTTTAAAGGTAAAAGGCATGGTAAATGACATTTTGATGCAAAATAAAAAGACTTGAACTAAACATGTATTAAAAAAAATCAAAAAACTATTTCATATATGCCCCTATTTTTTTTCTTTTAATTGATCTGGTAACATGTATTTGGCTGCATGCTAGGTTTTTTTTTATATTATTTTTACAAAATGATTTATGTCAGTTTTGCAAAGTTTGGCACAAAAGTATTTCAAGTCAATGCTGTAATAAAAGTTTCATTGCTAATGTCGATTTGTGTTCAAAACCGACATAAAAATGATGTAATGTCATGGTATTCATGTGTGTTTTTCCAATATTGGCATAAAAGTTTCCCCATCTATCAGAGTTTTGTGAACATTTACGTGATCAGTTTATATGTCAGTTTTCAAATTTACAGGAAAATACGATAAATGAATTTCTATGTTAGTTTTTAACATACATCTATATAATTATATAAAAATTATAGACCCAAATCATAAGAGAATGACACATAATAGTAATAAATGCTTCCTATTAATACTTACACACTATTAACATATCCACGCATCAAAAACAATTAATTTTACTCACCCCACATTCAACCCCCCTACCCAACGTATCTAAGATTACTCACAAGAGTTTATTCACTTTTCAAGGCAAGACTTAACCAATTTGATTTTCACTTCCCAAAACGATAATTAATTACACAGTCCATCAGTCCTCATTATTTTTACAACTCAACATCTTCTCTAAAAAAATTCATCTACTCCCCTTTTATATAAAACAAATGATTTCTTCCTCATCAAGTCTACCGGTGACAACAAATGAACCATCAACGACGACGGTCAAGACAGAAAACAAACGAATCTCCTCTCTTTCTATATAAAAAAATATACTTTCCAACTCTTCAAGCCTATTGAGGACAACAAGCGAACCACCAACGGCGACAACCAAGACACAAAACAGTTCTGATGGTGACAAAATAAGGAAGAGAGAAACGTAAGATTATTGTTCTTCCTTGCTGTTCTAGATCTGTCTTTTTAAAGATTTTGTAAATTGTGAGCGTTCTAAATATATATGGAACCTATGAAATTATATTTAGAGTTTATTTTTTCCTCCCAAAAATTTATTACCTTAAATAAGTTTTCATTAAATTAGTTTTATTTTTTATTTTTATGCTCGAATTTATTTATTTTTGTTTATGGAAATCATTTTTTTTTGTGGGGGGGGGGGGGGGGGGGGGGAATGTTATTTTGTTGAAAATCACTTAATTTATATATAAAGTGTATAGGTAAAGGAGGGAAAAACTGCACTTAATAGAAAATAATTTTATTTTTTGTTTGATTATTTTGATCTTTGGTATATTATGTGCAAAAAGACAGAATAATAAAAAAATAAGTTTTGCTAAATTCGGTCACACATCACGTGACCTTCATGCTAGTAAATAAAAATGTTTCTACTCTGGCCAGTAGACAAATTAAATGATTTGATAACAAAAATTGACAAAACGATGTATTTTGCTGAAATTGTTGGAACAATTACAATTTTTTTCTGGGCATGTTATAAACAGTTACATTGAATCAATCCAGTTAAGTCCCTGTTCTATCTATTTGTCTCCTTGTGTTAATTTTAAGGATCTTTTGTTGTTCTATATTGTATCCATCTGTTTTTGTCAGTCATCCTTGTTTATGAAATTGTGATTATGGTCCCTACATATTCTTTTAGGGCATATATCAAATAATTCTTCAAATATTTTTTAATACATATTTAATTTAAAAATAAGAAATTTTTGATACAAAATAAAAAAAATTAAATTAAATATGTATTAAAAAAATATTCGAGAGAATTTTTACTATTTGACTCTATTCTTTTTTCTAATCCAAATTCGTCTGTTAGAAAGGACAAAGTGAAATCAATATCTGATGTCTTTTTCCCCGGTATCTGTAGGGTAAAAGGTTGTGGGCCATACATATCTTAATGGGAAAATCATTTCTCACAGAAGATCAAACTTTGTGCGAGGTGAAGGTCAAAGGTTGCAAAAAAATGAGTTTAATACCTTTAATTTTGATTTTGATTTTGATTCAGCAACTGAAGCAGAGATAAGTCTTAACATTCCCCCTTAGTCACTGTCCAATGAACTCCTCATTTTTAAAGCATGGGATCCAAGTCTATCAGCTTATGAAGTTAAGTATGACAACATGAAGGTTTGGGTCCGTGCTCATGGTTTACCTAAACCTAGGTATAACTAAGAGAGTGGTGAGATTTTTGGGCATAGTTTGGGTAGCAACCTAAAGGTGGACATAGGAGCAAATCAATATTCATATATGAGAGTCAAAGTAAGCATGCCCCTTTCAGAACCTCATCTAGAGGTTTCAACCTACAAAAAGAAGATGGAGACAAATGGATATACTTCACTTATGAGAAAATCAAGCGATTATGTTTTAATTGTGGTCTAATTGATCATATCAAGGAAGATTGTACCTGTCCTTTATAATTGAAGAAAAATAAAATTTATTTTGGTGCTTGGACGACTTCTTCACCTTGTTTCAAGGAAGCCATGGATAACTTCCTCAAACTTCCTTTCTTCACAGCCCAACTGTTTTCTTGTTTGGAAGATCCAAGCATTAATTAACTCTCCCAACAAACCCAAATCTCAAGTACACCTTTCATTCAATAAAATGTTGCTAACAAAGTTCCTTTGTCCTTACCAAACTCCATCCTAGGTCACCTAAGCTCAATTTCCTCCTGTTCTTTGTCTAATAAAGTTGAGCGTCCAGCTATTTACCCATCATATACCAAAAAAAAATCTAGTTAACCACCACTCACTATCTCTGAGGAAGAACGAGTAATGGAAAATAAATGTCATGTCTCCATTACTCATGGTACTTCCCCTTTAATTTACCCCCAAACAAAACAATACTCTAATTAATGCCCCCGCATTACCCAACTGTGGAGAAGTTAATACCCATCCCATCAACATCTCTTTTTGTTTTACTCTGGTTGAAATAGCTACTCCACATATCACCTCCCCCCTCCATTATCCTAAACCTCCAACCAACAGAGTCATTACCTCCTATTTCACCTAACTCAATTAAGTGGTCCAATTAAACGAAAACCATGATCTCTACTCTCTCCAAACTACAACGGCTCTTTCATGAACACCAACGACAATGGGGGTACTGGTTCGTCGGGCTGACCACCTTCATCCGAAGCAGAACTCTTTAAGGAGGATGAGGAGGACATTCACATCCACAGTAAAAAGAAGAAAAAAGAACACTATATATCCTAGAGTACAGCTAACCTAAGCGGGAAGAGCATATTGAATTAACAGACGGGAATCCAATCAAACTATTTAATTAAAGGAAGGGAATTACACAGGAATGCTAGACTCAACTAATTGTGCCTCCCGTTTTGTTTACTCCACTTGAAGAGAGTCCCCTAGCGTACCTATGACAATTGAGGACCCTTTGGGTGTCACAATGGACTGTGACGACGTGACTCCCCCCCCCCCCCCCCCCCCCCCCACTTGAGGGAGGAGGATAACATCAGCACACGCACAGGTTCTGATCAATCAGTGCAAGAAAACAACACTAAAACCCCAAATACGCTATCCTACAAAGATGCAGTTGGGAGCAAGAAAAGAAACAACACGGATATCTACTTAGATGACTCAATTGGGTATTGGTCAGTTGAAGAAATGGATAAAAGCATGCAGGGAGAACTAGACTTAAATCATAACCTAGAGGAGGATCATGACCCTCAACGTCCGACTGTTTTAATCCCACAAAAAATATGTGAACAAATTCAGGGAATGGTGGAAAGAAAGTGTGATCGTGAGTCTTTTTGGAAGGAACATAGGGATCAAGATGCTTGTGAACAAGGTTCCATCTATCTCGAACCTACAAGGAGACTATGAAATTATAAATTTGGAGGAAGGACACTATCTCTTCAAATTTACCATGAACGAAGACTACTACAATGTTCTTAGAGGAGGTCCGTGGACAGTGGCGGATCCAGAAACATTTGGTAAGGTGGGCGACATTGACGGATCTAGAATTTTTGGTTGGGGTTTGTTGTTGCAGCAATTTAAATAATTAAATGCAGAATTAAAAAACAGGAACGAAATTACCCAATTTTTTGGAGCTTATAAATCTGGGGCAGAAAAATATAGGAAAACCGGAACTGGACAGTCAAGAACACGGCTGAGTCGCGGACTAGGTCGCTCTCTTTAAGGTGTTTCGCGGCTCTGCCTCCAATTGTGCCGACAGTGTACAGCCCCGTCACCCCCCAGGATAAAACAGCCTCCAATTAAATTCCGGATTGATAGCACAAGAATTAATTCGGTCTGTATACACCCATTCTGTATTAATTGCTCGATTCTATAATTAATCTGTACACGAATGAGATTAATTATTCTGGAAAAAGTATTCTGGGAGAAGGAAATTTTTCAGAACTGTAGAGAAAAAAAATTTGTGTTGGAAGAAGATAACTATGTGCCAAAACCGGAGGCAACCAGCTCTTTTATGGGGCAAAAAGAAAAGAGACGTTGGTAAACAACGTGGAGAAAAAACTGGAAGAAGTGGGCAACTCGGTTGAAGAAATCAACACGGAATAAACCACGTTTTAATTTTTCGGAATTAATTACCGTTAAAAAATAATTTTTAAAGCCCAAAAAACGTTAATTTATTTGTCCAAAAAATTAATTCTTAATGAGCCCAAGCCCAAGACCCAGGACCCGGACACGGGCACGGGCCGGGCCGGACGGACGGCGGCGGCGCGCGCGCGCGCGTGTGTGACTTGGCCCATTGGGTCTGCCCCACATACCCACAAAAACTTGAATGCCCAAAGGGCTGAACCTTTGTTCCCAAAAAATTGTATATTAACACACAACAAATTTTCTTTCCCACCGATGTGGGATACTGCCTTAAAGGCTTTTCAAAGTTTTGCAAACAAACAGCTAACAACAGCTGTTAATGGCTAACAGCTGTGCTCCAACAATCCCCCACTTGCTAAATTTGAAAACATTTTATCGAGCAATAATTCATAGAATTGTGCATAAGCAAAGGTGTCTTTCGACTTGAACCTTTACGTAGTAAAGATGATTCAGAATATACTAGAGTAACCGTAGTTTTGAACTCTATCTCTGACAACATCCCACACACAACCCTACTTGGGTGTAAGTCTAATAGCTAGCACGTTACGGCCATGTGCTTCTATCCCAGTATAGTGAACGCTTTAGGAATTTGCCCAAAATATCCATAGGAAGCGGCCACACTTCCACATTCACATAGGTGAGTCTATCAAGAATACTCCTGTAGCTAAGTACCCCACTCAAAATAAAGCTATAGATCTCATTAAGAGTTATCATAACTCATCCTTAACTCGCTTCAGGATATCATGCTCCTTAGGGATGGACTCGGAGTAAAACCCCGTTCTATTTTAATTAATAATCGCATGATTCAACCCATATCACTTGTGACTTGTTATTACCCTTTGAACATATTTCTTGGGATCTCCAGTCTATATGTTGGGTTACCATCACAAATGACTCATTTATCCAAGGGCTTTAGTCCCATCCCTGTCGTGGTGTTCCACACCTTCTCCCTAGCTAGTCCTTTCGTCAAAGGATTAGCTAAGTTCTGTTCAGACCGTATATGATCCACCCTCACAGCACCCGTAGAGATAAATTCTCTAACAGTACTGTGCTTACGACGTATTTGTCATTTCTTACCGTTATAATAACGGTTCTCAACTTTTGCAATAGCCGCGGTACTATCACAATGAATCAAAACGGCTGGAATCGGTCTTTCCCATAATGGGATATCTGACAGGAGGTTTCTTAACCAACCTGCCTCTTCACTAGCAGCAGCTAGCGCTATCATCTCAGACTCCATAGTGGATTGAGCCAAAATAGTTTGTTTCTTAGATTTCCAAGAAACTGCACCACCAGCGATGCTAAATATATATCCACTAGTAGCCTTAGAATCATCAGATAGGGTGTTCCAATCTGCATCACTAAATCCTTCAAGGACAGCGGGATGCTTATTATAGTGTAATCTGAGGTTCATCGTCCTTTTAAGGTACCGCATAACCCTCTCAATAGCATGCCAATGCTCCATACTAGGTCTACTAGTAAATCTACATAGTACTCCCACAGCATAAGCTATGTCAGGTCTAGTGCAATCTGTAGCATAACGTAAGCTACCAATAATGCTTGCATAAGCATTGTGGTTTACACTGTCGCCAGTGTTCTTAAATAACTTTACACTAGGGTCAAATGGAGTACTAGCAGGTTTACAGTCAAAGTAATTATATTTCTTTAGAACTTTCTCAATGTAATGAGATTGATCCAAAGAAAGTCCCTTTTCTGACCTAGTAATATTAATTCCTAATATTACACTAGCTTCACCCAAATCCTTCATATCAAAGTTGGCACATAATAATGATTTAACATTTTCTACGGCATGATTATTGGAACCAAAAATGAGCAAGTCATCAACATAAAGACATATGATAGTGCAAATGTTCTCAACATATTTATAATAAATGCATTTGTCACTTTCATTAATTTTAAACCCATTAGAGATGACTAGGCTATCAAATTTATCATGCCATTGTTTAGGTGCCTGTTTGAGTCCATAAAGAGATTTATCTAATTTACATACTTTATTTTCTAAGTTTCGAGTGGTGTCGGAGGTTCGGGGGGCGGGAGCCCCCAAGACAATTTTTTTGGATTAATTCGAGTTTTACATTTTTTTACCTTAAAAATTACAAAAATCTCATTATTTATGCCTCTAACTTTCTATCACTTTCGTCACTCGAAGGGGAAGGCAAAATTAGGTCATTTCTTTCGTAGTACCTAAGCATAACTAGAAGAAAATAACCAAAATTACTAAACTCTTACATTTAGCAAATTAACATTTAATATTAGCACTGAAGAAGCTCTAACATTTAGCATTAGCATTTTACAAACCCTAACATTTAAAAATTAACCTAACATTTAACATTGATATTCAAAGCTTCATAGCAAATAGCATATTAAAATTTGAAAAACATTTAAGTAAAAATAAACTAACCTCGGAGGAGTTTTGCTAAGGTTAAGAAAAAATAGCAGGAAGCTCCGGGACCACTTTTCGGCTCTCTCCAAAAGCTTTTGCTTCTTTCAAATGTGTGTGATTCATTCACATAGTAGAGTTAATCAGAGAAAGAGAGTACTTATAAGGTGGGCATTTACATTCCTACCCTTAAAAGTCTTGACTTATTTCTATTTTAACCTATGAATATCTCTTAGGAAAAAAAGTGGTCCCAAACTTAAGGTGGGCAGTTGCCCACCATAGCCCCTTACTGTATCTGCCACTGTCCGTGGATCATCAATGGACACTATCTCATGGTGAGAAACTACACATCGAATTTTAATCCCATGGACACTAATAAAGTTACCAACGCACTATGGGCAAGACTACCACGTTTACCAGCCGAATGGTTTAACAAAAAAATACTCTTCCACATAGGTAGCAAGATGGGCAGACCAATTAAAACGACTTCAACTCGGTCTCCTTTTTCAGTGCAAAATCGGCTCAGATATGTGTTAAGGTAGATATTTCTAAACCCCTTATTCCTTGCTAAAACTTGGTGGGAGAAAATACCGTGGGGAGTAAGGGTGGTAATTTTTTACACGATAACCCGACACGAACTCGACACGAAGTTAGCGGGTTAGGGTTGACGATTTCTTGACACGAACCCGAATATGACACGACCCACCAACACAAATAATAAATGGGTTGGATTAGTGTCAAACACGTATAACTCGAAAATGACACGAATAGACCCGCTTAACGCGTATTTTATGGAGAATATATTAGATAATTTATAATATTGATAGTCATTCTATAAAATTCATGGAGAATCGGATGATAAATTATTTATGTGTTGAAAGAAGTTGAAATTAATTAAATTTAAGTTATTGTAGGCCTATGATTGGTATGATTGGTTAAGAAAGAAGAAAAAAATTATTTTATATTTTATTTAATGGGTTATGCGGGTCAACCCGAACACGACACAATAATAAATAGGTCGGGTTACTGTTTGCTCATCTGACATGATTAGTGAAATGGGTCAAGTTAGGGTTGACTAATACTTGACACGAACCCGACATGACACGACACGACGCACACGAATTGCCCCCCTAGTGGGGAGTACGAATTTCTACCTTATATTTGCTTTACTTGTGGTAGAATCGGACACCAGAGTGAGTTTTGCCCCTTAAACAAGGTCATACAGAACGTCGGCCAGATGTCGGACAACATAAACCAGCCTTCATTGGACGACATGATTCAACCAAGCAACATACGCAACCAAAACCAACATAACGATAATATTTCTGAAATAATGGGAAGAACGGATACAATGGCAGCTACAAGTGGGGAAAAACCAACTAACACTCACTTTGGTCTGTAGATGTTAGTGAAATGAAACCACAGTAGGCGTATAAACCTTGGGCGGGATAATAATGGCAGGTATGACCATAATAGAAGAAATCCACATAACAAATTTACTTGGTTGGAGAATCAAGCATACGAGGTTGGGTAACACAAAACACAGGTGCTAGCAAGTCAACATCGTATGAAACAACCAATAAGATAGAATAGTAGCACTGATACTGAAAAGAAGCGCCAGTCTATAGTTGTCCTAGGTGGCTTTATGAAAGGGCCTGCACCATTAAATAAACATGCCACTAAGACGGCTAAGAATATGAAATAAAGGGCAAACGTTGAGTCCTCCATCAGAATGAACAAACGTTGAGTCCTCCAGCAGACTTTGAAAGATAGTGCTCTCCGTTGGTTCTTATCCCTTGAGGAATCTAGGATCCGTAGTTGGGAAGATGTTGTCTGTAAGTTCATGTCCCGGTACAAGTACAATGAAGTGCTAGAAGTTACATGTCGTGACTTAGAGCTACTTAAGCATAAACCTGGGGATTCAGTCAGTAACTTCATAGCAAGGTGGAGAGAAAAAGCAACTACCATGACCAATCGGTCTTTCGAAGAAGAATAGGTTAGTATCATAAAAAAGGAACTTCCTACCCATGTCGGATAAATAATAGAAGGATAGTATTACCCTCACTTTCGAGCCCTTCGAGAAGCAAGAGTGAAGATCAAAGAAAGTCTTACCAAGGCCGAAGTCAAACCAAGGAAAACCTCTGGATAGTTTACTCCTAAAAAGTTTGAAAAACCTGCTAGTACCACGGTTTCTACCATCAACAACATCTCTTAGCCTTCCGCTTCATGGGCAGTAGAAAGTTGCCCAAACTCAGTCCGAAAGGAATACCCTGAGCTTCACGCCCCTCTCTCCATAGTCTACCAGGCCCTCTTGAGCCGAAATTCGATCAAACCATTGGACCACCGTCTATTACCAAACCCACTTCTGAAAAGCTTCAAACCTGATGCCCATTGTGACTTTAATCAAACTACTGGCCATACCGCCGACTAATGTTTACATCTCCAAAATGTAATCCAAGGCTTAATTGATTGGGGTGTCATCACCCCACTAGCTAATCCCAAACCAAACACTACCCATAATCCATTCTCGAAGCATGCAAATGCCATCTTCCTAGAAGAAGACTCGAAATTTGACCCATTTACCCGAATCATGCGGAGTGAATCACAATTCATACTCTCCTAAACCTCTCCAAATATGCCCATATTTCCTCTTACACCCTACCAGCCTTACCCATCAAGCCTTATCCCTTGTCACTCGAGCATGCATCGCTGTCCGCACCCGCTCTGGAGATAAAGATATGGAACTGTCAAAAGTGTTGAACAAACTCTTAGAATTTGGGATGAAATTGCCCTCCCAGGTGACTATCGACTGTTAGAGATTCAATGGGTTACTCTTAGAATCTCGAAAATGGGCCCAAGAGTAAGACAATTGGGAGGTGCTAACCGAAGAAGTCTGTCTAGATGACATGGACCAGATCATGGAAGATTTATTTTAACAGACTGGTGATATTTATAGTGTATCCGAACTACTCGATGCTTTGAAATTATAAGGGTTCCAGGTCCCTTCAGTTCAGCGCTTCCCTACCGAATGGGAGAAATTATACGAAGAGGCCATGGAAGTTGTGAAGTGCATTGACTTTGCATGGAAAGACAATATCGTTGCCATTGAATGGAGAGATAATTTCGAAGATTCAGATGAAGAGCAAGACACAGAAAAGGCTAGTTTGATAGACAACATATGTGGGATGATATCATTCGAGGAGCTACTAGGAGAAATCAACAAGGTGGCTGAACAACCCGATATCGATGAAGAAATAGGATTTCTATTTTCCCCTCTGTGACACCCCGCCTAATTAAATATCAGGCGATCACTCCTTTATTAAATTAAAATCAAGGTGAACAGTTGGTTCATTCTTAGCATCACTGTCCTAAAAATAACTTTTCCAAATTTAACACCCTATTTAATTTAGCTAAGTGTCAAAACCATTTTTTAAACATTACATTCCAGTTTTATTTATTTATTTTATTAAACAATCAATCCAATAATTTAACATTTAACAACCCAATCCGAGCATTTAAAACTTAAAGTAAAACATACATGCTGAATAAATCCCAAAGTAACAGTACTAGAAATAACTGAAATACAAATGTCCCAATAAAACAAATAAATAGTGGAAAGGGCGACACATGCCCAATAAGGAGAATGGTAGAAGTGGAATCAAGTAAATGAAATCGTCTAAGCAAGTGGCCGGCAACTCCCACCTAAGCTGCAGCACGTTCCTTCCAAGGGATCCTAAACAAGACGTCCATGTGGCTGGGCACCTGTAATATATATATATATATATATACAAGAGAGAAAGAGGAATAGAAACGGGTCAGAGCCCGATAGTGTATATGATTTAAAAATTCGTTTAGCAAGTATTTAAATTGATACAGGCCAATGCAACAACATATTAGTGCGACACTCTCTTGAGAAATTCTCGCCTCTCTTCTAATGTGCACTCCTATCGCACTAACCTTCCCAATGGTTTATCTCATCATATATCACACTATCCTTCCCCAAGGATTTAACTTATCTTAGGTGACTCTCAAAATTTAAGATTTAACAACATCATGATTTAAAAAGGATAATTTCATTTAGTACAAAACGCTCATTTTAACTTTATTGATTCATAAAGTTTTTTTCAATATCATATTATACTTTTCAAAACAAGTATTTCCAATTTGAGTCATTATACATGTCTTACTTACCATAACACAGTAGGCAGTTTTTCATATTTCAGAAGTTCATATATATATTTAATACTCGTATAATATATATATTCTAACAGCACCCCACATAAAATTTTATGGTGCAGGCATACTCTGCTATCCAATACCTGTATCAATCGTACTAAAGGGAATACAAGTTCGGAATCACTCTCGAACTGTATAAATACATACACAAACAATATTGAGGCGAAGCATAGTTTCCAAGTCCAAGAGGTCAGTACATACCCTCACGTCTCTTAGGACTGTGACTACCGATTCGATAGCCTGTACCTAGGATTTCTATCTTCTAGGGTATGAGTCAATATCCCCCATAAGGCACACGAGATAAGATCGTCCCAGCGCGGAAACCTCAGGGATAGCAAGTAGCGCGGGCATGATTTTCACAAGTATATAATATATGCATAAACAATCATATAAATATATCACTTTTATTATATCAATTTAGGTTTATCCAATAACCCACATTCACAACATTTATCCTTATTCTCCCATTATTATTTATCAAGTATAATGGTTCGTTTCTAACTTTAATTCGAAGGGTTTTTCCAACTTACTACGTAACCCTCATGAACTCTATTCTTCCAAATGTACAATTCAGTAGATATCCATTTATGTTCCAACATAACTCTCTCTTACGTGTCTCTCCCCTTTAATATATACTTACATTATCCCTTATGCAAAATATCCCAAAAATATAGATTTTGCCTTACATTAAAGGATTTTGAATTTTATTTTCAAAGATGAGAATTTCAAACGCTTTCGAAACCGGAATTAAAATGGAGTTTTAATTGAATTTTTATTATCTCTAAGAGTCCTCAAAGCATAAAACTGTCTAGCAAAAAAAATATTAAAAAATATTGAACAGTCCGATCGAGGTGAATTTTTTTTCTGTAGCTTCCTCTCGTCTTCAGCTAATTCTCTGTAAAATTTCATCCAATTCCAACGGTCCGATCGTCCGGAATAAAAAAAATTAGTGTTTGTATCTGATAAGAACTCTTTTCTTAATAAAACTCTTAATCCTTTACATGACAAAGGGTTTCCAGAATATCATATAAATCATCACTACATGAAAATTTCTCATCTCAAATTGGGTTTTTCTTCCATAAATCTCATCCTAATAACTCCTAAACTAATATGGATGATGCATCAACGAAATAAGCAAGATAAACACTTGCCTGGGATTTTCAGAAATATGGTTTGGTGTTGATTTTGGTGTGGTTGCGTTCCCCGTCTCGCGATCTACGCGTTGGCAGTGGCGGCAGTGCAAACGGGTGAGTTTTGAGCCTTGGAATGCCTTGAGAGCTCTCTCCTCTCCTCTCCAATGGCCGTTCTAGTGTTTTGAGTTATCTAACCCTAGGAGATAACCTAAACATCTGATATAACCCCTTTAATTTTCGTGGGTTTAATTACCCAAAAATACAAAATGACTAAAATGCCCTCCCGAGGTACTAATTAGGCCTAAAAATGCCCCGAGACCCAAATCAAACTCCCGGGTATACTTTTCTGACTATCTCGACCCTTCCGGACCCGTTGGCGCACTCAAAATGACCATACAACAACTTATAAAATATTTACTTTTATTTATCAATATTTAGTCCCGACGCGACACGGGCGCGTCCCGACTCAAATTTCTAAAATTGTCATTTTATTCACTCGTGACATTTAATATGGCCACTATTATATATTACTTTGCTCATTAGTAATATTCAACAAATTTTCCCATAATTACTAACTCTCATAACGTTAATAATTATAACATAATTAATTTCCGGATTTTTATTAAATAATTAATTCACATTAATATTAATAAATCCCCAAATTAATATAGCATAAAAATAGGGGGTATTACATACTTTCTCCCTAATAACGGAATTTCATCCCGAAGTTCGGAAAATAAGGCATACCTGGTAAGAACAAATCTGGATATCTCTCGCGCATATCGGCCTCACGCTCCCAAGTGGATTCCTCCACATTATGATGCTCCCACCGGACCCGTACAAGTGGAACTATCTTCGACCTCAATCTCCTCTCACTATAGTCTAGGATAGCCACCGGTCTCTCCTCGTAAGAGCTGTCAGGCTGCAAGTCTATCTCATCTATCGCGATGTGAGTATGGGCCATATCATCCCGAAGATACCGTCTCAACGACGAGATGTGGAATACATCGTGAATGCGATATAAATGCTCTGGTAGTCCCAATCTGTATGCTACCGGCCCAATCCTCTCGATAATGGGAAATGGTCTCACGTACCTCAGGGCCAATTTCCCTTTCTTCCCGAACCTCATCACTCCATTTATAGGAGATACACGCAGTAACACTTGGTCCCCCACATTAAACTCCCGGAAGAACCGTTTCGCATCGGCGTAGCTCTTTTGCCTGTCCTGGGCTACTCGAATGCGACTCCTGATCATCTCAATCCTCACGGAGGTTTCCTGAATCACCTCTGGTCCTAGCAACTGGTTATCCCCCACCTCGAGCCAACAAGTTGGAGAACGACAAGGCCGGCCATACAAAGCCTCAAATGGAGCCATACCAATCGTAAACTGATAAGAGTTATTATAAGCAAACTCTACCAGTGGAATATGTGGCTCCCAACCTCCTCCAAAATCAAGAACACACATGCGTAGCATATCCTCTAATATATGATTAGTACGCTCTGTCTGTCCATCTGTCTATGGGTGATAAGCTGAACTCAACTTCAACTCGGTACCCATAGCCTCCTGAAAGCTTTCCCAAAAACGTGATACGAAAATCTTGTCTCTATCTGACACAATATTCAGGGGCACCCTATGTAAACTGACAATCTCAGCAATGAACAACTGAGCATACTGACCTGTGGTATAATCTTTCCGCACCGACAGAAAATGAGCCACCTTGGTCAAATGGTCTACAATCACCCAGATAGAGTCGTGGCTCCGCTGTGATGTAGGCAACCCTATAATAAAATCCATGGAAATACTCTCCCACTTCCACGCGGGTACTTCCAATGGATGAAGCAATCCTGACGGTTTCTGATGGTCCACCTTCACCAGTTGGCAGGTAGAACACTTGGACACGAACTCAGCAATGTCCTTCTTCATCCCACTCCACCAGTATTGCCTCCTCATATCCTGGTACATCTTATCTCCTCCAGGATGTACCGCAAATCGGGACCCGTGAGATTGGGTCATCACTGCATGACCTAATTCTGCCCCTTCTGGAACCACTAACCTCCCATTAAACCTCAAACCCCCATCAGAACTAACAGAATAGGACCCAACACCCTTGGCTAAAAGTCGAACAATCTGCTCCTGGCAAAACGGGTATGTGGTTTGGGCCTGTATTACCCTCGTAAAAATCTCGGGTGTGACTGTCATAACAGATATGAAGGAACGGGCTACTGCATCCTGGTGACCCAACTCATTCCACTTCGCTTTCCAGACGTCCGCTACCTCATTTACTGGTCTACGGCTCAATGGATCAGCAACTACGTTGGCTTTCCCCGAATGATACTGTATGTCGAACTGATAGTCCTTCACAAACTCTAACCATCTGCGTTGACACATATTCATCTCTCGCTGAGTGAACAGATACTGCAGTGACTTGTGGTCTGTGAACAAACGAAACTTCTCCCCCAATAAATAGTGTCTCCATATCCGCAATGTAAAAACGACCGCTGCTAACTCCAGGTCGTGGGTGGGGTAATTCTTCTCATGCGGCTTAAGCTTGCGGGAGGCAAAAGCTATAGCCTTCTATTCCTGCTGAAGTACTCCTCCAAGTCCCCGTAAAGAGGCATCGGTGTAAACCAGGTACTCCACACCCAGCTTCGGTAAAGCAAGGACTGGTGCTGAAGTAAGCTTGTCTTTCAGCTCGTCGAAAGCCAATTGACAAGCATCATCCCAAACATATGGTACCCCTTTGCGAGTCAGGTTCGTCAATGGACCCGCTATTTTGGAGAATCCCCGAATGAATCTCCTATAGTATCCGGCTAACCCCAAGAAACTACGCACTTCTGTCGGTGTCATGGGCTGTCCCCACTCCCTCACCGCTGACACTTTACTCGGTTCAACGGCTATCCCCTGTTCAGAAACAACATGCCCCAAGAACTGTACCTCTTGCAACCAGAATCCAAACTTCTTGTCCTTAGCATACAATTGATGCTCTCATAAAGTCTGAAGAACCTGCCTCAAGTGCTCGGCATACTCCTCCTCGGAGTGTGAATATATCAAAATGTCATCTATGAAGACGATGACAAACTGATCTAATAACTCTCTGAATACTCAGTTTATTAAGTCCATGAATACGGCTGGAGAATTTGTGAGACCAAATGGCATCACTCGGAACTCGTAAGACCCTTATCTCGTTAAGAAGGCAGTCTTTGAAATGTCCTGCTCTCTAATACGTAGCTGATGGTACCCTGACCTCAGATCTATCTTTGAAAAGAAAGTTGCTCCCCTCAACTGGTCGAACAGATCATCGATTCGAGGCAACGGATACTTATTCCGTATCGTGACCTTCTTCAACTCCCGGTAGTCCACACATAACCTCAGTGAACCATCTCTCTTCTTCACAAACAAGACTGGAGCGCCCCAAGGTGAGGTACTCCTGTGAATGAAGCCCTGACCTAACAGCTGCTCTATCTGATCTCGTAACTCTCGCATCTCCGCCGGAGACATACGGTATGGAGCGCGTGCTATCGGTCTCGTATCTGGCAATAAATCTATGACAAAGTCTATCTCTAGACTGGGGGTAGGCCTGGTATCTCCTGGAATACATCGGAATACTCACGAATGACTGGGATCGAGTTTAAAGGAATCACAACCTCCTTAGAGGTATCCTCCTCTATATAATACAAATGAGCGATCGAACCTCCCTCTGGGCGAGGCATTGCCACTACAAACATCTGTTGCCCCGGAATGGAAAAAATAATGCTCCCACCGAAGCAATCAATCATGGCCCTATAATCTGCGAGCCAATCCATACCGATAATAACATCATGCTCATGCATATCTAAGATTAAAATGTCTGCAGGTAATACCAAACTACCAATCTCTACCCCCACTCCCCGGCATATAAAGAAGATAAGCGACCCACACCCTAGTGGTGAGTCTACACACGTCACTGTGCTCTCTGCTGTGGCTAACAACCCTAAGGCCTTTGCAAAATGCGTAGCTATAAAACAATGCATCGCCCCAGTATCAAACAAAACCCGACCAATAGTACCATGGATAGGAAACATACCCTCAATCGCGGGTGGTGCCTATGGAGCTGCTGCTTGGTGGACGTTATAGACACATCCGTACTGTAACTGCCCCTACTGCACTGGAGTTGCTGGAATGACTGGTAGGGCTGGCACCTGGGCTGGAGCTGGGAGGGCTGCTGGAAAAAGTGGTCTCTGTGGCTCATTACGGGCACCCTGCTGCTGTGGGGCCCTATTACCCTCTCGGCAATCCTGGCGCTTATGACCATGCTTGCCGCATACAAAACACCGGCCTTTGAAGCTACCTCCCCTCTGACCCTGTTGAACATGGCCCTGCTGGCCGTTACCTCCCCGCCACTGACCCTGTTGGTCCTGATTAGCACGTTGTTGGCCCTGTTGGCCCTGTTGATTAGGCTGGCCCTGCTGGCCCTGCCTATAACCCCCAAATCCATGTCTCAAATCACCTGAACGGAATCGTTTAGTAGGGTCCCCCTGGTGGGAACTCTGCTCGTGCTGACGAGTCTGTCCATGAGATGGTGCCCCACTAGCACTACTACCCCCGGTCCTACCCTATTGGCTGGACTCTCCTGCTCTCTCGCTTCCTTGCAGATGGAAGCGGTGATCCTGGCAATGTAGTAACGCAGCATTGAGTATATCAGTGAAAGTACTCAGAGATAGATTCCCTATAAGATGCTGACGGATCCTCCAAGCTAACCCGTCCACAAACAACATAATTTTCTTACTCTCAGTAGGTGCCTCATCTGGCACTATGGTGAGAAGTCTCGTGAACTCCTCCTTATACTTAGCAATGGTAGAGTTCTCCTATTTCAAATTCAGTAATTTCCGCCTCATCTCAGTCTGCACGGCGGGTGGAAAGTACTTGCGGTCAAACCGCTCCTAGAATGACTGAATAGGGATCGTGTCCCTCTCCTCCAAGCTGGTAGTGGACTCCCACCACTGCAAAGCGGCCCCCACCAGCTTAAAGGAAGCCAATAACTGCCTTTGCACATCAATGCACTCATACATACAAAGATTTCGCTGGATGTCTTTCTTCTATTGGCTGACTGTGATGATATCTGAGCTACCAGAGAACTTAGGGGGATACGCCTTCTGAAAAGCGTCCCTAACCCTCTCCCATGCAGATGGAAGTTGTGTTGGTACTAGAGCCACTGCCTGAATCTGGGGTGGAGCCTTCAGAACCACCGTTAGCGCCGCACTCACCGCCTGAGCAACAATGGCGGCTACTTCATTAGCATTCATAGTGCCTCGTGCCGGAGCTGCTGGCTGCTCGGCCTGGGCACGCCTATCCTTCGGTGCACGTCTCGAAGGCATATGAAACGTGAAGAAGTTTATTAGTCTCCAGTCATTATGAAATCCCAAATGGCTGGAGACATAAACGTAAAAGCGGGAATACAACAATCCTAAAAATAGGGCTCTATAGAAAAAACGTTAAGCTGAAAGCGAAAATAAGTTGTACATATCCTATGGACACTATAACATGATGCTCTGATACCACCTGTGACACCCCGCCTAATTAAATATCGGGCGATCACTCATTTATTAAATTAAAATCAAGGTGAACAGTTGGTTCATTCTTAGCATCACTGTCGTAAAAATAACTTTTCCAAATTTAACACCCTATTTAATTTAGCTAAGTGTCAAAACCATTTTTTAAACATTACTTTCCAATTTTATTTATTTATTTTATTAAACAATTAATCCAATAATTTAACATTTAACAACCCAATCCGAGCATTTAAAACTTAAAGTAAAACATACATGCTGAATAAATCCCAAAGTAACAGTACTAGAAATAACTGAAATACAAATGTCCCAATAAAACAGATAAATAGTGGAAAGGGCGATACATGCCCAATAAGGAGAATGATAGAAGTGGAATCAAGTAAATGAAATCGTCTAAGTAAGTGGCCTGCAACTCCCACCTAAGCTACAGCACGTTCCTTCTAAGGGATCCTAAATAAGACGCCCATGTGGCTGGGCACCTGTAATATATGCATATATATACAAGAGAGAAAGAGGAATAGAAACGGGTCAGAGCCCGATAGTGTATATGATTTAAAAATTCGTTTAGCAAGTATTTAAATTGATACAGGCCAATGCAACGACATATTAGTGCGACACTCTCTTGAGAAATTCTCGCCTCTCTTCTAATGTGCACTCATATCGCACTAACCTTCCCAATGGTTTATCTCATCATATATCACACTATCCTTCCCCAAGGATTTAACTTATCTTAGGTGACTCTCAAAATTTAAGATTTAACAACATCATGGTTTAAAAAGGATAATTTCATTTAGTACAAAACGCTCATTTTAAATTTATTGATTCATAAAGTTTTTTTCAATATCATATTATACTTTTCAAAACAAGTATTTCCAATTTGAGTCATTATACATGTCATACTTACCATAACATAATAGGCAGTTTCCCATATTTCAGAAGTTCATATATATATTAAATACTCGTATAATATATATATTCTAACAGCACCCCACATAAAATTTTATGGTGCGGGCATACTCTGCTATCCAATCCCCGTATCAATCGTACTAAAGGGAATACAAGTTCGGAATCACTCTCGAACTGTATAAATACATACACAAACAATATTGAGGCGAAGCATAGTTTCCAAGTCCAAGAGGTCAGTACATACCCTCACGTCTCTTAGGACCGTGACTACCGATTCGATAGCCTGTACCTAGGATTTCTATCTTCTAGGGTATGAGTCAATATCCCCCATAAGGCACACGAGATAAGATCGTCCCAGTGCGGAAACCTCAGGGATAGCAAGTAGCGCGGGCATGATTTTCACAAGTATATAATATATGCATAAACAATCATATAAATATATCACTTTTATTATATCAATTTAGGTTTATCCAATAACCCACATTCACGACATTTATCATTATTCTCCCATTATTATTTATCAAGTATAATGGTTCGTTTCTAACTTTAATTCGAAGGGTTTTTCCAACTTACTACGTAACCCTCATGAACTCTATTCTTCCAAATGTACAATTCAGTAGATATCCATTTATGTTCCAACGTAACTCTCTCTTACGTGTCTCTCCCCTTTAATATATACTTACATTATCCCTTATGCAAAATATCCCAAAAATATAGATTTCGCCTTACATTAAAGGATTTTGAATTTTATTTTCAAAGATGAGAATTTCAAACGCTTTCGAAATCGGAATTAAAATGGAGTTTTAATTGAATTTTTATTATCTCTAAGAGTCCTCAAAACATAAAACTGTCTAGCAAAAAAAATATTAAAAAATATTGAACAGTCCGATCGAGCTGAATTTTTTTTCTGTAGCTTCCTCTCGTCTTCAGCTAATTCTCTGTAAAATTTCATCCAATTCCAACGGTCCGATCGTTCGGAATAAAAAAAAATTAGTGTTTGTATCTGATAAGAACTCTTTTCTTAATAAAACTCTTAATCCTTTACATGACAAAGGGTTTCTAGAATATCATATAAATCATCACTACATGAAAATTTCCCATCTCAAATTGGGTTTTTCTTCCATAAATCTCATCCTAATAACTCCTAAACTAATATGGATGATGCATCAACGAAATAAGCAAGATAAACACTTGCCTGGAATTTTCAGAAATCTGGTTTGGTGTTGAATTTGGTGTGGTTGCGTTCCCTGTCTCGCGATCTACGCGTTGGCGGTGGCGGCGGTGCAAACGGGTGAGTTTTGAGCCTTGGAATGCCTTGAGAGCTCTCTCCTCTCCTCTCCAATGGCCGTTCTAGTGTTTTGAGTTATCTAACCCTAGGAGATAACCTAAACATCTGATATAACCCCTTTAATTTTTGTGGGTTTAATTACCCAAAAATACAAAATGACTAAAATGCCCTCCCGGGGTACTAATTAGGCCTAAAAATGCCCCGAGAAAAAAAATCAAACTCCCGGGTATACTTTTCTGACTATCTCGACCCTTCCGGACCCGTTGGCGCACTCAAAATGACCATACAACAACTTATAAAATATTTACTTTTATTTATCAATATTTAGTCCCGACGCGACACGGGTGCGTCCCGACTCAAATTTCTAAAATTGTCATTTTATTCACTCGTGACATTTAATATGGTCACTATTTTATATTACTTTGCTCATTAGTAATATTCAACAAATTTTTCCATAATTACTAACTCTCATCACGTTAATAATTATAACATAATTAATTTTCGGATTTTTATTAAATAATTAATTCACATTAATATCAATAAATCCCCAAATTAATATAGCATAAAAATACGGGGTATTACATACTTCCCCCCTAATAACTGAATTTCGTCCTGAAATTCAGAAAATAAGGCATACCTGGTAAGAACAAATCTGGATATCTCTCGCGCATATCGGCCCCGCGCTCCCAGTAATCTTGTACTGAAAATATAACACAAGGTGAATGATACGCTTTTGTGAGGATTCCAAGTTGAACCACTCCTACTCCTAATAGGGGATGACTTCAAAGACAGGGTTTGTCCGAAATATAACCCTCATAGAAACGTCAATGTAATCCAAATATTCAAGAACATTCACTTCATGCCCAGACTGGGGATAGGGCAAAGATAACAAGGGATAATTGAACCTATTTTGTTAAAGGAGGCCTTTCCTCCCTGTGTCTTGAGCTATCACCCGTCAGAGGAAGAACTCAGATTGATTTGTCAACCTCGACTGAAGAGGATGCAAGAATGTGTCAAACTTTCCCGAGAGATTCCCTAAATGGAAGATTCATCAGAGAAGGTAAAGATTTCCCCTTTTGCGGCTTCCTCGAACCTTGGTATGACCATGTAGACATGAGGATGAAACTAGGAATGGAGATCTTCTTTCCAGACTGCTAAGGGTTCCCAACACCGTGTACAACCATTCACTGAAGAGATCACAACCAATAATGGGGATTCTGAGGGCAGTGACTCCGAGGACTCTTTCAATTTGCAGACACTGGGGCTGACACTTTGCATGATCCACTCAGGGGATGCATCGTCTAATCCATCCTGCCTCATCAAAGATGTTGATACACCTCTTCTCAACTGGCATGCTACACCTGTGCCACCTGCTAGTGTTTAACCTAACCCTGATGTTTATCCCATTTCCCCTTTAGTTATTTCCCCTAACTCTGATGTAATAGAGACGTCCTTTGATAAGGTTCTAAATGTTATTTTTCCTATCAAATAAATAAACGAAGATTTTGAGTATCTTGTTGTGCCTTATATTAATTATCTTTATTCTAATCAAACTCTTGATGTTGATGATTTTACAAATGAATAATTCTTAACTTATCTAAATAAGGTTAATAACAAATAATATAACCAAGTTAAAGTTAATGAAGATGAAACTGTTGTTACTAATCTCGATTCTAGCAGCTAAATGTGCAAGATTAGGATAGGAGCCACCCTCAATGAGCATGAGTGCGTATAACTTGAAGAACTAATAAGGGAATTCATGGACGTCTTTGCATGGTCCTACGATGATATGCCAAGCATTGACCCTAAGATAACACAACATGAGATTCCAACTCTCCTGGAATGTAAACCGATCAAACAGAAATCGCGAAAGCTTCGCACCGAATGGTCATTTAAAGTTATAGAATAAGTAGTCAAGAAACTGAACGTGGGCTTCATTTGTGTGATCGAATATCCCACATGTTTAACCAATATTGTACCCATACCGAAATCAGGAGGGAAGGTTCGCATGTGTGTTGACTACCGAGACTTGAACTAGGCCTCTCCGAAGGATGATTACCCGCTACCCAACATCGACATGATTGTGGAATATATGGCCAATCATGCTCTCAAGTCATTCGTTGAATGGTTTTACAGATACAATCAGATCAAGATGCAGTCAGATCACCAAGAGAAAACTTCATTAAGAACCTTGGGGAACCTTTTGCTACATTGCCATGCCATTTGGTCTTAAAAACGCAGGAGCTACTTACTAGAGGGCTGCCATAACTATTTTATATGATCTGATACACAAATAAGTCGAGGTCTATGTGGATGACATAATTATCAAGTCCGAGACTAGGGAAGTATATGTTCCTTCTTTCCAAAAGTTCTTTGAACGACCCCGACAGTACTAGATGCGGCTTAACCCATAGAAATGTGTCTTCGGCATTACTAAAGGAAAGATTCATGGTTAGTGAGAAAGGGATAAAAGAAAATCCTGCTAAGCTAAAGGCCATACTTGAGATGCCACCGCCTCAAACGGAGAAGGAATTCCTAGGGTTCCTTGGGAAATTATAGTACATTAGTCAGTTCATCAGCCAATTGACTTCCCTCTGTGAACCTATCTTCAAACTCCTCCGAAAGGATTCAACCAAAGTCTGGAACGAAGCTTTCTAATAAGCCTTCAATCGAATAAAGAAATACATAACCCAACCTCCGGTGCTCATACCGCCACAGCCTGATCTTCCCTTACTCCTATGCCTAACTGTAATCTATACTACCGCTGGGGCTTTGCTAACCCAATACCTCGAAGAAAATCACAAAGAGAGAGCCATCTACTATGCCAGTCGAAAGTTGGATGGTCACGAAGTTAACTACACCAGCTTGGAAAAAGAGTGTGTCGCTCTTATCTGGGTTACCCAAAAGTTATAAAACTACATGCTCGCCTTTTCCATCAAGCTTTAATCCCAAATGGATCACATCCAGTACTTGCTCGAGAAGCCTTCCATGTCTAGACGAATAACCCATTGGTTGATGCTCATAGATGAATTTGATATCACCTATGTCACGTAAAAGGCCATAAAAGGAAGATTCATTTCTTACTACCTTGTTGACTACCCTATGAAAGAGGCTGATGTCTGGATTTTTGAGTTCCCTGATGAGAATATCCTTTAACCTCCTAAGAAGACCTTAGATGGCAAATTTTTTTTACGGCCCTGCCAATAAAAAAGGGTATGGCATTGGGATCCTCCTAATTTCCCCTGATAAATCTCACACTCACATTGCCATCAAATTGGATTTTCCTTGCACTAACAACATGACTGAATACGAGGCGTGCATAGCAGGCCTTAAAGTTTCCCTCGAGAAAATAATTCGATTCCTCGATGTCTACGGGGATTCAACCCTCATCATCGGTCAAGTACTTAGAAAATGGAAAGTCAAGGATGAGAAACTCTTACCTTTGCATGCACACCTAGAAGAGCTAGCTTCCCAATTCGAAGAAATAACCTTCCACTAGTTGCCCCGAGCAAAGAACAACCGAGTCGATACCCTTGCTACTTTAGCCTCTATGATTGACATGCTCGAAGGAATAACCATAGCCCCTTTCCTTATCCAGAAGAAAGATAAACTAACCCGCTGCTACCATATTGAGCTTGGCACGGAAGAAGATCTCGAAATAGCTGGCTGCTAATACTATGATATTTTGTGCATCCTCAAACATGGTAGGTATCCCTAAGGAGCTGACAAGAAAGACCAAGCAACTCTTCATAGACTGGCTACCCAGTATATTTTCTGTGATAAAGCCCTGTTTAAGAGAAACTTTGATGGAACCCATTTACACTGTATCGCAGGGGCTGACATTGAAGAAATGATGCAGAAAATCCACAGCGGGGAATGCAACCCTACATGAACGGTCATACGCTTGCCAAAAAGATCATTTGATAGGGTTACTACAGGACTACCATGGTTCAAGATTGCACAGCCTACGTTCGAAGATGCCTCAAATACTAGAAGTTTTCTAACCTACAACACTTACCCCTACGGGAATTGTACAACATGACTTCTCCCTGGTCGTTCTCCTTATGGGGCTTTGACATCATCGCATAGCACGATCATTCAGTAAGAGAGTCAAGAACCGTAGTGTTCAAAAAGGGGACTTAGCCCTCAAAGAAATAGTAGAGCCCATCTGGGACCTCGGAGGAAAATTCAAACCCAATTGGAGTGGCCCGTACATCAAGAAGAAGATACTGTTGGGCGGCGCTGCTATACTCACCAACCTTAATGTAGAATAAATGGCATGTCCAATCAACCTAGACCATCTCAAGAAATACTACCCCTAGTCCTAAATCTCGGTGCGCTACGACTCTTCTCATCTCCCTTCTATCCTAAAAAAAACATTTATCCTAAAAAAAAACTCTTCATTTCCCCTAATCAGAACTACGTGGGGCCTTATCCTCTAAAAACTTTTTTGCTTGAAAAAAATGAATTTCATTAAATTTTCAAAACCTTTAGAGCTACGTAGACAGCTCATCCATTTACATAATCACAACCCCCTTATTTTTCATAAAATGTTATTCTTTTCTTATCCCCGAGAACGATAGTTCATTTTGACATATACATGAACAAAGGGATTATGTATGCCTTAGCAATTGGTATAGATAATTCAAAATGCAAAAGTCATCAAGAGGCACAACTAGATGATCAAAAACTCCTTTATTTCAATATTCCAAATTTCAGTACAATTACATCGGCATAGGGATTCAAACGACTTCCCTTGCCAACTTACACGTACCTTCTTAAAAGACACAAATAAAAACAAGCTCCACTACTCTTAAGAATCACCCTCCAATTATTCCCATAAAAGCACAAAACCACACCCATTATAAAAGATTCACAAAATCCTAACTGGAGCTACCAGAGGAACCAGACCCATCACTACCCATATCTTGGGGTCCCCGAACCTCCCCTACCTGAATGGAGTATCACAGACACTCCATAGAGTGATAATCCTAGACTAGCTTGGGAAAAACCACAACAATTCCCTCCATTATGTCAGATATTACAAACCACATTTGCCCAGTCTCCACAACCAGGATAATAGCAACTACTTTCTTCCACAACCACTTCATGTAGGCCCCGGAGACATGCCAGACTTTCCTAGTAGGCTGAGAAGGACGAGTCGATGGACTAAGATTCTCCCATAAAGATCCAAGTTGCATGTGCATACGCTCCGTCAGGTCCTCCACAGGAAAGAAGTTCAGTTTCCACGGTGACATAATTTGTTCCCAACAAAATTGGCGTAGAAGCCGCTAAGGAAAGTAGAAAGAGGTCTGCCTGAGGCCAACAAATCGAACATATTGGTACTCCCCAAGTTCTAGAATGGGAAGCAGTTCCTCCACCAAGGCACTGACCAACGCAAGCCTTGAGCCCCATGCTCTACAAACTAGTTCCCCCAACTCTCAATGTCTAGGCCTATGCTAATGAAATAGTGCGAGAAGAAGTTTGGCACCACCAACAAAGGATACTCAGTGGGATCGCCATACGGAACCTCTCTGACAGCCACATGAACAACATTACAGGGCTAACCCTCAGAAAGTCAAAACGACCTTCCCGCCATGCATCCTAACCATTCAAAGTCTTCGCCCGTATCACCGCCGCAGGATTGCGATGGTACAACATCCAAGAAATAATAGCTTCAAGTTGGGGGTCCACTAGTACTTCCCTAGTTACCAGTAGAAGTTTTGAAACCAGGCCCAGAATAATGGCCCAGCATAGCCGGCATCACCCACATCCTGCGAATGCACGTACTATGGAACTGTAAAAAGAGAAATCATACCTCCCGTGACTAATGGCCTGGCCATGGAAGGCAAAATATGGAGAAGCCCAGCCAACTCAGGCAAAGTTGCAGAAACGCTAGGATTTATCCCCAGTATGGCAGAACATTCCTCACACGTAGGACCAAAATTTCATAGCTGCCATCAGCATGTTCCACTCAATGGGTCGGTTGCGCCCCAAAGAGACTCGCCACATGTGGAAGGCGTCATAATCAACATTATAAGAACACATTGCTTCCAAGGCTTCGAGGTACTTATCGAACTCAATGATATTGGGGAGAGCCATCTTACAAAATAAGAAGATAATGAGCAAATAAGAATGTAAAGGAGAAGGAAAATGAAATTGTGAGGAAGGAGCCCCATTCACACCCCTATTTATACTTGAAAACTCTCAAGAAAAGATAAGAAACCCTGCAGAAATCAGAGTAAAACTTGCGCCACCAAGTACCAAGCAATTGAAGAAAGTACAATCAAAGACTTGGGTTGATTGGACTGGACTAATATGCCGATAGGCAAGACAGGGATAATGACAATCGGTAACACCCTATTTTGGGAAAATTCCATTTTTCCTCTTTTGTCAATATAAAAGAAATAATAAAAATAATTTTTATCATAAGGGAATTCCGAATTTCCCTATGCTTCTATTTATACCATTTGAAAATAAAATCCTCCTCAAATCAATTTTCAAATTATTTTTATGATCTCAACAGCAAAGTAAAAAGATCATGCGCATTAATCACTAAAGTAGGAATTAATAAAAACTTCATTTTTATTTGCATATATTTTTTCGTGTTACATTGATGTCTTGCAGGAAAAAAAATAAAGAAATAAAACAATGAGACGCAGCCCACACCTATATTCCTCTCTCTCTCTCTCTCTTCACCTACTTTTTCTCTCTCTTTTCTTCTCTCTCTATAAGATCCTCCATCCCCATGGCGTTCCCTTTTCTCCTTGTGGTGAGACGATGTGCCATCACTTCCAGAGCTTGACCCTTCTCCGAAAGAGGCAGACGGCACTAAGCAAGAAGGAATCGCATCCTTAATATAGGCAGTCGCCAAAGATATTGAATCCCTAATATCCCCCGAACAAGTTGTGGAGACCCAAATGTGCTGCAAAAGAAAACAGAAAAGAGCAAATCAGTCAAGTCTGAAAGTAAAAGAAAGGAATCAGGAAATCAAAGATAAATATGAAAAAAAGTTTACCTCGGGTCGAAGGACCTCCTCTATCATGCCCAACTCCTCCAAGCCCATCGTATTAGGACGATGCAGCAAATGCATCGACCCTCCATCCGCTCATTAGATGTTGTAACCAAGCGAGAACAGTCGTACAAAGGGAGCCTTCGAAGTCGTCATCACCCTGCCCGCACTCTAGGAGGACCCCACCTGTCGACTCGAAATCGTGTGTAGAAGAGGCATCATATCGTATATACTAGGAGGCATTAACCAGCTCGACATGAAATCCATATAATCATACATCACAGTCGTGTCAGTATACAATAAGTACGGACATCCCATCATCGTCGCCATCCGAGCATCATCTAATATCTCTCGCACTCACCTCATGAACATAGGGGGCTTCGTCGGTGGCACTACAAAATTGTATTACATTATCTGTCAGACTACCCTCTCCCTGAGGTACCAAGAGTATACAAACTCATACGCAGCAGACACTTCCTCTGAGCATGTCCCCCAGTCACCCAGTGTTCTGAATGGCCGCCCCCAAGGATAAAAGGTCACCTGCAAATCCCCAGCAAGAGAAAAAGATCAATATCAATAAAAATCATCAAAGGAAAGGAAAGTCTCAAGATAAAAGAGGGCTTACCCGCTCGCTCGCCAGGCCATTCAAGACCTGACGCACCGCCTCCAGAGAAAGAGACTTCTTCGACTGTCGGTTGGACCTCCGCCACCGGTACATTCGGTCAAAGTTCTTAACAGAATCATCCTTCAAATATATCAGCTGGGTGTTTAACCCAATCACCTCATAAAAGCATGTTTGCAAAGGGCAAAGGCCAACATTTAACAAATCAAGAAAAGCGCATAAAGGAAAATGTGAATGCATAAAAGGAAAATGCAAAAAATAAAGAATACCTCCAGAAGATACGTGGCTCAAGTAAAAGACTCTACCAACAGCACCGGTTGAATGCATCAAGAGGATAATAAAGGTTCGTCAAAGTCAATCTCCCCCAATCATAAGGGAAGATGTCTAAGAATACCCTCAAAAATGGCAAAAACCACAAGTGCATGACATTGCCACTAGAAAACCTTCCACCACCAACATAATGAACAAGTGAGCCATCTAACGCACCTGCTTCCCGTCACTCTCATCAATCCTCCTCCGTAACAACAGCTCCCTCAATAGAGGCAAACAAAGAGAGTCCCCGAAACCACTCTCTTCACATCACCTAAGGTCGCCGTTACAGCCTCCGGCGTCACCCTCGGCGTCCTATCCACCTCAATCTGAGCACCATCACAGTCCAATCCCAGAAGCTATTGCACATAAATGGGAGTCACTTTCATCTCCCCAAAGGCAAAATGGAAAGTGTGGGTAGTGTCCCGTCACCTCTCCCTAGAGAACACAAAATATCCGTAGAATGAGGCATCTCATCCAGAGTAGACGTTAGTCTCCCAAAGACGACTGATGACACCATCTATCTCACCATGGATATAAGGGGAGCCCAAGCATCCTTAATCCCCGTCATAACTCTCGCATGTATAGTCGACATGGAGACGTTAGACTCACGAAGAAATAAAGAAAACCATTGACAAATTCAAGAAATAAAGCAAACTCGTCAAGAAGAAAGGAAAAGAATACCAAAGGTCCTTCAATACTTACATAGCCACCAGGGTTCACCACCCTAGAAGAAAGATGATGTGAGGGATAACATAAAAGAATCCAATTATCTACCACCGACTCAAATGCGTCAAATAAGTTCTCGCTATCCAGTGCAAGGGTCCCCCTATCCCTCCACTCTAACCCTACCCAATCATCAGCATTAAGCCATGACATGTGAGTAGCACTACTTGAAAACTCATCCATCTCTTGACTTTAGAACGTTGGAATGATTTGCAGAAGGTAATTGCAGAAGAAGGCAAGTTAAAAAACTATGAAAAATGAGGACAACCCACCCCTTTTTTATAGAAGGCTAAGGGGCATGTCGATCAGCATCTCCTTTCCACCACCGATCGGCACTGACCCTCCACCTGCTCAAGGCAACCCAGAAGACCGTGCCACTGTTAGTTGACACCCCTCCATCTATGCCGATTAGCACCCCCTTTAAAATTTTGTACAAAAAGTACACAAAATATTAAAAAATCTCGAAAATCCCCGAAAATTTCCTAAAATCACCAGATTAATTTTGGAACCTTTTCACCAAGAAAAACATTTGTTTACATCCCCAACGGAATTCTAGAAAACAATTATCCCCAGCAATGTCTCCAGAGGTCGCTCCAAAATTCCAAAAATTCCTCAGCTCAAAATCCTCAGATCATTCCCTCTTCCCCAACGGAACTTAAAACCAAATGCTTCCTCAAGTCACTAGATAAATATTACACATCCATGGTGGAGCCCCAAAAGTTCCTAAAGGAAACATAAGCCCTCATAATTGGCTTAGACCGGCAGAATTGGTCACCCCAAATAAGCCGTCAAAATTGGGTTCAACCCTCAGAATTGGTTGCTTCTACTTAAGCCCGTAGAATTGGCTTCGACTCACAGAACTAGTCATCTCTACTTCAACTCACAAAATTGGCTTTGACCCACAGAATTGGTCACCCTTAAAATAAGCCGTCAGAATCGGCTTCGATCCGTAGAATTGGTCATATCTACTTAAGGCCATAGAATTGGCTTTGATCCGAAGAATTGGTCTCCCTAAATAAGCCCTCAGAATTGGCTTCGACCATTAGAGTTGGTCAATTCTTCTTAAGCCCACAGAATTGACTTCGACACTCAGAATTGGTCACCCCTAACTTAAGCTCACAGAATCGGCTTCGACCCACAGAATCGGTCACTCCTACTTAAGCCCTCAGAATTGGCTTTGACCCACAGAATTAGTCACCCTAAATAAGCCCTCAGAGTTGGCTTCGACCTTCAGAATTGGTCGCTTCTACTTAGGCCTGCAGAATTGGCTTCGACCCGTATAATTGGTCACCCATAAATTAAGCTCGTAGTATTGGCTTTAACCGGTAGAATTGGTCTCTCCTACTTAAGCCCACAGAATTATCTTCGACCTGCAGAACTGGTCACCCCTAAATAAACCCTCAGAATTAGCTTCTACCCTCATAATTGGTCACTTTTACATGAGCCCGCAGAATTGGCTTCGACCCTCAGAATTGGTCACTTATACATAAACTCGTAGAATTGGTCACCCCTATCTTAAGCCCTCAGAATTGGCTTCGACCCTCAGAATTGGTCGCTTCTACTTAAGCCCGCTGAATTAGCTTCGTCCCTCAGAATTGGTCGCTTCTACATAAGCCTGCAAAATTGGTTTCGACCCTCAGAATTGGTCGCCTCCCTACTTATCACCCCCTTTAGGTCCTCAGAATCGGCCACCCCAATATCACCTTAGGTCCTCATCATCGACCTCGACCCTCTGAATCAGTCATCCTCATCCCTTAGGTCCACAAAACTGACTTCTATCATGTGGTGTCTATTCGACATCTATCACTCGTTCCAAGCTCGCCCGTCGAGGGGCTCTATAGACACCATATTTTAGGACCCCCTAGGTATCTCCTTAGGTTCCTAGCACCTCCCCATCTCACGATAACTCTAAGGTTGCACTCCGAGTACCGATCTAGAGCCCACTAGGCGCCCCTGAGCCCCATTTGACCCCGATCAACTCTATTGTCATAATGAAAGTTCTTTGAATATTTAAAGGGATATGAATACCCTTTCCAATGGTCTGCCCCATGCATGAATCAGTATAATGGTTCGGATGAACATACCATTTTACTATCGAAGATCGATTCAGAGACCACTGGGCACACCCGGGCCCCGATTTGACCACAATAAACTTCGTCGTTAGATAAAAATCTCTTTTAATCATTGAAGGGCACTGAAACCCCTTCCAATAGTTTGTCTCGTGCATGAAAGAGCATAATCGTTCGAACGAACGATCAATTTTCCCACAAAAATCGATCCGGAGGTCACCGGGCGCGCTCAGGCTCCGTTTGATCAAAGTCAGCTCTTCATCTCAAATGAGACTAAATGAATCTATCAAGGGCACTGAATACCTTTTCTAACGTTCCTCCCCATGAATGATTCTGACCAACGGAACAAACAAACGATATGTTTTGCTTCGAGTGGCCCCCGGGCACTTCCGAGCCTTAATTGACCAAGGTCAACCTTTCGAACCGAGAGAAACTCTTTGTAATGTTGAAGTACGTCTCCTAAAATTTCCAACGGTCCACCCCATACATGATTCTGACTTACCATACGAACGAACAATCCATTTTCATCCGACGATCTCCCGTTCTAAAGACGACGTGTGCTTCCGAGCCACATTTGACCCAAAGCCAACTCCCGAACCCGGGAGCGGTCTGAAGGACCCTTGAATTTCTATGAAATACCTTTATAACGGTATGCCCCGTGCGCAATTCAGATCAGTAATTTGTGTTCTATGCTCATTTTTTTGAGAAAATCTGCACGGGACTGCCAATTGGCAAGTCCAGATCTCTGCCTATCGTCACTGTGTTTGGGATCACATGTCGATAGGCACCCCCTTGGGGTAGGCTGATTGGCACCCCCTAATGCTATAAATAGTTTCCATGACCTCATTCCAAGACAGATAACAGATCCATCAGCATAAGTGATTTCAGTAATATTCCCTCGAAATCAGCGAAGTCCCTCATGTGAAGTTTCATCCAAGCTTACATTCCCATCCTTTTTATACCCAATTTGGCACATATCCTTCTCTCTCATCAACATTCATCAACACTCAAGGGAGTTCATCCAAGATCAAAGATCAAGCTACAAATAAGGTCCAATTCCTTCCCTCTCTCTTTAAATTCCTTATTTTCCATAATAGACATTATATTCATAATCTAGTTTTTTTAGTTCATACACATTAATATCTACACTTTTTATTAGTATATTGTACATACTTTATTTTCTACAAAAATCCCCCCCCCCCCCCCCCCCAAAAAAAAAAGAGGGTTATACCCATAATTTTCGAACGGAATTATCCATCACACTTTTTTTAAAACCTAAAAAACACATTTTCTAGACATACACATAATAAAATTATGACGACGACCGAAGCAACCTTCCCAAGAGGGGTGCAAGACTGTGGCGCAAACTTCTCGAGAGGATATGTATCTCTCTTTCTCTCCCCCCGACGCCGCCCGGGATGGCCACAATGTTTAAAGGAAAGATTGTTGCAAAGGGATAAGCATTAGACATTTGGATTAGATTTGTTTAAAAAATAAAAATTTGCGCGCTCGTTCGCACGACCAGGTACCTTGTTAGAATGGCGTAACCTTTTTCATTCGATCAGGTTTCCAATGTGACTGTCAATGACATTCTTGTTCTTGACCAAAAGGCATCACATTCAAATGTGGAAAACTCATTCTAACGATGTACTCAATCTTATTTGAAATCCAATGAAACTTTGAACAACATTTCAGAACTGACCAAAAGGTGTCATCCCAAATTTCGTTCGAACGACCTAACAATCTCATTCTAATGAGTCCTCAAAATTTTTAAAAATCTTTTAAAAATAATTTCAAACATTTTAAAAACTTTTAATGCAAACTCTAATTATAAAAATCCCCTCAAGAAATAAAGACTTTTCCAAATCAATTCATACCACTTCGGAATGATGTTGAGATGAACAATCTTCAATCTTCCAAAATGTCATCAACTTCTTATCATCGAATATGTGGAAGTACTCATGAAGTTGTAGTGCGGTGTAACATGATAATCCAAATAAAACTAAATCATGCAATTATAAAACTTACTCTTACAAATTCTATAGATGACAGTCTTTAAAAAATTAAAAATTTGTATATCTTCTTATTATTCCTCTTTACAAAGACTTGATTGTTTAAAAAAAAATTGGCAGAGTCTCTTTTATTTATTCATGAAAGCAACCTGCCTTGACATTAAAATTAACTGAAAAATAACTTCAACAATAGCCATAACATAAACATGTAAGTTAAAAAGGGAGAATTTTCCTCCTATAAAATATTAATATATATCCTTATCTCAACTTATCAAAGTCTTTTCCCAATTATTTAGGATCGACTACATCAAAACTATTTTTACTTTTTATTCTATTAAGTGCAATATCTTCGGTTAAACCAGATGATATCATGTCCTTTTTTACAATATCCCATCAAGTCAATTTAGGTCTACCTCTACCCTTTGCGTTACCATCAATACTAAATTAATAACTCTTACATATGGAGGCATCCATTGGTCTAGGATTGATGTGTTCAAACTATCTAAGTCAGTTCTCTATCAATTATCTTCTATAGGAGCTACTTTTACCATCTTATGAATTTATTTATTTCTAATTTTATCCTTTCAAAATTTACGACAAATCCATTTTATCATTCGTATCTCCCTCACGCTCATTTTTTGCACATTTTATTTTTTAGTTTCCCAACACTCAGCCCCATATAATATAGCGGTTCTAATGGTTATCTTATAAAATTTTCCTTTTAACATCAAAGGTATACACCTATCACACAAAATTCTAGTAGCACTTCTCCACTTAACCCACCCTACTTTAATCCTATGAGTAATATCATCACTAGAATCTCCATGTTTTTGGATAATAGAGCCTAAATAATGAAAATGATCATTTCTAGGTATCTCTTAACCCTTCAATTTACTACATCTCTGATTCTTTTCCTATTACTATTAAAAATGAACTTCACATATTCTGTTTTAGTTTTGCTTATTTATATCCTCTTAATTCTAGAGTTTCTCTTCATAATTATAATATATCATTAATCCTTTTCTTAGTCCCATCCACCAAAATAATATCATCTATAAATAGTATACACCACGACCCCTTATCTTGTATTTTTTCAATCAATTCATCAATAATAAGAGTACAGAGATAAGGACTTTGTGCTGAAACTTGGTACAGACCTACAATAATTGAAAATTCACTATTTTCTCTAGTTGATGTTCTTACTATAGTCATGGCCCTATCATACATATCCTTTACCACATCAATATATCTATGATTCATTCATTTATTATGCAGAACCCTCCATATTCTATCTCTCTTGGTATCCTATAATATGCCTTCTCTAAATCTATAAAAATCATATGAAGGTCCTTTTTTTCTCCCTATGCCTCTCCATTAATCTCCTCAATAAATAAATTACTTCCATTGTTGTCCTCCCGAGCATAAACCAAAATTGATTCTCAGATATTATTGTTTGAAATCTAAATTTATATTCAATCACTCTCTCCCACAATTTTATATATACAATATATCCTAAGGGCGAAAAATATTGATTCGTGTATCCTACCTTTACACTCCCTCACATGCAGATATAGACATAAAATAATTACGTTATAAAGTAAACTACATGTGTAATTAAAAAAATATATCTCTATACATGATAAGTAGTTGTAGATATAAATTGTATCATCTCATAATGATAAAGATGCGTTATTACCTAGTTGATATGGGTCGTTGAGGTAGTGGAAGTACGATGAGGGATAAAACTCTGAAGCAAACTATGTATTTCACTTCTCATGTCAGTCTTTATCTTCAGTAACATTTGTTGGAGGAGAATCTCTAATTATTCGAGTTTTTGCCCATCAATTAAATTTCTTCGTGATTCCTAATAATAACAAACATGATGTTTCTAAACAAATAAATACACCAATTCAGAAAATTCAATGGAAAACTATGAGTGAAATTAATAACAATAAATCAATTCCAAAAAATAATGAAAGAATATAAAAATGCCCACACAAAACAAAGATATATGTGGTTCGAAAAATTGACTACGTCCATGGAGAGGTTTCTTAATTCTTATTAATGACTCTCAAGGTTAGAGAATTACATCTCCCTTTACCTTAAGGGGGAGGGTTATATTTATGGTGGGGTAAAGTGGTTGAGTTGCTTAAGGAACTCTCCCAGCTTGGTATTGGCTCGTGTGGTGATTACTATATATGTCGTCCGAGATTATTGGTAACCAAATCCCTTTAGTATTTAAATGATAAGTGCTTTTATTGATCCACTTGATAAATGCTTGTGTTAATCTCTTTATCGCTAGACCGGACTAAGGCAGCTAGTTGATTGTGTTGGGCCTGCTCGACCAAGCCAAGATTGGACCTTTATTATTTGGACCCCATAATTTCCCTTAAAAGTCTTAACCAAAATAGGGCCAAAGAGTTTTAAATCCTTTGTGTGCTCAATTAATCGTTCCAAATAATGTATAAATTTACTGGTTGGGAATTTTTTTAAATAGTTAAAAATAAGTGGGGGTATGCTGGTCATTGAGAAATATGAACCACCAAAAACCAACTTCGAGCCTTGTTCTATATGATTATTTTACATGAAATTTAAACACCACTTGCTTCAATACTCTGATGCCATCAATGTGCTCCTTCTTTCTTGCTCAAAAAGACTCCAAAGCTTCCTGTTTGCGTTCATTTGCCCTGTAAGTTCTTTTCTCCCACTTCTTGTATCTTATTCTTCGCAGCTCTCCTCTTCTATCTTCTCTCGCATTCTTATATTTTTTACGTAAATGGTGAACATACACCATGGGAAAAACTTAGAATATTTTAGGAAAACCTAATTTATTCCTCCCTAGATTACAGTTGAGCGTGCCCTCATGCCCAGAAATGTTATTGCAGTAGGATTCACACCTTAGCTACAGTTCAGGGGGGAGTGACTTTCCCCCTAAACCCACTTTTTTTATAATTCTGTGAATATTTTGGGATAGTCCCATCTCAGTGTGCCCCTAATCCATGGCATATTGTTAATTGGGTGCATAAAATCAATGAGTTATATGGGTCCAACCTTAGTATCCAAGAGATCAAATAATGTTATTCTTGGTCTCACACCAATGATGTCCTTGCAAATCTGAAGGCGAAAAAGGCCAATAGATTACTTGTTATAAATCTTTCTAATTTGAATAAAGGATATTGGGATCAGGGCTTCATCGCTAAAAATTGGAAACATCCACCCTTCCACAAGGGTGAAGAATACGCAGGGTTTCTGTGCCCAGCTTTGGGGGGGTAATATAGGTTAAACTTGATCTTTATATACTTGTCTTATTTTAATTTTGTATTATAAATTTTTATTGTTGATAGTATTTCTATTTCTAGTTTCTAGGCATCTCGTTCAAAGAAGAAAGAGCCCTCTTTGACTCATATCAATAGGGTAGACTTAAGAAGGCTTGGAGAGTGAAAGAATTGCTGCTTGGTGGTGATCATCCATGTGATGTCTCATTTATTCTGGAGTACACAAACACTGCTGGAAGATTCACTGGCCGCCCAGTAGATGATATCCCCGATCTCTCTCTGCCTGACGAGGAGTCATCTGTCTTCTCCTCTATCGAATCACTTGACGTAGACTCCATCTTTATTGACGAGGAAGATTCAATGGAACCTAAAAAAGAGTGTTGTTTATATAGGATTATGATGTGGATGGTTCCCTCTCCTATCCAAAGGCAAAGTCCTTAAAGAGGACTAAAGCTAAAGGCCCAAAGGCCAGTGACTAGGGTTTGGTCATTAGGGAGAAGAAGAAGGACAAAACTCTCATAGTCCCTCAATTCACTAATAGGAGTGAACTACCTCCTCTTGACAAATATCTTAAGGTCATATATATGTCCAAGGACCCTTCTTTGGCTTATAGCCTATTAAAGGGGGCTGTACTGATGGCTGATCACAAGAATCTCAAGCTTGTTGCCCCTAAGCAGCTCTTAATCTGTGCTTCTAAAACTCTATCAATGATGAGGATCAATGATGAGTAACTTAATATTTTTCTTCTTTTCATGTCA
Source organism: Sambucus nigra (assembly GCA_949130495.1). Classification (NCBI taxonomy): domain Eukaryota; kingdom Viridiplantae; phylum Streptophyta; class Magnoliopsida; order Dipsacales; family Adoxaceae; genus Sambucus; species Sambucus nigra. The sequence goes on along the minus strand of OX422207.1, from coordinate 106,890,298 downwards.
TTTTTTATTGTCATACCAAGATAAACTCATATAATAATTGCCTTGTGTTTCTATTTGCAGTTTATGGTAGAGTTTATCCAACTCTTTGATGGTCACTGGGACCAGTCCAAGGTCAATGATGAGCTTAGTGAAGGTCAGAAAAAATCACAAAAGGCCTTGGCCAATGAGAATGAGTTATATAAGAACGAGAAGAAGTCCACTAGCATTGCCATGAACACGCTGAAGAACGATAATGATAAGATCAAAGTCAACTGAAGGCCGCACAATATCAATTGGCCAAGAAGGTGGTTGAGTTTCCTATGGCTAAGGATGCCAATTTTTATAAGGGATTCACTGAAGCCTATGAGGATGCCAAACTCCAACTAGCATATATCCGTAAAGCCAACTTTAATGAGGATCAAGGTCCTCACTGACTCTAATCTCTTTGGCTAGCACAAACCTAGCTCTTCTCTAAGGGTGGAAAAGGAGGCTACTACTAGCGTCCCAGCCGACCAAGTAAGGATGTGGTGACCTAGAGCAAGGCTGTTGATGCTGGGGAGTGGGTGAAGGAATAAGCGCACTTTAGATTAGTACTTGTATTCCTTATATTTTTCCCTCTTTTATTGTTTGGAATGGACTTGCCCATTTTACAGTAAATTAATGAAATAAAATTTTCCTTAATTGTTATGCAATTTGGATATCTTTATTGAGTTGTGTCCTTTATGTTTGTTTATTTTTGTGATCTATTATTAAGGATATTCCCTCCTTTGCTGGCAACCTGGATACTTGCTTGACTAGGATAAAAGTGCTCGAGGGACCAAGCATTTTTATCCATCCACAAGGCCTTGAAAAATATGACTAAGGCCTACAAGAGCCAATTAGTCTTGGTGGATAAATTGAAGGAAGACCTGAAAGACTTAGGATACGTGGGCTCCTTGATGTAAGAAGAGATAACTGGATTGAAGGCCTAACTTACTGAGGCAAAGGCTGTAGGAGAGTTTGGTGCCCTGCTCCAGTATGAGAATGATGAGCTTAAAAAGAAGCTCATTGATGCCGAGGAAGATAGTCGAAGACCTCACGTCATGGTGATGGGGCTTAGCTATGATGTGAAAATACTTCGTTACTTATTCAGGATAGGTCCTCGAGCAGCCTAGTCGATAAGCTACGATGAGGGTGAGGCAGGTGCTCCAATCAGGCTGAAGGAGGCCAAACGTGTGGCTTATAAGCATGGTTGACTGAACACCCTGAAGGTTGTGAATGAGCCCAAGACTCTCATATTTAGTTCATATACCAAATTTATTGCCTAACATATAGGCACCCTCCTTTTGGTCGCGACGAGAAGTGGATTCCATTAGATTCCATACCTCTTCAGCTCGCTAAGAGTTACCTGGAGGTTCATGACGGTGATAATGAGTACCGACCAAATCCCAATGACAGTCAATGGAGGCCGATCATAAAAAATTTGGCTCGCCGACCATGAACGTTTTAATGATTTTTTTTACTATTTGTAAAGGTTTTTGTAATTTGGTACTATTTTCTGTAACTTGTAACTAAGTATTACATTATAGTTAACTTAATACCAAATTTTTGCATTTTCCCATTCCTTTGTGCCAAGCATTTATTATATTTGTCTTATCTTACCTTTTAGGTCTTGTCGTCACACTACCTTAGGCCTAGAATAGACTATGGAAAAATGCACCTGGTGTAAGGGCAGTCCACCTGTTTAAGATTTTATTCGACCAAGATGAGTTGGTTTACTGTCTAGGGATCCACCATAGGGCTTTTTCTTTCTTGGTTAATTTATGAGGCCGTTTATGTTAATAATGGCAAAGACCTGAAGACCTTAAGTCTAATTGTAATAAACAAAGTTGCCATTGTAATTAAGCTAAATTCAGATCAACGTTTAAGAATTAATGCCAATTGTGAGCCTGTTACTCTGGAACAATGTAAATAAATGGAATAACAAGATAATTGATCAAATAACTAGAGTCTTTATTAATAACTTAAAAGTGAAGTGCGAGCAACAAAAGTTTTGAAATGAAATTTACAAAAACTATATATGCTGGAAATAAAACTAAAAATAAAACTTCTTGAGATTGGTCACATTCTATACTCGGGGTATATCCATGACCTCCATTGTTTTCAAGCGATAGGATCCTTGTAAATCATCCCTAAACACTTTGAACGGACATTCCCAGTTGTGCCCTAACTTTTCGTGTGATGGCCTTTTAGAGTTGCTGAGGACTTTTCTGAGGATATAGTCCCCGACCTAAAAAAATTTTAAGCTGACACCTCTGTTGTATTATTTTGCTAATCGTTGTTGGTAGGAAGACAACTTGATCATGTCTTGATCTCTTAGTTCTTCTTCTAGGTCAAGTTCATCATGAAGGGATTTGTTGTTCAATCCCTGATTTACGATGTTTGTCCTTGTGGTCAACAGGCTAGCTTCGAGTGGAATTATTGCTTCCATTCTGTAGGTAAGGGTGAAGGGAATTTCCTCGGTTGGTCTTCTCATTATGGTACAATACGTCCAAAGGATGTAAGGGAGCTCATCCACCCTAGTGCTCTTTACTCTTTCTATCCTTTTCATCAATCTATCGAGCATTATCTTATTGGAGGCCTTTATTTGGCCTATGCTTTGTGGATATGCCACATAATTGAAGTGGTGTTTGATTCCATACTCGTCGTAAAAACTTTGAAAATTTCCACTATCAAATTTCATGCCATTAACCTTTATGACTATATTGGGTACCCCAAAGCGAGTTATAATGGTTCTCCAAATGAACCTCGTCAATCGGCATTTCGAATGTTCGCCAGTGGTTCTGCCTCTATTCACTTAGTGAAATAATCTGTGTCGGTAATAAGTACTTTTGATTTCCTGGTGTAGTGGTCCTACAATATACAGACCCCGTTGTGAAAACGTCCATGGACTGGTTAAGGATCTCAGGTCAATGGTCGGTTGATGAAGCATGGTGAGAATTTTTAGCATTTTTCACACTTTCAAGCATATTCTGCATATAGGGCCACCAATATCCTTCTTGATTACTCGAAATGCCAGAGACCTTTCTCCCATATGACTCCCATAAATTTAATCATGAATCTTGTTGAGATGTGTCGACATCTTTGGGGTGTATTCACTGGAGGTAGGGGTCAGTTGTAATACCCCGTGATTTTTAATGACTTTTAAAATGAGTTATATTTTAAATTAATGGATTAATTGGATTTTATTATTAATTAATTCATTTGGGTTTATCATAATTTTGGATATTAAAAATGTATGATTCTGAATATTACTTAAAGATATTTAGGTAATATATGAATGTGATGATTATTGATATTGCTGTGAGATATTAATTCGGTAAATTGAATTTTTAGTCAGATGCGGTATGGGACGTGTGGGGACTAATTTGTTAAATTAAAAAGGGAGCTTATTTTATATCGACCTTATAGTCATTTCGACTGTGTCGTTGCATCCGAAAGGGTTGAAATAGTCAGAAAAGTCTATCTGGACGTTGGTTTTAAGTCTCAGGTCATTCGGAAATGAATAGACAACCCAAAAGGGCATTTTGGTCATTTTTATAGGGGGGTGAATAGTGATTTTGGATTTTGTCCTATTATAAGTATTTGGAGATTAAGTGTACGTGGGTTATTCATCTGTTCTACATAAAATAGAGAAGTCATCTTCTTAGAGAGAGTGAAAGCTTACTTGGGAAGGAGAAGAACAAAGACCAAAGGTCACCTCTTCCGACCACCACCGAAAGTTGGCCGAAGAAGGGAGAACCACCTGTGATATACTACACCAAAGGATCAGACCTTCATTAGAGGTAAGTGGTCGATAATGGAAATCTAAGTTTGTATATTGTCCATGTTAGAATAGTTATAAAAAAATATGATTTTTCATGTTTGGAAGAAATAATGGAGTTGTTAAATGGATTTCTGGAAACTGAATATATAAAGGAATCAAACTGATGTTGTAGGTAGTTAGTAATCCACGAAATAATCATAAATATGTTGAAGAAAATTCTGAAAAACCATTGACGTGTTTTTAAAGATATTATGTTGATAATTTTTTGAAAAAATATGATATACACATGCTTTTAACTCAAACTCTTGATGATTCTAGGATGTTTGGATGATTAGAAATCATTTATATATGTTGGTATATCATGTAGTAAGGATTATAAGTCATTTGGGTTGTTAATAAAAAGGTTTGAATGATCAAAAATGGTTAAACCCGTAGTTGCAGAAATGCAGAAAAGCTGGGTTGTTACCTGGGCGATCGATCGATCGACCCCTTGCCTTCGATCGATCGACCTCCCCAGAATTCCTAAAGTCGTTCCTTTTTAATGTTGATTCTTACCCCAAACCTTTGGTAGATCTTTGGTGATTATTAATTGGATATTATGGGACTTAGAGAAGGTCAGTAAGCCCTAGTTAAGATTTGAATAAATTTGATTGGTATTTAAATGATTAGAATAATGATAATCAAATTGAAAGGTATTTCGGTGCTTGATTCATTTGTTGGTTTCTAATTGGTATGCATTAGGATTGAAGATATGACCAGTAGGGGTGATTGAATATAAAACCTGGGTATCCTTAAGTTTACAAGAGGGTTTAATCCTAAGTGAAAGAAGATGTGTTTATAAGAGATTTGAAACTATCGATTTTAACCCTAATTAAAGGGAGATTTTAATTCGTAGTAATTCGAGAGATATGACGATATGGACCAGTAGGGTATTAGTGACTTCTTACTGAATATATATGTTGAGGAAAACCTATTTGAACCATGAGTACTGAGTGAGGCTCGGGGATAATTAAATTAAAAAGTAAAGTTATAATATTTTAATACATGGGATTTAAGGAGATATAATGCAACGTATGAGAATAATCTAAGGGTAATGTGAGTACCTTGTAGATATTATATTATAGGTATGATAATGCCCATTTGATTAATTGTTGATTTATGTGTACCACATACCTAGCTTACTTGCTTTCGATGGGGAGATTTGCGCGTGAGGGCAGTCATATCCTGATGAATCCATGGGATCTTTGATTTGTCGCTCAAGAACATAGGTCTATTAAAGACTTATCGAAGAGTTGATAAGTTCGCTGACTATGGGAAAATAGGTATGTGCGTTACCCACGGATACGAGAACTATGTTCGCCTCCAATTTGTATGTTGTTGTGTGGGGTTCGAGGATTCCTTAGCGAACCTTTTATCTCCTATTCGGCGACCAGCGATGATGGGACATGATAGCAAAGTAATGCATTGCATCGCAGCTGTGAATTGGGGTGCCGTATTATATATGTATGTGTATATATATATATATATATATATATATATATATATATATGATGAATTAAATGAATTAATGAATGAATGGATATATTTTGTGGTTAAATCATCTACTGTGCAATAATTGTAGATAACGGTGAATTGATATAAAGAATTGAAATAAGTCAATGAATATTTATTGAAAATCTTAATTCATATTAATGAGAAATGAATCACGTTAACGAGAAATGTAAATGAATGATTATACGACGTATGGTATGGGGCATACGGGGTTATAATCTGGGATGAAATCATATTATGGAAATCAGTAATGAGGAACCATTAACTAGGAGGTTAATAGGAAACGTTAAGTGTGCACTCTAGTTGAGAGGTGAGAATAGAAGTGAGGGTTGGATACTAACATGTACATAATAAATGTTTTATTGCACTTGTTAAATACTTGCTATTTTCAAAATCATTTTCACAATCGGGCTCTGACCCGTTTCCTTGCATATTTTATTTTCTATTGTACCTTCTATATCAGGTGTCCAGCAGCAGGGACGCCAACCTTAGTTGATTTTGACGAGGTATGGAGTATTTCTTAGACTCTTATCTTCTTTTGATTCATAGTATTCTCTTAGTTAGGGCATGTCGCCCAAAGGAACTCAATTATCTCTTGTCTATCTGAGTCATATACTCTTGTATTTGTGTCGTTTTAATACATTTACTATAGTTGGGATTACGGTATTGGTTTATTATGTGGGAATGTTTATTCCAATGGAATTTATATTCTTTTGTGTTATTTATTCGGTTATCAGTGTTGTAGAATAAAATGTGTTGTGTTATTTGTAAACTAAAAACGGATTTTATTGAATTAAAATTTGCAAAGTTTTTAACACCAGCTTAATTGGGTATTGGATGAGTTGTAAATGTTTTCGACAGTGATGCTAAGAATGAGCCTACTGTATATTCTGGTTTAATTTGGTATGGGGCTGGCCTCCCGGTATTTAATTAGGCGGGGTGTTACATGTGGTATCAGGGCATCAAGTTCTAGTGTCCTTTAGGATCTGTACGGCTTATTGTGTTTTCAGCTTAGCATTCTGTGATGTAGAGCCCTATGAGTAGGATTATTGTTTTTCTATTTACGCCTTTGATCTTCAGCTATTTTGTTATATCAAATACTAATAGTGTACTCTCATTTCAGATGCCTCCTCGACGTGCACCTCAGCCCGCCCCAGCTCAGGGTACGATGACTGCGGCCGAAGTTGCGGCAATTATCGCTTAGGCAGTCAATGCAGCTCTAGCTGCTGTTCAGTAGGCTCCAGAACAGGCACCACTTGTGCCACCCGTGCAAGGGCAAGTGTTTCCTACTGCATGGGAATGAGAGAGGGATGTTTTTCAAAAGGCACACCCACCTGAGTTTCAGGGAGGATCAGATGTTGTGACTGCTAGCCAATAGAAGAAAGATATCAAACGGCACTTGAGAATGCTCGAATGTACTAAGGTTCAACATTAAATACTATCCACATTCAAGCTAGTTGGGGAAGATTTGCAATGGTGGGAAGCTACGACCACTATGGAGGAGAGAGACACAATGACTATCCAAGACTTTTGGATTCGGTTTGATGGGAAGTACTTTCCTTCAGCCATCCAGACACAGATGAGGCGGAAACTACTTGATTTGAAGAAGGGAGAAAAGATGGTGGTAGAATACGAGGAAGAATTTATGCGATTAACTAATTTGGTACCAGCAGAGGTACCCACTGAGGAGAGGAGAATTCTAATGTTCACTGATGGGTTGAACTATAAGATTCGCCAGTATATATTGGGGAATCTTTCACTACGTACGTATGCAGATGTTCTTAATGTTGCAATGCTTCACTGCTAGGATAACCGCTTTCATACTCAGGGTTTCAAGCGGGGGTTTGGGTCAAGCCTGCAAGGGAAGACTACTGGGGGCAGTTCTAGTGGGACTCAGCCAGGACAAAGTCATCAGTGTCAGGGTGAGCAGGGTTCCCAAACAGGGGACTATGCTAAGCATTTGTGATCTGGAGATTTTCAATTTGAGGATAGAGGTACTGGGCAAGGACAGCAGGGCTAGACACAGGCTCAGCAGGGCCAAGGGAAGGGAGGTAATAGCCAGCAGGGTCGGGGTCAATAGGGGAAAAGTGGTGGAAAGTTTGCGGGAAAATGTTTCGTGTGCCACAAGTATGGCCATAAATGACAAGATTGTCCTGATAAAGACAAATTCCCTCAGCAACAAAATGCTCGACAGGAGCCACAGACACCAGTGTTTCCACCGGTTTCTCTTCCAGTTCCAGCTCCGGTGCTAGCACTACCTCCCATTCCAGCAGCACCCGCACAGCAGGGTCAGTACGAGCGTATATATAATGTCCATCAGGCAGCAAATCAACAACCACCGCCCCCGAATGAGGGTATGTTTTCTATCTAAGGAATTATGAGGCGTATATTGATTTTTGTAGCGATTAATATTATGTGGGAAAAAGGGTTGCTAAACTTAGCCTATAGCATTGTTATTTACGTAGACTCACCAAGGGGTGTGGGACACCTATATTTTACATGTTATCACGTGGGCTTGATTTTTATCATGGGATTACTTACTTTGGGCATGTCCGAGCACGATGTGACTATCGGCGTACATTAACTTGTGGTATATGAGAGCGTATGCACTATTACTAGCCAGCATCTTGTCTTTAATAAGAAAGTAGATGAGTTGACTTTAAATTAAGATCGATAAAACCTGTAGAGAGGTTATAAACTATTAACTAAGGACCTGAGGAGTTTCGATGACCGACTACTTTAGGTAGTAGTGTATCGGGGGGGTTCCTTGTTTGGATTTCGCTTACGAGACACCCCACGCATGAAACTAATAATCTTTGGGAGTCGAAATAAGTTAGGTCTTTAGGATATGAGTTTATAAGCTTTGTGATATATATTATAATGAAAGTGGTACGATAGGGTGTATGGGCGCCCTGGATGGTTGAATGGTAGTAGTTCTCATAATTGAGCAACAGTAAGTAGTTGTGACTTCAGGATTTATTAGTTTAAATACGTGAGGATCATTTTTTTCCAAAATTTGTCATGAGGACGGTATAGGGAAAATTGGATAAAGTTTAAATTCGATTCAGTTGAAACTATATGGTGAGGCTGGGCGTATAACATCAATAGGGATTTTTGATAATGTACTGTATGGGCGGTACGTCTTAGATTTCTTGCAATGTGAGATTTATACTCGGAGTTGACCTTACCGGTATGATTTATATTCCTGAATTTCAGGACGAAATTCTGTTATAAGGGGGAAAGTATGTAATACCCCGTGCTTTTTAATGACTTTTAAAATGAGTTATATTTTAAATTAATGGATTAATTGGATTTTATAACTAATTAATTCATTTGGGTTTATCCGAATTGTGGATATTAAAAATGTATGATTCTGAATATTACTTAAAGATATTTAGGTAATATATGAATGTGAGGATTATTGATATTGCTGTAAGATATTAATTCGGTAAATTGAATATTTAGTCCGATGCGGTAAGGGACGTGCCGGGACTAATTTGTTAAATTAAAAACGAAGTTTATTTTTTATCGACCTTAAAGTCATTTCGACTGCGTCGTTACGTCCGGAAGGGTTGAAATAGTCAGAAAAGTCTATTTGGACGTTGATTTTGAGTCTCGGGTCATTTGGAAATGAATAGACAACCCAAAAAGGCATTTTGGTCATTTTTATAGGGGGGTGAATAGTGATTTCAGAGTTTGTCCTATTATAAGTATTTGGAGATTAAGTGTATGTGGGTTATTCATCTCTTTTACATAAAATAGAGAAGTCATCTTCTTAGAGAGAGTGAAAGCTTACTTGGGAAGGAGAAAAACAAAGACCAAAGATCACCTCTTCCGACCACCATCGGAAGTTGGCCGGAGAAGGGAGAACCACCTGTGATATACTACACCAAAGGATCAGACCTTCATTAGAGGTAAGTGTTCGATAATGGAAATCTAAGTTTTTATATTGTCCAAGTTAGAATAGTTATAAAAACAAATGATTTTTCATGTTTGGAAGAAATAATGGAGTTGTTAAATGGATTTCTGGAAACTGAATATATAAAGGAATCAAACTCATGTTGTACGTAGTTAGTAATCCACGAAATAATCATAAATCTATTGAAGAAAATTCTGAAAAACCATTGACGTGTTTTTAAAGATATTATGTTGATAAATTTCTGAAAAAAGAGGATATACACATGCTTTTAACTCAAACTCTTGATGATTCTAGGATGTTTAGATGATTAGAAATCATTTATATATGTTGGTATATCATGTAGTAAGGATTATAAGTCATTTGGGTTGTTAATAAAAAGGTTTGAATGATTAAAAATGGTTAAACCCGTAGTTGCAGAAATGCAGAAAAGATGGCTTGTTACCTGGGCGATCGATCGATCGACCCCCTGTTTTCGATCGATCGACCTCCCCAGAATTCCTAAAGTCGTTCCTTTTTAATGTTGATTCTTATCCCAAACCTTTGGTAGATCTTTAGTGATTATTAATTGGATATTATGGGACTTAGAGAAGGTCAGTAAGCCCTAGTTAAGATTTGAATTAATTTGATTGGTATTTAAATGCTTAGAATAATGATAATCAAATTGAAAGGTATTTCAGTTGCTAGATTCGTTTGTTGGTTTCTAATTGGTATGCATGAGGATTGAAGATATGACCAGTAGGGGTGATTGAATATAAAACCTGGGTATCCTTAAGTTTATAAGAGTGTTTAATCCTAAGTGAAATAAGATGTGTTTATAAGAGATTTGAAACTATCGATTTTAACCATAATTAAAGGGAGAGTTTAATTCGTAGTAATTCGGGAGATATGACGATATGGACCAGTAGGGTATTAGTGGCTTCTTACTGAATATATATGTTGAGGAAAACCTATTTGAACCTTGAGTATTGAGTGAGGCTCGGGGATAATTAAATTAAGAAGTAAAGTTATAATATTTTAATACATGGGATTTAAGGAGATATAATGCTACGTATGGGAATAATCTAAGGGTAATGTGAGTACCTTGTTGATATTATGTTATAGGTAAGATAATGCCTATTTGATTGATTTTTGATTTATGTGTACGACATACCTAGCTTACTTGCTATCGATGGGGAGGTTTGCGTGTGAGGGCAGTCATATCCTGATGAATCAACGGGATCTTTGATTTGTCGCTCAAGAACATAGGTCTATGAAAAACTTATCGGGGAGTTGATAAGTCCATTGACTGTGGGAACGTAGGTATGTGCGTGACCCATGGATACGAGAACTATGTTCGCCTCCAATTTATATGTTGTTGTGTGGGGTTCGAGAATTCCTTACCGAACCTTTTATCTCCTATTCGGCGACCAATGATGATGGGACATGATAGCAGAGTAAATCATTGTACCGCAGCTGTGACTCGGGGTGCCGTATTATATATATATATATATATATATATATATATATATATATATATAATGAATTAAATTAATGAATGGATATATTTTGTGGTAAATCATCTACTGTGCAATAATTGTAGATAACGATGAATTGAGATAAAGAATTGAAATAAGTCAATGAATATTTATTGAAAAGCTTATTTCATATTAATGAGAAACGAATCACGTTAATGAGAAATATAAATGAATGATTATACGACGTATGGTATGGGACATACGGGGTTATAATATGGGATGAAATCATATTATGGAAATCAGTAATGAGGAACCATTAACTAGGAGGTTAATAGGAAACGTTAAGTGTGCACTCTAGTTGAGAGGTGAGAATAGCAAGTGAGGGTTGGATACTAACATGTACATAATAAATTCTTTATTGCACTTGTTAAATACTTGTTGTTTTCAAAATCATTTTCACAATTGGGCTCTGACCCGTTTCCTTGCATATTTTATTTTCTATTGTATCTTCTATATCAGGTGTCCAGCAGCAAGGACGCCAACCTTAGTTAATTTTGACAAGCCATGGGGTATTGCTTAAACACTTATCTTGATTCACAGTATTCTCTTAGCTAGGGCATGTCGCCCAAAGGAACTCAATTATCTCTTGTCTATCTGAGTCATATACTCTTGTATTTGTGTCATTTTAATACATTTACTTTTATTGGGATTACTGTATTGGTTTTTTTTATGGGAATGTTTATTCCAGTGGCATTTATATTCTTTTGTGTTATCTGTTCGGTTATCAGTGTTGTAGAATAAAATGTGTTGTGTTATTTGTAAACTAAAAACGGATTTTGTTGAAATAAAATTTGGAAAGTTTTTAACACCAGCTTAGTTGGGTATTGGGTGAGTTGTAAATATTTTCGACAATGATGCTAAGAATGAGCCTACTGTATATTATGTTTTAATTTGGTATGGGGATGGCCACCCGGTATTTAATTAGGCGGGGTGTTATATCAGTGAAAGATCTCTTGTAAAGATTTTCCCCTGGTCCTAAGTACAAGACAGCAGCTTTCACCCTGACCTAATAGACCTGCTTTTTATTTTTTGATAGTGCGTCATTATTCAAGTAGGAGATGATTAGAACCATCCAGTTTGGAGCATTTTTAATGGAAATAAGATGCTCGAAATCCAAAACTTTTTTAATGCTAGGCTTGGCGAGGAACTCCACTTCGATTAGTCTCCTAAGATTAGAATCTACTACTGAGTTTAGGGTTGCTAAAGGATCCAAATAACTATTGTTCCCCTGGGGGAACTATTAGACTTGGACTTCCTTAAACTTTGATATTAAGTCATATAACACTACGAGGTATGCTACCATTCTCTTAGCCTTGGCAATGAAATCTCCACTGACTTGGTTGGACACCAGTTTCTAATCACAATACACCTCGAGTTGACTTGACCCTATAAATAAGCCTTGTATAGACTGACTATAAGTGCTTCATACTCGACTTCATTATTCAAGGCTTCAAATCTTAACTTGATTACTTGATTGTTCATTGTATCTTCAGGCATTACAAGGACAATTCCTACTCTTACCCCCTTATAATTAGAGGTGACATCCACATAAAGTATCCACTTATTAAATTGATCCAGATCATGATCTCTCAATTGATCATCCACCTGTTAGTCGGTTGTGATTCCTTCACTTACGAATTTTTCTATGAAGTAAGACAACACCTGGCCATTAATTGATGTTCTTATTTTGTAATGTATATCAAATATCTCGTGTTCTACGGACCACTTAGATATGCATCAAAATAAGTCAGCTTTGTGAAGAAAGGCTTTAAAGGGGAAGGATGTGCTGACTCTGATAGAATGGTCCTCAAAGTAATACCTCAAATTCCAGGAGGCTATTACCAGCGCATATGCTAATTTCTCCAGCCGTAAGTAACATTGCTCAGTGTCTAAAAGCGTTTTGCTAACATAGTAAATGGGAAAATGTTTTGCCTCTTTTTTACAGACCAAGGCCGAGATAATCACGTGTCTTGATACTGCAAGGTAGAGGTAAAGAGGTCCCCCTTGATAAAAAAATTACCAGTAGTGGGGGTTTACTTAGGTAGGATTTGACCTCCTCGAGATCCCTTGAGCACTCATCATTCTATGTGAGCCCCATTTCTTTCTTAAGAAATTAAAAGAACGGTTAGCAATGCTTGGATAATTTTGACTAGATATCTCAGAAACTTTCATGATCGGACTTCAAATGAGGATTTTCTAAAATTGATCCTCATCCGGTAGTACCTGAGGATTCCAAAGGTGTTGACCAAGTCTTTGAGGTGATCACCTTTACTCTTGCTCTTGAAGAGCATATCAGCAATATATACTTCCATCGTTTCCCCCATCTGCTGCCTAAGCATCTTTGTGACCAGTCTCTGGTACGTGGCTCCAATGTTTTTAAGGCTGAAAGGAATGACCTTATAACAGTACAAACCCAACGATGTTATGAATGAAGTCTTATCTTGGTCTGGTCCAATAGAGGAATATGGTGAAACCCCAAGTAAGTGTCTAAAAACTCATTCGTTCATGGGATGTAGTGGCATCGACTAGTTAGTTTATCTTTAGTAGGGGAAAACTGTCCTCAGGGCATGCCCTATTGAGATCGGTAAAGTCCATGAAAACTCTCCAACTACCATTACTTTTATGAATTACTACTAAATTTAAGAGCCATTTCGAGAATTAAACTTCTCTGATGGACCTTGCTGATACGACGCAAATATTGCGTATTTCATCCCTCGAACCTACACATTTTAGCCCCCTCGGGTATCTTATTTCTTATATTTATGCTCGTTAACCAGACAACCTCGGATTTCTACGTTAACATGTTTTTCAGGGGTTAATTGAGCTTTTATAGGTATTTGGATGCTAAGTGTGAAGTTCGGACGCATTCGGCTCGATTTTAGTATGCGATCGCACGTTCAAGGGCATTTTAGTCTTTTCACAGCTTGGGCGCCTGGCCCAACATCTTCACGGAAGTTGTATTCCTCCTCTAAAACTTCACAAGCCCGCGAACGGTGCTCGATTCTGAGTCCATATGAACAAGTTTTGAGAGTTTCAGCGGAAGGAAAAACAAGGAAACCAAAAGAGGAGGAGAAGAGGAAGAAAAGGGGAATGCAGTAGGCTGCCTTGGCTCACCCCTGCTTGATCGATTGATCAACACTTTGGGTTGATCGATCGATCCTTCTTGACAGTGGAAATTTTGTTCTTGATCGATCGATCAACGATTTTGGTCGATCGATCGATCCCCTGTTTCAGGAGATATTTTGGCCTTTATTTTCTTTTCTATTTTCTTTTCTTTACTTATTACAACTTACTATAAATACCAATTTTGATGTAATAAACATATATAATTCGTTTTAGGTAGGATTGTGTAGGGTTTTGGAGGTTTGGGAGCTCATTTCTTCATTTCTTCTTGGATTGACACCCATTTGGGCTTGTAATTTGTGCTACCATCTTCCATTTCCATTAATATAGTTTGTATTTCTTAATTTCTTACTTTCTAGTTAATTTACAAGCTTTCTAATTTAGGTTTACATGTTTTATTTACATGCTTTGATTACTTGCTTTCTAGTGTAGATTTATTGCGTTTATTTATCGCGTTTCATTTACCGCATTTTCACGATGCTTTCTAGGTAATTTAAATTAGGTTGTGTTTGAATTGAACTCACTCGATTTGGCGTGTTGCTTTTCTTTAGTGATGGCGTTTACGAGTTTATTTCGGGTACGTTGTCCTAGTTATTGCGCCTAGGAGATTTGACGGGGCATGTCATGTATGTCCCGTGCTTACGACCTTGCATGCGCAATTTTTGGGATATTTGTTGACGCCAAAATCTTATTAGCCTTTTATGCAGATTTAGGGGCGTGACAACCCTTGGCTCAATTAACTGTCAAAACGAGACGCGTCCTAAATAACTCGTCGACTCATGTATCCATTTTATATAAATTAACTCGGGTGAGGGATATTTAATGCCACCTATAGGTTTACTCGCTTTGTTAATCTAGTTTCATTTCCCTTACCTAGATAAACATTTCCCTTTTATGCATCTTTTTCCTTTTTAGTTTGTAATCATCTTTTACACTTTTATTTCGGAATATTAAATCATATAAATTCAAGCAACTCATCCCTGTGGATTTTCAACACCCGACTTATCGCTATACTCACCCGTTGAGTGTAGTCGTAATTTAGGTTTGTTTGTATAGTCATGGCAAGACAGAAAATAACGATTGTGTACATTACATGCGCACACCTCTCGCGCGCTATCAAAATGGTGTCGTTTCCGGGGATGAGTTTGTTTTAGACTTTATTTGATTTAGTATTTCATAGTATTTTCTTTCTATTTGTATTATTTGCTAACCTTTTTGCAGGACTTCCACAATTGAGCACTTAGAAACGCTCGAATTTTTCCTGCGCGCACCTACTTTGTGGAATTCGCCTCTTCGAGCCATTTTTGGGATAAGCATGTCTTATTCCAATTGTTTCGGTAATCATTGTTATAATTCTTAAAATTCTTGCAAACCTACGACTTTCGGTGAATACTTAGAATCCCAAAGTATAACAAATTCAAATATGACTTTGGGCGAGTATAACGAAAGTCAAAACTTAGGTTATTGGAATTTTGATGATGATGATAATGATTTTGGGCCTTTACCTCCTTATAATAGGAATTTTGAAACGAATTGCAATAGTTTTCAAAATTCCTATAATAATGAGTTTTCGTTTAAGTTCGATGCTAATTTTTAAAGTTTCAATTTTCATGGATCCGCACCTCGGCCTATAACATTCGGTGAGGGCTTGCATATGTATGAAAATGAGAACATTGAAAATCGTTTTCGGGAAGAAAATCGTTTGTGGGAACATGAATTGGATTTATTATTTGAGTCCGACGACGATTTTGCTTTCGAGACTTTTGAAGTCAAAGAATGTTTTGAACCAAATGGGGACTTTGTGCCTACTTTGGAACAAACCATTCTTGACTTTGCCCATCTCGTAATAGATATTGAAAGCGAGGATGAAAATGACGTAATATCTATTTGCAATGAAATGATTTCTTCTTTGGCTCCCAAAGAAGAACATTTCATTAAAAATGATATTATTTACTTCGAAACTCAATCTTCATGCGATGATGATTCATCTCATAAGTTTGAATTTCTTTCATCCCCATTTTCATTCTCTATTATCACTCCGTCTCAAGTACTCGATGATTCGGTTTCAAACTTTAATGTTTTAAAACTTTTTGTCGATGAGGAGTACTTGCTCGAGTCTCCTTCCACGATCGCATCCGTGCCTTCGTGTGCACCGCCTCCCATTCCAATTTCAAAATCCTTGGGAGGATATTCGTCTTTCCTCGGTCCTCACATGTTTTTGTCACCCATTCAATCCAAACCCCCCATCGTCCCTCCAAAACATTTAATTGGCGATGGTTTATTTCTTTCGCCTTACACATGCCTTCCGTTTCTCAAACGAAATTCATATTTTTTATAAGGCATGCTTGTATGTGAGGATACACCGGTTATCCTTCAAAGTCAAATCATTTTCACGATGGGCCCTCAGTTATTTAGACTTCTAGTGTACAGTTAGTGTGAAGCCTAAATAGTAGGTTGTATATAGTTTGCTTTCTTTCTTTTTATTTTTTCTTTCCTTTTTAATTATTTTAGTGTAATTAGTTAACTTTTCGTTATTTTTTTTTTGCTATTCTTGGTACTAACTTGTTTTGTTGATTCTTTGGACTTGTTCTTATGGGGATCGCTCCAATTTTGGGTAATATCGCTCGTTTCCTCTCTTTGACTTGGTTCTTAATTTACATTGAAGACAATGTCAAGTTTTAAGTTAGGGGGTGTGGGATATTCTATCCACTTCATATTTTAGTCCATGTTTTTGCTCACATGTTAGTTACTTAGTATTCTTTTCTTAGAAAAATTGAAAATTTCAAAAAGATTTTCTTTCTTTTTTCTCCTTTTTTGGGCATTTTGCCTTTTTTTCGATGATAAATTTCAATAATTGCCCGATCCAATAGACAATCCAATGATGCATGTTCTCAATTTTAGAAGTTATTAGACTTTAGTCTCACTTATTGATATTATGAATAACTTCATGAATTAAACTTTAATCCCATGAGCACATGCACTTTTATCGTTCTATTGATTTGGTTTAAGATTTTTATAACTCGGTAATATTTTGTTGCATTGTATATACTTACACGGAGTAAGCTTTGTACCTTTCGTTGTTTATGAGTGTATACACTATTCTTTTCTCATTGAAAACGTTGAATTCGTTGGTAATCTCACTATTCTTTCATTTGACCGTTCATTAATTGAGTTCATACTTGAAATGTGTTACTTGATCATGATTTTCATATATTATTTTGATTTGAGAATTGCATAAACTTTGTGAAATGATCATAGGCCCTCTTTGTTATATCACCCATTTTTTACCTTGACCTCACCCTTATATGTTTACCCTCGTTAACCCCTTTGAGCCTAAGTATAGCCTTTCGTTTCATAACCCTAATCCCATAACCAACTCTAAATTGGAGTTTTAGCCCATATATACACTTTCCATACCTTTATTTGGAATGTTACATGGAATTGAATGATGTTGTTATGATGTCGGTTGCAATTTAGGCATATGAGAGTTTGACAAGTAAAGAAAAGAAATAGTGAAAAAAGTGATGAAAAAAGAGAAAGCAAAAAGCAAAAGAAAACAAAAGAGAAAAATGAGAAAAAGAAGAAAAGAAAAAGAAAGAGAAAGTTGTAAATGTTGTGTATAGTTCAATAAGCTTTTATTACTCTCCCCGATGATATATCTATTGCCTTTTTGGAGCTTGTTTATCAATTTTGATATTTCCCGCATTTTTCCATTATCCCGAGTTTTCATCCCGAACACTTTGAATCCGTACATACATTCTTTTCATTTCATACCCTAGCCAACCTACATTATAACCTTATATAAGTCCTATGTGATCTTAGGTTGATGTAATTCAAAAGTTAAAATAGTTTTGATAATCTGTGAAAATGCATTTCGCCTCTTTTAGTGTGCGGTATCCTTTCATTGAGATTACAGTTTTTCATTTTATATATAGCATTCTTCAGTTGTGACATATGTGTGGTCTAGTTTCCATTTACATTTACTCTATATACCCGCATGTTCCGTGTGTTACCTCCCTGTTTCGAGTGAATTCGCTTGATGAGTGTAATGCCCGTGAGGATTGAATGTATGCTTGCTTTAACGTTTATCCGGTTTATATAAGTTTTTTGCAAAATCAAACTTTGCATGTTCTCGTTCCCCTCCCACATTTTGAGGTTTTAATTCTATGAGGCGCATTCTATAATGTTAATGATTTGGACTTTTGTTTGAATTCGTTCAATGTGCTAATAATGCGTATGAAATCTTTTTCGCCATTGTTGGGCTTGTCGCATGTTGGGTGGGGCATATTTTGAGGAAACCATGTGATGTTTGTGGGTACCATCCCTGAAAAACCTCACGAGACGACACTCGTCCACTAGGGTGACCTAGGTGTTTAACGGCTTATTGCATACGCTAAATGCAATCGAATCACCCGCGAAAGTGGCCTTTTGCGTTTACACCATACTTTTGTAGTATCTCCTGCTTTTGGTTTTCTTGTAGTTCTTGTTTCATCCTATTTCATTGCTAGGGACTAGCAATGTGTAAGTTAGGGGGTGTGATACGACGCAAATATTGCGTATTTCATCCCTCGAACCTACGCATTTTAGTCCCCTCGAGTATCTTATTACCTATATTTATGCTCGTTAACCAGATAACCTCGGATTTATACGTTAACATGTTTTAAAGGGGTTAAATGAGCTTTTATAGGTATTTGGATGCTAAGTGTGAAGTTTGGATGCATTCTGCTCAATTTTTGTACGCGATCGCACGTTCAAGGGCATTTTATTCTTTTCACAGCTTGGGCACCTAGCCCAACATCTTCATAGAAGTTGTATCCCTCCTCGCAAGCTTCGCATGGCCGTGAACGGTGTGCGATTCAGAGTCCGTATGAAGAAGTTACGGGAGTTTCAGCGGAAGGAAAAATAAGGAAACCAAAAGAGGAGGAGAAGAGAAAGAAAAGGGGAATGCAGTAGGCTGCCTTCGCTCACCCCTGCTTGATTGATCGATCGACGATTTGGTTCAATCGATCGATCTTTCTCGACAGTGGAAATTTTGTTCTTAATCGATCGATCGACGATTTTGGTCGATCGATCGATCCCCTGTTTCAGGAGATATTTTGGCCTTTATTTTCTTTTCTCTTTTCTTTTCTTTACTCATTCCAAGTTACTATAAATACCAATTTTGATGCAATAAACATATATAATTCATTTTAGGTAGGATAGGGTAGGGTTT
The DNA here is from genome assembly GCA_949130495.1 of Sambucus nigra. NCBI lineage: Eukaryota > Viridiplantae > Streptophyta > Magnoliopsida > Dipsacales > Adoxaceae > Sambucus > Sambucus nigra. The sequence goes on along the minus strand of OX422207.1, from coordinate 106,871,195 downwards.
TGGAGGTTTGCGAGCTCATTTCTTCATTTCTTCTTGGATTGACACCCATTTGGGCTTGTAATTTGTGCTACCATCTTCCATTTCCATTAATATAGTTTGTATTTCTTCATTTCTTGCTTTATAGTTAATTTACAAGCTTTCTAATTTAGGTTTACATGCATTATTTACATGCTTTTATTACTTGCTTTCTAATGTAGATTTATTGCGTTTATTTATCGCGTTTCATTTACCACATTTTTATAATGCTTTCTAGGTAATTTAAATTAGGTTGTGTTTGAATTGAACTCACTCGAGTTGATGCATTGCTTTGCTTTGGTGATGGAATTTACGGGTTTATTTCGGGTGCGTTGTCCTAGTTACTTCGCCTAGGAGATTTGACGGGGTATATTATGTATGTCCCGTTCTTACGACCTTGCATGCATAATTATCGGGATATTTGTTGACGCCAAAATCTTATTAGGCTTTTATGCAGATTTAGGGGCATGACAACCCTTGGTTCAATTAACTATAGAAACGAGACGCGTCCTAAATAACTCGTCAACCCATGTATCCATTTTATACAAATTAACTCGGATGAGGGATATTCGATGCAACCTATAGGTTTACTCGCTTTTTTAATATAGTTTCATTTCCCTTGCCGAGATAAACATTTCCCTTTTATGCATATTTTTCCTTTTTAGTTTGTAATCATCTTTTACACTTTTATTTCGGAATATTAAATCATATAAATTCTAGCAACTCGTCCCTGTGGATTTTCGATACCCGACTTATTGCTATACTCACCCGTTGAGTGTAGTCGTAATTTAGGGTTATTTGTATAGTCACGGCGAGATAGAAAACAACGACTATGCAGTTTACACGCGCACACCTCTCGTGCGCTATCACTTGCCTCCAGAAGTTTCCCTACATCTTTTTCCATAGGCTTTGCCTTATCTGGGGCTATGCGGTGAGCTTTTTGTACGATCGACTTAAATGTCAGATCTATGTGGAGATGGTGATAGGTGACTATGGGATTAATCCCCGACATATTGTATAGCTCCCATGCAAAGACGTCTGGGTTATGCTTCAGGAAGACGATCAACTCCATTTTCTTATGGTCAGATAATGATGTGACGATCAAAAACTCTCTCTAGTTGGTTCTCATAAAAAACTCCCTCCTCTATCTTTTCTACAACCCTATCAGCAGGGTGGATCCTGGTCTCCTCCACCCCTGGTTGGTCATGCCTTAATTTCTATTTCAAATGAGTAGCCCCATCTAGGGACCTTTTCGAGAGGACCTATTTATCTTTTCTTCTTCTCTTGCTTGGGTCTAATGGCGATGATATAGCATTTTTAGCAATGTCTTGGTTTCCTCTGATCTTCATTATGCCCCGATCTGTAATGCATTTGAGTTTTTAATGATAAGTTGACGGGACAGCTCTCATAGCGTGAAGTGACCTTATGTCGAGAATAACGTGGTGATATTAATCGATGTCAACAATTAAAAAGTTAATAAGCTTTGAAATATTCCCTATCCTAACTGGCAGGAACACCTTCTCCAATGGCATGGTCATTTTTCATACGAAATCGTCCAAAGTGATATTCGCTTCTTTTATGTCCGACATCTTAGTTTGAGCTTGTGGAAGAGTTCTAGGTACATCACCTCCAAAGAAATCCCCTGATCCACTAGTAATTTATCCACATCCCAGTTCACAATTCGAGAGTGATTACTAGTGCATCGTGGCGTGGGGTTTTCATTCGGACCAAATCTTACTCTGCAAACACTATGTGTTTAGTGTAATCCATATCCTATGGTCTCATATGCTTTCCATCTTGGCTCTTGAAGGGATCTACATGGAAGTCCTCCATCACGACTATGGACTTCTTGAGTTCCATTTGAACTGCATTTCCCTGCATCTGTTTGAGATCAGACACCCTATGTATCACTACAACTCATGTCCATCGTCCAAGACGTTTTCTAGTTTTGGTCACCATTAATGATTAACTGGTCAAACTTATTTTTTATGTACTCATTTAAGTGTCATGCTTGCGCTAGCTCCATTAGGTGAGATTTCAGTGCCTTGCAGTTCTCTGTCTTATGTCCTTTTTCTTTGTAGAACACACACTGGAGTGTGTCCTCTTGAAAAACTTCTCGTTCTTAATCTTTCCACAGATCATGTAAATTGGTTCCTTAAAACCATGTTGATGACTTAAAAAACTTTGGACGAGTTCGTCTTGCCCCCATTTTTGGTCTCGTTTTTTTCTTATTCCCCTTTTTAGGTTTGTTATCCTTATCGTTGACTTTAATTTCCTTAGCGAGACCAGTTTTTGCTTGGTTGGCGTAAACTACATCCTTCACTTTGGCGTACTTCTCAATTCGAGAGATAGGGTCATCCATGATGTCCGCTTATTCCTTGGTGAAGGATTGATGAAGCATAAAGGTAGGGGACAAGTCGATCTTAAAAGATGCTACGACAACCTTCTCTGAGAAATCTTCTACCTCATAAAAAGTCTCCCAATAACGTTTGGTGTACTAGTGTGGGGTTTCCTTTGTCTTTTTCCTCATTATGAGTAGATAGTCCATCCTTTTCGAATATGAGTTGCTGGTTATGAATCAAGCAGTAAAGGCTTTAATGAGAGCCTTGAAGCTCTTAACTGACCTATGGGGAAACCTTTTAAACCACTTTTGGGTGACGTCCCCTATACTGGAGGGGAATATAAGATACATAAAAGCGTCATTATGACTCCATAATGTCATGGCTTGCCTATACTAGCGAACATAGTATATGGGATTATTTTCCATCGTACATTTTGAACCGTGAAGCAGTAAAATTCTTTAGGGGTTCCTCCTCCTTAATGACTATTGAGATGGGGTATTTTATTTACATGATTAAGGCTCTTCTCACAAACTCCTTAGTGGACTGGCCCCTCGGTGTGGTGGGTGTTGGTCCATTTCTCTTTGCACCGTGGTCCTTATATTATTACTATGGCGCTCTTCATCCTGGTGCCTTCTCACCGAGTGACTTCCATGCTCTGAACACTTATTGTTACGGCTAGTACTCCTTCCTCGACTTCGAGTTTTTCTCTCCTAAGGGATAGGAGCGCGACCATGGCATTTTCAATTCTCCTGACAGAGCTCTCTCTCCATCTTTTCCAATCATCGCTGAAGGCATGAATTTTCTACAATTTTGAAATGAGTTGCCTCCTCCTATTGTTGAAGGCACACTTTATATGCGTCGACCATCCATCCATGAGATCTGGGTTGATCTAGGCTGACCATGGCTCTCCTTAGAGTGCTTCTTCTTCGAACGAAATCTCGAATTCCTATCTTAGCAAACTTTGGATCTGACCCTGATTAGATCTAGTTCGGCTCGCATGTCACCAGGATAGGGTACATTGTTTAGGAAGTGAGACATTTATGGGTATTCTTTCATATGGGTTACTTTTATAGAAAAGAAAATTGTTTCTCACTGATGACGCCAATTGTGACTGTAATTAATCACAATAAATGAATGTCAGAAAGAAATTAATTAAAGAATATGAAATTGCCCACACAACACAAATATTTATGTGGCTCAGCAATTTGTCTACGTCCATGGAGAGATTTCTTAATTCTTATTAATATCTTTCAAAGTTCGAGAATCACATCCCCCTTAACCCTAGGGTGAGGGTAATATTTATAGTGGTGCTAAGTGGTTGGATTATTTAAGGAACTCTCCCAGCTTGTTGTGGCCACGTGTGATGATTTCTAGATATCTCGTATGAGATTATTGGTAACCAACTAAGCCTATTAGTATTTAAATGATACGTGTTTGTAATTATCCATATGATAAATGCTAGTGCTAATCTCTTTAATAATGGACCAGATTAACGCAACGTGGTGATTGTGTTAAGCCTGCTCCAGCCCTGTTGAGAATGGACCTTTATGGTTTGGACCCAACACAAACTAAATTAAAATAATAATATAGCTCAACAATTCAACACATGATTTTAAGAATTAATATAGAAAACTGAACCCAACAATTTAAACGTATAGCAAACTAAACTCAATAATTCAAACATATATATATATATATATGACAAACAAATCTAGCAAAGTTACATATGACAACTACGACAATTGCATGTAATTAACTATGTATCATTATAATCATATTAGCTTCAATTTCTGCACATCAAAAGTTATTTGATTCGTCTTAGTATGGATTACTTGGGTATGCGGTCTAGGACTCTTAGATCCCCTGGATACATTTAGACCTCCAATCCACACATACCCAAACTTGACCTATCTTAACTAATACTTGGCAAATAAAAAAACTATGAGCTAAGTCTCATCGAATTCTGATAATAGCAATTCTCTCATACATAACATTCTTGAGTTAGTAGGTGATGGAAAATGTCCATGGTAGTGCAACATCGAAGAAAATAAACAACAATGAAAATTCCCATAGTACGCGCAACCATGGAAAATGTATTATCGAATTGCGCTTTGTTTTTTATATAAACTAGTCCTAGGAGGATCTGTTAAAGTTGGAAATCAGTTCTCTATTTTGTTTTTTTTAATTATGGTACGTGCACCAAGCTATGATCTCAACACAATCCTCACACATTTGAACAAGTTTTGTGTTATTAGTATTGTGCTAAATGTAGGATATCAAGGTACCTACACGAATAAGTTCAAATCTTGGGTGACCAATCCATTTTCGAAGATTGTCCTTTGGTATAGTGAAATAATTATCAACAACAATTACCTAAATTAAAATGAATTAAAAAGGGGGGATGAAGGAGAAGGTGAAAATAGACCCGATATGTTATTTGAACTAAAATAAACCCGATATGTTGGAGAAGGTGAAAATAGACCCGATATGTTATTTGAACTAAAATAAACGTATATATACTGACTAAAAGTGCATAGTTGACCAACATAGCAACACAGACCTGATATGTTATTAGATGAGCTTGGTATTGATAATGTTAACTGTGAAATGACCTGTGCACCAATCACATTTGCAAATATTAGATTAGTGATACCCTTAAAAAAATATTTTTATACACATTAATAAAAGTCACAATGCGTAATATGAACTAAGCAATCGGGACATTGGGACTCGTGAGAGAAGAAGCATATATTACTAATAGAATTACTAATGAACTATAAGTTTTTCCCCAGTACCTATCAGTCTTTGAGAATACATCTCAATCTATGAATAATCTTAGTGGAAATCCCATTGACTAAGAACACGTCACATACTTGTTTCCTCGTAAAAATTCGACAACAGACCAACCGATTGGGAACAATGAGTGAATGTGATTGAAATTAATATTAGAAAACCTCGATATGCATCACTATACCAAAAAAGGGTTTTTTCACATTTCACCCACAAGGAGTTGTCAAGGTAAAAAATCTTGGTAAAAATATGGAGCACCTATCACAGTCTTTGACCTGACAAGACTGTGACACCATATTATCAAGATCGTGTCATGATCAAAGTCCTTAATAATATAGTTGTTAAGGTCGTATCAGGATAAAAAATCGTGAGAAGTGATGTTTAATTGATCTTGTTTGGGTCAACAACCGTCACAACCAATTATAGTATATAGCTAAAATTGACAGCGAAACACGGTGATGACATTTGTCATGCACGACATGTGTACACTTCATAAATGTTTTATTTATTTTACTATATCCCAAAATTTGAAAAGGACCTATATATTTGGCCCTATAACTCTTTATCTCACAGTCTTTTGGATTACTAATGTATTAAGTCTATCTTATTACATTGAATGAAAACAATTACCATTTGTAATTAATAAACTAATCATTAAAACCATAAAGCATCCAAACAACACATATATCTTTTCATATTCTCTCTACAACAACAATCTCTACAATAAAATCGGTAGGAAAATATTCTCTCTAAGAATCCGGTGGAAAAATATTATTTTAGTCTCTTGATATTCTATGGCTTTATCACTTCTTCTCCATTTAATCTCTTTCTATATGTATTATATCTATATAATATATATATCAATGCAGTACTCTTCATATCCTTTGTAATTTGGGTAAAATAAAAGGTTTGAAGATCCAAAAGTCCAACGTAATAAAGTAGAGAAAGAAATAAGAATTATTAAACTAAAAATTTATCTTAGAGTTTTCCGTATCTTAGAATTATTAAACTATATAAAAGGGTAAATTTTTTTTTTAGTAATTAGGTCTTTAACTTTGGAAATTGGACTCTTCACAATTTTTACCTTTCAAGAACAAACTGATTCTCAGCCGTCCGATCCTCCAAATCTGCCTCCCCCGCCACTTTACAAACAACATATGATGGTTGAAAGTGGAAAAACCAGATGGGTTTTCTCTGAAGATAAGGTAAGTGTAGTTGGGTGGTGTAAATTAATATATTTCTTTTGCTTTTTTTCATATGAACATGTGTGTATATAGAATTGCACTACCCCTTTAAACTGAACCAAACAAGACCATATGTTGAATCTGCACCTAGGAGCATTGCATTAAATACAACCATGAGTTGTAGATCTGATTATAGATTAACTTTGTGCAGGGTTTAGATGGTGTGGCAGTTAAAGAAGAGGAAAAATTATATTGTGACACTGCTATTGGTTGATTTTTGAGGTTTACGCCAGTGAAACCTACAAATCAACCAATAACAAGCCGTTACGAAAAATTCAGTCAAAAATTTGATTACAGTAGAATTACTCAAACAAGAGAGATGGAGATAGGAAGAAGAGAAGACTAATGATGCCGGGTAGTTATAAAAAAAAAAAGTTACTCTATATTCTTATCTTCTTTCCTGAATTCTAGTAGTATAAAAAGTGAGGATATATATTAGATGAATAAAGCTACTAAAATAATAAGCGCCTATCTCTTTTCACCCGTTGGATCGAGGTAATCTTCAATCAACGTGTGCAAGTGTTTCCAGAAGAAGATCTACGGTGGAGCCAGTAAATACTGAGCCTACGCATAACGATTTAATTGCAGCCTCAGATGCCATCATCGTTGCAAATTCAGTACATATACTGTGTTATATGTGTCTTTCACAATATTTTTGTTTTTGTTTAGTTACTTTACCTGATTGAGTTGGTTAGAAACTATTTGAATATTTCGATCAAAAACTTATTATCAAAATATTTAAAATAATAAAAATATATGACATACTGATAGAGCAATACATGCGCTACTTGTTTTGTTGGTTTATAAAAATATTTTATTTAAAAAAATATTTCTGTCATTTAATTCGCTTGCACTTTTCATTTTATGTTTATATTAATAATATGTCTTTTTAACATTTTATAAGTTGAAGATTGATTTTAATTTGAACTTACATTCATTTAGAGAGAGTTTGGCTTTTTCATTTGGACTTTAAAATTTGAATTCCAAACTTAATATTCTTCACGTATTTAAAAATGCATGATTGACATTTTTTATCTCATCATAAAATTGAATGGAAACTCAATTATAATGTATTCTCATGATTAAAAATATTGGTTGTACTTGTTGAATGTCATTTATATGACTTTTGACATTAATTTAAAATTCAATCATCTTTCATTCATAGAATATATTGTATGAAAAGAAATACAACAACAAAATAATACACTTTAAATAAATTATATGCTTGACTTGATTGCTAATCGATATTAAAAAGAAAAATGATAACATGTAATCTTAGAACTCTTAAAATAATAAATATTAAAGTTTCATATAAATATTCATTTCTTATTAAATATATATCGTAATTCTGTTTATACTAACTCTCATCACACATATTATGCCGACCCTATTTAAAACCAACTCCTATTAAAAAATAACGCCTATTCTCATAACAAATACCAACGAATTAAAACCCTTCTCTCAACCCTATTCTCTCACAGCAGCTGCCCACACAAATCAGAGCCCGCCTCTCCTCACCGCCGGTGCCACCACCGGGTGTTTCTGTTCTCTCCTCATGTTCACTCCATGGATTACTGAGTGCAGCAAATATTAGAAGTGTTTTTTTTTATATATATAAACCAAAATTTCTTCTCTTTTATCTGCTTTGCGTCACCCTTTCATGGTTTACTATGTATTTTGGGTTTCTTTCTTAGCCTACAGAAAAACCTAATATAGGCTTTATGTGTTTGTGAGCTTTCTGGTTGTCATTTGGATATAAAATTACAAGAATCTGAAGATGTTGAAATTTGACCACATTGCGTGTCAAACTGTTTTTTGGGGAGTTTTGTTGGAGTTCTGTGTATTAGAATTTCCATACAATATGAAAATCAGATTTTTAAAAATATGTGTGGGTCCTGATCAGGTGTTTAGTTAGATTGTAGAATCTATACAATCTAACTAAATTGTCAGACAGAGCCTATACAGGTACGAGCACTTCTATTGTGCGCGAAATTTTGACTGAATTTTCGACTGAAATTACACGTGGCAGCATGTTATTGGTAGATTCTTTGGTCCCACTGGCGTGGACCCCATAAACCATCCAATAGAAATCCGGCACCTAATTCAGTCCATCCACTTTCGGTCAAAAATTAAGTCTGAATAGCATTTTTGATATAGGTACCGACGAAATGACTTAAAGTTTGTTTACCGAATGATGTGTAAAGTAATATTGAAAAAGAATAATGCTTTGAGTCACAAACAATTCCCCAAATCTCTCATAAATCCTATGTGGACGTCACATTATTTTTCTACTTACCTGTCATCTATTGCCATGTGATGCGGGTGCCGCCAGGGTACAAAGCACAAGTCATTTTGGAGGAGATTTGGGGGAGTTATTTGGGACTCATAGCATTACTCAAAAAAGAATTAAAACAATATAAATGTTATCATAATATAGCAATAGTTGTTATCAAACAAGACACAATCTCCAAAATAGGTTCTTCAAAACACTAGGTTCTTCAAAACAGAGTCTTCAACAAGCCCTTCAAAACAGAGCCAACAACTGTTATCATATCTTAATTAAATATGATCACATCTAAGATAAAATAGAACCCTCAAAAATTATAAAATTATAAAATATCACAGAAATAAATTAAAAACAGTGTTGATATACTTAATAAAACCACAACAACTAAATTTAAAATTTTGGCAAGTCATTGCTTTGCCAATTTTCATTTAAACTTGAGTCAATTCTCATTTGCATTCCATTGTTCCTCTCATTGATGCCATCCCAAAATGGATAATATAAATCCTGAAATAATATTTCATCCATTAGTAGAATTTGACAAAAATAATAAAATAAAAATTTATTTTGTGAAGCCTCAAATCAACTGCATAAATACATCATGATTTTGTGAAGCCTCAAATTGACTAGGTATCACTTGGAGAACATTTTGTTGGCTAGGAATTTGAGTAGTACCTTCTTTCTGTTATGATAATAAATATTAAATAACATTAAATAATAATAATAATAATAATAATAATAATAATAATAATAATAATAATAATAATAATAATAATAATAGACCTTTAAAAAGTTATGATAAAATTGAACTCGTTTAATTAACTAACCTTTTTTTTCTTATGGACAAATTTTTCCCTCATTCCTTGTTGCCTTCTACAACGGGGTCGGCCTTTTCTATTAACGGCTAATGGAGATCGAATAGTTGCACCTTCTTTGACATTAGCATCTTCCCCATGTGATGAGGTTTTGAGTTGATCAATTGCAAATGGAGTAGATTGACTAGTTGTATGAAATTATGCATTATTGCGACTTCTCAAATAAAAACCAATTTTAATTAAACCCAAATTTTAGTTAAACCCTAAGACATGCATCTAGATGATTTATCAAATAAAATATAGCATGCAGGATAAAACAAATAAATTTAAGGAAAAATCCCCCACAGGGGCAAAACCATTTATTTTCACTATAATTTGTAAGAAAACGGCTTACAATCGGATTACAATGAAAATACAAGTTGACTAAGAATTACCCTCGGGTATCGGATTCTGTAGTCGCGGCTGGAATTATCCATTTCCAGTAGGGTTGCAATGAAGAAGAGAACGGCTTATCCACAAGGGTGTGACACAGAAATACCCGCAGGTGTCGGTTCCTATGTCGGCGGCTGGAATTTTCCCTTTCCAGGAGGGCAGCAATGAAGAAGAGAACGGCTTCTCCACAAGGGTTGAACAAACTCAAAGTTGTGGTCTTGGGTTACAAAAGGATTCACAAATATTTGGCAAGGATGTGTGAATAAAAACATGAGTCTTGGGACTCAAAAATATGAAGACTAGATGTATTTGGACTCTCAAATTCGTCTCCTAAAGTCTTGCAAAACAACTCTCCCGAAGTTGGTATTTATAGGGAAATACATGAAGAGACCCACGATTTTAAACTGCTGAAATTCTATCCAGCGTAAAGGTACCCCGAACCGGTTTGGGTACCCCTGCGAACCGGTTCGCCCCCCCCCCCCCCCCCCGGAACCGGTTTCGGGCTGGGTTCGGGAAAGTGTGCTGGGAACAGGTGCTTTCAATGAACATATCTCCATTTTCAACGGGCCATAACTTGTTCACCGTAGCTCGGATTGAGGTGTCGTTTCTTCCAGTATCTTTTTTGCGGCAAGCTGTTCAACTTTCCAGTTGACCGGTCCTCCGGACGGTGGCTGTAAAATTACCAATTTGCCCTTGAACATCCCTATCATGCCTTGTTTCACTGATTTAACTTCTCTTGCGTTCCACTTGCATTACGAGCCTACAATCAAGGAACGTGAAGTCTTTGATGCAGATGAGGGACATATTAGTGGAGATAATGCATGCTTGATTCCTGGAATTCAGATAGAGGCCGTCATGTGAGATCGTGAGGTGACGTGCCAAATGTAGCGGCGTACGACATAAATAAATGAAACATTTCGGACATGAGAAAAATGTCCTTACAAATCTCCCCCTATGTCTATGCCGGTACATACATAAAAATCCGAATTATCAAATATGAAATTGCCTATACAAATCTCCCCTCCCATGAACCCAAAACTGGAAAAGGTACAAATGAATAGTCTCCATCGTTTGTTTTTCAAATCTTCAGGAATCTCAAATTTTTTCTCATCAAGGTGTGCAACATATAGATCTTCAATCTTCATACCTACACACATGAGACAAAGCAAATACCACGTGACATATCGAGTTTGAAATGAGATAACATGGATATCAATATATGATAAAAACATAAGCAACATCTCAAAAACTCCCCAAAATTCAAACTCCCCCATAATATGATAATTCTTTCTCCCCCTTTTTATGATGTCCCCAAATAGACAGATGAGAAGAATGAATCAAATAAGCAAAATCGAGGTGTCACGGTATACAAAACAGGGCATCAAATAATATGGTAATCGTGCTCTTGCAAGAAGATGCTCAAACAAATATTCTCAAACTATTTTTGAATTTTTCAAATTTTTCATACAAAAATAAGATACCAATATGAACAAATATGAAACAAAAATCACACCATGGATTTAGACTCAAACAACCAAGTCATGGAAATGGAATGAATGGGTGTGAACACATTCGATAAGTAAATCAACTCAATCAATCTTATGTGCACGATGCATACGTGTACTCCTAACGAATGAACATCAAAGGTATCCTTAAGTGTAAACGTTTGTTGAATTTAGATGACATCGTTTTATGCAAATCAACAAATCAAAGTCAAATGATTTTCACACCAATAACGTCCAAAACTATATAGCGCATTTTCAAAAATTTCAAGGACGTGCAAACCCGTTTTAATTCTCCAACCAAACTCCCTCATATATATATTCTTTTAGAGGTAATCTAAATTCTCAAACATTGGAGAATTGGTGCAAAAACCTAAATGGCCCCTTTTTGGCATGAATATCTTTTTATTGCCCTTCAATTTTTTCGGGCTCTTTTAACCTCTTTGGTCCTCGAATAATAAAATTCCTCAATTTTTTAGGTCCTTTTTAACGGTGGCTTTTGCGCAAAGGATAGATAATTACCTTTCGCAGCGCCTCCCCGTTATTCAAACAAAGCACACAAACTCACAACACGGTTTTTATATGCACAATTTCCTTATAAAAAATTATCGCGCTTGGTTTGTTTTAAAGACATGATTGAGATGAAAACACCCAACCAACATGTGATAAGACAAGCACAATAATCAAACAAATTCGTGCATGTGTGCAATAAAGGAAACATGAGTCAAACATGTAGGAAGTAACACTTAATTACATCTTAATGACTCCAAACATTATAAAGCACAAGGATGAATTGACCTATTATCTCAAAACACTATCAAATAGTCACATGACAAAAATGGAATGATGTTGTGACTTGGTCATCCAAAGTGTTCATCCATAAACGGTGCAATACAAAAATCTTTTTGGATTTTCTCAAAATTTTATCAAAATAAAATCTTTTTGTATTTTTCAAAAAAAATCAAAAACAAGAATTTATACAAAAAGTACAAGTCATCACACTAGTAAAAATATATCATGAAACCACAACTAGTGTATGACAAACATGCAACCACAATCAACCAAAAGATTTCACATGGGGTGAATCACGTGCAAGCAAACGGGAATTGTGGACAAATAAACCATAAGCCTCTAAATCCGATTTTCTAACCCAAATTGATGTGTAACAAAGTGTGGGGGTTTTGGAAATCGAATTTATTCTTTCATTAACCTTCCTAGGTCCATTTAAAAGCTTGTAACAAAATCGCCTAAGATGACCTTGCCTACCGCAATGTGTGCAAGTGTAAATCGGGCGGTGTGTGTTACCTAAAGGTGGCCCTCTCCTCAAATTCCTAGGTGGTGCCCTCATCAATTTCCTAGGTGGCGCTTTCTGAATTTGCTTAGGTGGATCTCTCCTAATGATCCTAGGAGGCATTCTCACGATGTTCCCAGGGGGCTCTTTCCTAACACCCGTAGGTGTCTCTTTCTTAACAATCCTAGGGGCTCTCTCACACTTGTGGGAATGGGTGCAACATATTTTTCAAGACCAATCCCACCCCTATCAGTTTTGATCTCGACTGTGCCTAAAATCTTATCAAGTTTTTTAGACCTAGACTCCAAATCAAATTTCACTTTACTTGAATCTTTCAATTTCACCTCAAGTTCACCTATCCTAGATTCAAGTACTCGTTTAGACTCATCAAACTCTAAAAGCTCCTTTTTCATAGTCTCCATCAACCCTCTAAGACTATCTCTCTCACCCTCGACGTACTCAAGCTTCTCTTTCAAAATTTTCTCATGTGCCCTAAGTTCTTTAATTAAAAAATCATTATTTTTTATGGCACACTCTTTCAATTGAGCTTTCAATTTCAAATTTTCTTTCTTTGTTTTCAAAGTTTCAGCATAAAGTTCATTGAAAGCAGTTTTTAAGTCATGCTCATCTACACTTTCCTCCACACTTTCATCCACACTCCCATCACCTTCACTATCATTACTAAACACATGGATGGGAAACTCTCGCCTAGAAGCATAAAAAACTTCTTCTTCCGAATCACAATCACTAAGGGTAGAAACATGAGAAATCGATTTATTCAATTTCTTCTTTAAATTTGTGGTACACTCATGTAACGTGTGACCAACACCCTCACAACAAGGACACCTCTCAGATTCGTTTTCAACAGAAGATTTAAAACAAGAGTTCGTGTGAATTTTCCAATTAATTTTTTCAAAAATTTGACATCGAAGATCATCAAAACCACCAAAAGTCATTTTTGTGCAAAATCAGGATCAAAACACAATAACTTAGTGCAACAGGCTCTGATACCAATTTGACGATGTGAGAAGTCAAATTGTATCAAAAAAAATAAATCCTTGAAAACTCAGGATCACGCGATAGATTAGCGTAACCCGCTCTGATACCAATTTGACGATGTGAGAGGTCAAATTGTATCAGGAAAAAAAACTTTAAAAATCAAGATCACTCGATAATTTAGAGTAACCCGCTCTGATACCAATTTGAGAGAGTAGCTACAGCGGAAATATTGCGACTTCTCAAATAAAAACCAATTTTAATTAAACCAAAATTTTAGTTAAACCCTAAGACATGCATCTAGATGATTTATCAAATAAAATATAGCATGCAGGATAAAACAAATAAATTTAAGGAAAAATCACCCACAGGGGCAAAACCATTTATTTTCACTATAATTTGTAAGAAAACGGCTTACAATCGGATTACAATGAAAATACAAGTTGACTAAGAATTACCCTCGGGTATCGGATTCTGTAGTCGCGGCTGGAATTATCCCTTTCCAGTAGGGCTGCAATGAAGAAGAGAACGTCTTCTCCACAAGGGTGTGACACAGAAATACCCGCAGGTGTCGGTTCCTATGTCGGCGGCTGGAATTTTCCCTTTCCAGGAGGGCAGCAATGAAGAAGAGAACGGCTTCTCCACAAGGGTTGAACAAACTCAAAGTTGTGGTCTTGGGTTACAAAAGGATTCACAAATATTTGGCAAGGATGTGTGAATCAAAACATGAGTCTTGGGACTCAAAAATATGAAGACTAGATGTATTTGGACTCTCAAATTCGTCTCCTAAAGTCTTGCAAAACAACTCTCCCGAAGTTGGTATTTATAGGGAAATACATGAAGAGACCCACGATTTTAAACTGCTGAAATTCTATCCAGCGTACAGGTACCCCGAACCGGTTCGGGTACCCCTGCGAACTTGTTCCCCCCCCCCCCCCGAACCGGTTTCGGGCTGGGTTCGGGAAAGTGTGCTGGGAACAGGTGCTTAAACACTTAGAAAAATTCCCAGAATTTTCAATGAACATATCTCCATTTTCAACGGGCCATAACTTGTTCACCGTAGCTCGGATTGAGGTGCCGTTTATTCCAGTATCTTTGTTGCGGCAAGCTCTTCAACTTTCCAGTTGACCGGTCCTCCGGACGGTGGCTGTAAAATTACCAATTTGCCCTTGAACATCCCTATCATGCCTTATTTCACGGATTTGACTTCTCTTGCGTTCCACTTGCATTACGAGCCTACAATCAAGGAACGTGAAGTCGTTGATGCAGATGAGGGACATATTAGTGGAGATAATGCATGCTTGATTCCTGAAATTCGGATAGAGGCCGTCATGTGAGATCGTGAGGTGACGTGCCAAATGTAGCGGCGTACGACATAACTAAATGAAACATTTCGGACATGAGAAAAATGTCCTTACAGTGCGATCTTCACTTTTCGTTGCCTTTTCCACAACCTCATAAAATGAATTACACATTCTATCATTACGCTCATTCTCAGGATTCATTGCCCAATCCGAGTAAATAATTTTAATCTTAGAGTGGCGCCTTTTGACATCTTTTCTCTGCCGTCGAAGAATGTATTTTTCAGGTACAAAGTCATACTTTTTTTAATTAAGACTGTGAGGCAATGTCTACATAAGATACCCCGTGACTCAAATAAGCGACAATTACACTTGACATCACAATCAATGGGGTTGAAAGTGACCATAAATGTGACGTCTTGTTCTCTAATTCCGACCAAATTCTCATTTACTCCATACAACTCAATCCCACCACCATCTCTAATTTGAGTCAAATTATAATATAGTTCCCTTTCATCTCCTCTTAAATCTCCATAAATTTTGCATTAATGTAACAATCTTGGAATTGTTTCTCAATTTTATATCTAGTAACACATGGAATTGAGGCTTTGAAGGTATCAAAGTCCTGTTGGCTCTCCTTCTCAACCTTACTTCGCAACGCATTCTCATATTTTCAACAAATTGTATGAGGGTGGTCCTTGAATTTACATTGATGATACGAGAAATCGTTCACTAGTCGCTCTCGTATCAACAAGTCAAGTGTAAAATACGTAACGAATAAACAAAGCAAGTAAGGAGACACGAACACAAGATATAGAGTGGTTCAGCCCCTAAAATAGGCCTATATCCACTGTGTTGCTCCGTTCTCATTATGTGTGGTATTGTACAATATAATCATGCCTAAAGAGGCGTACAAGTATGAGAATAAAGGAGAGTACATAATGATTGGTGAATCCGGTGTGCCGGAGAGGTATCTGCGATATGGATGAGCAATCCCCGAGTTATATACTGAGGATGTGTAGAGAGAATCGGTACTGTAGAACCTGCCCCGAGTGTGTGAAAAATGATCTTTCTCTCGTTTTTGAGGTGTAGTCCTCTTTTTATAGGAGACACGCTCACGTGCAATGAGTACATGACGCATAAAGTCTGGAGTTGTGATGGAGAGGGATGCGGCCTGTAAGGCAAACAACGTAGGCGCCGCATCCTGTAACTAGCTATAGACAAAGGTGCCGCGCCTTGGACTGGATAGGTCTGCGGCACGTTGATGGTGGTCAAGCCCCTTGATGAGGGGGGTCGCGCCCTGTATGAGGTAGGGTTGCACTCCGAGTTTAGTAACGGACGCACACAATGCTGATAGTGATCGCGGCATGTAATCATGTGCAGAATAGCATACCATCCGCAGCAGGGTGCTATATTTGTATTATCAATAAGCCCCCAAGTCGTAATGCCAAGATAATTCGATTGGGGCTGCGGCTTAGTTATGTTTTCTTATGTGCCGCGGTAGTTTTCAAGGCGACAATTCGTCTTCTGCGCTCTCTTATATAAATTATTTCAGGTCATGGACTTCATTAAGTTTTCAAAACTTTGAGAGCAAATCGAGAGCTAATTTCTGTGTGTCCTTCTTCTTTCATTTTTCGGCAACCCTCTGAGGCTGTGCGTGGCGGTTCCAAGGTGGTGTGAGGCTGAGCATTGCTGGTTTTTCTGTTTCTAGGTAAATTTTCAACCATCCTTCTTTTAAATAGCTTTCGAAGTTCGCAATTCTTCTTTATGTACATGAACCTTTCTATTTCTGAAAAAACGCAGTTCCTTGATTTGCCAAACCCTTCCATTTTTTAATATATGAATCTAGGGCTTTGTTTCTGAATATATGAATCTAACATATATACCTGATAAAGCACTTGTGAACTTCTGTATTGTGTAACTGTTTCCAATTTGTTCCTTGAACCCTATAATTGCTCTTAACGTTTTTGAATAAACTCTTCATATTCTAGGCTTTCGATCTTTAAACGATTAATCATTAGGTACAAAACTGTTTGTGTGACTAGCCGCGGCATGTTAGGATATACCCTTGGTAATTTTAGAGATGGCTGCCGCCTGTAGACTATAATCCTTATTTAAGTAAGATGTCGCGGCACTATAAGCTCCCTTATTGATATAGGAGATGGCTACGGCTGATAGGGTCAGAGGGTAACCTCCTAAGTTCAATGAATCGGGACAGCAGTGTTTTAGCCCATTAGCAACTTGAGTAGGGAAATAAGCCCCATCAAATCAATATGTCGCGGCACTAACTGTCTTTTAGGGCTTAAACCCCACTTAACATTTGGTCAGTCTTGTCGATCACTTCCATTCACTATTCATATAACTAATCTTGTCGCGGCTTCTTAAAGTCTTTTTCAAACCATACTGGCTGCGGCGCCAAACTGCGGACTCTGCTTTTCAGGTACTGCTGCAGCCATATGAGCTTTGACCTAGACGAATTTCTGAGAGGCTTTTGGGCGAAGCATTTTGGAACCTCTCCTCCTGAACTCTCTTACGTGCCCCCTCTGAGATCAATAGGGCCTTGCCAACTGAGGGATTACCCCAACTGCATGATATTAGTCTCAGACTCCGCGGACTCTGCTTACAAGAAGGATTTTCAGTCCATGCCAATGGAAGAAGAAGCCAATTCAAGTAATCATCCATTGGGTGTAGGAGATGATGCCGCGGAAGTTAGGGATAACCCGGCAGGTCCATCTGGGAGGGTTGAGACACCCCTAGCTGCGCTTGATATACGCAGCATCATGACCCAAGACTAGGTTGACCAGGTGGCTGAGGCCTTCGAATTTCCAGAAAATTTGATGTGCTCAGCACTTGCCGCGAACCAAAGACCTTGCACAGCTCTGGCTGATAATGGAGTTTGCTTCCCACTTCATTCATTTATTTACGGGTTGCGGTTGCCTGTTCCTGTTCCCATCTGTCATATTTTTCAGACAATGAAACTGGCACCAGCCTAGATAGATCCCAATGGCTGAAGGGCCATACTTGCAGCAGTCGTTATTTGGGAGAACGAATTTAAAAAGGACATTACTCTCGCAGAGTTATTTCATTTCTACCACCCAAAGGAAAACTCCATGAAGTTCGTCGAATACTACTACTTCTCTGACCGCGGCAGGGACGAGACCCTTTACTCTGAGAGACCGACCAGTGTAAAGAACTGGAAGGGAAACTATTTCTACATATCCGAAAAAGGTTGGGAGATTCACCCTGAGGAGAAGAGGGGGAGAGGTCGTATAGAATGCCGCGACAATGGGGGGCTCCCTCTAAACTAGGTATTTGGATAATGTCAGCATCCCTTCTTCTTTGTAATTGTTCATTCTCTATACTAATCTTTGAAATGTTTTCTGTAGTTCTTGACAACTTACACTTGAGCAAGCGACAGGAAAAGAGAGTTGCTGACGCCGCAGCAGTTTCTGCCGAGCATAAGAGGTTCAACACACTTGTTACATCAGCAACTGTATTTGAAGCAGGTTTCTTTCCAAGAAAGTCCATTCCAAAAGACATGGCCGCGGGAGGTAATAATCTGATTCTGTATTTGTACACGGCATTTTGTCTTGACTTCAAATATTTATTGTTCCTTTTCCCTTTTCAGGTGAGGAAGTTGACAGGGAATTGTCGGCCGCGCAGCTGGAAGATATGGACGAGGACGCAGTCGTTCTCGATAATACTGCGTGGAGTGGGAAGAGAAAGAGGACTAAGACGAAACCTCTAGTCGTGGTCCCTTCCGACGACCAAAATACACCTACCGCGACCCCAACTCAGGCCGCGGAGGAAACGAAAATTTCTGCGACCTAACCACAGGCTGATTTTGATGACGGTATTGGAGCCATCCTGGCTGCGACAAGTTTGATGTCAACTTCTGATGCTCCCCTCGATACAGCTTCTCTGTTGTCGCCACCTATCATTGCAGTAAATGCAAACTTAGCACCCCCTTAGTGTCGCGGCGGGATTGGTCCTCACGGTTGTTCCCGGCCTCAGTTAAGACAACTTGACCCTGAGTCGTCTTGG
Organism: Sambucus nigra; assembly: GCA_949130495.1. Lineage (NCBI taxonomy): Eukaryota > Viridiplantae > Streptophyta > Magnoliopsida > Dipsacales > Adoxaceae > Sambucus > Sambucus nigra. The sequence goes on along the minus strand of OX422207.1, from coordinate 106,852,139 downwards.
GACACTATCGCAAAATCCGAGCGAAGAATGAAGAGGGCACTCGACGCCGCGGACCTTGATAGGTTGGTGGGGGAAGACCATGACGATCTGGAGGACTGCGGCCTCCATAGTCTTCTAAGAGTAAGTGTTAGTGCTTTCTCCGTTTTTCTTTTGCATTCAATATATTACAACTAACTTTTAATTTCAGGCCGCGGACGTCATGGTAGCCCAAAAAAGGAAGTACGAGGCTCTGTACAAACTGAATGAGGTCGAGAAGAGGATGTATGTCGCAGATCTGGAGTCTACACGGACTACATCTTTTTGAGGCTGGGAAGCAGTCTACTGCCGCAGCTCTTCAGGCGGCCCAAATGGACTTAACTTCTGCAAATAATGCATGGGAAGAGGCGAAGGAAAATTTCAAATAGGCCGCAGAATCCCTCAAGGCCTCCCAGGCTCAGACCGCGGAAGCTGCACGGGCCGCGGAGATTTTAAATAATAAGCTCGAACTACTACAAAAGAAGTATGAAGAGATAGTGTCCAAGTCCGCCCAAGATGCCCTAGACCATGTCGCGGTAATAAAGAAGATGGAAGCAGATCATGGCGATGCTCTTCAGCTGGCCATAGACCATACAGTGGAGTCCTTTAAGGGCTATAGGGACTTCTTCCTTATCAATAATAGGGCTTATCTCCGTGACTACCAGGAGCTACGGCAGAGGATAATAAAGAACTTCCCTAAGACGAAAGAGAAGGTTCTTGCCTGGAGACTTAGTGATACTGAGCATCAAGAATGCATCGCTGAGCTCAAGGTCGCGGCCGAGGAAAAGCTAGGATCAGAGAAGCAGCTGATGCAGCGGCAGCGGACGAGGAAACTGAAACTGCCGCGGATGGTGAGGAGGGAGATGATCGTGGTGATGCAGCTTCATGATCTTTTTTTTATTTTTTGATCATTAATACAGGGTTGCGTCCTTTCTGTTACTTTACTTTAATTTTTGTAGTGGTTGTGGCCTATTTGCCTGTAATCTTAACTAATATTATCAAGGTTGCGACCACTTTTTTTGCATTGATTCTTTTCACATCCCCATTTTCTTGAAGCTTTTTGTTCCTCTACCTTTTTTGCTTCAAATGCTCTAATGGATGCTTTTTCTATATATCTCCAATGGCTTGAATACAACTGCCTTGGGTAATTAAAATGCCTTATTGATTGAATGAACTTGTAGAAATAATAGATTAAGACCGCGGCACTATAACATATTTCTTTCTTCGATAATCGCTTTTATTGAACTGTCGCGGCACCCTCGAGTAATGCCAAGGAACCTTCACAAGTATGGGTTATAGGGTGCGGCTATAATTCGTATGGCTCATGTTCACATTTCGTGGCCCTTTCTGCCTTTAAATGACTGGAATGGCAGAACTATAATCACAGCTGCGACAGATTACTTCAACTGCAATGGACATAAGGCTGCGACAACACTAAGTGAGTGGTTTCTCCAAGAGGGCCGCGGCCTGTTATGCTTTGCCCTTGCACTTTTCACTTATCTTTTTCCTTGTAGACTTCATAAATTTTCTACTCTGTAAGGCTATGATCCCCCAAGCTGTGGTGCCAATGGAATATGGCTTTGGGGATGTGGCTAGTCACCACCATAACAACTCTTAGTCGCTTTAATTTGGTTTCTTGAACAGGTTGTCATTCAGCTGCGGCAGGTTACCATCCAGCTATGGCATATTAATGCCATGGGGGCTTATTTCCCATGGCATCCCCTTACTGTATGCACTACACCAAATCTGCACTATTGTCAAGGTCATTGACCCTGACAAATTCAACTTGTCAAGGTCAATGACCGTGACATTTCGAGGCGAGACAACTTTTTTGTCACGGTCGTGTCGCGGTCAATGACCGGGACACGTTTGTCACGGGTATAAACCGTGACAAAGCCGTGACCCTTTTTAAAAAAATTGTCGCGGTCAATGACCGTGATAATTCTGGGCAGAATTTAAAAAAAATCTGCTAGGCAGTATGGCCACTGCCACTGCCCAGCAGTATATTTGTACCTGTTATAGCAACGTTGTACCTGTTCCAAACATCATATATCCAAACAAACTAAAGATAATGCAAATATATATTCAAATAGAGACAATATGCATCACGATATAATTCAAATGTAACAACTTAAAACAATTCAATTCAAACTTATTACAATTCAATTCAAACTTATTACAATTCAATTCAAACTTAAAACAATGTCACTACATGTCTGGTGTATTGTTAAAACTAAGGAGGTGAGTAGGCCACACGACATACGAATTGACGCACCCACTAATATACATCGTGCCGCATTGTTCGCGCAACCACAATAGGGAGTTCTCCTTCCCGGGTATGACATGCATGATGAGCACCCTGGACTCCATCTCTTGAAGCGCACGTCCATGAACTATTCCACCCTGGACGATATTCGGGTCCCTCAAACCCCGCCCTATCCGCTGGCCATCAAATACGTCCAATATGAACACGCTCGGCCAACCAAGTGTCGACATTGGTCTGTTGAAGGGCGCCAAATAGGGAAGTGGATCATCGAAGTACGAACGTGTCGGTGATGAAGCAGCGAGGTCCACATCCTCGTCATCCTGCGCCTCATCCTCCCGCACCTCCTCCTCCACCGCCTTCTCCTTCTCCTTCCCTTTCCCTTTCCCTTTACGGTCTCCGCCCAACGTACGCTTCATGAATGCGTACATATCTTGGACCGTCGCCTCCAAACGGGACAGCTTCGCGTCGTGTTAATCCACCGTTCGAGCCAACCCGGTGTCGCTCGTCTCCAATCCGATGATCCTAGATTTGCCACCCGCGAGCTCACCCCCCTTGTCCTCCCCTTGCGATCAGAGCCAAGCACTTGGCTGAGTGCATCTGTGGACAAAGTTGCCTTGTCGGCATCAAACTGCGACTCATGCACTTCCTTAAGCTTTGCCTGAAACAACAAAAAGCACATGATTAGTAAAATAAGTAAACTAAAAAATTATAACGTAATTAACAAAAATTAAACTGTCGGATTACTTACAATCGTGGTCGCGACGCTCGGGGACACCTCCTTGTCCTTACCCTTCTTCGTCCGAAGAGCCACATAAGTATCGAGCCTATGTGGCTTACCCCCTGGCCCACTCCCTACCCCCTGAAATAAAATAAAGTAAAGTAAAATTAGTATCGGCCCGCAAAGTAAAAGAATGAAGAATAATATATTTCTGTAGTTACAGAAAAATTAAATCTTACTTGCATCCTATGCTCCACCTCGGCGTAAGAGGTCCGGACGGAGTAGTGCACGTCCGTATTTTTTGCCCGATTTTCCCTCCCCGATTGGCGAGATGCCAATTGTCGATCCTCGATCTCATTGTCAATGAACTTCTGCCATTGTGCCAATGAGATCGGCTCCTTGGGGGGACGGATTCACGCCATTGGATAATCGACTCTCGTGTTTTCCCAAAGTACCGTGCCCGCATTTTTTTTTTCCACGACTTGAGTTGCTCCCTAATCTGCTCCAACACGGGATCGCGTAGCTTTGGATCCAAGTTGAATTGTTTCTGTCCAACAAATACAATGTTAGTTGCGAATAAATATAAATATAAATATAAATATAAATATAGATATAAATATAAATATAAATATGAAATTGAAATTGAAATATTCATATAAATATAAATATATTACCTGTAGTGCCGCCCAAACAGCTAACTTGAGCTCATATGGCACCTCCTTCCAACTCATAAACCTCGGGCCGATGACCGTCTTTAGCAGCTCGAGGGATCTTGCTAATAGCTCCGACTTGTTCTCGATGGTAATCCCAAATTTTCCATATTTTGGGAGCCTAGGGGCCGAAGATCCCTCGTCGCCTCCGCTACCACCGAACCCAGATGACATCATCATAACTAGCATCATCATCCTCGCCTTAATACCTGAAGTAGACATTTTCTGTAAAAAAAAATGTTATTAGTACAGATAAAAAAAGTTAGAAGAAGACATGAAAATATGTACAATTACTACAAATAAAAATGAGCATTAATTATTAATTTACTTTCATACACCCCCTACCCCACCACACACACGCACACGTACACGCACACACACCACACACAGTAGTGACTGTCTATTTAAAATAATCTCAATGTTAATTTCAGGTATTGAATTTCTACTATTGTTTTGTGCTTTTTATAAATCATACCCCACCCCCACCCCCACCCCAACATGTTTACGGGCTTTCATCACCCGTCATAAATTTTTCGGTCCGTGACTTACTGGCCAGTTGTCTTGGGTCTTTTAGTCCCTTAACATTACTTTAAGAATTTTACCCAATCTAAATACCACATTTTCTTTCTTGTTATACACTTGAACACGTTTTGTTATTTAGTCCTTATTAATTTATCTTTGATGTATTACCAGCATCTTCACTTTTATAAACTTTATTTAATTTTCAATTTTAAGGACTATTTTCATCACTTAGTGTTCATCTAAGTTCTAGTATAACAAGATCCCATAAAAATCTTTAATAAAATTCTCATATCTTCTTTCAATTTAAACACACACACAGTAGTGACTGTCTATTTAAAATAATCTCAATGTTAATTTCAGGTATTGAATTTCTTCTATTGTTTTGTGCTTTTTATAAATCATACCCCACCCCCACCCCACCCACCCCCACCCCGACATGTTTACAGACTTTCATCACCCGTTATAAATTTTTCGGTCCGTGACTTACTGGCCAGTTGTCTTGGGTCTTTTAGTCCCTTAACATTACTTTAAGAATTTTACCCAATCTAAATACCACATTTTCTTTCTTGTTATACACTTGAACACGTTTTGTTATTTAGTCCTTATTAATTTATCTTTGATGTATTACCAGCATCTTTACTTTTATAAACTTTATTTAATTTTCGATTTTAAGGACTATTTTCATCACTTAGTGTTCATCTAAGTTCTAGTATAACAAGTTCCCATAAAAATGTTTAATAAAGTATTATCACAAATATAAACTAAGAGTGGTAAAATAACTTTGAGGCATATAAATTAATTGTGACAAAGTAAGATTATGAAAACCCCACTTTTCTTTCTATAACTCCTATTTTATTAAACTTTAAATATATGGTTTTTTTCTCCATTAGTATAAGTATATAGAGATTATTTCACACTTAAATCACATATTAAGCCGGCCATCATTTTTTTATGAAATTTGTAGAAAATTACTTATTTATTTTGAATGAAAATAAATTGTTATCCAATATTTTTGGATATTATTTACATTTACATTTTTGGATATTATTTTTGGATATTATTTACATTTACATTTTTGGATATTATTTTTGGAAATTTATAGAAAATTGCATATTAATTTACATTTTTAACCCCTACCCCCCACCCTGCCCCACCCCCCACACACGCATACACACACGCACATATATACACACATACACACATATATATATATATACACACAAACATATATATAAATGGAAGAGAGAGAGAGAGAGAGAGAGAGAATTAAACCTGAAAGTAGAGAGAGAGATCGAGAGAGAGAGAGAGAGCAGCGTCGAGAGAGAGAGAGAGGAGCGTCGAGAGAGAGGGAGGGAACGACGGGAGGGAAAAAAGAAGGGGGAAAGGGTTTTGCTACAAACATTGTCACGGTCATGTCACGGTCATTGACCTTGACAATTATTTAAAGAATTGTCACGGTCAATGACCGTGACAAGTCCGTGACAAGTAAATTTGTCATGGCTTTGTCACGGTCATTGACCGTGACAATGCCTTGTCACGGTCGTGTCAAGGTCAATGACCGTGACATAAAACGCGTGTTTTTTGTCACGGTCAATGACAAGGGTGGCCGACTGAAAAGTGACATTTTGGTCATTTTGCTGTAGTGATGTAAGTGGGATATTATCAAGCCTCCTCAGGCTGGGTTACGTTATTAAGCCATCCACGGGATATTTTCAAGCCTCCTCAAGCTGGATTATGTTATTAAGCCACCCACAGCTAACATATAGGATATTTTCAAGCCTCCCCAGGCTGAGTTATGTTATTAAGCCACCCACAGCTAATATATAGGATATTTTCAAGCCTCCTCGGGCTGGGTTATGTTATTAAGTCACCCACAGCTAACATATAGGATATTTTCAACCCTCCCCAGGCTGAGTTACGTTATTAAGCCACCCACAGCTATAGATATATATAAATCCATCCGTAGCTAGATATTACAAGTCTCTCGACTTAATGACGCATCCCGAAAGCCAAGAACGGGCATTGTAAGCCCTTGCGAGTGATGTTGCAGTCCAATTCGTATAACTGCTTCCAATATTTGCTTTCGCCACTTTCAATTATCATCAACTTTCGGACAATCAGGCGTCTTGTCGGGCATCGTTGCCCATTTAGATATTATCATTCTCGATATAACATATTGCTTCGGATCGGGATCTGTTTAACACAAAAATGCTCTTTATAAGATAAAATTTCATGGTAATGAGAATCAAAATATGACACTATAAAAGTGAACTTGATTTTATAACTATTCATATATGTATGACTTTGTAAGGATAACACAAAGTTTAGTTTAAAACAACATAAGAGGAGTTGTCACTATAAAGTAAGAGATAGATGGGATATAACATGAAAAATGAGCATATGGCAGGTGAGATAAGGCTGCATCCCCTAAACATCTTTGAGGAAGCTCCGCAACATCCCTTTCCCAATTAGCCTTTCAACTTCATCATTCAGAGCATATGATTGCTCAGTGTCTTGGCCATGCTCCTGATGGAATCTGCACTAAGTAGCTTTGTTCCTCTTATAGGGTGGAGCTCTCAGCTTTTCTGGCCACCTCAATAGCTTGTCTTCTTTGATGAACTCAAAGATCTCTTCAATCGGGCAGGCCAACGGAGTGTAAGCCCCAGATTTCTTCTTTGTCTTCTCGACTCTCCTTTTATGGCACCTACCGATTAATTCTGCGGCTGGATCCACCTAGGATGCCGCGACTGTAAATGCTGCTGAAGCAATGATCTTGGGTGCCGCACCCATATTGGGAGAGGCCGCGGCCTCTAGCATTAGCACCTTCTGAGTCAAATAGTTGAACTGGGTCTGGAGTGAGGCATGACTATCATAGAGATGGTTGAGGTTATTGTACAGTTGCACAATCTCATCTTTGATTTATGTGTTCTGGCTGGACTCTCCTTCCATTTTCTGCTTTTGTTAGTCTTTACAAATATATATAATCTGAGACAAAACTAGCAGAAGTGAGTAATCTCATAAGTAAGAGGTTAACCAAGTATGAGGTTGGGAGGCAGCTTTTGAGTTGCCGCTACCCTTATGAGGCCGCGGCCAGCAAAGCACACAAGGGTACTGTCGCAGCCTTATAATGACACTGAGGTGGAGTTGACCACTTGAGTCCTTGATGCTCTAGACCTTCTGTAACACCTGCCCCTGTAGGGGCCGCGGTATGAAGGTATTTAAACTAGGGTTTTTTACCAATTAGTCCTGTTTACTAAGTATGTAGTTCAATAGGTCCTAACATCTTTTTTTGCTCCATCAGGTCCCATGAAATAAGATTTTTGTTCCAATAGGTCCTATTTGTAAACATACAGTGAATATTTAATGTATGTACAAATACGACCTATTGAGGAAAAAATGTTATGTTGGGACCTATTAGGACATATCCCCTTCAAATAGGACTTAATAGGAAGATCCCCTTTAAACTACCTGCCGCATCCCTTACTAGGCAAGGGGGAGCAATCCCAAAGTCGAGACCCAGAAACTGAGCCCATCACCCAAAACGCAGGGGGAGTATGCCTACTAGGGTCTATCTAGGGCATAATAGTCTCTCGGTGCACTGGTCGGCACCATTATGATGATACAACCCATATTATAGGCAAAAGAACAGCAAAAAAGGGGGTAAACATAATTCCTCTCTAATCATTCACCTTTTGGGGGACTTAAAGCCCTTCATGCCTCTCAGCATTACCTAGATGGAATGATATCACAGGGGTATGTAGAATAGATCTGAGGTCATAAAATGGTGACCCGAGAATAGATCTGAAGGTATGAAATACCCATTTAAGGGTGTAAGTATAAAATAGAGATCAATAACCAAAATTTACTCATGGGAGGATAATCTAGAGGATCCCCATGAATAGAATAAGGTGTTTAAGAACTCGAAACATAGAGAAACAAGATTGAAATATCTCGTTTCCCACGGACGGCGCCAAATTAATGATACGAGAAATCATCCACTAGTCGCTCTCGTATCAACAAGTCAAGTGTAAAATACGTAAGGAATAAACAAAGCAAGTAAGGAGACACGAACACAAGATATAGAGTGGTTCAGCCCCTAAAATAGGCCTACGTCCACTGTGTTGCTCCGTTCTCATTATGTGTGGTATTGTACAATATAATCATGCCTAAAGAGGCGTACAAGTATGAGAATAAAGGAGAGTACATGATGACTGATGATTTCGGTGTGCCGGAGAGGTATCTGCGATGTGGATGAGCAATCCCCGAGTTGTATACTGAGGATGTGTAGAGAGAATCAGTACTGTAGAACCTGCCCCGGGTGTGTGGAAAATGATCTCTCTCTCGTTTTCGAGGTTTAGTCCTCTATTTATAAGAGACATGCTCACATGCAATGAGCACGTGATGCACAAAGTCTGGAGTTGTGATGGAGAGGGATGCGGCCTGTAAGGCAAACAACGTAGGCGCCACATCCTGCAACTGGCTATAGACAAAGGTGCCGCGCCCTAGACTGGATGGGTCCGCGGCACGTTGATGGTGGTTGCGCCCCTTAATGAGGGGGGTCGCGCCCTGTATGAGGTAGGGCCGCACTCCGAGTTCAGTAGCGGCCACGCACGATGTTGATAGTGACCGAGGCATGTAATCATGTGCAGAGAAGCATACCATCCGCAGCAGGGTATTATATTTGTACTATCATACATCACCATCAAAGAAGGCGTTCATACTCTCACTTCTTTGAGTAGTAGACATTCCCGCTCAAAATGAATCTTTAACACAAGCGGCAACTCATCGATGCCTCTCGCTATATAGCCCTCCCAACCACTCGTTCTCTTCGAGGTTAAAATTTTCAATTAATTTATGCCAACTTGCTTCAAAATCAATGATAGTGAGAGAGTCATAAATCACACATTTTCAAGAATTATTCATGGATTCATATTGGGCATACCCTTTTAATTTTTCTGGTAATTTCTTCATAATGTGCCATAAGTACCACCTATGTCGCGAGTTTAGAAAGACAATTTCAATGGCATTTTTCATGGCCTTATCTTGATCAGTTATGATTGCATGGGGAGCACGTTCATTCATGGAAGAAATCCATTAACTAAAAATCCAAATAAATGCATTTGTATCCTCACTCGATATCAACCCACATCCTAATAATATTGATTGACCATGATGATTCCTCCCAACAAAAGGGGCAAAGGGCATGTCATACTTGTTAGTCAAGTACGTTGTATCAAATGTGATAACGTCTCCAAACTCCTCATACGTCGCCCTACTTCTAGCATCCGCCCAAAATAAATTCTTCAGTTTCCCCTCATTATCAAAATCCATGTCATAGTAGAAATTAGAATTATTAGCCTTCATTTTACGAAAGTAGTTTTGAACAGATAAAGTATCTCCCTCCCCAAGTCTCAAGTTTCTCACTTTGCCAATATAGTTATGACAATCCTTGATAAAAAAAAACGGCACATTCTCATTCCCACCGACTTCCACCATGCACGCACAAAATTTTTTATTAGGTCTTATACCGACACTATCATTTAGTTCAAGTCTCCTTTTCACCACTTTAGTTATTACCCAATTAGCCTTGAAATATCGTGATTTTCTCGAGCTCACGTGATGGTTTTGGTTAAGGGATACACTTTTAATGATCCACTTTCCATTAGAACACAAAACGACATTCATTTTAGCACCACAATTACTTCGTTAACTTGGTGGCAATTTGAAAAAAAAAATTACTCGTACTTTCTTTTTTCCCCTTGACTGCAAGCAAGACTAACCCATCGTACAACACCATCATCTCCTTTCTTTGAAGTCCTCTTCTTTACAGAAAAACCTTTTTCATTACCATATTTTCTTTAATACACCAACATATCATCAATAGTGTCAAATGTCATTGCAACTTTAGGTTCAATCAAGTTTTCTTCGTGAACATCCTTATTTTTATCTTCCTCATTCTCCTCAATTAAAAATCATAATTCATTCCTATTTAATTTTAACAAAACAAAGCACCACTTCAAAAAAATAGAAATTGAAACCTAACAAAAAAAATACTTATTTACCTTTTTACTTTTTCTAAAAAAAATACTTATTTTAATCCACATAATCCATAAAAAATAGTTTTGATAAATAAAGAATATAATCTATTAACTCTTATAAAATCCTATATGGGATTTTTAAAAAATTATATAAATTAGATGAACCAAATAAAAAATAGTTTTAATAATTTTAATATTTAAAAAAAAAACACATAAATGAGATGAACCAAATTAAAACTTACTTGGATAAGTGTTGGTGATGTTGTACAAGAACCTTAAAATCCCACCTTTGGATGTTGTACAGGAACCTCAAAAGCTTAAGAAGAAAATGAAAGGTTTGGAAAAAAAAGCTTTAAAACTGGGCACTTTTTTTCCCATTTGGTGAAGCCAAAATGTATATTGGCGCCACTTTTCTCTGCCAGCTGTATGCCACATATTTCGATAATATCACTCCCTATCAAATCAACAGGTACAATATAATTTTTCTTATTAGATAATGGGCATTGTGTTTTTCATCCGATAACTTGCTCAGTTGGAATGCCCTGATTAAAATCTAAGGGTCCGTTTGGTACATGCCATGACAATATTTGCCATAGACAAAATCTGTTTAGATAAATATTATTTTTTTCACATTATCCTATCAAACTCCAAATGATGTAAAACAAGTTTTAGGCAAAACATTTTAGTAACACATTTTCGTCCCTGTTATCATATATAATAACAAAAAATATGTTATTTTTTTAATTTTTGTCCCAAGATTTATTTAATAAAAAAATAATTTTTTTTTCTTTTTACTCCCTGTTTTTATTTATTAAAAAAGTAATAAACTATATATAAAAAATATTTTTTACCCAAAAATTATTTATTAAAAAAACTAAAGAACAGTTTATTTCTTTTCTCCTTCCTCCATGTTTTTATTCTTAAAAATAGTTTTTACAGTTTTTAAAAAAGTTACGAAAAAACATAATTTATAGTCTTTAAAAATGTTACGAAAATAACAGTTTTTACGTTACGAAAAAACTGTTACGAAAAAATAGTTTATTAAAAATATTTTTAAAATTATTTATTAAAAAAATAGTTTTTAAAAATGTTACAAAAAAATAGTTTCTACGTTATGAAAAAATGTTTAAAAATGCTATGAAAAAACAATTTATGAAAAATGTTTTCAAATTATTTATTTAAAAAAAAGTTTTTTAAAATGTTACGAAAAAACTTTTTTACAGTTTTTAATAATGTTTAAAACAGTTTTTTAATTATTCAAAACAATTTTGAAACCTTCTAAAATGGTTTTTAAATTGTTTTCAAAACAGTTTTTTAACGGTTTGAAGACATTTTAAAATAGTTTAGAACAATTTTTTTAAAACGGCTTTTTTATTTAAAACAGTGTTTTTTTACTTAAAACAGTTTATAAAACAGTTTTTATTTTAAAACCATTTTTTTTAACAATTTATAAAACATTTTTAAAAATATTTTGGTGTAAAAAAATATAAAAAAAAACACTTGTAAGAATTGGCAAATTTGTGTAGCAAATATTTCTCACTCAAATAGCGAAGCAAAGTTTGCCAACATTTGTGGCAAATTTATGCATATGAGGTGTTGTACATTAACAAATAACTTGTAGGCAAACTTTTGTGTCAAACACACTAAATTGTAAACAAATACCCCATTTACCAACTTATTTATCATTTTTCATGGCAAATAAGGATAACCAAACGGATCCTACCAGTTGAGAAATGTAAACTATATTTCCTGCTTTTGGGTTGCTTAATGGTCAACATGTTTCGTCACCTTTAAGTTGCCTTATAACTGCCATTTATTACTGTTTTCCATCTCTCAAGTTGGATGGGTTGGGTTGCTCAATGTTTGTTATCTCCTCGTTTCTTACTATTTCAAATTTATATTTCACTCTTGCCGAGTGCAAAATTTGGTCCATTATCCAACGGGTCCATATAACTTGGGCTTGTTAGAAACTTAAAAGATTCTAGAAATTAATGTCAACATGGAGTATTTATGCATCTATCACTCATAGAATAACTCACAAATCAACCAATACATTAAAGTCACATCAAAATATCACTTAAATGATGTCAATAAATGGTGTCTCCAATGAACTACTTATTTTTTTAAAGGTTGTTTTGTATATTAGTGTTATTTCTTTGGTCAACTTTAATTTTAAACTTCATTATTTTAATTTAGTTATATTAGTCTTATTCTGAAAGAGTCTAAACTAAAACATCTCAAGCAGTTACCCTAAAAATCCCTAACTCTCACATTTACACACTCAGTTCTCATTTGAGTATCACCATCCCCCTTCTCTCTATCTCTCGATCTCCAAATTTAGTGTATATATTTGTGCGAGTGTGTATATATGAAGTAATGCATGTAATTTGTGCGTATATGTGCGGGTTTGTGTATATGTGGGTAGGTTGTGTGTGTGTGTGTGTGTATATATATATATATATATATATATATATATATATCTAGAGAGAGAGAGAGAGAGAGAGAGAGAACGATTTTTCAGTGAATCAAAATAATGAACTTTCTAATGAACCTAATAAGACACTAAAAAATAATCTAAATAATTTTAAACCCTTGTTGTAACTGGTCCGCGCTAGTGGCAATGAACACGCGTGTGACACACACCTGACAAACCTTATCCCCCCCCGCAACACCTCACCCATTTTCTACCCAATTCAACCATACCCACTAACCCGGATGCAGCCCTGAGAACCCGTGACCCAGACCTTCGAACCTACCGCCACATTAATCACCATAGCAGGTGATTGACCCATCTTTACCAAAAATCGTTCTCCATACCCGATTTCAAACCCAGATAGACCTGACCTCCATAGACTCCCACCAAACAACCATCTCCGGCCAAAATGTCGGTGACTTCAACTGGACCTGTTCTCCTGCCCAGCTCCAATAACCACCAGCAACATGTGGTTCCCCAAACCAACCTCCATTTCCTTAAATGAAGACCCAAACAGCCCCCTATTACGTCCCCATGTTCGAAGCAAGGGAGCTTCTGATGGCGGATGGGTGGGGGTGGGGGTGAGTTGAGGTCGAAATAGGATCAAAATGGGTTTTGTGTCACACGCGTGTCCGTTACGGCTGATGCAGACCAATTTACAATAAGGAATTAAAATTGATTGGGCTATTTTTTAATATCTTGTTATGTTCATTAAAAAGTTCATTAATTTGGTTCACTTAAGAAATTCTCTCTCTCTCTCTCTCTCTCTCTCTCTCTCTCTCTCTCTCTCTCTCTATATATATATATATATATATATATATATATATATATATATATATATATATATATATATATCAGTCCTGCTCTTGTTCGGACTAGTCCGTATTTTAAGAATGCGGACCGAACATGTGTCACCTGACGGTGAGCCCAGAAAAGAGAGAGAGTGTGCCTATAATATAGGCGATAATTTCTAGGTGCACCGTTAGGTGACACATGTTTGGTACGCATTCTTAAAATGCAGACAAGTCCGCACAAGAGCATTATATACATATATATATACACTTGGGTATGCCCGTGCCTGAAGGCACGCTGAAAATTACCAAAATACATAATCGCGAAGTGGCAAAAAGTATATGCTCGTGTCTGAAGGCACATAGAAAATTTTCCAACAAGGTACTCATTATTGTGGGTGCGGGTGGGGGTGATAACTACCTCTATATCCCAAAATTTCAAATCGGGACATGAATAGATAAGGGGATCGTAACGCGAAAATAAAAAATACTACACCATGTCAATCTGAGGATGCTCCTAAAACGCAACTCACATAACCTACTGAGCTCTGTGAAAGAGTGGGATGCCCCAAAAATGCACATAACCTGTTATATATTTTTTATCAATTCAACAAACACATGGGGTACGGATAACAAAATAATGCGTATGTGACTAAAAGTGCAAACTAACCATACCACCATTGAACTAAACTCGTTAAAACTAACCAAACCATGACCATACATATTAACCTTCTTAATACAATATAGCAATACACTTATAAATTAACTTATGAATATTCCAACTGTATAACATTATAAATAAGCATAGAGTAAATAAGCATCCACAAAGTGAAGAATTATCACATAGTTTCATCGACATGATCATGTGTTAGCCAAATGCACCGTTGGGTCGTAGTCGCAAGTTCGAATAAATAATTCAATCGGAGGTATGAATATACTAATGGAGATATTCTTCTATAGTTCGGTTTATAATATTGTTCAATTGTGGGCTAAGTTGATGGAATATAACGGTGCTTTCATAGGTCAGATATAACTTGTGTGCTATGCTCATCGCTGAACAGGTCATCGGTGCATATATTTACTACCGACCTTGCCAGACCTTCGGCTTAGTGGATAAATGAGTTGTAATTTTTCAATCTTCTGACTTCCAATGACCACTTGAGGAATCATTTATGCGCTATAATATGTTGGTGCGTCACTTACATGTTTGCACTCTACCTCAAGATGCACCATAGTTGCTTTCACTTGGTGACCATGCCTCATATGCTCCTCCCCACCCAAGTATATCACTCACAACGTACGTATCACTGTAATATTTTGGTTTGCCTCATCTAAGTATGCAGACCTACTTCCACTCCAGTATTGCAAGCCTGATATCTCACCTTGGATCATGTTTGATGTTGACCAAAACCTCAGTTGTTGGCCTCATAAAAGACTTGGACACTCAACACCTCAACCTGACATCTCCAGTGTTAAATGTTTAGGCCTAAAAATGATCCGTTACTACTAACAACATTTCAATACATGGGTAAAAATAATATATGAAAGTCAAGTACTCAAAATGAACTTCAAATTATAGATCATGTGATAAAAGTTAGTTTGCCACATATGAAAATAATTCCACTTGAGATAAAACACAAATATTAATGTTTGTTGCAGATGAACAAACACAAATATTAAAGTTTGATGAAAACTGAGATACGTCTGAATAAAGCGTATGTTTTCCACTTACGATCCACAACATATTATAACAAATCATTCAACATAAATAATATTGAAAGTGAACATATATATCGTAAACCAAAAGGCAAACACAATTAATACACTGTAGCGCGATTATACACATTAGAATATTGTTACTACATGAATATGTTAAGTTAATGCTTGAAAGTTTAAGTGCTTATAATATATAATCTTTGTTGCATTTAGACCAACATCGCATATTGAACATAAATAATAAAAAACGATGCTTTGATATTATATAGATACTCAATGAAACACTTATACAAAGAGAGAGACCATTAATACCTTGAGGTAGTGGTCGTCAGAAGCATAAAATTGGGGAATAAAGAATAAAGAACCAACATGAAAAGAACACGTAAAATGACAACTAAAGAGTTATAAACGGCACTTCAGTTTTCTAAAATCGCATAATTTATGTACTGGTAATACTTGCATTTATTATGAATTTAAGTTCTATATATTCTCTTTCTTAGCACAACTACTCTGTTTTCTAAAATCACATAAGTTAAGGAATGCAAAAAAAAGTCACTGACACTATTAGTTTTCGTAGATTCAAACAAAAATACTAACACAATTTGTTCATGTTAGTAAACATAACGCAATGAGATTTTCCTTTATAGTAGTAAAAACAACATTTTACTATTTTCACATTAGTCAAAGCAATAAGAAACCATATAAAAGAAAGAACCATTGAACTATACTCAAACAAATTTGAGTGTTTTTTTACCTCATAGGTTTTGAAATTTCATCAAAAGATGTTTCCCTGCAAATGACGAATGAAATATGTAAGTGGCTGGGAAAAAAAGATGAAAAGGTTAACTACATTGAGTAATAAACCCAAAGAAGAATTCAAACAATAAAAGCACCAAAGATCCATAAACAACTACTCATTCCAAATCTTATATATTGATTTAACATACAACATCAAAAAAATGCAACATAAAAGTCATAAATAACAATAGAATAAAGAGTGATGATTAAGAAATGATCTTAAAATAATAGTATACCTACACATGAATCAACATAAGCACCAGCTACGTTAAGTCCTCCTTTATCTTTCATCTGAGCATAGCAAAAACAAAATCATCGGTGAACCAAATGATACTGCTAGACAAAAAAATTACCAATATTTATTCCCATCCACTTCAGTGATATATTTTTCAGTAGTGTCATTGATCAGCATCAATCTTTAAAGAATTTTTGAGCTACTGCTATTTGGAGAGAATTTGTACCTGCAATTGATAAAATCAGACCATAAATTTTAGAATTAGTAAGGATTTATTAATGTTTGAGTATGTTAAGTTGAAAATGTTAGAAACTCAGACCTTTGGTCTCAAATAACTCAAACACAAACTTATTTTGTGCAACCATTGGTGTGATGCATGTAAACAAGATCAAGAATCTATCATGTCGATTGTTATACAAATTTAAACTTATTTTTCAGCTGATGGTTGTGGGGATAATGTTATTTTAGAGGTGGTTGTGTTATTGTCTTTAGAACTTATGTTTTGTTCAATCGTAATTAAATACACAAAGCACCTATGTTCAGGCACAATTAAAAACTTGGAAACCATAACTTGAACAAACTGAAAATTAATGCAATTAAAATATAGTAGTAGCAAAAGAATTAGAGGTAGAACGTACCATGAACCTACAAAAGAATTACAAAGAATTGAAGATATAGAGTAAAATCCAAGTGAATATCTGCCTATTTCTTCATTAATCGTCTTTTGACTGGGTTAAAAATAGAGCATACATGGTAATAAGTATAAATATATGTTGGATTCACAAAAATCTATAAAACAGGGATGTCATAATACAACAAATCTTATAACTTGTAATAAATTGTAGCAGCTACCTTAATTTTGTTATCCCAAGCCATACTTACTATACTATCCCTACATTCACCATAGTCCTCCGAGTCTCATTACTAGATTATCTTATGTTCAATCAAAATCTCCAATTAGGTAGACATCCATGTCCTTTGATGGAAGCTGCTGTGAGGACTTTAGCAACACATATAAATATAGAAACAAAGACAAAAAAAATAATGCATTAATCTTCTAAGCTTACACATATATGGGATGGTGCAAAATATAGCACATAGGAAGCGGTTTTTGGCTCAGGAGGCACACACATTCTTTACATGAATAAAAAATGGATCAATGGAATATACACACCTAAATAGTAAGGTTCTGATAATAAAACAAAACATGGCACAAATTTGACAAATAGTGGATTAAAATAGGGTATATAGAAAATGGAACAAACAGAACATGGAACATAGAAAATTTGACAAACAGAACATGGAACATAGAAAACTTCACCCCATAATATCTCCAAACTAACCCAATGTTATGTATGCGTGCATTAAAATAGGATACCTAGACTGACCCAATGTTATGTATGTGTGCATTAAAATATGAATCACCTGCTTAGTCAAGCTTCTATGAATCACCTACTTAATGTAAATATGTATATCTAATACCCAAATCTTCACTTTGCAAACACCGGATCATGGTAGAATTACAATCCAGCCTCGAATGAATTATCACTTGAAACAAAAAAAAGGTAAAAATAGTCTTTGTGGTAAAAAGAGTGGTTTTGCTTACATAGAAAACTATATGTGTTTTATCGAGTTCACAATAAATTATTTTTTAAAAACCTTACACTATTGATTTTCGAAAATAATAAGTATAGTATTTAACTTTTAAGAACTTAAAATGATCAACCACAACCTAAATAGCATTCTTGTATCGAACAAATGTTACACTCTGAGTGAAGTAAAAATCGGGGGAAGTTTCCTCACTATTTATTTTCTATTGAGAATCAAGAATTATATGGAGCGAGAGTTTAAATACCAAAAATATGAGGGACCTATTCAAAAAATATATGATGAGATTTGAAACCCAAACAAGAGAGAGACATGTTTTAAGTATTAAACCTGCAAAATAAACATATAGATGTGAATTAGACCTTTTAACAAAGCCAAGAACATTAAATTTTCAGTGGATATAAAAATTCCAAAGCCAAGAACATTAACAAAGAGAAATAAAGCTAATGATGATGTATACTAAGTAGGGGATAATTAAATAATTAGTAACCTCAAATTTTCAATAAAGAAGAACAAACCAAATGAAAGCGAATAACACAAATTTGTCTTATTAGTTGAGTTTCGAAGAGTAATGAAATTCAAAGGTACTTGAAAAAAGAGACCTACATACGTTTTGCAGTGTAGTTTGCATTCAAGATGGATATATTTTATACGTTTGTGAGTCCCTTGAACTCCGTCATGGAAATATACGTGTATGATATTGGAGAAATAAGGCAGAATCCAAAGAAGTTTAGTTCGTTGCAGTATGCTTGGAAGATATCACGATAATGAAATTAATCGCAACATGCTTACGCTTTGTGTCTATGCCATAAATGTTATTATTGGTATAGTCATGCATATGACATCCCTCGTTTCTTTATATATGATTACTTCAAATTATTTACTCATAAGAATCCATAAATTATAGTTAAAAAACCCAAACAGAAAACAAAATAAATTTTTACAGCATTGATAACTTAAATGTATTTAATGCTTCAACTAAAAAAACATATACCACCTTCAAGCTCAATAGTTAAAATGTCCAACAACATTTAAAAATCAGCATGCGCAACCCAATAGGATAGGTTGCATTTCTCTGAATTGTTTAATTAAAGGAAAATATATAGGGGTGTGGTTCAAACGGTTCAAATAAGGGTGTGACAGTCAAAAATGTATGCCTAATCATTTGATCTCAAACTACCATGCGTCCCTGTGCAGTTGATCTCAAACTAACTCATGTTAGAAATTTTAACATAAGCTCCTTCTTAACGTAACCCTCACATTCCATCCAACGAATGATCTTCACGCGATACTCAAAATTCTAATCCAAGCAACCTTTTAATCCATCGTCGTTCATCATAGTGCTACAAACACAACCCAACTTATAAATCTCTATAAATAAATGTTTGTTACTTCTTAGTGCTTCTATTGAACGAATAATATTGTATATAGAATTTGGAAAATAGACAAACATTATTGAGTTTTGAAAGCTCAACTTGGTTGTTTCCTACTTCTAAACTCCTTGTGGTCTGTAATTAAAATTAGTGCTAGTTTGTCTTAAAAGATGTCGTACCTACTGTGTTAGGATTCCACATCGTTATACCTGAAATCCTTTTTAATCACCAAGAAGTCAAGGAAGTTGAGATCAATATAATAACTTTAGCAGTGTCCAAAGCATTGTTAATTGTCTTGAGAAAATCTGGTCCGAAATAAAATCCCATACAACCATCTGAATATGAAGATATAATGAAGTAATAGTTAATATCAGTTTCATTGAGGAAAGATAATAAACTTCTAATGACAAATGCACCATATATATTTCTTAATCCTACAAAAAATGAATGAAATAACAAACTATAGATTCCTACCCAGCGTTAATCTAGAAATATAAACTTAAAGAATGAAAAAGATGACCTCTGTTTGGATATGATTTAATAAATCATCATCGTAAAATAAATTCAAACATACTAATGTCATAAAATGTCTCCAACTTCACTTGAATCACTGTACCAAAACATTAGTGTGAGAATAGAATATTAAAAATTGAATCACCGCTGCATTTATAATCATATACTGGAACATGGTATCAGGTAATAACCAGTTGCTATAAAAACTTGGGGATATGGGGACTTTTGTGTCTAATCCCCAACTCAAATTACTAAAAAATAATTAACATTTCATCCATTACATTCTTAAACATTTTGCATTTTCTGATTGATCCACATATACATTACTCGATTACAGTAACACAACATTGTGATTTGTGCATTTTGTAACTTTGGGTGTGTTACCATCCCATATAGTAGAAATGAAATCATCGTCCTCCTTAATCAACTGCATTGAAACTAAAAATAAGATAAAACAAAAAAATCATGTATAAAGTATAGACCGTATCTTTGAGCGTAGGCATTGTAGTTATATATAAACCACTGAACATATATGTATAAACTATTCAAGAATGAAAGAACAAAGATTGGACCTTTCAACTACACTTCAAACATCCAAACATGTATATAGCAACTTCAATTTCAAATAATCCATACCATTCACAAATTAGGTGTTACCAATAAATATTTCATCCCATAGATGTTACATGTAGAACACTAACAAAAACTAGCTTCAAAATTATAATTAATTAATTATGCAATCGTAAATAGAATCTTCAAATTATATAATTAATTAATTATGCAATCATATGTATAATAGCCGACAAATGAATCAAGTTCCAACATTGCACAAAAAACTATTATAATGGTCAAATTCAAACTCCAAAATCCAAATGATACACAATGCAACGACCATAAATATTACACAATGACTATTATAATGTAAACACCATGAAACCCAAACCATTTGAAACTTAAAATCAGAAACCTAAAATCATTTGAGACCATTTGAAACCCAAAATCAGAAACTTAAATCGTAATCCCTAAAATTGATTAAACCTAAAATCGAAACCATAAAACCCTAAAATCGAAACCATTCAAAACCTACCTAAGAGAAGAGGTTACGTGGAGAGAGTAGTAGTGGAGATGAGAGAGGTGCTGCACAGCGAGGAGAGAGGGATGTTTGAGGTAGGGTTTGCTCTGGGGAGAAGTGGAGAATGACATAAAGTTGATGTTGGTGTGAGAAATAAGAGAGGGTATGAGAGGGAGAGAATTAGAGAACTATTCGTTTTGACCAAAGTACCACCAAATTTGAATTGAAGTGTAAATTTGGTAAGTAAAAAAAGAGAAGGAAACTAAAGAATTTAGGGTAAAAGAGGTAGTGCGGGAAAAATTCATATATATGACATCATAGTTCAATCTTATGACATACATAAGTTTTACTCCTTATATATATATATATATATAAGGAGTAAAACTAATGTATGTCATAAGATTGAACTATGATGTCATATATATGAATTTTTCTTATATATATTAACTATGATGTCTCTCTAAGGAGTAAAACTTAGAGAGAGAGAGAGAGAGAGAGAGAGAGAGAGAGAGAGAGAGAGAGGAGGATCTCATGAGGTCCCTGAATGAGGTCCATTTTTTTAAAATAGTAAAAAAAATATTTTTGGGCTGATTTTTTTATGGGTTTTAAACATTACAGTAAGTCCATATAAAAAAATCAACTTAAAATGAATTTTTTACTATTTTAAAAAAATCAGTCAAACTTTGTCGGTTTTTAAAAACTTAAAAAATGACACAGTTTGACAAATTCTTTTTAAATAGCAAAAAAAAAACATTTTGAACTGATTATTTTTTTTATAGTCCTACTGAAATGTTTAAAAATCATATAAAAAAATCAACCCAAAAATATTTTTTTTACTATTTTAAAAAAATTAACCTTATTCAGGGACCTTAAACTGGGACCACACTTGATCCTTTCCCTATATATATATATATATGTGTGTGTGTGTGTGTGTGTGTGTGTGTGTGTGTGCGCGCACTCGCATACATATACAAATACACACAAACAGAGGTAGAAAGTTTTTATAATCAAATTGAAGACCACTATTAATCTTAAAATTGATTCTTTTAAGCCTTCTAAGTTTTATGTAGTGGGCATTTGCAACGATCTATGATACCCACAAATTTTACTATACGGTTTATCTATCAATCTGATTATTCATTTATATTACTGTATTTAAGCTATATTTTTTACTTATATAATACATATAAGGTATAATATATATTATACCTTTGAATACATCTAAATTTTACAATTTAGTTTTACAGCAGTTTGAATTCCGCCTAAATGAAATTTGCTTGATAAATAGGCGATTGTTTCCACTGGTGAGAAACATTTGTGAATGAAAACACATGCGATTGGAATTGATTCATAATTTATTCATAGTTTAATGGAAAATACTACTGCATGTTTTAATTGACTACAAAAAATGTAACCTTGTTTGTGTAGTATGCTTGAACAAACATTCACATGTCTATATGGTTGTTTATGCATTATTGTTTTGGAAACGAGTTCAAGTTGTTAAATCGATTAGATCTGGCATTTGTGTTATGAGAAAAATGTAAGGAAATAAAGAGAATGTTTTGTTTTGTTTTGTATTGTATTGGGCCTTGGGATTTAATCATATGTATTGATTCTGCAGTTTAGGTTGTGCCTCTCCTCTCCTCTCCTTTTCTCATCCCTGCCTTGCCACTACTACTGCCTCTCTCTCATTCGCGTTTCACAGTTGCGTTTTACAACCTCTCTCTCAGTTGCCTTGCATAATTCTCTCTCCTTTCAAAAGGTATACATATTTATGGTTCATCAAATTAATTTTTTTATTGTTGTTTGTTTGGTCCATCCAATGTTGGCTTATAGGTTTTGTTGTTGTTATTTGTTCGATCCATCCCATTTAATACTCATGCGATGATATGTTTTTGTATAGTTTAATTTACAGCTTATTCTCTCATTTCATTGAAATATATATATACATGATCAATAAGAAAATTTAAACAACTTAATATCATCTTCTGCTTATTTGCATAATTTATTTGTAACTCTCGGTCTACATGTATTTTTTCTTGGGATTTTTGGTGTATTGACTTCAGGGTGAAGAAAAAGAATTGTTTTAGTTTGTAAATTCATTTGATTAGTTGTTGTAGAGCCCTTTATGTCTGTTGAGAGAGGGGAGTTGTTAACTAATAATAATTATGTATACTAGAATTTAATTTGAGTGTACTATACATGCAACAAGTTTACTTTGTATGGTTACTCATGTATCGTTGAATATTTGTGTGTACCAAAGTGGAAATGTCAACCTAAGTATATGAACTACCTAAACCATTGGCGTTTACTAATATAAAAATGTTAGAATTGAATATATACATGTACTAAAAGGAGAAATATGTGTGTAACCTAAAGCTAATACGCGTATTATATGAAACATTCACTTGTATTAATATAGAAAGTGTTACCTTTTGAATATGTATGTGTACTAAAAAGAGAAAAATCCACTAATATGTTGTTTCAATTTCAATGTTACATTTGTTATTATCAATTTTAAGCGATTTTTAAGGGGTTTTAAGGGAAGATTCTTCAGCTATTTTTAGAGTTTTTTTAGTACAAATTTAAATCGTTTAGTTAATATGTTGATATGTTGATATGTTGTTCAAACACACTATTTAATTTAAAATTTGAAATATTAAAACCCAACATGTACAAGCGCACTACTTAATTTTTTTTTTTGTTCAAAAGCACTAGATATTGTAGTATCCAACTTAGGGTTAATGAATTTTTCACACGTTTGTTGATATTAATCCATGAATATATGCTTCTTGCCATAGTAGGTGATTGTTCGTAGTAGCTATGATGGGATATCCTCTATACAAAGAGTGGATGGGTGAGACAAATAAATTAGGGGATGAGTATCGTAAAGGTGCTAATGAGTTTGTAAAATTCGCAAAGAGATGTCTTAACAATGAAGAGTTCTTTTGTTCCTGTGCACATCGTAGGAATGGTAAGGTGTTTAAGTGGAAAATAGTTGAACTACATCTGCTTAGATAGGGTATGCAAGATAGTTATCGGTCGTGAGTTTTTTACGGAGAAATGCATTTCCCTTTATCCCCGAGCAACCTTCAGAACAATCATCAAGTAGGACAGATGTACAAGGCCAGGAGGATAATGTAGATCATAATTTGTTAGAGGATTTAGTTAACGATGCTTATGGAGTTATAAAGTGGGAAAAATGCGTCCAGTGACAATATAGAACATTCAGGTGTTCATGAAGATATTACAATAAACTTTGGCAATGACTATTGAAGTTTGAAATTTAAGGCGACCCAACCATTGTACCCCAGCTGTGACAAAGATCAAAAAACTTTGCATGCCTTGGTTGGTTCGCATCGTTTGAAGACCCAATATGGTCTATCTAACAATAGCGTGAAAAGTATTCTGAAGTTAGTGACGAGCTTGCTATCAAAACATAATACACTTCCATTTTCAATTGGTTGGGATAGAGTCTATTTAAGAGACGTACGGGGAGGCGATAGAATTGCGAAGGGGTTGAAGGACCCAAGTATAGGCCCAGGTTCCTTGGTGCATAACCGTTCCCTATGGTCTCATGAGGCTCGAGTCCGCATCACTGAAGTTATGGTGGGAAAAGATAATGAAGTCCTTGTGACAACCCGCTCTAAATAATAACGGGTGGCCAGCCCTATACTACATAAATCAGGTATCCCAGATGGTCCAGTCTCAACATCAACATACAACACTATAATATAAGGCTAACTACCCATAATCATAAAAAAGGAATTGTCAAAAATTTAAAACTTTTTATTTAACAACAACAACAAAACCAATAGTGCAATCACAACCAACAATATACATCTAACTATGATGAGTGAAATGTGCAAACTCCAATAAAATAAAGGAGTACAAAATAATGTACAACAAAAATCTCAACAGGAAAATACCCGAATATGCTGTCGGGTAACAGACAATACAATAATCCGATAAATGAAATATGAAAGTGTTAATCTACAACACTTGAATACTAACTCAATACAATTGAATCCTAATCTAGATATACAAAGATAGGAATCGACTAAAGCAAAGTGACGCAACAGCCCGCTACTGCCACAGCTCCATGAATCCTTAATGGAGGAACATCAAAGGCGTCCTTGCGGAGGAACACCTGAAGTAGTACAATATATATACATGGAGGAGAAAATATAAACGGGTCAGAGCCCGAGTTTGAAAAACATTTTATAGCAAGTGTATTAAAATGCATAATAATTATAAATGCATTATTACATGATTTAGTTGGAATCGAACTCTCCATAATAATTCATCTCACCGCTCATCTAAAGCGCGCACTAGGCGTATGCACGTGATCTCCAAATGGATGTTCGATTCTAATTTAGGTAAGAGGATTCTAACTTAAACCCAAAAGAAGTATTTAAGTGAAATCATCTAACCTATCTCCCAATACATTTGTTTCCATAATTAAAAGTTATAAATATTAACTTTAATATAAACGTTATAGTTATCTTTATAATGTTCATTTGTTGAACATATAAAGTTACATGACGCAATCATGTCCACATCATCACAATACATCAACAATCTCATTTACTAGAATTTATATTCTAGAGATGCCCTTATAAGGCATGAAACCATATATATAATTATTATATGAGTTATTAGCATCAAGAGTTAAGGACTAAACTCCTCCCGATTCTCAACACCGCACTGCATTTCGTGCGTGGGACGTCTCGCCGAAGCAAAATCCAAACAAGGAACCCCCCCGTTACACTACTCCTGACCGTATCGATCCTCGGAGCTCATTATGCCCTCAATGCAAGATGCATGTAACCCTAATGATTATTATCCAATTTTAATTAATTAATATTCCCAATTCTCAACAGTACATGGTGTTTCATGCGTGGGACGTCTCGTCGAAGCGAAATCCAAACAAAGAACCCCTCTGTTACACTACTCCTGGCAATGTCGATCGTCGGGATAGGTGATATATATATATATATATATAGATAGATAGATAATTATGAGCATTAAGGACTAAACTTATCCCCAAGTTCCAACATTACACTGCGGTTCGTGCGTGGGACGTCTCGCCGAAGCGAAATCCAAACAAGGAACCCCCCGATACACTAATCCTATCAATGTAGGTCGTTGAGGTCCATTATGCCCTTGATACCCAAGTACAAACACAAGCAATAATAACCATCCAACCGAGCTATAACTCGAAGGACGCAGGCTCACATGCTATCATCTTTCAGTTGCCCATATACATAACAAACTGGGGCCACTTGGTGGGGTTCAACGACACCCACCTTGTGATCTACACACGCACACAACGTCCGGGAAGCGATCATAGTTCCTAACCGGCAAGTGAGAGCGACACATACCCACGACCTCTCACCCCCAAAATAAATAAATATATATATATATATGTCATTTGCTGACAACAAAGGACGACTATGACCTGGGAAATATCCACATCCTGCTTTTCTAGTCTGAATGCTCACCCTCTACGCACAAAACTTTCTAATGATAGCAAGGAGGGGGTATGCTTAACATGTATATATACCATCATATAAGGTATACATACATCCCACATAATAAATATATACCATTATATAAGGTATACCTGCAACAACATATTTATTTTCATTATACACTCTTAGGTGCAATTTGATTAACATCATTGTTTAGTATATCCCTCTCTTTTGATACACTAACCGTCAATACTCACACATTTACCCCACTTAGTATATGCTATACTAATTCTCGCTTGAAGCTCTCATGTCGCTTCTAGTATGAATTGTCTTCCAATTCTATTTAAGTTAAGGATATTCTATATCCTAATGCACCTCAATTAGCATTTCTCATTGTGTGAGATATCTCCCAAATCAATCATCAATAAGGATATTTCTATATCCGTATGCCCATCAAATAGCATTTATGATTCTCCATCCATTATAGGGTTCAATTCAGTTTATGAGCCTTTTTAAAGTTATCCCATTTGGGATTGGATTCTAAAATCCATTATCTCTAAATTATTCACATTCTTTCATATGAATTGAATTTATTATCTCCAAGTCAAGGTGGGCTTCCCCACTTAGAATAAACCAAAATATCTAATCGGTATTCCTCGAATTTAGTCAATATGACTCCAATCATTCCTTATAAGGAAACTCTCTAAAAGTCTCCAAAACATACTCCAATTAACTCCCATAGAAATCCCCAATCGATAACCTTAAACGAAATGGGATAAAATTATTCCTGGAAAAACATCTCCAAAATCCCCTGTTTTCGAATCGATTCGGCCCATCATAATCGATTCGGCCCAGAAAAGCAAATCGATTCGGCCCATCCGAATCGATTCGGTCCAATAGGCCTGGGAGTCTGCTACATGCCGGATCGATTCGCAAAGGGGGAATTAATTCGGCCCTAAAGACCTGGAAAATCTGCAATAGACCGAATCGATTCGGTAGGGACGAATCGATTCGGCAAGTGCAACAAGCTACGAAATGGGCAATTTTCTTCTTAACCCAAAATACCCAAAAATCATTTTAATCATCTTCCAACCATTTTCATCCAACCCAATCACATATATAACATTAATATTCATCCAAGAACACATATAAACCAATTTCTAACCTTAAAATTCATTTATACACTACAAATCTAAGGTTCTTCCCAAAAGTTAAGTTTTAACAATTTAAACCTAAAACCCAAAATTCAATCCACAAATCATGCAATAATTAGTACACAACAATTATTTAGCAAGTTTAATCACTTGCCTCGGGTTCGTAGGGTCTGAATTCGCCTTGAGATCGCGTATTTACCCGAAAATCCTCTTTCTCCCTCTTTTTCTCCTTCCTTTTCTTCTTCTTTCTTCTTCTCTTTCTTTCTATTTCTCTCTTTGGAGAATTGTTTCTCCCGTAGGATAATTTAGCCTAATCACCCAAGATACACATCTTTAAATGATAATACACACTTTAAATGACTCGGTAACTTTAATTCGAGTCAAACGATCCTAATTTATTTCGGAACCCAAATAGACCCCAAGTACAGTCATTTCGACTTTCTCGACCCTTCCGGACACTATGGTACCCTCAGAATTTCCATTCGACACACATTCTAATGACTCCAAATTTTGATTTTAATTTCCAACTTAATTATTTCTCCAATAAAATATTATTTATTTCTCCCAAAATAAATTAATTATTGTTCCAAAAGTCTTGGGGTATTACAATCCTGTGGTTGAAGGAACGGTGTGGCGTGCGACATATTGAGGGTTGTATTATGTCACACCCAGCAAAATTCGACAGACGGGGTGGCCAGCCACCGCCGTCGAACCGTGTCGGGCGTGAGTAAATAAATACCATTCTTTGCATGAGACTGATATGAGACATAAATAAATCAATCCACAAGATAAATAATTAAATCAATCCCAACTGACAATAATAATTGAATGATATAAGATCCCTCACATGCTAAAACACCAAATAAATCCAATCTCCATTAATGATTTAATTAAAAACTAAATAATAATCAACTGTAAATAATCCAATTGAAATCCTCTAACAACTTTGGAACCATATGGCTCAATAAAAAAACCAAATGAAGTCTTATAATGAAATACGACTGAAAAGAAAGTCTAACTAAATACAGAAATAAAATGAACAAACTCCAGCTGCACCACCAAACGATAAACTTCGATAAATTTATGCATATTCTCCAAAACTCATCCTGAAAAAGTTAGTCAATGCACGAGGTCAGAGTCCCGAGCATGAATACACACTACTCCCCTCCAATAGGATCCGTGAACCTAGATAGTAGCATTATACGAAATAAATATCACAATAGAGTATTTTAATTAATACGAGATAATTAAACGCAAGAAAGGTAAATTACTAACCACCCCTAAATATTCTTATAAAATCACACCAATATCATTTTAAATATCCCACAGCCCCAAAGTGTTAATTTAATTAAATTAACTCAAATTATTATCGTTCTCACTTTTTATTATGGCGATCCTCCCGTTCCGGGTGGTAATTTCCACCAAAGTTAACAACTCCCCTTGTCAAAATGACCGTTGGTTCGTTTAAACTGTCGATCCCGTAATTTGACAAGGTTCCACGCATGACATGACATAAAATGTTGGTTGGCCTGTTTAAACTGTCGGCCCTCGCAATTTATGTCGCCCATATTTTAATACCCATTTTTATCTTAGGTATTAATTCTCAATTTCACAATTAACAATTTATCCCACCCTTTTAATCAATGTGAGATACTCAAAATATCCCTTAGTCCCATAACTCAGGGTCCCCAAGTCACCGATACGTCCTACCCTGTTTATAAGATGAATTTCTAACATAAATCTCGACCTAGTCTCATTCCTAGGCTAGCGTAACGGCGATAAAATATGAAAAATCTGCCCACCCCCGACATAATAAAGTCGTAATAATCTACCCTCACTAGTCCCATTCCTCGAAGGCATAAATCATCAAAAGGCCTACCCACTAGTCCCATACCTATAAGGCATCCTAAAATATAGGGAGAGAAAAAATACCCAACAACCCATCATCACAATGGTAATTCAATAATACCAACAAGTCACACAAACAAGCATAATAAATCAATGTATAAAACTATGCATAATTGTCCAATTCAATTAAATCTTAATTTAATTATCACATCGTCATAAACACCCAATTAATCCCATTTAATTATTTTAAATTAAATACATCGAGATTTCATCATTAATACATCATATTTCAAATTTCATTATCTCTACACAATTTACATGAGTCACGCGTCCCTAAATTCATTTAATTCAAAACTAAGATTTTTCTACATGTAACCTACAACAATAAAGCTCAAAATCCATTCATCAATCCTACGTACCCGAGGGTTATGAATATTATTCAGATTAAAAGGTTTAATAAAAATAATCCCATAATTAGTGTCCACTTTTCCTAATTAAGTCACTACTTTCTTTTAAGAAAAACGTGATTAAAGTTTTATGTAATACTTAAAACGCATAATACCAAATGAAAGGAATAGTGTATTCATGCCTGAGATTAAGTTGAAGAAAACCTGGTAGCACGGTTGGATTCCTCTCCAAAAATTAACAAAGAAGTGTTTTTGAATAAACTTGATTAAACCCTAATTAAGCCCTCCAAAACTTGTGATAAAAACTTGATTATGTTGGAGGTTCATGATGTAAGGACATTTTTGTCCATTAGCAATTTATTATGTCGCACGTCGTTACACCGTTGAAGAAATTCAAGATTCATACATTCATCAACGGATCCGAATATCAAAAGAAGAAGAGGAATCAAAGGCTGACAGCCGGACAGGTCCACCTCCCTACCGGACCGATCCGCCAACGGACCAATCCGCCCTCTACCCGGACCGATCCGCTTGCTGCTGATCCAGTATACCCCAGATCGATTGCGAACCGATGAAGCCTGGAATGAAGAACCGATCCGGTCACAACCGGACCGATCCGCCACAGAATAAAAGAACCGATCCGGTCATCCGGACCGATCCGCCCACAAACCGGACCGGTCCGCCAAGGATAAACTTCACCAGATTCTGCGAAGATTTTTTAGGCTCAAAGTTTTCTTATTTAAAGCCAACTTCGGGGAGGTATTTTTTAAGACTTTTCAAGACGATATTCAGAGTCCTAAATACTCTAAGTCTTCACTTATTGAGCCTAAGACTCTAGGTTTTTTATTCACACAATTCTTCCAATCCTTTGTGAATCTTTTTGTGTAACCCAAGAACACAAATTTGGTTTGTTCAACCCTTGTGGAGAAGCCGTTCTCTTCTTCATTGCAGCCCTCCTGGAAAGGGATATTTCCAGCCGCCGACATAGGAACCGACACCTGCGGGTATTTCTGTGTCACACTGTTTTTATCCGTTGCTTTGAAGGTTTACCGAAGACACCGTGCGTTACACTTGTGGGCGATTATCAGGTTGTATGTAAGTCAATGGTCTTGTAAATTCTTTAAAGTTCTAGAAATAAAAGGTTTTGCCCTTCGGGGATTTTTCCTTAACTTTGTGTCGCATGCTTTATATTTGATGGGTTGATTTAGATGCATGTTTAAGGGTTGATTTTATTTGGTTTAAAAGTAGACGCTAATTAAATAAGGGTTCTTAGAAACTTGCGAATTTAATTGAAATCGATATTACACGCGTTCTCACATTGGTATCAGAGCGGGTTGCGCTAATTTATTGCGTTTTCCTATTTTCCGTAAAATCGTGTGATATTGATTTTTTTTTTAAATCGGTTTTGTGAAAAATCGCAATTTTTCCTATGGAGCACTTATATAATCAGATGCCGATTTTTGACCGGTCTAATTATGCCTACTGGAAAGCTCGTATGAAATCGATTTTAAAATCTATTGACGAGCGTGTTTGGTTGCTTTGAGAAAATGGTTGGACTCCTCCCACGGTCACTGTTAATAACATCACCACTTTAAAACCCGTGTCAGCCTGGACTGAAGATGATTATAAATTGTCCAATTTTAATTCCCGTGGTCTGAGTGCTATTTCTGGAGCTGTCTCTCCTGATGAGTTTCGCCTAATTATGATGTGCACCACGTCTAAAGAGGCTTGGGATGTTTTGAAATTGACACATGAGGGTACGAACGCGGTTAAAGAGTCAAAATTACAAAATTTGGCCACCCAATTTGAAACTATCACCATGTCTGAGTCCGAATGCTTTGATGATTTTTATGCATGTTTGTCGGACATTGTTAACACATGTTTTAATTTGGGTGAGGTGATTGATAACACGCGTGTCGTTAAAAAGATTTTGAGATCTCTCCCAAAACGCTTTATTCCTAAAGTCACTGTTTTGAACTCTTTGGGAAATTTGAAATCACTTAAGTTGGAAGAACTTGTAGGAGAACTTCAAACCTATGAGATTGATATGTTTCCCAAAACCATTAAGGCTAAGGATAATGGCATTGCTTTAAAGACTCATTTTAAGAAAAAGAAAGAAAAAGTTTGTGAGTCCGATTCTGAGGGAGATTTTGATTTTAATGATATGGCCTTGTTTGCGAAAAATTTTAAAAATTTCTCAACATGAACAAAAATAATTCATCCAATAAAAAGAATTTTTTTGAGAAAAAAAAAAGAAAGAGGAGGCCAAAGAGAGTGACAAGGAGGATGAGATCAGGTACTTTGAGTGTGAAGGGAAAGGGCACATTGCTAGAGAGTGTCCTACTAGGATAAGGAGAAAGGGGAAAGAGACTGCTATGCCCGCCACACTTAGTGATAGTAGTGAAGGTGAGGGTGATGAGACTAGTGGTGAGAAGTTTGTAGATTTTTCTAGTCATGTGATCACACCCACCTTGTCCCACAATAGTGCACATGAAAGTGATAGTGATGGTTTGAGCACTTCAAGTGAGGGAGAAAGTGAGAGTGAAAGTGGAGATGAAAGTGAGATCCAAAAAGCTTTTAGAGATTTGTACACCAAGACCTTGAAAACAAAGAAGTATAATAGGCATTTAGGTCGTCGGGTTTTAGATTTGGAGAAAGAGAAGGAGGTTTTGAGAAAGGAGAAGTGTGATTTGGCCGACACGTTGTCTAGTCTGACGACACGTGTATCCCAACTCGAGAGTGATCTCGAACGTGCCCGGGAGGTCAAAGTCAATTTTTTGAATGCACCTAAGAAGGTTGAAAAGGTGGTTCATAAGGGTAAAGGTGAGAAGTTAGGAATAAGTCATGACGGTGCTTCTTCTTCCAAATTAGCACCCGGGCCGGTTCCCACTTTAGTGTTTGATTCACGTGAGTCTCACCCTAACCCACCTAGGCGTCCCATTCCCATTAGGAGAGTGCGTCCTAGGGTTTTTGAGAGAGGTGTTACTAGGCCTATTTATGTTTGCTCACATTGCAAGAGGAGAGGACACCTTAGGGAATTTTTCTTTAAGTTGGGGTATGTGTCACGTTTTTCTTCTACACGTGTTTCTGGCACACATGCACCCACACATGATACTTTACATGCTCCCGGAGACTACATGAGAGAGTTTGCACATTTAGGTGAGCAAGTTAAGTTTTTAGTCAAAACTTCACAAGAATTGATAGAGGTTTTTCATAAGCTGTCACCACCTTTGGAAAACCCCTCCGCACCTAATGATTGAGGTTTGACTTGTTTACTAGCATAGGGTGATTTTCATGATGACATTGTTTGCCTATTGCTAGTATGTATCATTTTTTTATATATTTTTTGTTTTGAAAATTTTTGAAAAATACAAAAAAAAATTATTTTGACAAAATGTTTTTGAAAAATCCAAAAAGATTTTTTTTTTGTTTGCACCGTTTATGGATGAACACTTTGGATGACCAAGTCACAACATCATTCCATTATTTTCATGTGACTATTTGATAGTATTTTGAGACAATAGGTCAATTCATCCATGTGCTTCATAATGTTTGGAGTCATTAAGATGTGATTAAGTGTTACTTCCTACATGTTTGACTCATGTTTCCTTTATTGCACACATGCACGGATTTGTTTGAATATTGTGCTTGTCTTATCACATGTTGGTTGGGTGTTTTCACTTGAATCATGTCCTTAAAACGAACCAAGCACGATAAAATTTTGATAAGGAAATTGTGCATATAAAAACCGTTTTGTGAGTTTGTGCGATTTGTTTAATAACGGGGAGGGGCTGCGAAAGGTAATCATCTATCCTTTGTGCAAAAGCCACCATTAAAAAGGACCTAAAAAATTGAGGAATTTTATTATCCGAGGTCCAAAGAGGTTTAAAAGAGCCCAAAAAAATTTAAAGGAAATAAAAAGAAATACATGCCAAATTATGGGCCATTTAGGTTTTTGCACCGATTCTCCAAAGTTTGAGAATTTAGATTGCCTCTACAAGAAAATATATATGAGGGAGTTTGGTTGGAGAATTTAAAACGGGTTTGCACGTCCTTGAAATTCTTAAAAATGCGCTATATATTTTTGGACGTTATTGGTGTGGAAATCATTTGACTTTGATTTGTTGATTTGCATAAGACGATGTCATCTAAATTCAACAAACTTTTACACCTAAGGATACCTTTGATGTTCATTCGTTAGGAGTACACGTATGCATCATGCGCATATGATTGATTGAGTTGATTTACCTATCGAATGTGTTCACACCCATTCATTCCATTTCCATGACTTGGTTGTTTGAGTCTAAATCCATGGTATGATTTTTGTATCATACTTGTTCACATTGGTATCTTATTTTTGTACGAAAAATTTGAAAAATTCAAAAATAGTTTGTGAAGATTTGTTTGAGCATCTCCTTGCAAGAACACGTTTACCATATTGTTTGATGCCCTGTTTTGTATACCGTGACACCCCGATTTTGCTTATTTGATTCATTCTTCTCATTTGTCTATTTGGGGACATCATAAAAAGGGGAAGAAAGAATTATCATATTATGGGGGAGTTTGATCTTTGGGGGAGTTTTTGAGATGTTGCTTATGTTTTTATCATATATTATCTCATTTCAAACTCGATATGTCACTTGGTATTTTTGTTTTTTCTCATGTGTGTAGGTACTACATTGATTATCATTGGATTGCACACCCTGATGAGAAAATCTTTGAGATTTGATGATTCCTGAAAGAGTTGAAGAGCAAACGATGTAATCTTATTCAATTGTATCTTTCCAGTTTTGGGTTCATGGAAGGGTAGATTTGTATAGGCATTTTTAGTTGTTTGATAATTCGGATGTTTTGTTTTTATGTATGTACCGGCATAGACATAGGGGGAGATTTGTAAGGACATTTTTGTCCATTAGCAATTTATTATGTCGCACGCCGTTACACCGTTGAAGAAATTCAAGATTCATACATTCATCAACGGATACAAATATCAAAAGAAGAAGAGGAATCAAAGGCTGACAGCCGGACCGGTCCGCCTCCCTACCGGACCGATCCGCCAATGGACCGATCTGCCCTCTACCCAGACCGATCCGCTTGCTGCTGATCCAGTATACCCCGGATCGATTGTGAATCGATGAAGCCTAGAATGAAGAACCGATCCGGTCACAATCGGACCGATCCGCCACAGAATAAAAGAACCAATCCGGTCATCCGGACCGATCCGCCCCCAAACCGGACCGGTCTGCCAAGGATAAACTTCACCAGATTCTGCGGAGATTTTTTAGGCTCAAAGTTTTCTTATTTAAAGCCAACTTCGGGGAGGTATTTTTTAAGACTTTTCAAGACGATATTCAGAGTCCTAAATACTCTAAGTCTTCACCTATTGAGCCTAAGACTCTAGGTTTTTTATTCACACAATTCTTCCAATCCTTTGTGAATCTTTTTGTGTAACCCAAGAACACAACTTTGGTTTGTTCAACCCTTGTGGAGAAGCCGTTCTCTTCTTCATTGAAGCCCTCCTGGAAAGGGATATTTCCAGCCGCCGACATAGGAACCGACATCTGCGGGTATTTCTGTGTCACACTGTTTCTAGCCATTGCTTTGAAGGTTTACCGAAGACACCGTGCGTTACACTTGTGGGCGATTATCAGGTTGTATGTAAGTCAATGGTCTTGTAAATTCTTTAAAGTTCTAGAAATAAAAGGTTTTGCCCTTCGGGGATTTTTCCTTAACTTTGTGTCGCATGCTTTATATTTGATGGGTTGATTTAGATGCATGTTTAAGGGTTGATTTTATTTGGTTTAAAAGTAGACGCTAATTAAATAAGGGTTCTTGGAAACTTGGGAATTTAATTGAAATCGATATTACACGCGTTCTCACATGATTATGGTGGAGAGGAAAAACTTTTGGAAGAGCTCTCTGGTGCAAAACTTGGAAAAAGTGATTATGATAAGTCCCCCCACGAATTATTAAGGTTATATACTAATTAGGAATCCTAACCCAACTCAAACTCTAAAATTAAGAAGCTGATCTGCCCCAAAAACTGACGGATCAATCGATCGATTGATCTTGGCCCTCTCTCTTGTAGCACTGAGCCACCCGATGCCCCATCTTTCCACAAACGAAGCATACACCCCTAATACCTCTTGAATTCACACCCGAGTTTTTCTCACCCTGTTGTCCTTGATTTGTTTTCTGTCTCTTCCATGCTTGGTCATTGCGATCCTTATTCTCACCTCCTTGTCCATTTGACTCTGGTCTCTTTCCCAACGTCTTTTGATAATTGGCCTTCTCTTGCCATAGCAACATTGCGACATCCACCACCTGAGCATAGGTAGTGTACGCCGAATTCCCCAACACCATCTGCTTAATTGACCAAGATAATCCCTTAATGAAACACTCCATTTTCTTCACCTCAGTGCCAATTTCCTATGGTACAAACATAAATAAGTTGGTGAACTCACATTCATACTCCACAATCGACTTTGAACCTTGCTCTAAGTCCATAAATTCTCTCTTCTTGCTTTTCTAATTTCATATGGAAAGTACATATTATTAAACTTTATCAGAAAATCTGCATAACCCAACTGATCTCTATCCTCCGACGTGGTGGAACTCACCCACCATTGTAGTGCATCCCCTGTCAGATTAAACATTGCTAACATCTGCTTCTGCACATCCGTGAAGTCCACCATCCTCTAGTTCCTCTCCATATATCTCATCCACTGGTGAGCAACCGTTGGGTCAAATCCCCCTGCGAAGGTGGGAGGATTGCCCTTAAGAAAACTGGTTCTCACCCTATCCCAAGCCAAAACGGGTGTACCCTGCTGCTGTGCCTCTAAGTTTACCCATATAAATCTCCTTATCTCCATACCATCCGTCATGGACTCACGAATGATAACCCCTAACTCCTCGGCCTCCAAAATAATCTGTCACCACCTCTCCTGAGCAGAGGGATCAGAAATGGACTCCGCTCTCCTACTCCCAGCTTTCCTTGTGTTCGCCATCTGAAAAGATAGGAACAAAATAACATCAGACTAGGAATGACTAAGAGTACAAATTATCACAAGGAATCAAAGATAAGAAATGCAGAAGATAAAATGGACTCATAACCTATGAGACCTAAGACCATGCTCTGATACCATCTGTCACACCCCGTAAAATCCAACAGATGGAGTGGCCAGCCACCGTCGTGAGTAAATAAATATCATTCTTAGTATGAGACAAATATAAGACATAAATAAATCAATCCACAAGATAAATAATTAAATCAATCCCGACTGACAATAACAATTGAACGATATAAGATCCACCACATACTAAACTCCGAATAAATCCAATCTCTAATAATGATTTAATTAAAAACTAAATAATAATCAACTGTGAATAATCCAACTGAAATCCTTTAACAACTTTGGAACCGAATGGCCTAACAAAAAATCCAAATGAAGTCTCACAATGAAATACAACTCAAAAGAAAGTGTAACTAAATAAAGAAATAAAATGAATAAACTCCAGCTGCACCTCCAAACGACAAACTCCAATAATCCTATGCAGCTTCTCCAAAACTTATCCTGAAAAAGTTAGTCAATGCATGAGGATAGAGCCTCGAGCGTGAATAAACACTACCCCCCCCCCCCTCCCCTCAAATAGGGTCCGTGAACCCAGACAGTAGCATTATACGCAATAAATATCATAATAGAGTATTTTAATTAATACGAGATAATTAAACGTAAGAAAGGTAAATTACTAACCACCCCCAAAGATTCTTATAAAATCACACCAATATCATTTTAAATATCCCATAGTCCCAAGGTGTTAATTTAATTAAATTAACTCAAATTATCATCGTTCTCACTTTTTATTATTGCGGTCCTCACGCCCGGGTGGTAATTTCCACCAAAGTTTAACATCTCTCCTTGTCAAAACGATCGCTGATCCGTTTAAACTGTCAATCCCGTAATTTGACAAGGTTCCACGCATGACAAGACATAAAATGCCGGCTGGCCCGTTTAAACTGCCGGCCCTCGTTATTTATGTCTCCCCTATTTTAATACTCATTTTTATCTTAGGCATTAATTCTCAATTTCACAATTAACAATTTACCTCACCCTTTTAATCAATGTGAGATCCTCAAAATATCCCTTACTCCCATAACTAAAGGTCCCCAAATCACTAATACGTCCTACCCTATGTATAGAATGAATTTCTAACATAAATGTCGACCTAGTCTCATGCCTAGGCTAGCGTAACAACAATAAAATATGAAAAATCATCTCACCCCTGACATAATAAAGTCGTAATAATCTACCCGCACTAGTCTCATACCTAGAAGGTGTAAATCATCAAAAGGCCTACCCACTAGTACCATACCTAGAAGGCATCCTAAAATATGGGGAGATCAAAAATACCCAACAGCCCATCGTCACAATGGTAATTCAATAATACTAACAAGTCACGCAAACAAGCATAATTAATCAACGTATAAACTACTCATAATAGTTCAATTCAATTAAATCTTAATTTAATTATCACATCATCATAAACACCCAATTAATTTCATTTAATTATTTTCAATTAAATACACTGAGATTTCATCATTAATACATCATATTTCAAATTTCATTATCTCTACACAATTTACATGAGTTATACATCCCCAAATTCTTTTAATTCAAAACCAAGGTTTTTCTACATGCAACCTACACCAATAAAATCCAAAATCCACTCATCAATCCTACGCACCCCAGGGTTATGAATATAATTCAGATTAAAAGATTTAATAAAAATAGTTCCATAATTAGTGTCCACTTTTCCTAATTAAGTCGCTACATTCTTTTAAGAAAAACATGATTAAGGGTTTACGTAATACCTAAAACGCATAATAACAAAGGAAAGGAATGGAGTATTCATGCCCGAGATCAAGTTAAAGAAAAAGAAGTATTTATTGAATCAAATATAGGAATGGTATGTCCGATTACTGAAAAAGAACTAGATATATTAATAAGAAAAATGTGAAAGAATAATGCGGTTGGCTCGGATTAAATACCCATCGAGGTATGGAGGACTCTTGAAAGTATAGGGATAAAATGGAATATATATATAGTACTACTTTTATACGGACCAGTCCGCATTTTAAGAGTGCAGACTTAACATGTGTGTAACACCCCGTATTTCTGTGCATTTAATATTCAATTAATTCGAATAATTTTAAACTACTTGTGTGTTGTAATTTAATTGAATTAATTATGTTAATTTTTATTTAAATATTAACCGAGACAAGAAATGGTTAATATTTATGGAATTTAAATTACTAAGTGAATAGTAATAATTTATTTTCATCATAACGTGTATTAGTGACGTGGCATTTATTTATCTCAGTCGGGAGTCGGATATAGACTATGTTAGGTGTGATATAGAGAATTTTAATAAATTATTTCGGATGTCAATTCTGAATGCACGGTTCAGTCTGGATGGGCCGAGATATTCGAAAAAATGTACCCGAGGATGATAAATGGGTCTCGGGGTATTTTTGGGCATAACCGAGCCCAAACGGGGGTGTTTGGGCTATTTTAATTATCCCATAAGGCTAAAAATGGGATTGAGTATTATAAAACTAGGTCTTAGTTTGAACGGCAGTTATCACAATTTTAAACCTAGAAATTGAAAGCAAGGCAGAGAAAGCAATTGGGGATCTCTTGGGGAACCAAAGAAAGAACTACGCGGTGTGTTCTTCACCAAATTTCATCTACACAAAAGGAAATTTGAGACTACGAACCCTAAGGAAAGTGGTTAAC
This sequence comes from Sambucus nigra, assembly GCA_949130495.1. Taxonomy (NCBI): domain Eukaryota; kingdom Viridiplantae; phylum Streptophyta; class Magnoliopsida; order Dipsacales; family Adoxaceae; genus Sambucus; species Sambucus nigra. Next base: position 106,812,611 of record OX422207.1, on the reverse strand, counting down.
TTGCTGTGATTTCAATTCTTTGATATCTGATTCATATATTGGTGATGTGTAAAACCAAATCGGTTTTTGGGAAGAAAACGGGTTTTCAACTAGTAAATCGTGATGTATAAATTGATGGTTCAATTGATGTTATAGTGTAATTCTGGGTTATTAGAATGTCGAACTATAGCAAGAATTATTCAATATTAACTATGTGAGTTATGGAATATATATTGGATTTACGATTTGAATTTTACCGGAGAAACACATTTTAGGAATTTGGAGATTTCGTACGAATTTGATGATGCTAAAATAGCTAGAAGGATTGGGAGTTGTTTTAGGAATAAATGTTTAGTGAAAGAAAAAATTTAAGGGTGGAGTTTAGAGGATTTAAAACCTGGAACACTCATTAATGGCCGAAACAGAGTCGGAGAATAAGAAGACATGTTCGATCGATTGATCGATGGAAAGGGTCAATTGATCGATGGACCAAGTTTTTTTGCAGGTCAGACAGTTTTATATATGTGGGAAATTAATTTAAAAGTTTAATTCCCATGCATTATTTAGTGAGAAATAAATATGGAACATAATTTCCTAAAAATTATAAGGAAAAGTAATTGGGATTAGGAGGGATTTATGTGTGACACATTATGGATAAATTTGTGAAATAAATTTCAAATAATTAAATACGGATCGAGTGAGCGAAGCCAAGGTATTAAATTAATTATGGAGAGAAACTAATTAATTTGGAATCGGAATATAGACTCGGGAATATTTAATTACGGATCAAGTAAGCGAGTCCATGTATATTGGTTGAGGGACACAAAGGTAATAAATTAATTTATGGCTAAATTAATTCATTACAGTCGGACCATAGACTCGGGAATATTTTAGGCTAGTTCTAGGAAATTTATACACGGTAAAGCCGGGAATTAATTATTTTATATATATGGTGTGTGATAGTATATATATAGTGTGCTCTTATAAATATGAGTGACTAGATATTTAATTAAATTATATACTCTAGTGCTATCAAGGAAGGTTACGCGACGTGGGTGAATCCCCTAGCTTGAGGAGTAGGGCGAGTATATCCCTAGGTCATAGTGTCCAATTATAGAGGTGTGGCATTGAGATGATGTCCTCATACTTCGGGGGAATATGACCGTCTCCATTACGGTTATTATTTACGTTCTGATTCGGCGGACCATAGTTGTCTCGGAACTCCAGGTGGGACTGAGTATACCTGGGATGATAGCACTTTAGAGAATACATCCGGTGAGGTATTACTCAGAAGGATGGATTATATATTTATATTCAACATATGTGTGAATGTTGTAATATGGTTTTATGTATATAATGGGATAAATAATTATATACAAGTAATTTAATACATGGAGAAAATTGTATTACTTATATAACTACTGAATGGTATACGGCTTTTAAGGAAAAATGATTAATTAAGTTAAGGTAGTAAATAACTTATAAATCATATATTAAACATACTCGGAATTGAGTACGGTGGTTGACTGAATTATATCAAGTATCTAGTTACGGGGTAGAGGACTAGGTGGGATATAAATAAAGCGTTAGGTGTGCACATTAGCTGAGGGGTGAGTTTGTCCTCAAGGGAGTGTGACACTAGCTTAAATATGAAGAGCATTCAAGCATTTTAAATTAATGCAATTTAATCACTTGCTAAATATTTTCAAAATATTTTGGGTTCTAACCCTTTCTATCAAACATTTTCAAAACTTTTTGATGTCCGGCCACATGGACGCCATGCTTGATTTCATTCCAGGAACTCCCAGCTGCAACATGTGTGGAAGTTGGAAGATTTGGATAAACGCTTCTATCATTTTATTCCTAGTTTACGGATGTTATCTAAGTTTATCTCGAGCATGTCGCTCATAGTTTTTATTCAGTTTTTCCTTTCAGATTGTATGGGATTTATTACTCTCTATTAGTTATTTTGGTTTTGTATTTAGCCGATGGTTTATTCGGCAAGACTGTATTTGCATCATTTATGGTTTGGACCTTATTTTGATGTGATTGGATTTTTAGCATGATTATTTTTTGTGGTTGTATAGCATGTTAATGAAAAGATTAAAATTTTGACATCAGCTTTTAGAATACTAGATGCTTAGTAAATTTAAAAATGTTTTTGACAGTGATGCTAAGAATGGACCAGATGAGATTCCTGTTTTAATTTTGATATATGACTGATCACCCGGTATTTCATTAGGCGGGGTGTCACAATGTGTCACCTGGCGGTGAGCCTAGAAATTATTGGCTAAATTATAGGCACACTCTCTCTCTTTTCTAGGCTCACCGCTAGGGGACACATGTCTGGTCCGCACTCTTAAAATGCGGACTGGTCCGCACAAGAATAATATTATATATATATATATATATATATATATATATATACACACACACTATGGTGTACCCATGCCGATAACACGATGATAAATTTGCTCCCGAATATTTATAACCCATGCGATGCACGAGAGCCTTTAACGTGTTATTGAAAATAATTTTAACCTACAAATAAGTGATTGGGTTCTTATCAACTGTACACTTCTGTAATACCCCGTATTTTTATGGCTTTAAATTGTGAGATTTATTAAATGAAATTGATTTTAATTACGGGACTAATTAAATTAATTTGGGATAAGTAATTGGAAATTAATTCGGATTTAAATAACTAAATAGACGAGAGTTAGTATTTGATTACGATGATAATGTTGAATATTACTGAGTGGATATGGTAATATATGATTATGGAATTTATTAAAACTGTCGCGAGATGAAAATACGACAGTTTCGGTAATCAAGTTGGGACGCGCGTCAGTCGTGTCAGGAACTAATTTAATGGATTTAAAAGTAAATTATTTTTATATTATCCGTATGGTCATTTTGAGTTCGCCAACATGTTCGGAAGGGTTGATAAAGTCAGAAAACACTAGTCGGGGCTTTAGTTTGAGTCCCGGGGAATTTTAGGCCTAATCGGCAACCTGAGAGGGTATTTTAGTCATTTTGACTTTCTGAGGAATAGTAACCCACGAATTTTAGACTGATTATATCATCCAACACTTGAGTTCCTTAGGGTTTCACAACCAAAAATTATAAACAACCATTAGAGAGGAAGAGAAGGAAGTTTACCAAACGAGAGCCACCACTTAGAGGCCTATGCACCACCATCACCACCATCGGATAGATCGAAAAGAGAGGATCACTCCCATACCATCTGCTTCAAAGGATCAGAATCTCTAATTCAAGGCAAGTGATTTATCTTGAAATAATTTATGGCATATACTCTACATGATATTTTCGGTTTGATGTGAATCTATGAATAATTGTAAAAATATGAAATTGGAGACTTAATAATTGATTTTGGGTAGGTTTGCATGTAGTGGATCTTCTAAAAATGTTGGATGAACGAAATTTTAAATTAAGGGTTAAGAATCACAAAATTAAATTGAGGATTATGATGATTATTGAAGAAATAGTGAAGAAGTAGGGTTGTAGTGAAATTCATGACTTTTGATCCAAGAAATCGATGTTCTATGATAGTTTGAGGATTATTGAACGTTAAAACTTGTGTAGATATGTTGGTTTAATGATTAGTAAACTTACTTGGGAGTTTGGGACGTTGTAATGAAGAATTTGAGGTGTAAAAATTGAGAACCCGTAACTGCTAAGGAAATTCTTGGCAGATAATTGCTCGATTGATCGATCGACTCAAGAATGTCGATCGACCCCTTTTCTTCGATCGGTCGACTCCTCTGGAAAAATGAAAATTTTCCCTTTAAATTAATTAAGTAACTTCCAATCTTTAGAACTCTTTAGTGATGATTGATTGAACACATTGGCACTTAGGGAAGACCAGTAGGGTTGTATTTGAAGCCCAAAAAATTAGAAGATTTAATTGAGATTAAGTGGTAAACTTACGAATATCCAACTAGTGAGATACGATTGGAAGTTGTGAGAACCTGAATATATTTTCCCCCAACTATAACTTAAGGTTAAAGACTGAAAAGGGAAAACTTTAATTACTAAGATGACCTTAGAGACTAGCGGGAGACTTAGTAACATTTTGGGATAGGGTATGTACTCAGAACTATACGACGAGAATTATCGCACTAAACTTATTGTGTAGAATAAATGGGACGATATTATTATATGTGTGGGACTTGAGATATAGGTATGGAATTTACCTATACTAATATGATGATTACCTAAGTTATGTGAATACTTAGTATAGGGTTGATCATGTGTATGACATACCTACCATACTTGCTATCACGGGAGGGTTTTTTTCGGGAAAGGACCATATTATCTTTGTGTGCCTTCGGGGGGGATTTATATTGGTACCTTAAGTACATAGGACTGTGAATGACTTATTTGTGAGTTGATAAGTCAGCTGACCATAGGAGTGTAGGTATGTACATAACCCATGGGTATGTGAACTATGTTCGCCTCCAATATGTGTGATTTCTATTGAGACGGTTCCTGAGTGATTCGAAACGCGTGATCCTTACATACATGATGTACTTCGATTTGATAGTAGAGTATGCGTGCACCGCAGCATAGCCTAGGGGTGCCATATATGTATATATGTACTAAGAGTGATTTATATATGTACTTGTGACTCGTTAACTGTTACTTAGTAAATGTGAATGACTAAGATATTTAAATGGGTTAAAAATATGAGGATTTAAACAAAAATTGAGTTAAGTAAATTGGATTAATGTAAATGTGAGTTATACGTATGACATATTTGACTCACGAATAGACACTCTATATTATTATGTGAAGTCAGGTGTTAGTACGGACTAGTTAGTTAGTGGCATAACTAGGATGGGTTAAGGGTATGCATTAGGCGTGCACAATAGTTGAGGGGTGAGGATCTCAAGTGAGGGCACGTGACTAACATGTTTAATATATGTGTTGTTTAATATTGTAATTTAAACACTTGCTATTTTAAAATATTTTCACCTCGGGCTCTGACCCGTTTGATTCCAAATCAAATTTATTTTGTAAAAACCTTTTAGGTGCCCAGCCACAGGGATGCCAAGCATAGGAGTTCCATTCTGATGACGTATTGTAGCTGTTGTGGAAGCTACAGGATCTCGATATTAGACGCCTCCACATTCATCCTTGGTTCCTTCAAAGTCATTCATATCCATTAGGGCATGTTGCCCATTCGTATTTGGAGATTGTAGATGCAGACTTTCATTATTTTAGATGTTGGTTTATTTATTCAGACTCTTGTATTGGGTAACTATTTTACTCTGGTATTATTATTGGAGTGTTTACTCCATACTCAGTTTATTTTATTACGTTGGTTATTTATATGAGATTGTTTATGTGATTAATGAATGATGATTTAATTACTTGGTTAATTGTTAATTTAATTAATAAAATTTGGCATCTCTCTATTTTAAATATTAGGTGGCTAGTAAGTAACTAAATGTTTTTGACAGTTATGCTAAGACTTAACCAACTTGATAATATGTATTAATTTAATAAAGGAGTAGCTACCCGGTATTTAATTAGTCGGGTGTCACAACTTCTGATTTAGTTATTATTTTTGCGAAATCCCTTTACACTCTTGATATAGTTTTATTTTACAAAATCCCTTTTTGGCAACCATATAAACTTTAAGTGATTTGGTTTTTTGAAAATTTTGCAGGACATGACAACTCCCACCATTTATGTCATTGTGGAGACAGAGATATGAACGTCAAATTTTATTTCGATTTAAATTGATTTGTGATTGTAATTATAGCATTGATTTTTTTAAGATGCTGATTTAGGAGATTGGGGAAAACGTAATGTGGTTTAGGAGATGGAGTACTATGTATTGTGTAATGTAACTATTCAATTTGGTAATGTAATATTAGTTGATTTCTAATTATGTTTTGGCATTGCAAAGGAATTTTGCTATTTATATATTTTAGTAGTGATTATATAGAAACTATGACATAGTTTACAATGGTATTGCTATTCTTTAGTAGCTTTAATATTGGTAAGGTGTATAAATTTACTCCTATGATATTTTCTCTTTTAAAAACTTTGCAATGCCACATATGGTATTATTCATCTCACACCTTTGTAATACTACATATGAACATTAAAGTCACTTTAAGAAAGCGTTAAAATTTCACACCTTACTTAAGCTACTTAGTTACCCGAACTAGGAAAGTGTTAAAATAGAGGAAGAAAGAATAATTATGTTAAATAATTTGTACAGTTTATAAAACAAAACCAATAAAATTGCTTACAAAGATAAATCAAGCAAATAGTGATAAATCATAAAATATTTGCATTAACACTACAATTTCCAAATGAATAACCCCCCAAACCAACTTGACTTTCATGTCCTCTATTAATCCTACACCAAAATGTCATGTTAGTGTCAATAATTTCGAATCGAATTTGTGTCGTCCTTTTGTGTTAGTGCTTAAAATTTATTTTTTTATTGTTGAATATTATTACCTTGTTGTGTTAGTGTTTGTGCGGTGTTGGCTTTTATGTATAAATCAAGACTTCTTGTGTAAAAATTATTTTGTAATAAATATAAACAATTTTTTCATATTAAAAAACCAATAAATCAATTTTAGTAAAAAAATTATCTTAAATACTAATGACGAAATTGAATTAGTTTGAAAATGTAAAAACAATTTTTACTAATAAAATTAAATTTTAAATAAATAATAATATTTTACTTAATTTATCTATGCTTTACTTTTACGTCCATCGTTCATATATATAAATCACACATGCACAGAAATTAGTTAGAATCCACATGTCCAAATACATTTAATTATTGTACACCGAACTGAGTTAAATGTTTTTATTATTCCAAATACATTTATTTATTGTAGAATCAAATCCCTTTTTTTCTACAATGAAAAAGTGGATTATTAAAATATAAGAACACTTGCTCTAAGTTTTGTCAATAAGAAAATTTGAATTTAGTTAATTTTGAAAAATATTCAATTTATTGTTTGATAAAATAAATTATGTGCATATGCTTTATGGTATGTTCATGTAATTATGAGAATAATGCATATCTCCCTAGATAAATTTTAGATTTCAAAGAATCAATTGAACAATAATATATATTAACGATTCTTTCTTTTTAACTTTTAAACTCTGTTTACATATTAAAAATTAGGGTCTTGATAACATGTGCCTTAAGGGCACACACTTAGAATCCCAAAATAGTACGAATAGAGTTCTCACTTAAGATTAATAGCGCACGTATATATATATAATAATGCTCTTGTGCGGACCAGTTTGCATTTTAAGAATGCGGACCGGACATGTATAGCCTAACAGTGCACCTAGAAATTATCGCCTAAATTATAGGCACTCTCTCTCGTTTTTGGGCTCACCGCCAGGTGACACATGTCCGGTCCGCACTCTTAAAATGCGGACTGATCCGCACAAGAGCAGGACTGATATATATATATATATATATCATTACTGAGAGCCATGCTACCTGTGTTATATCATATATAGCTGTTTAACAAAAAGCTTGGTCAACCAAATTTTATATTCCTAGGGCCTTACATATTTACATTAGGTCATATACATTCTTATATAATGCTGGTATTTATTTTTCAAATGTCAAATGAAGGTCATGGACCCAACGTTAGTTTCTTATTAGTCTCTCAACTTTGCTTCAGACAAATGAATCATGGTAATAGATTTACTCTCCGGTCATTATTCAATGTCTTGGCAGTTGGTACATCTCTCCACGAGCCACGCATTTGTTAGCGCTTGTTAGCGTTGATTTGTCCTTGCTTATGCCACCACCCTTCATACATATGTATTAGTCATATACATATGTATTAGCACATCAGCTTTTAAACCTCACCTAGAGTCGCGCATAAGGCTGTAATTTTCAAATTTCGTGCATTCTTTTCACATCTGCTATTGTCTAATCAACCAAACATAAGATGCCACATAATTTTTCAAAACTTACCTCTTGTTCTTTATCCCATTATATACAATAATAACTTTAGTTTTAAACTAATCGTTTTTAGTGATGAAATCTACTTAGGTATGCTACAAAACCTCCAGCTAGGGAATTTATATAAATAATCTAAAAAATTTGAGAAGTGTTCCTGGTTTAACTGAAAAGTGTGAACAAACAAACAAAAATATAACATAATATATATAAAACATAGATTTGTAACTCAAATAAATAGTGCGCAAAGCAAAGCTGCTACTATATTCTTCTCGCTTTGTACTTTTAAGTGAAAAGAGAGATTACCTCAATTATATCTTTAAGAATTAATTATACTTAGCCCTCCTATATTTTGACTCTTTTTTCACTTTTCACCACATACTTTCAATTTTTTCAATTTATACCCCTAACTATAAAAACGATTGAAGTTTACCCCCTACCGCCCAATTCCATTATCTGTTTTATAAAAATTGTTATTCATGTGCGCGTCACATGACAGTAACCGAGGGAATTTTCGTCCAAACCAAATTGCTTTTTTTTTTAAATTAAATAACAAAAAAGTATTTAAAATTTACAAAAATGCCAAAATTATTTTTAAAATATAAAAAAAACATTGAATAAATTTTGAAAATACAAATATATATTGAAAATTTCAGAAAATGATAAAAAAAAATAATTTTAAATATAAAAAAAACTTTGAATAAATTCTGAAAATATGAATATATATTTAAAAATCTGAAAAAATTAAAAATTATTTTAAAATATAAAAAACCTTGGAAAAAATTTTGAAAATACCAAAAAAAAAATATATATATAAAAATACACTTTGAATAAATTCTAAAAATATGAATATATATTTAAAAATTCTGAAAATACCAAAAATCATTTAAATAATATGAAAAAACCTTGGAATAAATTCTGAAAATATGAAATACCAAAAACGAATATATACTTAAAAATTCCAAAAGCACTCAAATACCAAAATATGTAAATATAAAAAAATAGGTTTTTTTTCTAAAGAAAAATAGAAATCGCTAATATTTATTGGAAAATATACTAAAATACCAAAATAAAAAATGGTATCCATAAATACAAATATATATATGTAATTTTCAGCAATATATATAAATAACTTTTCCAGAAAAAAGAAAAATATGATTTTAAATAAGATTTCCAAAAAAAGAGAAAAAAACAAAAAAAAAATCTATAAAATAAAAAGATACACCAAATATTAAAAACAGAAAAAGGAGGCATAAAAACAAAAAATAAAGAAAAAATAACTTTTTTTGTCCAAAATCTGCATTTATTGGAAACCAAAATTAAAAAAATTATATTCAGCAAAATAAGTGATTTATCATTATAAAAAAAATTAAATGCAACAAATAAAAAATGGTTTCCATAAATAAAAAAATGATTTTCTCAAGATAAAAAAATTCAAGCAAATAAATAAAAAAAAATTCAGGAAATAAAAAACAAAAAAAAATGAAACCCTAATCTATTTCAGAGGAAAAAATAAATAAAACCCCTAAGAGAAAAAAAAAATTAGCACCCCCCCCCCTCCGCCACCTCGCCTCCCCCCCCCCCCCCCCCCCCCCCCAACACAAACCCCTCCGCGCCAATGGACAGATATGCTCCAGATCTGTGTGTGTGTGTGTGTGTGTGTGTGTGTGTGAGAGAGAGAGAGAGAGAGGGAGGGAGAGAACCCCCCTTCCAGCACCCCCCCCCCCTAAAAAAAAAACACGCCCCTCTGCCCCAACGAACATTTTTGCTCCATATTTTTGTGTGTGTGGGTGTGAGGGGGGAGAAAGGAAGAAGAGATCGTGTGTGTGTGTGTGTGTGTGTGTGTGTGTGTGTGTGTGTGTGAGAGAGAGAGAGAGAGAGAGAGAGAGATCGTGTGTGTGAGTTTAGGTTTTTATTTTTTTAAAAGAATACCCTCTTAAATGATCAATTTACCCCCTCACTTAACACAGCCATCATGTTTTTGGGTCGATTGCGTTGTCACTGCTAGTATGAGGTGATAATTGAAAAAATTAAAAGTACATGAAGAAAAGTGTAGAGAGAGTCAAAGTATTAGGAGCCCTAATATAATTAACCATATCTTTAAACATTATTATTGTCGCCAATTTCTATACACATGTACCTAACTATAAAACACCAACATATACTCCTCCCTAGACGTAAAACACGCACAAAATTACCTTTAAAACATTTATATCTGTTAGGAACTAGAAGATCAAGAACACAAACAAAATGGAGGAATGAATTAGTTTTATTGAATAACAATTTTGGCTATATAATAGCCTTAGAGAAACCTAACTGAAATGATAAACAGCAACCCCCACGTTGACAACTAAGCACGTGGTAATCAAATAAAGAAATGGTCAAAGCTGTGACTGCACTACCCTAAATAATAGGGAGATTATTAAACAGAAAGATAAATCCAAAATTCTTATCATCCTCCCTTATACTAACTGCTACAAGCAATTAGTTTACTTCAAGTGCTTCATACACTCCCCGCATACCACGCAGCTTCCGAAATAGATCAAGCTTGAGTGGCTTGGTCATCACATCTGCAACTTGATCCTGAGTGCCACAATAAACCAACTGCACAGCTCCTTCCTTGGTTAAGTTACGCCGAAAATGGAAACGCACATCAATGTGCTTGCTACGGCCATGCATCACAAGATTTTTAGATAACTTGATAGTAGAGCTATTGTAGCAGAACACAGTAGTGCAATCACCTTGATCATAGTTGAGGTTTTTTAGAATTCTTTTCATCCACACCGCCTGACATGCACAAGCTGCTGCAGCCACAAACTCTGCTTCAGTTGTAGAGAGAGTGACAATCGATTTCTTTCTTAAAGACCAAGACACTGCACCTGAGCTTAACATGAACACATAACCAACGGTACTTTTTCTATCCTGCATAATCACTGTCAGTGTATGTAGCCAATTTCTTGCTCCCTCCCTTCTTGTAGAATATCCCAAAGCTTGTAGTCCCTCTCAGATACCTCAAAACCCTCTTTGCTGCCAAAAGATGAAGCTCAGTAGGATGTGTCATATACCTACTAATCAAGCTTACTGCAAACATCATATCCGATCGAGTAGCAATTAAATACATTAAGATTCCCACGAGTTGTTTGTAAAATATTGCATCCACTTCTATTCCATTTTCATCCTTAACCATCTTAAACCCTGGAACAATAGGATTGTGAACTGCATTGCTCTCTTCCATCCCAAACCTCCTTAACACATCCATTGCATACTTTTTCTAACTGATGAAGATACCATCACATCTCTGCAACACTTCAATTCCGAGAGAGTATCTCATCTTTCGCAAATCAGTCATATCGAATTCACTCATCATTGAATTCTTAAATTCTTCAAACATAACTTCATCATTCCCAGTAAAAATCAAATCATCCACATACAAACTAACAATGAGAATTTTACCTTCTTTGTTTATCTTGATAAAGCGTGTTTGCTCACTATGGCACCTTTCAAATCCTTCCTTCGGAAAATGTGCTTCAATTCGGTTGAACCAGGCTCGAGGAGCTTGCTTTAGTTCATACAATGCTTTCTTTAGCTTGTAGACTTTGTGAGGGTCACCTTTCTGCACATACCCTTTAGGTTGCTCTACAAATACATCCTCACTTAATTCTTCATGAAGGAAGGTCGATTTTACATCAAGCTGATAAATGCTCCATCCTCTTTGTGCTACAAGGGCAATGATCATTCTGACTGTATCCATTCTAGATACTAGTGCAAATACCTCCAAGTTATCAACCCCATACTCCTGTGCATATCCTTTTGCCACCAAACGTGATTTATACTTATCAATCTCTCCACGCTCATTGAGTTTTGTTTTATACACCCAATTCTCTTAGCTCCTGCTGGTAGGTCAGTAAGCAACCATGTTCCATTCTCTTTTATAGACATTATCTCTGATTCCATAGCTTGTCTCCATTTGTTACTTTTCATAGCTTCCTTAAACACACCGGATCAGCACTTGTAAATAAAGCTAAATTAACATCAACATCTTCTTCATAAAGTTCTTCACCACTCACATAATCTCTTATCCACATCGGAGACATTCTATTTCTTTCTTCTATTATGCTCAGTGATCCTTCTGCATTTACAGGATTTGGTAAGGCATTCTCAGAATTTGGCGAAGCATTCTCACTCTCTTCAACACTATCACCACTTTCACTTTCTGACTCATTTGCAGCATTCACATTTTCAACATAATCATTCCACTCTAAGTCAATCAATAGCTGCTCCTGATAGCTCTTATCCCAATCCCATTGCTTTTCCCCCTCAAAAATGACATCTCTGTAATTACTACCCTTTTTCTAACCGGATCATAAAGTTTATACGCCTTGGAATCTTCACTAACTCCCAAAAGAACACAATGAAAGATTTTATTGTCCAACTTAGTTCTTCTAGTATCGGGTACATGGACATGGGACAGACATCCAAAAACTCTGAAATGTTCCATTGATGGCTTGACTCCACTCCATGCTTCTTGCGGAGTTACATTCTTTACAGCGAGGGTTGGGGATCGATTCAACACATATATTGTTCAGTTGACAACTTCAGGCCAAAAAGTTTTAGGAATTATCTTTTTCGAAAGCATACTCCTCACCATATTCATGACTGTCCTATCCTTCCTTTCTGCAGCTCCATTTTGTTGAGGAGTATAAGCAGCAGTCAATTGTCTTTTTATCCCATTCCTTTTACAAAAATCATTGAACTCCTCCGAAGTAAACTTTCCTCCACGATCAGTGCGTAAGCACTTAATGAATGAACCGGTCTCCTTCTCCACATAATTTTTAAAGTACTTGAATGTTGTAAATGCTTCTAACTTTTCAATCAAAAAATAGACCCATGCTTTTCTACTAAAGTCATCGATAAAGCATAATAAGTACCTCTTTTTACTGTTGGAAATGGGAGTAATTGGACCATAAATGTCCGGATGAATGAGCTGCAACCTTTGTGATGCTCTCCAGGTACTCATTTTTAGGATAGGATCTCTATGTTGCTTTCCTACCATGCAGTGTGTGCATATAAAATTTAAAGCAGGAAGTTAAGGTAAGCCATGCATCATTTTCTTGAACTGTAAGGTCCTCAGACCTTTGTGACTAAGATGACCATACCTACAATGCCAAAGGTGTGAAAGATCCTATGATATCATCTAAAAATAGGCCTCCTTCATTAGCTGAGACTTGGCCAACAAGACAAACATCATGTTAGCTACCATCTCGGTTTGAATAATCAGCCCTCTCTCTGGATGGTAGATCTTGCATTTGCCTGATTTGATTACAATAGCAAGCCCCCTTTCATGTAGTTTCCCTATGCTTAACAGATTATTCTTCAGTTCTGGAACATAAAAGACTTCTGTAATAACATGATAAGAGTTATTCATATGCAGCCTTATATTTCCCGTCCCAACTACACTCATTTTTTAGTTATTTCCCAATCTCACCATTTGCCGAAACCTTCATTAACCTCACAAAATAGTCCTTTATCTCCACACATGTGTTTACTACACTCCGAGTCCAAAGACCATGCATCTTCTCTTTTGGCTTCATTAATTACCGCATAAGACATCAACAGAATTTCTTCCTCTTCATATAACTCTGCATAATTTACTTCTTTGTCCTAAGTTGGACACTCGTATTGAAAATGACCGAGCTTGTGACATTTGAAGCATTAAATAAGGGCTTCGTTGAATGGTTGGCGCCCTCTACCTCTGCCTCTTCCCCTAAATGTAGCTCTGCCACGACCTCTTCCTCCAGATTTGTCCTCATAAGTCACCTTCAGAGTTGTTCTTCACCATTTTTCTTGTGAAACTTTTGTTCATGGAAAATCAACGAACTCTGCAGTTCATCAATAGAGAGCTCGTCTATATTCTTAGATTCCTCAATCAAACAAACTATGTAGTAAAATTTGTCAATTAAGGATCTAAGAATTTTCTCAACCACAGTTACATCAGTCATTTGCTCCCCATGCACACGCATTCTGTTTGCAACAGACATAACTCTAGAAAAATAATCTGTGATACTCTCACCTGACTTCATTGCAAGGATTTCGAACTCTTTGCGCAGAGATTGAAGTGTTGAACGCTTCACCCTTGCTTTTGCTTCATATTTTTCTTTATAGAGTCCCAGATTTGCTTTGAAGTATCCTTCTGCAAAATAGTCTCCAGAATTATTCTATCAATTGCCTGAAACAAGTAGTTCTTCACTTTGAGGTCCTTCAACTTTAACTCATCGAGTCTTCTTTGTTGTGCTCTTCGTAGCCAGCCTCCACCAAGCTCCAATATTCTTTTGACCTCAGAAAATTTCCCATTAACATTTTCCAGTGGTCGTAATGACCATCAAAACGAGTAATTGCAGGTTGCACGAAATTCTCTTCACTCGTTATGGTTCCCTCTATTTGCAAGTCACTCAAAGTCTGCTAGTTTTTTTTTTTCGCAGGCCCAGTGGGGGCTCTGATACAAATTTGTTAGGAACTAGAAGATCAAGAACACAAACAAAATGGAGGAATGACTTAGTTTTATTGAATAACAACTTTGTCTATATAATAGCCTTACAGAAACCTAATTGAAATGATAAACAGCAACCCCCACGTTTACAACTAAGTACGTGGTAATCAAATAAAGAAATGGTCAAAGCAGTAACCGAACTACCCTAAATAATAGGGAGATTATTAAACAAAAACATAAATCCTAAATTCTTATTAATATCAACATACATAATTAAACACTAAATGGTTGTTTACCTTTACTTCTTTGTATTTGACAGGAACACTGAGCACATTGATGAACCTGCACATGTATGATGTATTTGACCATTCACATGAGAAAGGAGTACAAAAAAATAACAAAAAAAAGTTTAATATTTGAGAAGCTTTATCCTATCACGGAGATAAATATGGGTGCTGTGGAAGGAGGGAAACTTTGAGAAGCTTTATCCTATTTGAGAAGAGGTTTCGTGGAGAGAGTAAATGTATTTAATGGAAGAAACTTCACAAAGTTAAATTCACAAAAAACCCACCTTCTTCCAACCACAAAAACCAACACGGGTTCAAACCTTGTGAAATTGAAACTATACAAGACAAATTGTTTGCTACAAACATTTATTTGCAAAAACTAAAACCTTTGCTCTCTGCCTCTACAATCTATCTGCTCAAATTAATCATTTTAAGTTTGTCAACCCTTATATATCTACAAAAGAAAGCATAGATTATAAAAGTTTTTTTTCCATTCATAAATACATTACTAATTTTACAGATTATAAAGGATTTTTTTCGTTCATAAAATATATCATTACTAATTTTACACAAACTAAATTTTTTTATTCAAAATACCCATAACTTGTGAAACCCTAGGCAAATATTATGATGACTAATAACCTCGTCCCTTCCACCACTGTGAATTTCTTGAGCAATGTTCACATAACACAACATCCAAAATTTGAAAACTTAATTTCAGATTCCAAACATAAAATCTTAATTTCAAAAATCTTGAAATAAAATTGCTTGTTATTTCAATAATAGATCAAGTTAATGAAAAATCCACTTTCAAATACATTTATTTGTTCTTTTTATATAATTTGAACAGAGCTAGTATCAAAATAGGCATATGGAAACAATAATGTGCCATAAACTTGTACTTTTATTGTATTATTATATTATCGTACGATTATATAGAGACATCCACAACCAATTAATATGATTTTTTTAGGGAGGGGCTATCCCCACTCCCTTACAAGTTTCCCCCACTCCATTTGTATGTTGAAAGACCCAAATACCCTCAATATCTACCTCCTTTCATTTATCCATAACACCCACAAGTTCTTTTTATTCATCCTTTAAGCAAAAAATTAAATTACATGACAAACATTTATACTCAAAACTGATACTCACCTAATAAAACAAATTCCATAATTAGAAAATGAAAACGGTATTTTCAATAAAAAAAAAATGATTTTTATAATAAAAAAATTATTTTTAATAACAAAAAATTGTTTTTAATAAAACCCTATTTTTAAAATTAAAAAAAAAACGTTGTATAAATTATTCAAACAATCTTAAATATACGCAAATAAACAAAGATATTTATAAAAAAAAATAGTTTCTTTCTCTCTTTATTGTTTTTTTATAAATATAAAACAACTGTTTTGATTATTAAAAAAAAAAACGTTTCTTACAGAAAACTGTTTTTTAAAAATATAAATAATAGTTTTTGTCTAAAGACTACTTAAATTTTTTATCACCATTTTAAAAAATAATAAAAACATTTCAACTAAAACGACAAAATTATATTTTGTATGAAAAATGTTTTAACTTTTTATAACTATTTTAAAATACAATTTCAACAGTTTTTAAAATAAATAAATTTGACTGTTGTTTTTAAAAATTGTTTATAAAACTAAAACAATATTCAATATAATCTAAAAAAACATTTCTTACAATAATAAATTGTATTAACGGTTAAAAATTTGTCTTTTATATAAAAACTGTATATTTTATTTAAAACAGTTTTATAAAAAGAATTAACATTGTTTTCTATCAATATAAATAAAATACTAGAAAAACAGTTGAAACAGTTTTTTTAAAAGATAGTTGTTTCTAAAAACAGTTTTTTGTATAAAAGTCAATATTGCTAATTTTATATTTATAGAAAACAATTTTTCTTGTGTTTTATTTATATTTATAGAAGGCTCTGTTAATTTGTTTTTTACAAAACAGTTTAAAATCAAATCTACAGCTTTTTTTTATAAAAAAGATAAAATTTTAACAATCAAAACATTTTATTTTTAGTTAAAAATAATTTTTATATTATATAGAACATTGTTTTACTTTATTTCAACAGTTTTTAAAAAAAACAATTACAAAGTTTTTAAAAATAGTTTTTTTTTGTAACAAATAGTTTTCAAAAACAGTTTTTTTTATAACAAACAATTACAGATTTTTATAACAAACAGTTTTTTTTATAACCAAAACAGTTTTTAATTTTTATAGGTGAGTCTTGGACGAACTCTCTCTCTTTTTCATCCATCACATTTCAACAATTATCTGTAAGAATCAGTTTTTTTATAATCAAAATAGTTTTTTATTTTTATAAAAAAAATAAATAAAGAAAGAAACTGTTTTTGTTATAAATATCTTTGTTTATTTGCGTATATTTTAACATTGTTTAAATAATTTATACAACAGTTTTTTTATATTTTAAAAGTAGGGTTTTATTAAAAACAATTTTTTGTTATAAAAACATTTTTTTTATCGAAAATACAGTTTTTATATTTTAATTATGGAATTTGTTTTATTAGGTGGGTATGAGCTTTGAGTTTAAATGTTTCTCTTATAATTTAATATTTAAATTAACGAATGAATAAAAAGAACTTGTGGGTGTTATGAATGAGTGAAAGAAGGTAGATATTGAGGGTATTTGGGTCTCTTAACATACAAATGGAGTGGGGGAAACTTGTAAGGGAGTGGGGATAGCCCCTCCCTTTTTTTAAGGGTCCGTTTGATACCCTCTCAATTTCAGGACAAATTCAGAAAAGTTGAAAAATTCTGGTTTTTTTCAGCTTTTTGCCTGTTTGTTAGCCTTCATTTGCCTTGGAATTTGTTTTCTATGTACAACACCCCTTAAGCACAATTTGTCGCCCTAGGGTGGAATTCAATTCTTTGGGAGGGGACAGGTTTTTGTTTGCCACCTTTGGGTGGCAAATCACTCAAAATCAATTTTTTTTTTGTAAACTCTATTTATTTCATAAATATATAAATATATATTGTTAATAAATATGTAAATATAAAAATATATATATATATATATATATATATATATATATATATATATATATATTCGTATATTTTATATATTTTAGCACATATATGTATATTGCGTATATTTCGTATATTTATATATATTTCATATATTTACGTATTTCGTACATTTATATAATTTATATAATTCATTTATTTTAATATATATTTATATTTCATATATATATTATTTATATTTCGTATATTTATATTTCATATATATATATATATATATATATATATATATATATACTGAATATATATTATTTACAGAATATACACATATATTACATATATACTGAATTATATAATATATGGATATATTTTGTAAATAATATATATTTAGTATATTCAATATATAATATTATTTACAGAATATACACATATATTATATATATACTGAATATATATAATATATGGATATATTCTGCAAATATTATATATTTAGTATATTCAATATATAATATAATATATATTCATATATTCCATAAATAATAATATAATATAATATAATATACATATATTCCATAAATAATTATATAATATAATATAATATACCATAAATAATAATATAATATACATATAATATACATATATTCCATAAATAATTATATAATATAATATAATATAATATATATATAATATAATATAATATATATATATATATATATATATATATTTCGCAAATAATAATATATATATATATCCGAATATATATATTAATAATATATACTTAATATATGAATATATATACTTAATATATCCGAATATATATATTCCGTAAATAATATATACAAAATATATATATTCCGCAAATAATATATATATATTAATAATATATACAAAATATATGAATATATATATATATATATATATATATATATATATATATATATATATATATATAGCCATTCTCCTAAGCGGACTTCCTTAAAGAACGGATTTACGGACTTTTGTCCTTATCCGGCAGTGGTCCCCTCGTGGTCCCTAAGACCTTTTGTTATTTTCTCCAGATGGTCCCCCTCTTGTCTTATACTAAATCCTATTTTAAGACCATATATTTAAAAGATTTGTAATTTAGACCCAAATTGGTATCCAGACCTTAAGAACTTTAGAAACTCACCAAATTCCGACCAAACCCCTAATTCTGGTATCAGAGCCGTAAGACGTTCCTTTTTAGACAAAAAGTAAAAAGACTTTAATGCCCTTGGGATTTATCTCTCGCATTTACCAAGATATTTTTGGAACCAATCCAGACTACCAACCTATACCCATAACCGATTTAGACTCAGAAGGTTGTTTAACCACACACATAGACGGTTGTTCACATATTGAACATATCCCAGCCAAACACGCAGACAGTAAACAAGTCACTGCTAGTGCTATTAATAATATAATAGATCAAAATAAGTGTATACTGCTTATATTAAGACAATTAATAAAAGACATTCAAACCTTAGAAACAGAGATAAAAAATATCTCTAAAAGATTACTAGACATAGATAATCAAATCCCAATAGACTTAGTCCATGTTTTACAAGAAATAAATATTAAGACTAATCATATAGAAGTCCTTAACAAAGACATCTTAGAAATTAAAACCTTAATTAAAAATCAAGACAGTGAGTTAATTAAACTTACCAAAGAACAAGCTATGCTTTTCCCTAGATTAGATAGTTATCTTCCTAATGGAGATAGTTAGATCAGACTGGAATGAGGTACCAAGAGACCTCTCCATCCAGACTTTATCAGACTTTTATCAAAGAATTTTAGAAAAGATAAATGATGATAGATTTTATTATAAGATAAATGAAAATGAGATTGCCAATGCAGCTAAAGCAACTAGACTTATATTAGAAAGACTAAATTTAATTTCTACATCCATAGCAGCTACCTAAGATTATAATAGTAGCTTTGTTAAAGACTTACATTTAGACTTAAAGGCTAAGACAGAAGGATTAACTACCTTCTATACAGACTTTGTTAAATTCCAACAGAATTTAGCAAATTACCTTAATAATATGGAAAGACATAATCTATCTAAGATGGATAGTATTATTAATGAACTTAGACTAGATATGGCCCAAGTAGAAGAAAAATATGCAGAAATTATAAACGAAATTAAGGCCGTATATAATAGACCATCTCAAGCAGAAATAGACTCTCCTTTTATTCTAACTCGTTTAGATAAAATCGAGAAAACTGTAGAAGCCATAGAAGTTAGAACTATGCAACAACAAGAAAAAGATAACGAAGTAAAAGACTATATTACTAATGTTGGTAAAACCATCGTTAATTCTCTAACTAGACATAGTGAAGAAACTTCTGAGAAGATTAGAAAAGAGAATAAGAATTTTAAAGAAGAAATCCTTAATCAGATAAAAAAGACAAAAAGATTATTCATACTTCTTAGAAAGAATTGAAAAAAGACTTGAACAAAAACAGGTAACCACCTGTAAGTTTAGAGAATCCCCTCCCATAAAGACTAGAGAAATGAATACCATAGGTAGACGAGTCATAAATGACGAATTAGATAAAACTAGTAAGATATTTAGCTCTATCCCAAATATTGGACAGCGTAATCATATGCTTTAAAGACTTAAGGATTCATCCTCCAATGTTAGGACATGGTGGAAAGAAAGAAATTTCACCAATCCCCTTCAATGGAAAGAATAGGGTGAAGTCGATTGGAAGATTGTTGAAGATTCCATTCATAATGGACAACTTCCAGCCGTTAGATACATAGACTTGTTTAAAGAAGGTGCCACTCCTAAGACTCCCAATTATAACATGACTTACTATTGTAGGAATCATGTGTTAGACAAATCCTATACTGAGCTCCAAGTGTTTGACTCAGAATGGCTTAGATCTAGAGGAACTGATAGAAAGTTCCAATTCCTAACCTTTAGACTCTTTCAAGCAAGAATCCAAGGATTACATAGACCCCAGAATAACATTAACATATTATGTTGTTTAGTAGATAAAAGATGGAAAGATTTTGAGAAAAGCCTTATTGGGATAGCCCAATTAGAAATGTCAGACAACATAGGATACTTTAATGTCATTCCGGCATTTACAGTAACCGTAGACACAGCGAAGAATTTTAAGTTAATCTTATATGCTAGTGGTTATGAAGACTATATTATCCCAGACGTTAATATAAATATAGAATTCCAAATCTATGTGAAGTTCTCCCAATTTCCTTATGAAGGAATGCAATCGGGAATTCCTAGCGGTAGACTTAATGAAGAAATCTTAGTTAGAACCAATGTTTCAAACTATAATCATACTTACAGTATTAGGAATACTGGACCTATGAAAGAGAAAGCTAAGACCCTCTGGCAATTGCCATGATTTCAAGAAACTAAGACCATACAAAATAAACCCTTGTTTATTAATCAAGACGACGTCACTGGAAATGTTACCATCCAGTTTGGTCCTCCTAAGACTGTCAATAAGAATATTCAGACCGAAGAAATTAGATTTAGGAATATGGGAGAAGCCATAATCAATGATCCTTCATAAGGAGAATGTAGTAGTAAGACTAGTGCTAGTTTACTAAGACAAGCCCCTGCAATTAGACCTAGAAGATCATTTGAACAAAAAGACTTAATTAAAGAAAAAGCTAGGATCCAAAACTTTGGACATGAACCCTCTGAATTGGATATGAAGACATTTAAAGATAACCTTAAGAAGAGTCATTCTGTTAGATTTCAAGAAAGAGAAAGATTTAATATGATAGCTCAAGAGCTTATATTAAAATTAAAGGAATCTAAGAATACAAAAGAACTTCTTAGAAACCTAAGACTAATAGAAGAAGGAGAACAAAGATTAATGATAGCTACATAAGTAGAGCCTAGCAAATAAGAGATAGGAAGTAGTAGTAGGCTAGAAGATGCTCCTAGACTTTTTAGTAAACCAATAGAAATAAATATTCCTATATACCCAAGCACCATAGTTAAGACTAAACCTGACTATATAAAAGACTTTCCAACTAGTGACAAGAGTTTCACTCCTGTTAAGACTATGGCAAGCCAAGCCATAAATCCAGTAGGTATATACCTTAACTTAGACAATGTTCAAGATAGGAAGAAAGCCTTAGATGAATGGCGTAATCAGATGAATATGTATTTTGCATCTAATGAACAATGGGATGCAAGTTCATGTAAATAATACGTTGAGCAATCCATTAGAGGTATTGCAAAAGATTACTTAGATAGTTTAAGAAAGGCTACAGATGAAGACTCCTTAGCTAAGGTTGAGAATATGAAGGAAAGCCTAGAAGAAAGATCAATTGAAGAATATATTCAATTGTTCACTTCATAATTCATTGGAGCTGGACATCTAGCTCAGATCAATGAACAAGACCTAGCAAAAACTAAGTTAGCTCTCCTTAGCATTTGCAAATTAGATAAGATAAATGAATATAGCAATAATTACGAATAGCTATATTACCAAATTAAAGAATTTGGAGAGATCGTAAAAGATGAATACTTTAGAAAGATACCAGCCATAGGACAAATCCTAATTAATGAATATAGGAATTGGCCAGGTGTAGTTGGAGTTAAGAATAACTCCCTTGGTGAAAGAATCAATTTCGCCAAAGACTATATCATATCTAAAAGACGTGATATAACTCAAGGAAAGTTAATAGAAGAAACTTTTAAGCAGATCCCTCCGATCAAAGACGAAAGAGACATCTCTCCAATCCAATGGGGATGTGGAAATGAATATAAGAAATTCAAAAAGAAAATAGAATGGAAACATAGGATGTTTAAGACTAGACCTTTAGGATTACCAAAGAAGTATAAATTTAGACAATCTACTACCTTTAGGGAAAAGAATCCTAAGACTAAGAAAAATAGATTTAACCAAATAAGATACTTTAAGAAGAATACTAGTAAATATAAGAAAGTTCCTAATTATAGGAAAGAAAAAGATGTAGCTCAATCTAAGACTGCTACCAAAGAATGTTGGACTTGCGGCAAAGAAGGACACTTTGCTAAAGACTGCCCTAATAAGAAAGATAAAGAAGGTATTAAGATTATTAATACAATATTAAACTATGCAGATCAAGAAGAATTAGATGTCCTATATGCTATAGAAATATCAGACATAGAAGATGATGATAATACTAGTATCTATAGTGCATATACAGACAGTGATTCGGAAGACTAGTGATACTGATGAGTATGAAGACTCTCAGGATACCCTAGACTTATATATGATGCAGACTGATCAAGGCGATCTAGATGATGAATATATAGACTTTGAAGACGCTTGGTATAAGTGTATATTAAGCCTCTTTTTAAAGAAAAGATGGACGGTTAGTAATCCTGAATTACTAACCTATATACCTAGGTGTTATTTTGATGAAAGACATTATTGTACATTTGAAATGAAATGTAGTAAGAAAGACTTTAGATGCGTAGAATGGTTTGAGATTATACAAACAGAGTTATTTATGGTTTGTGTTATTTGTCAATTACACTACCATGAAGACTGTTGGAGAATTAGATTTAGAGCAATTTATACTAGTCAGTATGACGCTCAAATAGACCTAGACATTAAAACCTATTATCAAGACATTGATAGGAATATAGCCAAAAGATTGCAAGAAAATGAAGACTTCAAAGGAAAGGGAATTTCCTATGATTTAGAAGAATACCATTCTGATAGTAGTTCAGAAGACCAAATACCCTTAGATGTTAGAGATAAACCTCAGAAAGGAATATCTATTTTAGAAAAGAACAATTTAGGAATTTCTACTAAACCACATGCTTGTTTTGTAGAATTATTTGTTCAACATAAAGACTATCCTAAAAGACTTTCAGCCTTTATAGATACAGGGTGATCTCAGAGTATTTGTAAGGCTAATGCCTTCCCTGAAGACTATTTTTTAGAAAGTAATCAAGAAATCTATGGTAAAGTGGCTAATGGAGATCCATTTACCTTATATTTCCAGACTATTCCTATTTATTTTAAATTAGGAAATCAGACCAACAAAACCGTTAATCATCGGTTTTGGATAATGGATCCTCGTCCTAGTTTCACAGGAAACATTATTTTAGGACAAGACTTTATTAGTCAATATCATCCTTATACTCAGTATAATGATAAGATATTATTAGTGATCAAGAGGAATTTAATATTAAAGCTCCTCTCATAGATCATAAGACAGCCTTTGACCTTATGCAGGTCAAACCCAATTATAGACCCATAAAACATCAGAGTTCTTCAACTGAGCATGGTGGACCTAGACCTACAACCCAACAAGATGCCTTAGAAATTACTAAACCCTTACAAAAAGAGTGTAAGTGTCCAGACCAAAAGTGTTATAAGCAAATAGCGCTTATACAATAAGACATCTTAGATCAAGCCCAGCATACACTATTACATGTTCAAGATATATCCAAACAAAAGAAAATGGATATAGAAGTAGAAAAAGAAAAGATTAGGCAACTAGCTGAAACTACTTTAGGAGAAACTCCCATTGCTAAGTGGGATAAAGACCAAAGTTATTGTGAAATCATCCCTATTAACCCAGACGCCACTATTAATGGTGGAACCTATAAGAAAGGATACTCACAAGAAGATATGGAAGAATTCAAGAAAGACATAGATGAAATGCTTAAGTTAGGCATTATTAGAGAAAGTAAAAGTAGGCATAATAGCCTAGCCTTCTATGTTCAAAATGAATTTGAACGTAAAAGAGGAAAAAGACGTATGGTTATAGATTATAGACAATTAAGTAAGAATTGTGAATTTGATTCTTATAAGATACCAGACAAGAATAATTTAATCAATTTGATTGAAGATAGAATAATATTCAGTAAGTTTGATTGCAAATCAGGCTTCTGGCAAATTAAGATGCATCCAGACAGTATTACTTGGACAACCTTTAGTCTGCCCCAAGGAAAATACGAATGGCTAGTAATGCCATTTAGATACTTGAATGCTCCTCAAGTTTTCCAAAGAAGAATGGATAATATATTTAGACCTTATTCAAAATTTTGTCTTGTTTACATAGATGATATTCTTGTAGCCAGTAAGACTGAGATAGAGCATGTAGACCATCTTAAAAAGATTATTTTAGAATTAGACAAACATGGTATTGTTATTTTCGAAAGGAAAATGCAATTATTTCAGACTGAAATAGACTTTGTGGGAATGCATATTAATAAAGGAAAATTATCCTTAGCAGAACACATAACTAAAAAGATTCTTGAGTTTCCAGATCAACTCAAAGATAGAAAACAATTACAATCATTTTTAGGATTGCTTAATTGTGCTGCAGACTTTATTAAAAATCTTGCTTCAAAAAGACAAAGCTTAACATCCAAATTAAAAGGAACAGACAAAACCAACCCCTTTTATTGGACTAAAGATGATTTTGAAGTTATATGACAAATTAAAGATGCAGTCAAGAATATTCCTTTACTTGAACTGCCTAATGCAAAAGACCAGTTTATAGTAGAAACAGATGCCTCTAATAAACAATGGGGAGCAGTATACTTTGCCATTGATCATCAGACAAAAAAGAAGAAACTGTGTAGACATAGCTCTGGAACCTTTACAGACCCAGAAACAAGATACACTGCCCATGAAAAAGAAGTTTTAGCCATAGTAAGGGCAATAGAAATATATATGTTGTTTCTTATACCTAAACATTTTACTGTTTATACTGACTCTTCTTATGCAGTAAAATTCAGAGATTTAGACTTGTCCAAATCAAGGACTAATAGACTAATTAGATGGCAATAATTGCTTAATGGTTATGACTTCTCTGTTATACATATTAAGGGAAGTAAAAATACCATTCCAAACATTATATCAAGAGAGCCACTGTTTTCTAACACTAATATGATTTCATGTTTTATGTTGCAAACAGAAGACCTAGAAGACATGAGTTCCTCTGGAACAAATAGACTGAACAAGGAAGACGTTGCAGACTATCTTAGACGCGTAAGACCAAATGCTGGTATAACGCAAAGACCGACTCATATTTAAGACTCTCAAGAAAGACCAATCCTAGAGAACTTTGATGATATCTTAGTTCCTCCTGGAAAATCTAGACAAGAGATTATTTCTCAAAATAGACTCATTGGGAAAATGTATTTTCCTCAATATAGACCTGACCAAAGATATCCAGACTTGATCAAATTTAGACGAGAATTTTTGAAAGATGAAAATACTCTCATAGACACTATATGGTGGAACGTCAAGAATAGATTTTGGATCCAGTTCAAACAAAATTTGGTAGCTATTGCCAGATTCATGAGAACTCAAAGACTCGCAGTTACCCAGCTCAGTGGTACTGCTGTGCCTAGACCTCAGATTCAGACTTATGCTCAGACTCTTGGAGAATCCTCCAAAACTAGACCTACTGATTTCTGTTATCAGAAAAAGATATTTAAGACTGAGATTGTTATACCATTTGGTCATAATAATCTCCCATTAACTGAAGGCTTTAAAAAAGAATCTAATAACATTATTGATCATTTTAATATGTTATTATCAGAAATAAATGGAGATGCCTTAATAATTAAAGGTTTCTTCAAAGACGTTCCAAAAATATATCTTTTTGGAAAATCAGAAATGGATCATATAACTCTTGCAGACTACGGGTTTATTGGACTCGTCCAAATAAAAGACATTGAAGACTCTATTGCTCTTGGAAAAATGGTCCATGAGTATATTAAAAAGGTAGAAGACTTCCTTCCTCTATTTGTCAGAATCTACCAAATTGCTCCAAGTTCCTATAGAGGAATGAGAGTTGAAGGATTTAGACTAATTAGATTTTCAAGTTATATATTCGAAGACGTTGAGATTCTATCAGATGATGAGACCAAAGAATTAATTATTGATAAGCCCAAGCTCCAGATTGCTCAAGCCATGGAGACCATAGAAATCATGGAGTTATTAATAGAAGAAGACAGGTGGTACACTGCCTACCATAAAGAAGACCTGATAATCCAAGCTGATGAGCCATTCAATGGAAGGCTCAAGAAAGAATCCAAAGAAATGGTAGAAATAGCTTTTCCAGCTAGCCTTAGAACGGTAGGCCTCATTGATGAATTTTTCAATAATGCCTTACCAAACCAAGACAAGGAAGAAGAAGACACAGATACAACAAAGGGCCCATCAGTAGTGGAAGAATCATTTGACTAGACCATGTTTTTCATAAAGCAAAGGGATGCCTGCCCCACATGGGCCATCAGACTGATAAAAAGGATGAAAACTTTGTTTGATGCTCTTGCATTATTACAAAACGACAAGACTATGAAGAAGACTTAGCACGCCTTTATTTTTATAAAGAAATAGGTCCCCCCAAATTTTCAAAAGACAATAAAAGCCTGTAAACCCAGCTGATAAGATTCTGAAGATAGTGTTGCTTTAATAATTAATGCTTTCAACCGGATTGCTTTTGGTAATTGGTTACCAGTCATTTTGTAGTGCCCTTGATCTATAAAAGGGAGCGTCCATTTATGTTTTAGACATCAGTTGTAGGAGGGAGAGAGTGATCAATTGTTAGACTTATAGAGAGAGTATGCTTGTAGAGAGTAATATGTATATGAGTGAGTAAACCTCTCATAGTTAGGGGAGAGGGGAGAGTTTTATTTACTTTTGCTATGCAATAAAAGTATTTTCTTTTCCAGAAATCTCTTATGTTAAGTTGTTATCATTTTCCAAATTGTCTCCAACCTTCTGTTCATAGAGGACTATTGTGTGGAACCTCTGGTGTAGCACACAAGGTGTTATACTGGTGAACCGTCGTCAGGTGCCGATTAGCCGTGAGTCGTTAGCCAGGTGGGCGTTAGGCGTGAAGGCGTACAGGCAGGAAAAGGGTCAACCGCCAAAGTAGTGGATTGAGGTGCGACACATAAAGAGAGAGTTGTAGGAGATCGATACCGGAGAAGAATAGTAGCAAGGCTGAAGAGACAAAGGGAAGAAGATAAAGATATTGCAGACCAGAAGGAAGGTATAACTCGAACCAAACCCTTAACTATTTTTACATATTATTTCTGTAAAAATATTTTTATATGAGCTTACAAATCACTAAAGACTTTTTAGAATTTGTTAATCAAACAAGTTTAGACTTAACTAGAGAAATTCAAGACTGGACTCTTACAGACGCTAAAGACAAAGAGCTTATAGAATCTGCTTGAATATATGCAGTACGCAGGTGGTACTTTTAAATATATAGACCAGATCATTGAGTGATTAGGAAGAGAAGTACCTAGAATAGAAATAATTAGAACAGGGATCCGTGATCTCTTTAGACAAAAATTAAGAACTGAAGATTTTGCAGAAGAACTGTCAAGACCTGAAAAATATCAAGAATACACTAGGATACTTGAAGACAGTATAGACGTATTAAAATTCGTTAGACGTAAAAGGTTAGCTGAAACAAAGGCTACTTTAATTAGAGCTGGAGGAATCCGTGCTTTCCTTAAAAACGTAGAGACAGCTGCCCCTAGAACATACCGAAGATATTTGTCATCCTATGGTGATAATAATTTAGTCGAATTTATAGATAACGATATAATCGATATTATTAATCAAATATATAAAGAAACTAGACAGATAAACCCCAGATACCGTATAAGGTATTTAAGACTAGAATACTTTCCAACGAAACCTCTTTCAATTTCTAGACTCCCTGAAGAAATTAATTATATAGATAATCCTCGCTATTCAGAACTCTAGTACGATAGTGACGGAAGAAGTTTAAGAAGTAGCAGCAGCCCTGAAACTTCTACACTTAGACTTCCAGATTAATTAAGCGTTAAAATAAGCTTAAAAGACTAGAGAAATTATTGGGGTAGAAAATTCTATTCTTATAACATTAGAAAAAGACAAAGGCATAAAAAGACAAAGCGGTCCCCCATAGGTGGACCAATAAGATGATAGCGGTCCTTAAATCGTGTGGACGATATTAAGCCCGTCATTTAAGCCCGTTAAATAAGCCCGTCGGAGAGACGTCCTGTATATATATATATATATATATGAATATATATATTCCGCAAATAATATAATATATATATTCGAAATAATATAATATATATATATTTCGCAAATAATATAATATATATATCCGCAATAATATAATATATATTCATATATATATATATATATATATATATATATATATATACACGAATATATATATTCCGTAAATAATATAATATATATATCCGAAATATATATTCCGCAAATAATATAATATATATATTTCGCAAATAATATAATATATTCATATATTTTGTATATTTAATTATATATATATATATATATATATATATTCCATAAATAAATTTTCCACATTTATATCTATTTTCCAACTTTTGCGTTTGATAGAAAATGTGGAAAATTGATGATTTTCCAACTTGTATCAAACAGACACAAGTAGGAAAATATTCATTTGTCTTGGAATTGTTTGCCCTGGAATCAAATGTCCTGGAATCATTTGCATTTTTCCAGTTTTCTATCAAACGGACCCTAAGAGACATTTCCTTACAAATTAAACAAAGAACGAGGGTACATAGAGTAAACCTACTATAGAATGCATGTTCAAACTCGGAACCGATATCCATGTGTATCTCTTCACCCATATATTTTATCCGAAATTTATTGAACAAATCCATAGATAAAAGATATTCGCATTTACAAAAAAACTACTTGCGAAATTATATATGAAATTAGGGGTGACAATTTAGACCCGATAATCCGACATTAAATAACACGAAATTGATCTAAAATTAACGTGTTTGTATCATTAAGTCGATTCGCGTTGTGTTGTGTTTTTGTCAAAATTAGTCATGTTATAATATTTGTCGTGTTATCATATTTTGTTGTGTTATTTTTTATTTTACTAGTGTTGGTGCGTATTATTTTACATAATTTTGTGTAAAAATGATAAAATGTATTACACATGTCTTCTCATGTTATAATTGGGTTATATTCGTGTTATGTTAAAAAAAAATACTTCATCAGTCCCAATTATTTTGTATAGTTTAATGATGCATTCAATTAACGGTCAAGATTAACTCTTGTTTACTATCGTTGAACATAATTCGTTGCTTGTGTTAAAAAAAATGAACCCTTAATTTGGAACAACCTAAAAAGGAACTGTGAAAAATTAATACAAATGGAATATGATTTTGTTTCGTATTATGTTTTTGTCCACATATTGATTGTTGTTTCATATCAGACCATGACACGTGTCAACGAACATGAATTTTCAGCCACTTATAACCTATGTTGTTTTTAACATTTCTGAATATTTTGTGGGTAGAAACAGTATATTTTGAAGTTGGAAACACACAAAAGAGGAGAAAATTGATCAGCAAAAGGGGTAATTAAATAATTACTCATTGGTTTAGAAGAAAATTGCACTTTCAAAAACTTCTCCAGAACTTTAAAAACGGCATAAAATATAGGAAAATAAAGATTTTTCAAGGAGCGCACCACCAAAAATCTAACTTTAAAATAATCATCTTTTTTAGCTGCATTCCGTTTTTAAGAAGCCCAAAAAATAAAGATTTTTCAAGGACCACTCCACCAAAAACAAATATAGGAAAGATTCCGAACATTATAAATTTATAAAAGACCATAACAAATTAATCAATTATATCATGAAACGTAAAATTGATAGTTGGTTAATCAATTTGTTAGTGATAGAGTGAGCATGGTTCGTGACAAATAGATAGAGATAACTTGTTACAAGCGACTTAGAGTTCATTGAATACGTCATCGTTGACCGCAACACAGACTAGGTTGGACGTGCCAGTGGGTTTTGGATTTTCAATCTTTATTTTGAAGGGAAAATCTAGTATCTTCTATTTATATATACCCATATCATGGTTTGACATAAGATATAATGGAACCTATTTCCCCATTATAACTATGTCGTTGTTTATTATATGTGTGAATACCAATATGCTGGAGTAGGGGTGGTGTTCAACCCATAAACCCAAATTTAGGACTCCTCTTTGAGTTTTTTTGAAGAAAAATATTTTCAAGTGTAAAAGCGTGGAAAAATGAGAAAGTCTTACTTTTGAAATTTACAAGAAAACCTCTTCTTAAATAAGTTATGTGAATAATAATAATAATAATAATAATAATAATAATAATAATAATAATAATAATAATAATAATAATAATAATAATAATAATAATGATAATGATGATGATGATGATGATGATGATGATGATGATGATGATGATGATGATGGATATTACTTAATGTGAGATAATGAAATAAGGATAAAAGATATCACAAAATGGGAATAAAGTGAGTAAATACACTGGATGAGTAAACTAGAAAAGAATCAGGAATAAACTTTCTAGAAGACTTTTTCTACTAAATTTGGAAGGTACAAAGGCTGATTTTTATAGTGGTATAAGGGTGGTCTAATACGATAAGGTAAGTGACCAAATGTGGTAGGAAAGTGAGGTGGAAGAATTTTGGCAAAAAGGGATTTTTGGTAATGACGGCGCTCTGATTTCAAGAGAATGTTTGATGATTGCTGAAAAGGACCCCCTTAGAAGTGAGGTCATAAGCTCCTTAAATAGTGTTTTTTAGGGTTAGGGGGTGTCGATCAGCATGGCCTCCGTCCTGCCTATCGACGCGGTGTCTGCTTTGTTGAGCAAGGAAAGTACACCTTGCCGCTAGGCGAAGGGTCCAGGGTGCCTATAGGTAGTTCAAAACGAACGTTTTAAGAAAAATTGGCATAAAATACAAACCGTTAGTTTGAATCGGGCATGCTGAGGGCCGTTAGAAAGAGAATTTAAGGCCGTTTAAGAATCCATTGAGCCACTCTCAGATTCAGGAGTTGACCAAAGTCAAATAGGGCTCGAATGCGCCGATGGTCTCCAGATGGGGGATTTTGGAGTAAAACGAGTCATATGTGTGAATCTTTAGGCCAATTTGTGCACAGCACATACCGTTGGAAAGGTAATTTAGTGTCCTTTAATATTTCATTAAGCTCCACTTAGATTGGAGAGTTGACCAAAGCAAACGGGGCTCGAGAATGCCAAGTTGCCTTTCAGATTGAAAAGGTTCGTTCGTGCAAACCGTGGGGCCGATTTGTGCACAGTATCGACCATTGGAAAGGGGATTCAAAGACCATCAATGTTTCATTGAGATTTTCTTTGGTCGGAGATTTGATCGGAGTAAAGGGGGCCAAGAGCACCCGGTGGCCTCCAAATTAATTCTCGAAGTAAAGAGGATGATTCATGTAAATCGTGAGGCCTATTCGCGCACGATATGGATCGTTGAAAAGGGACTTCAATGCCCTTCAAGATTTCATTAAACTTCATTCACTTTGGAGAGCTAACTGAAGTCAAATGAGACTCAAAAGCACCCGGCGGCCTCTAGATCAATACACGAGCTATGACCTAAGGTTTACATATGGAGGAGTAGTGTTAAGAACCTTAGAATGTACCTATAAGGGTATTAGAATGGGGTGTCTACAGAGCCCCTCGACGGGAAACCTTGGAACAAGCAAAGGTCGTCGAAAGACAGACACCTCATAGATGTCTGAAAAGAGGGTAGAGGTCAATTCTACAGACCTAGGATTGAGATAACGGATTCAGTAGGTCAAGGTTGATTCTGAGGATCTAAGGATTGAAATGACCAATTCAGCGATTTGAAGTCTATTTTGCGGACCTAAAGAGTGAGATGATCGATTCAGGGGGTTGAGGTCGATTCTGTAGACCTATAGAATTAAATGACTAATTTAAAGGGTCAAGGTTAGAGTTAGATGACTGATTTAGAGGGTCGATGTCAATTCTGTGAACTTAAAGAGTTAGATGACTAATTCAGTGGGTAGAGGTCAATTCTGAAAACCTAAAGATTGAGATTATCAATTCAGCGGGTCGAGGTCAATTTTGTGGATCTAAAGATTGAGATGAATAATTCAGCGAGCTGAGGTCGATAATGCAGACCTAAAGAGTTCGATGACCAATGCAGCAGGTCGAGGTCGATTATGCAGACCTAAAGATTAGGATGACTAATTCAGAGGGTCAGGGTCAATTATGAGGACATAAAGATGTTGTGGAGATCAATTCAGTGGGTTGAGGTGAGGACATAAAGATTGAGGTGACCCATTCAATAGGTCGAGGTCGAGGTCGATTTTGCAAACCTAAAGATTGGGATGACCAATTCAATAGGTTAAGGTCAATTCTAAGGACTTAAAGATTGAGATAACAAATTCAGAGGGTCGGGGCCGATTATGAAAACCTAAAGATTTTATGATGACAAATTCAGCAGGTCGAGGTCGATTTTACGGACCTAAATATTGAGATGACCAATTTAGAGGGTCGGATTGAAGTGATCGATTCAGCGGGTTGAGGTCGATTCTACATACGTAGGGATAGAGATGAGAAATTCAGTAGGTCAAATTGAAGTAATCGATTTAACAGGTCAAGGTCGATTATGAGGACCTAAAGATGTTGTTTATTGGAAGATTTTCAAATTGTAGTTTCACTGGAAAAATCTTAGTGTATTTTGGTGCAAGCGCACCTTGGATTCCTGGTTTCACTGGGGAGTTTGTTGACTACAAGAGTGAATGATGATGATCCTATTGGGGATTTACTAGGGCTTGTAACCGGTTTGGTTCTCCACCATGGGCTTTTCTTAAATTGATGACATTCTTCACTTCACAAAGATTTTTTGGGGATTTTTGTGGATCTTTCGAGCATTTTTCGAATTTTGTTTGCATGTATGTAACAAAAATTTGAGGGGACTACCAAAAGGCAAGTATAGGGAGGTGCCTATCAGCATAGGACACAGAATCTTTGGATTTTAAGTGTAGGGTAAAGGCCACTGTCGATAGGTAGGACCAGGGGACTACCGATCGGCATGCCTCTTAGCCTCCTACAAAAAAGGGGTTGCCCTCTTCATTTTCCCACAACTTCAAGTGATTAAATCTCTTATTTTTTGTCTCTAAAAGTCAATTTTGAGTCTATTTCCTTTGCAAGATCTCAATGGCAGGTATTTATCACAACAACAACAACAATGACTAGGTGACTATTGATGATTGGGAAGGATTGGAATGGCGGACAGCAGTGCTGTTAGCGTTAGGCAATGAGAATGCGTAAGATAACTTTGTGAGAATTTTTCTATGGGGGATTTTTTTTATAATGAAAGGTTTTCTTAATTTTGCACAGGTTGGCATAGCATCTTCAAGTATCCAGTTTCGAGGGATGATTAGGATAAAGGATATTTGGGATCATCTTCCTGAGGAGGTATAGTAACTAGTGGCGTCTACTAGGTTTGGTACTTTGACGAATACATTGGATGAGACATCACGCTCTACGGTAGTGTTATGTGCAGGTGGTGGGACATGACCCATACATTTCACCTAGGCATTGGGGAGATGATTATTATTCCCTTGGATGTCCAGTAGTTAACGGGGCTAGATTGTGATGGTCAACAAATTATGGTGGACCAAACTCTAAAGGTTATGGAGGCCAAGGTATGGGCTACATTAAGGGATATCATAAGAATTGTGTAGGGGGGATCCGTATATCTGTGCTAAAGGAGACTCTTCTATCTAGGCAGATTGATGGGAATGATGGACAACATGTGAGATAGGCAATCCGTTTATTTATTTTGCTTTTATTGGGGGGATTTATGGTGGCGACGAGCGGCTATATCGTTCATATGTGGTTTTTTACCCTTTATGAGGATCATCGCAGACATTCATTTGTATGATATCGGATCTTTACCTTAGTGTCCCTTTATACTTCTTTGTATGCTTTTAGTCAGTGTTGTCGATAGACATTTATAGGCCATATGTATTCGTTGGAGGTAGTTTTTAAGTTTAATCTCCTTTTTAATTTTCTTATCATCCTTTTGCTTGATTTTTTCTTTTGACTTTTGGCATCGACTTTACAGAAGTGGTTTTATGAGGTGATAGGGCACAACATGGGATTGGTGTCCTTGAAGCCAAGCAAGCTCAAAGACTTCTACTTGATGTACAGATAGAGGAAGTCAAACAAGCGTTCGAACCAATCCTTATCTTTGAAGGATGTGCGAGCGGCATTGAACGCATTAACGAGAACCGGATTAGGTTTTTTTATCCTTATCTCTTTTTGAGTTTTTAGAACCTTTGCTTGTAGGTAGATAATTGACTCTTTACTGGGGAAAGGGGTGACCTTCTACCCTCGGAGTCTATCTTCGAGGGTTGCATGGGCTACGAGCATACATGCATAGATGAGGCGATTGATAGCGCATGAGTTTGGGTACGTATGGTACCTTGGGTGGTGCAACAGATCATTGAGGGATAGGTGGATGTCCCACCATTGGCTCCCCCTTAGTACATGAGACAGGTGAGGGAGATGGCAGACAAGGCTAGGACGATGGTGATGGAGGGCGAGCCCTATACGCATGATACGGATATGACAGCGGGCTACGACTATCTGGACTTTGTTACTAGCTAGTTGATGTCATCATGCATATATGATGTATAGAATATGCCTCCACCTATGACTGGATCGAGGAAAGGTACCAGCGTATTGAAGACATCAACACATAGCTCTAGAGGAGGCACAAATGTGACAATGGGGGAGGTTCCGCTTCTTTATGATTCCATTCCCTTTTATCATATTCGATTGAGTAGTGGGGACGTGGTGTTGGTTCCTCACCTCCCTAATGTGACGGTGGAAGGGTTGGCGGGATTTTTCGAGGATGCTATACGGAGTGAGGTATAATGATTTCTTACTTTTTTCATTTCATTATCTCTTTCTCTTTACTAATTTCTTGATTTTGATGCTTTTGTTCCTCTTTCTTACAGACCGTCCGTGTGTTGACCGCCCGACTAAGGGATATCAATGATTATATGGCATCGATGTCAACCTATGTGAGGAAGTCAGTTAGTGCATGCTTGGTGCCGCCGGCCATATCTGATGAGAGCTCAAGTTCTGGGAGTGGGGGGTCTGTTGATCGTCATCGAGGAAATCGCGTCAACTACGGTGGTTAAAGGTTATTTTTTTAGATATTTTTTAGAGATTCAAGTAGTGTCCCGATGTATTTTTTCCTTTTTTATTTTCTTTTCTTTTTCTACCTGCAAGGAAATGTAATGATTCCAAACAAAATATACATAAGAAATGCATTTTTTTTTGTGATATCTTGGTTTAATGACTTAATTTGTATGCACTTTAATTTGCTGCTAAGGTTTTTCATTATTTACAAAGATAAAGATAAAATGGAAAAAAAGAGACTCGAAGTAAAGAAAAATGTTCATTTCAAAAATTATGTACAAAAGGGAAAATAAGGAAATTTTCAAAAAATAATAAGTCGGAGATTGATTTTTTCAAAGCAAATGTTTATTTTAGAGTTATATGTGTAAAAGAGGAAACAAGGAAATTCCCAAAAGGGGGAGCTACAGATCGAAATACCCCTTAGCATGCTTGTCGGCATAAGGATCAAGTCCAAATCACTCCCTTAACTTTTATTGCATTTTCTGCGTACATTGGGAACTTTTGAAGCAAGTAAACCGATGGCGCTTTGAATGATTTATTTTTTACTATAAAGGGGGGCTTGGAAGTGTTTTCGTCACCACATTCCATATTTTCTTCTATGTAGCTTTTCTTCTTCTCTGTTTTGCAAATGGCTCTTCCAGTATCCGAGGCCTTTTTTCCCTACCTCGAAGGTTATGAGACAATGTGCCTTTACAACATCAACTACGTAGCCTTTGGTTTGTGCTAGGTATTTTTATGACGCAATCATCCTATAAACTGGAAGCTTTTAGAACCAGCAGTACAGTTCTGGTACCGAAAGACCATGTTTTTCAGTTCAATAAATATGAGGTGGGCCCAACTACGAGAAGTTCTCTATAATGCTAGGTATCATTCATAGTGTGGCGAAAGCTATGCTAAATTTATCTCGTTCTCCCTGAGTGCCTTTGGTGGGGTTGCTTCACATCTCCCCTTCAGTTTCTTGACCATTGCTTCATGGAGGAAACATCGTTCTCTCGGCAGTCATGAATTCGGTGTGTCGGAGGAATTTTATTGAAAATGGATTTGCTGGCATTGTGACCCTGGGTTTGACTTTCAAGCTTTTATTGGTGCCAGGCGATCTGACGGTCGATCCTCAGGTGGCCACGATAACGTTGTTGCTATCCTATCATTGTAGTCCTACTTTGGTGGTATTAACGGGGACTCTAAACGGCTTAGACGCTTGGAAGGAATATCGGTATGGCTTTCTGCGGGGAGCCCTATCATATTGTTCAAGTGGATTTTTAAGAGACTGTGCCTGGCAACCCCTCCTAAATATCCTCTGTTATGCGTTATCAATTTCTTTTCTAGGCCCTTTTTAGCTTTAGACCATCGATGGAAAATCGTGTTAACTATCTTATGGAGCACGGGACCATCTGGTAGCCGAGCACAAGGTTTAGAGAAACTAATTTAAGTTTGTGTTTGTAGAGATAGGTGTTTTGGTATGGGTAGGTGTTTTCATAAGTTTTTGGATATTTTTTAAAGTTGGTTTATGGTTGGAATTTGTATGTTATATGAGGGTTAGGAATAAAGTGGTTTATTTGACTGTCGTTGTCGATACTTCATGTAATAACTATATTCCTGATTAATTAAAAAGAAGTGATTTTGACATATTTTATTTTGTCTTTTGATGAATTACATATTTGAACTCTTTATACCGATCATTAAGGCATACATAATCCTTTTGTTTATTTAAATTATGAAGAGACCTCCATTCTCGAAGGAAGAAAATAATAGCATTTTGAGAGAAGGAAAGGACCGCGCCCATGTGTGTTTTATGAGCTTCCTACGTACCTCTATGGGTTTTGAAAATTTGTGAGCGTCATTTAAAAAGGTGGGGAATTGAGAGGATCAGGTCCCACGTAGTTATGGATAGGGGAATGAAGAGAGATTTTTTCAGAATAAAATGGGGATGATAAGAGTCGTAGCGCAATGAGAGTTTGGATTAAGGATAAAAAAATTTGAGACAGTCCGGGTTGACTAGACACGCCGTTTCTTCTCCATCGAGATCTGTGAACATAGCGCCCCCTTGACAGGATTTTCTGCACAATGTAGGGTCCATTCCAATTTAGGTTTGAACGTTACTCTCAGATTCCAAACGGATTTTACGATTTCTTTGAGGGCAAGATCTCCTTCTTGGATACCGTAGTCCTTGACTTTTTTATTGGATGATCGTGTGATCTGGCGATAGTACCCTTGCATATGGTAAAAATCTTTTAATATCTTTCCATCTAGGACCGTGAGTTCATTGTAATGACTCTGATGCCATTCTTCCTCACTAACCTTAGTTTTGAGCATAATTCACGGAGAAGGCACTTTTAGTTCTGATGTTATGTACTAGAGAATAGGAGGTAGCCCCATTGGGTGTTCAGATGGAGG
The DNA here is from genome assembly GCA_949130495.1 of Sambucus nigra. Taxonomy (NCBI): domain Eukaryota; kingdom Viridiplantae; phylum Streptophyta; class Magnoliopsida; order Dipsacales; family Adoxaceae; genus Sambucus; species Sambucus nigra. The sequence continues at coordinate 106,774,432 of OX422207.1, read as the reverse complement.
TACGATATCTCCAGAGGGCATATGGGATCCAGACAGCCTAGTCTTTATATCTTTCAATCATCTTACTAATGATGGCTTTGAGGTTCTTGTTGGCAGCTTCGATAGAGTCGGTAGTTTGGGGTTAGTAGAGAAAAGACTTGTGCCTTTGAATTCCATAATCTTCGACTAATTATGTGACCTCAGCCTCGAAATGGAGTCCTTTTTCTGATACCAACTCATAGGGAACTCCATAGTGGCAGGTGATATTCTTTCTGATGAACTTGGCCACTTTCTTCACATTCAGTATCGCGTTGGACTCGGCTTTGACCCATTTCGTGAAGTAGTCCACAACGAATATGATGAATACGTATTCGTTTAAAGCTTTGGGAGTAACCTTCCCTATGATATTTATGCCTCAAGTAAAGAAGCGCCAGGGAGAGGTCATGTTATACCATTCTTGGAGGGGAAAGTGCTGAAGGTCAGAAATTTATTGGTATTTGAGGCATTTCCAAACATAAGCAGTGCAGTCTTGGACCATAGTGGTCCAATAGTACCTCAACGAATGATTTTCTTAGTGATCATGTGACCATTCATGTGGGGCATGCATTCTCCAATGTGTATTTTTTTACATCATTTCTTTAATTGTAGTCCCTTCTATGCAATGCAATAGGTTCCATCAAAGTTTCTCTTGAAAAGCGTCCTCATAAATAATATACTGGCTGGCCAATTTGCGAAGCGTTGCACGATCTTTCTTATTCGCATCTCGGGGATACCTATTATGTTTTAGAAGGCGCCAAATGTCGTAGTACCATCACTCTGCCATGTTCGGATCTTCTTCTATGGAGAGCTCTATGTAGTTGTCGTGGGTAGGTGCATCTTATTTCTGAACGAGAAAGGAGGCTATTATTATTTCCTCTAGCATGTCAACCATGGAGGCCAAGGTATCTAGTGCGTTGGCTAGGGTATTCTTCGAGCGAGGGATATAATGGAAGGTGACATCTTTTAATTGGGAGGCAATCTCTTCTATATGGGTGTGTAAGGGAAGTAGCCTCTTATCTTTGACTTTTCATTTCTTAAAAATTTGTCTGACAATGAGGGCAGAGTCTCTATAGACATCTATGTACTTGATTCATTTCTCGAGGGCGATCTTAAACCCTACGGTGCATGCCTCATATTCTGTCATGTTATTGGTGCAAAGGAAATCTAGCTTGATGGCAATTGGGATTTGAGAGGTATCAGGAGCGATCAAGCGTATCCCAATGTCATATCATTTCTTATTGGTGGCACTTTCAAATAACATCTGATGCCTGAGATCCTCTTGAGAGTCGCAGAGAATGTCTTCTTCTAGGAATTTGGAGACCTAAATTTATTTCCTTCTATAGGGTGGTTAGCGAGATAATTGGATATGGCCCTCCCCTTCATATCTTTCTTTGTGATGTATAAAACGTCAAACTCGGCTAGTAGCATTACCCAGCGGGCCAGTCATCTTAACAGAGAAGGTTTATCTAGCAAGTATTTTATAGGATCCATTAGGGATAATAGTCTAATGGGAAATGGCATCATGTAGTGCCATAGTTTCTATATAACCCAGACCATGGTGACACATGCCTTCTCCAAGGTAGTGTAGTGGACTTCATACCCAACCAACTTTTAAATGGCATAGTAGATTACTCTCTCCATACGAGATTACTCAATGTATTTGGGCAACAAAGCCCCTACTAAAATATCATTGATGGTCAAGTATAGGAGGTGCGGAGAAGTGGCTACAGAGGCATGGTCACCATAGGTCGGTTGAGGTATCGTTTGATCTAATCAAAAGTTTTATTAGGAAGCCTTATTCCAAACTTTAATTGAGTCCTTCCGGAGAAGTTAGAAAATGGCTTCACAGATAGAGGTCAGTTGGCTGATGAACCGACTGATATATTGTACCTTACCCAAGAATCTTCGCACTTTATTTTCCATCCCAAGTGGTGACATATCGATTATGGCATTTAGTTTGGTAGGTTCCGCCTCAATCCATATCTCATAAATCATGAATCTAAGTAGTTTCACTTTAATGACGCCAAAGATCCACTTTTGTGGGCTGAGCCGCATCTGGTACTGTCGCAGTCATTCGAATAATTTTCTTAGGGAGAATATGTGACTTTTTTGGGTCCTAGACTTGATGATCATGTCATCAACATGGACCTCAAATTCTTTATGGATGAGGCCATGTAATATTGTTATGGCACCCCTTTGGTAGGTAGCCCCAGCATTCTTGAATCTGAACAACATGACTGTGTAACAGAAGGTCCCCCATGGCGTGATGAATGGGGCATTTTTTTGGTGGCTAAGGTTTATTTTAATATGGTTGTAGTCGACAAATCTATCGATAAATGACTTGAGACATGGTTGGTAAGGTTGTCTGCGATCACGTTAATATTAGGTAGAGAATAATCATCCTTTGGGGATGCTTTGTTGAGATCTCGATAGTCGATGCACGTCCAGACTTTCCCTCTTGATTTTAGCACGATGACGATGTTTCCAAGCCTTATAAGGTATTCGACTATGCGAATGAAGCCTACGTTCAACTGTTTCACCACTTCTTCTTTGACTGTGAGGGACCATTCTATTCATATCTTCTTCAATTTATGCTTGATGGTTTTACTTTCTGGGAATGTGGGGATCTCATGCTGAGCTATCTCTCGATAAATATCGAGAATGTCATCATAGGACCATACGAAGATGTCCACGAACTCTTTCAGAAGCTCTTTAAACTGTCCCCTCTCATGATCATCGAGGGTATACCCTATCCTAATCTTACGCAGATGGTTAATAGAACCGAGATTAAAAATAACAATTTCATCATCATTATTTTGAACATGGTTATGTTGTTCATTTTTTCCTTAATGCGCTCAGTTAAGAATGATTTATTTTCTAAATCATTATCATCAAAAGTTTGATTATAATGAAGACAATTAATTTAAGTCACACTAAGATACTCAAAATCCTCATTTATTTTATTTTCAGGAAATATAGCATTGAGGACCTCATCAAATTAGGCATCTTTTACAATGATATCATAAATAGGAAAAATAGTAATAGGCTCAGTGATCTCTTGGGGAGAGTAGATAGCAAGGCTTAGACTAAGCTGAGCAGGCTAGACTGGAATGGCGTGTCAGTTAAGGAGAGGTGTTTCAATAATAGCGATCTTTATAGATGGGTTAGACAGGCAGGCCTCTTGGTGGACCATGTAGAGGCTCAGCCCCAGTATGTGCAGTTTAAATGAATCCTCAGTGTTGATGTTCTTAGGGTCTTCAGTGCTTTATGTGTATTCATCGATTAGAGGTTCCACCTCATACTTCTATTCCGTAGTCTAGATGACATCATCTTTGAAGAATATTTCCATCCCTGACTTCATCTTTTTGTCAGTGGGGTCATTCCATGGTTCATAAAATCCGCAGAAGGGGAAATCCTCTCTGTCTAACTCGTTGTTTAAGCTTTCGAAACCATCACCCCATCTTATGGCGATGATATCCTCCTACCAACAGTAGTCAACGCATTCAAAAACTTTCATAGTTTCATTATACAGGTCTTCTCACTCAGCGAGAAAATGAAGGATTGAAGGGACCATATGCCTCCCCTTAAGTTTCAAGGCTGTGAGAAACTCAGCGATACTGCATATCTCCCATTTATGGAAAAACACATCTGACATGGTTTGTACGACATCATCCAAACTAATTTCTTCCACGAGCACCACCCATTCATCAATTCCTCAATCCGTGTTTGGTCTTCCATAAAAGGGCCACTGAACCTTTCGTAATTGATAGTTGTCTCTGAGGATAATTTCATCCCAAACCTTATAAGTTGATACAGTAAATCCATGCCTCCCCCATCTGATCGGGTGTGGACGACAATGCAGGCTTGAGTGAGGAGTGATAAAGCTTGATTAGCAAAACTCTTAGGATATAGGATAAAGGATGGGCAAACTTTGAGGGGTTTGGGTGAAATTTTAGGTATACTGGGTGTTTTCATAAGCACGATTTTGGTAAAAGGGTTAAATTTTGGGTTTCCCTCGGGAAGATGATGTCCACCCCGATTTCATGTGCTAAGAGAGGGTTGTGAGTGATGTTGGGTTTAGAATTGTTGGTGGAGTGATTATTCCCTAGTCTATAAGAACTTAGATCACATTTTTAAGATGTAAACACTAGTCAGTGGTATGGCCTGCGATTTTATGAAAGTCATAGTGAGTATCATGATTGAAATTCTTGGGAAGAGTATTTGGCAATGGTCGGGAATCTAATGGTTTGATGAGGTTTTGAGCCAGCAGGGCGAAGTAGACTTTTGACAAGGGGCATGGAGTTCAGTATATTCTTCTCTGGCAGGGTTGGGATGATTTTCAAGTGCCCAGCAGGTAGTGAAACGTTGGGATATGTTATTGATTGTAGAGACTGAGGTGTTGTTCGACTTGCCATACTTATTTAGCACAAATTATCTAGTTAACCTTTTTTATTCAGGCTCCACCTTGTTACTAGCAACCATTTCTTGAATCTCCACATTATCCTCTCGAAGGGCTTGGAAGTGTTGGTAGTATTATCCTCCCATCGATGCTCATATGTGGGGCAATAAGTTCTTTTTTACTATACTTACTTGATCTTCCTTTGATGGTCTTTTGGTCATAGTGGCAGCTTTCTCTCTCCACCTTCTGATAAAGCTATTGGATGATTCCTTAGGAATCTACATGAGTATCTCTAGGTCTCTGAGTGTTACCTCCAGTTATTCATTATATATATTGTGACATGAATTGCCTGGCTATATCCTCCCAACTATGGATTCTGAATTCCTCGAGGGACAACAACCACATAAGGTCACTCTCTTTCAAGGTTTGCTGAAACATTTGGGCCATTAGTTCCTCTGAAGATACAAGGAGGGTCATATCTCGGTGATAGTTACGTAGATGCACAATCGGGGCCCACTATCTTCAAACTTATCGATATCTAGAAACTTGAACTTCTTTGACAGTCTGGCTTTAGGATATGGATGCATATGGGTGTAGTCCATGTAATTCCCTAAAATATTGACTTGGTCAAATTTCTTTGACAGCAGCTTGAGGTCTTCCTTGACCTTATTCAGTTATTTTTCCTTGGGGTCCACAAGACCTGGCAAATTATCACCTAGCTAGGCAAGTTTCGAAATCGATAGCTGAGTAGGTGGTGACCCATTTGTAGGCAGGGCACACAAGAAGATTGATGGTTCAGGCATAGGTAGTCCCATGGCAAGAGGAAAGGGTACTTTAGGTTCATGAGCCTCGGGAGTTTGGTCCCGATGTCATTTCATCTCTTAGACATTGGTCTGAAGATTATTAATCTTGGCACCGGGCGAAGCTAAAATGGCCATTAAATCTGGTTAAACTTTGGGGGCTTGGTCCGCATTCTCTATGAATAACTTACAGAGGTAGGTTTCAAACTCGTTGGAAGCAGCAGAGGAACCAGTAGATCTTCGGGGTTGTTTGATGAAAAATCTAGATATGTGATCAACCTGAAAGGGAAAAAAATGATTTTGGTTTATTTTTTAAGGAAAATGGAGTATTTTTGGTATTTTTGTTTTGAAAAAGGGGAAAAAAAATTTGTTATATTTTTTATAAAAGAGGGGAAAGGAAAATCCTCAGCATGGCTATTATCATTAGATTCCACTTGTATTATGTTTACCTGAAATGCTAAAAAAATGTCGAACAATACCGAAAGTGGGGAAAATATAGGGTATAATATGCAAGACATGGTTTGACTTGTTTCCAGTCTCACAGAGAGGGTCCTTTTTAAAAAAAAGGGAAAAATAAGAGGAAAATTTGGATGGTGTGGCGACCTAAAATTTTGACAGAGTTTCACACTGTAACCGGCAAACTAGTTATGAGTGTCCTAGGGTAGATGCCTATATGAGGTTGATGCATTTGGTGGGTCAGTGGAAGGGTTCCCCCCCTTTGGCATAACTTCCACGATATACCTTTTTCCTATAAGAGGAATTATTCATTGGTACGTATGGAAAAGCCATTTGATATACCTGAGTGTATGCGAATTGCCTCATGATATACCACAAAGGGATAGTAGTTGTGAGAGTTAATTTGATAGACTTGATGTACTCGTTTCATATACCTCTCATCAAGAATTTAGTCAAGTGGTACGATGCAGGGGGGACCGCTAGATGTAAATCATAGATACGAGGCCAATGGAAGGTAAGAATCATATCGCTTAGGTTAACTTCACTCTGCAGACTGGCATCCATCATGAAGTGACCCCCCAATACAGGACAAAATTTTGGTCAATATTTCCATGCTCGGGTGATGTAGTGTGAAAAAATGCACGACTTTTAATTAGTATCGTATGGATATTTTATCTGTTTGTATGCTAAGTAAAGGGAGTACTACCACTATGAGGGAGAATATACTAATAGCATGAGATAAGAAGTATAATCATAGAGAGTAAAGCTAGCAAGTATGTACTAGTGCATGAAGACTATACAAAGTATGGTGATAGAGTGTGAAGCATGTGAATATACAAGTGAGGAATATGTGTAAGGTGAGAGAGTGACATAATAGAGTGAAAAGTCATGGGAATACATACAAGTGAAAGTGTGTGATATAGAAACTAAGCATGGATAATCTATATGTGGTGTGTGAAATACATGTAAGTGAGCATGGAGATATACTAGTGGAAAAAAAAAGTAAGGTTGTGTGCTAGTGAAGCTATGCATAAATAATTGATAAGTGGTGTGTAAGGCATGTAAGTGAGACTATATATGAGTTTGAGAGTGTGAAGTGATCATGGAGAATACAAGTAAGCATGGGGTGGAACATAGTGAACATGTACAAGTGAGTTAAACGTGAAACACGTGAAAAGATGTTGATATCTACATGTGGTAAGAAATATCTTGGTAAAGATAATCATCATGATAAGAATGCGATATATATACAAGTTATAAACATAGGAGTAAGGAGAACATACAAGTGAAGGAGTATGTACATGTATAAAAGTAGAACATCAAAGAGATTACACCCATGTGAAAATAGAGTCTACTCCTCTGAAAAAGCCCCCAGCAGAGTCTCCACTGTGGCCATTTGGGTCGGATTCCTCCGGCGTAGGCCGATCTTGATGAAGGAATGGAGTTGTCAGCCCATTTTTCTCAAAACATGCAAAAGAATGTATCTTCCTAGAGAGAACGGCATCATGGTCATAATGATGAATACAAAACCAAGTGAATCGAGGGTTCAGAGAATAATCCACGAAATGGGAAGGTGTTAGGCACCTGTTGTGCCCTTTCGGTCTCTCATGTGCTATGTTGATTTTATCCTTTTTTCCAAAGCGCGAGGTGTGTGTACATATATGTAGTATGAATAACGGTAGAAGGGAATCATTTGACTCACGTGATAGGAAAGACAGAGCGAAATCATCCATACGGGTGTGTCCGAAAAAAACATAAATATATGGTGTGAGTGTTCGTCGAATCACGAATTCGTATGAAAAAGTGAATGTGCATGTCGGATGAGACATAAATATCTATTTTGTGAGTCATATATATATATATATATATATATATATATATATGACTCACGAAATAGATAACATAGTATGAAAGCATAAAATAGAAAGAGAGGACTCGAATACCGATTGGCCTGGGACGCCTACGTAGCTCAAGATGCATCAAAGTCCACACCATTCAAATATATAGTAAGGGTGGGATTCTTTGAGTATTTTTTAAGAAAAATGTATTCAAGTGTGAAAGTCTGGGAAAATGAGGAAGTCTTACTTTTGGAATATATAAGTAAACCCTTTTTTTGAACCTTTAGATTTTTATGAATATTAGTTAAATGGATACTAATAATAAAAATGAATATTAATTGATGTGATATGATGAAATAAGAATAAATGATATTACAAAATGGGAATAAAGTGAGTAAATAACACTAAATGAATAAATTAGAAAACAATTAGAAATTAACCTTCTAAAAGACTTTTACTACTGAATTTGATGCACCTTGAGCTAAATTAAGGTGGTATAAGATTGGTCTAATAGGATGAGGTAAATAACCAAATGTGGTAGGAACTTAAGGTGGGAGAATGTCGAAAAAGAGGGTTTTTGGTAATGAGGGTGCTCTGATTTCAAGAGAATCTTTGTTGATTGTTGAAAACGACCCCCTTAGGAGTGAGGTCATGGGCTCCTTAAATAGTGCTTTCTAGGGTTGGATGTTCCAATTGACATGGACCCTGGCCTACCTATCGGCACAGTGCCTACCTTGCTGGGCAAGGAAACTACACCCTGCTAGTAGGCAGAGGGTCTGGGGTGCCAAAAGGTAGTTCGAAACGGACTTTATTGGAAAAATATGCATAAAATACAAATCGTAAGTCTAAATCAAACACGATCAGAACCGTTGGAAAGGGAATTCAGAGCTTTTTAAGAATCCATGAGTCACTCTCGGGTTTGGGAGTTGACCAAAGTCAAAGGGGACTCGAAAGCTCCCAATGGTCTCTAGGCGGGTCTTAAGGTCGATTCATTCATAGCATAGACCGCTGGAAAGGGAATTCAGTGCCTTTTGAGATTTCATTTAGTTTATCTTAGATTGGAGAGTTGATCAAAGTCAAATGGGCATGGAAAGCACCCGGTGGCCTTTCGAAGTAAAAAGGTTTGCTCGCGCAAATCGTGAGGTCGATGCATGCATGCTATGGATCACTGGAAAGGGTATTCAGAGCCCTTAAAGGTTTTGTTAAGATTGACTTAGGTCGAAGACTTGATCGGAGTCAAATGGGGATTGAGAGCACCCGGTGGCCTCCAGATCAATTCTCGAAGTAAGAAGGATCATTCGTGCATACCGTGAGGCCAATTCGCACATGGTAGAGACCGTTAGAAAGGGAATTTAGTACCCCTAAAGATTTCATTGAGTTTCGCTCAAGTTGGAGAGGTGGCTTGAGTCAAATAGGGTCCAAAAGCACCTGGTGGCCTCTAGATCTATACTCGGGGTATGACCTCGGATTTACGAAGGGAAAAGGAGTGTTCGGGAGCTGAGAATGTACCTAAGAGGGTATTAGAATGGGTTATCTATAGTACCAATCAATATGGAAATAATATTGACAAAGACAGTTGAATTAAAAGGTCAACACGATATCCTATAACGAGTAACTAATGAAGATGATAGTGCAAAGGTAACTACTTAGACTTGTTTATATTTTCCCTTGAATTTTCATATAGGTTTGAAGAACCCACTCAATATATAACCAGTCACATCAAAGTTTTGTTTATAAAGACTTATGTAAATGTATTCTTGATTAGTAAAATCTAAATGGACAATGGGGTTGATATCAATATCATGCCATATTCAATGCTGGATAAAATAAAAAATTGCAAAGTTGGCAAAATTCAAATAATCATTTATTATTTGTGTGGAGATAAAAAAATTAAGAATATGTGTTTTACTAATTTATACAGAGGTTTAGGCTATTAGATCTAAAACAAAATTCTTTAGAATTTACACCAAACCCAATTTTAAAGCATTATTTATCATAGAATGGATTCATAGTAAGGAATGTGTTCCCTATTTTATGTGTCATGACTTATTTTTGATGAAAGAGGATGGGAATACTGAGGAAGTGGAGGTTTATCATTCTTATTTCGAAGAAATTTCTAACTGTTTTAGCAAAAATGTCCTAAGAAAATGTTGGACCAGTTAAAATTGATGCTTTGCTCACTCAAACATTAGGAGATGAAGAAACAAGTGAAGGTTAGGAAGAAATGGAATTTGATTCAATGGGATGATGTAAAGATGTAAAAATAAGGTGTTTAATGGATCAAACTCTCATAGAAATAGAAAAGATAAATAATACCATGACATTGGTTTTTTTATAAATTAAGAAACTTTAAAAAAAATAGAATTAACGAGGAAAAGACTATTAATTAGGCTGATTATGTCTTCAAAGAAGAAAAATAAGAAGAAAGTTCCCTAGGATTAGAGGAATTTTCTATTTAACCTGTCAATTATGAAGATCTAAAAATTAAAAAACCAAATCCATTGGTAGAAATCAAATTTGTTGTTGAGAAAAGAGTAAGGATAACTTATATGAGTGCTAAACATAGTAGTGAAGACTAAAACTTGGTCATAGATTGGCTGCATAAATATAAGGATTGTTCTGATTGGTAACGTGATGTGCTTCCAGGTTTGGACAGGAAATTGGTGGAACATAGACTACCAATTAAAGGGTATATGCCTGTAAAATTTCCTCGAAATGACCCCAAAAGTCATAGTAAAAATAAAAGAAGAAATTGAAAGATTCTTGAAATCTTGGTTCATTTTAACAATCAGGTATGTTAGATGGCTATCCAATATAGTTCATTTCATAAAGAAGAATGGAAACCTAAGGGTGTTAATTAATTTCACAAATTTAAATGAAACAACACCTAAGAATGAGTACCCAATGCTTGTGGCTGATCTATTGGTTGACTGGTTTTTTGGCCATGGTATTATGTCAATGACGGGTGGCTATTATTGATACATCCAGATATATATAATTGAGTAAGATGTGCACAAGCCTGCCTTTAGATGTTTAGGTAATTTGGGACATTCAAATGGATTAAGAAACCTTTTGGTTTGCCGAATGTGGGACCAATTTATCAAAGGGTAACACTTACCATTTCCCATGATATGGTTGTCACCTTCTTGGAGTGTTACAATCATGATATAATTGTGTAATCCAAAACCACATTAAACTGTATAAATCATTTAGAAAATTCTTATAAAAGGATGGGGCTTTACCAATTAAAATATTATCCTTTAAAATGCACCTTTGGAGTTTCTATTAGGAATTTCCTAGGTTATTTGGTGCACAAGAAGGGGATTTAAGTAGATAAAAATCAAACTTAAATCTATGATTGAGAGTAAGAATCCTACAACCAAAAAAGACTTATAAAGAATTTTAGGACAAGTTAATTTCCATTAAAATTTATTTCCAATGTTGTTGGAAAAACTAAAATCTTTTATCCCTTTTTGAAGTAAAAGATTGCGAAGAATTATAATTGAGAGAAGAACATGAAAGACAAATCCAAATGATTAAAGAATATTTGACTAACTCTCCTGTACTATAATCCACCAAGGAATTACAAGCCTTTGAAAATCTACATAGTTGCTTCTAAGTCTTCAATTGGGGTACTTCTTACTCAAGACAACGATGATAAGAATGAATAGGTTGTGAATGTAAATATTCCTTAATGGAAAATTTATGCATAACATTGTACTTCATAACTATAAAACTAAGATATTATCTATTGCCCAGATAAATCTTTGTGATCTAAAAATTTAATTTAATCGAATACATATCTACCAGACCTATTCTATGAAATAGAAATGGTAAATTGTTTTTTAGTTTTGTCAAAATTCTCTTTATGTTATGCTCCTCAAAAGGAAGTAAAAGGACGAGTCGTGGCTAATTTTTTAACAGACCACCCTTGTGAGGAAGTATTTGAGGGAGAATGTAATATGTGTGTGTGTGTGTGTATATATATAAGCCCTCGAAAACTATGGTTTCATGGTTTTAAGATTGGAAGCATGCCAGGAATCAGAATAGTTATAAAATTCCATGACCATATCAATTTTAAATATGGATATGTAAGGATATAAATTTCCAATTGAGTCCCTGTATTATTTTGACTTAATTCCATGAACAAAACTGTGTTTGTAATATGTCATAGGGAGATTTTATTTTGTCACGATCCCACTTGGTCTATGACGTATTGAAGACATTGCGGCAAAGCTTTGAAGAATTAATCAGGCCGAAGTTTAAATTGGTGCAAGTTTATTCGTCTTCAAGTTAATTGCATTTCGATATCACATAGGTATGAATGCGTATAATTAATGGTGCTCGGAATGATTTTTATAAAAGGATAAGGATGAATTTTATAAGGAAAATATTTTAAAATGTTTTTGAAAGTGTTTTAAATGTTTACACTGATTTTTAATCTAATAAGCAAGAAAAAGAGTTTGACTTAATTGGATCTCTTTTGGAAGAAACGTTTTAAAGAAAAAGTCAAACTAACACGTGCGTCGTTCGAACGACAGTTATACCTCGTTCAAGCGAGATAGCCATATCCCGCGAACGACTGGCCAATCTCGTTCGAGCGACACAATTTTCGAGGAGGTGAATTTTTCCTATTTAAAGTGTGGTTTCATCAGAATTAAGGAGTGTGCATTCTGGAAAAACAGCTTACGATCCAGAGACCTGTTTGCACATGTTTTTCTAAGATTTCAATGCTTAAACACATCCTTAGAGTTTGCAAAGATTCGAGTTATCCTTACTATATGTTTATGTGATCTTGCTGCACCAAGAAGGTTTGTTCTATACTTAAACATCTGGGTTTTGCGGTGAAAAAAAGAGAAGGACTTCTTCTTCGACATCGTAGACGTATCAAAGACATTCGGTGAACACCGATAAATATGTGGACGCGTGTGTTGTGGACAGGTAACGTGGAAGGACTTTCTGCGTGGGCACTGTGAGAGGAGTGGTTGAAGATCAGAAGAGCGTCAAGACCCATGGGGATCGAGTTTTTGAGTTAGTCTTTTGTCTGTTCATTGTAATTCCACATTTATAGTGATTGTCTGGCTTGGGCCGTCCGAGGTTTTTTTCCCATTTTGGATTTTTTCCTCGTACATCCGGTGTTGTGAGTATTCTTTACTTTACTTTACTTGCTTTAATCACTAGATGCATGTTTAGGATTAATCAAGATAAAATTGAATTAAAGTAAGAATTGGTTTTTCACAACTTAGTTTGGTGCTAATTAAAAGTTGGATAATTTTTTGGTAAAAATTGGTTTGATTTGAAACACACGCATAAGGACCACCACTCTCACAAATTGGTATCAGAGCTAGAAAACATAATTCATTTGTTTTATGATCTCGTGTGTTTTCAAAGATGAATTTTGGAAATAACGAATTTTTTCGAACTCCTATTTTTTTATGGCACTAATTACACCTATTGGAAGATGAGAATGAAAAGTGCATTAAAATCTATTGATGAGTGTGTGTGGCTAGCAGTTGAGAAAAATTGGACACTCCCTGTCACTATTTTAGGTGAGGTCACTAATTTAAAGCCTGTCGAGTCATGGACCGAAACTGAACATAGAATTTCACAATATAATTCTAAGGGTTTGCACGTTATTCCTTCACATGTCACACCGAAAGAATATAATAGAATTATGACTTGTGAAACATCAAAAGAGGCTTGGGATATTTTGGCACTCACTCATGAGGGCACTAGCACGGTTAGGGCGTCAAAACTTCAAAATCTCACTACACAGTTTGCGACCATTAGGATGTTAGAGAGCGAGACTTTTGATGAGTTTTATGCTAGGTTGTCCAATATAGTCAACTCGTCGTTTAACCTAGGTGAGAAAATTCATGACAACTGTGTCATTAAGAAAATCCTTAGGTCGTTGCCAAGTAGGTTTGATGCGAAAGTAACTTTTTTAAACTCCTTGGGTAAGTTAGAGTCAACGAAACTAGAAAAGATTGTAGGTGACTTACAAACCTATGAAATCGACATGATTACCTCCAAGCAAGTGCCCAAGAAAGAAAAGGGTATTGCTTTAAAAACCCGAAAGGAGGAAATCAAAGTTTCGGATTCCGAATCCGATTTTAATTTTGAGGATGTAGCTTTATTGGCAAAGGAATTTTAAAAATTTATTAAGATTCAAAAGCAATCGAAAGATGCCAAGAAATTTGAAAAATTCAAGAACAACAAAGTTGATCCCACCTCTAAGGATAAGTTTGAGAAGCCTAAGAGAGATGAGTCGGATGAGTGTTTTGGGTGTGAGGGGTACGGTCACAAAGTTAAGGAGTGTCCCACTAGACTTAAGAAAGAGGGCACGCAACCTATTGTATATAGTACCACCGTAAGTGATAATGATCCGGAAGAGGGAGAGAATTCCCCCATTGATCGTAACTTTATTGCATTTATGACATGTCATGTGAGCGACGAAGATTCTCATGTGAATGACAGTTCCGAGGAGGTTTGAGTGAATCCCACGTTAGTGAGGAAGAAGAGAGTGACGAAGAGGAGGTAGATGTGAAAGAATTGTAAGTTGCATTTAATGAGTTGTATGCCGACACTGTTAAGGTGAAAAGGGCAAATACAAAATGGCAAGCTAAGTTGAATGAGCGTGCCATAGAAAATAGTGATAGTTTGATTGAGGATCTTAGGGCACGAGATAAGACTCTTAGGGAGAAATTAGATTATGTCGAGGGTGATAGAGATAGTCTACGTAGTTTGATGGAGTCTTTGAAAAAGGAGATTTTAGTGTTTGAAGAGTCTAGGCGTTTGCTAGAGTCTACGATTCATGAGTTGGAGGAGAGATTGAGAGATTCATCTAGAGTTAAGTTTGATTTGAAGGCTAGGTCGGAGAAGTTAGATAAGATCCTAGGCACCGTCCAAATTATGGGAAATAGGGGAGGTATAGGTTTTGATGAGAGAGTTGTTCCCATTCCCCCCGCACGTGTGAGAAACACTAGGAATGTTAGAAAAGTTCCATATATAGGTAATCATTCCCACCACCGCTACACTTGCACGTTTTGTGGTAAGAAAGGGCACCTTAGGCATTATTGTGTTAGGAAATCGGATTTAGTGGCGTTAGGAATAAAACTTCACGATTCTCATTTGGGTGCACTTGATTATTCCCATGCTAAATCTAAAGGATGATAGTGTTGTCTGGTTTGTCATATGCTAGTTTTCTTCATGATATATTCATTTCTAGTATAATGACTTGTGTATCATTTTGTATTATAGTTTTCATTTGTTTGAGTCCTATTGAAAAAAAAATGCAAAAAGATTTTGTTTTTGAGAAAATTTTTGAAAAACTAAAAAGATTTTGCCTTTATTAGAGTCAAAATATGTTTGAAAACCCAAAAATATTTTCGGTTTTTGAGTTACATGTTTGATGTGGCATATTGGTGTGCTTGGACCCCCCCCCCCCATCATTTCATTATCCATGTGGCTAGGACATTTGATCATTATTATCGATGCTTATAATGATCTTAACCATTGTTCAAATGGAGTTGTTTCAAAGTTGATATGCATTTTGATTCGACTTTGTATATATGCCAACATTGCACACATGCACGAGTTTATATGGATGCTTGACTTCTCTTCCATATTTGAATTTAGTGAGGCGTTCTTATCTCAATCTTCTCATCTATTCGTAAGTAGACTTAAGGATAAGTGTGCATGTATGAACCGTTTATCGTGAGTATTTGAATTGGTACTTAATTAAAAATCATGAGTGATTCATGGGAAAGGGCTGCGAGAGTTCAAAATTGACTCGTCGTGAAAGCCACCGTTTAAAAAGAGCCCAAACGAAAAAATAATATGCTAAGAAAAAGGGACAATAAGATTTTATCTAAGTTGAGAATGCTAGAAACCTCAAAAGAACATGAAAAAATATATATTTATGAGTAGTTTGTTTGGAAAAAATTTAAACGCGTTTGCACATCTAATCCTTATGTTGAAACATTGCAATTTGATGCTATTATTTGTAGAATCATCAAAATTCTGGATTTGTGTGCATGTAGTATGTTTAGTTCATTAAGCTCACACTTTAATTGTCATATGGCTATGATAAAGTTTGATAATTTATCGCTATCAATTAGAGCTTCTTCATCTTTTTGATGTGTTGGAATTGTGACTCATTTGTTGTAGTTTCACGCCCATACATTCCATGTCCATGTTTAAGCACATAAGTACTATGTTTGCATGTAACTCACATTGTTAGTTTTTAGGCATTTTTGCATTTTGAGTAAAAAGCTGACTGTTTTAGCACTGTTTTGCTACTGTCAAGCCCTTCCAGTGTGGTTTTTCTGGAAAATTTTTCATTTGGCAAAAATATAAGATATTTCTGGGAATCTGGGAAAATTTGGCCTGTCACGAGAACTCATTCGAACGACATTACCATGTCGCGAGAAGTCTCGTTCGAGAGACATCCTCGTCTCGTTTGAGCGACGTCCCTATCTCGTTCGAACGACGGTCTTGGAATTTGTTTTTTTCTTGTTTGCAACACCCTGGTTATTGTGGTATATATTTTTGGTACTGCTGGAAGCTTTCTGCACTGACTGGTTTATATGCAGGTTATATTATTTTAATATTGATATTTTGCATATGATCCGTTTATCACACCAAATTAGATTTCTATATTCTTTGTGTGATTCCTGATTTACTAGCTACAAATTTGTCATCTATTGATCATATTTAGCTGGTTATTTCATGATTATCTAACAATTTTTATTTTGGTATATCTTCATGCTAGATACTTGTTGATTGATTTATCTTTTCACCGAATTATCTATTCGAGACAAAAAGGGGGAGAGATGTATGTGATGTAGGAGGAGATTTGAGATTTGTTGAGCATGTTTTTTATTACATATATTTTACAAATTGGTATTACAAATTAGTAGTACACATTGGTATCATTTTTGTTGCTCAATTGTTTAACAAATAATTTTTCAGAGTTTATTCATATTGGTATCAATTGTAAAATTGGTATCATTTGGATATATATATTGGTTTCATTTGTTCCTCCATACTTCACTCGGTATTTATTTGTCTGTTTCATGTGTGTAGGTATGCTTCAGCGATCCGAGATTTCAAGTCTACATCACATTCAGACAGTTCATGCTTGTCGATGCTACATATTCTAGTCCGGGTCCTGTAATTTTTTACTTTGGGTTTATAGGATGGGATTTAGGCATCATACGTCTTGACGGCCCGGCTTAGGCATTTCACTTGTTTAGTTTTGTCTCGGAATAGTCAAAGGGGGAGATTTGTAAGGACGTAAATTTCCAATTGAGTCCTTGTATTAAGGATGAATTTTATAAGGAAAATATTTTAAAATATTTTTAAAAGTGTTTTAAATGTTTACGCTACGTTTTATTTTGATAAGCTCGAAAAAGAATTTGACTTAATTGGATCTCTTTTGGAAGAAACGTTTAAACGAAAAAGTCAAACTGACACACGCATCGTTCGAACGACAGTTGTTCCTCGTTCAAGCGAGATAGCCATGGCATGCAAACTATTGGCCAATCTCGTTCAAGGGATACAGTTTTCGAGGCGATGAATTTTTCCTATTTTAAAGCATAGTTTCGTCAGAATTAAGGAGTGTGCATTCTGGAAAAATATTTTACGGTCCAGAGTCTTGTTTGCACATGTTTTTCTAAGGTTTCAAATCTTAAACACATACTTAGAGTTTGTAAAGATCCGATTTATCATTACTATATGTTTATATGATCTTGTTGCACCAATAAGGTTTGTTCTATACTTGAACATTTGGATTTTGCGATGAAGAAAAGATAAGGACTTCTTGTTCGACATCGTAGACGTATCAAAGCCATGCGGTGGACATCGAAACATACGTGAACGCGTGTGTTATGTACATGTATCGTGGAAGAAGGACTTTCTGCGTGGGCACTATGAGAGGAGTGGTTGAAGATCAGAAGAGCATCAAGACCCGTGGGGATCGAGTCGTTGAGTGAGTGTTTTGTCTGTTTGTTGTAATTTCACATTCATAGTGATTGTCTGGCTTGGGCCGTCCGAGATTATTTTCCCGTCTTGGGTTATTTCCCCGTACATCTGGCGTTGTGAGTATTCTTTACTTTACTTGCTTTAATCACTAGATGCATGTTTAGGATTAATCAAGATAAAATTTGGATTAAAGTAAGAATTGGTTTTCACAACTTGGTTTGGTGCTAATTAAAAGTTGGATAATTTTTTGGTAAAAATTGGTTTGATTTGAAACACACGCATAAGGACCACTCTCACAAGATATAGGCTAGAAAAAAATTATTGTTCAAAATAATCGAGTGGAGTATGAAGCAATTGTAATAAGCACAGAGATCCTTTGAATCATTAAGGCCTCTATGATTGAAATATGTGGATCTTCTCAACTGGTTATAAAATTATTAACTGATAAATATAGATGTATGAGTGAGGGTTGATAATTTACAACCAGAAAATATAAAATCTATTATCAAAATTTGATGAGGTTACTCTAAATTACATCCCAAGATTTTTAAATGAAGAGGCTAACGAATGGCTCAAAAATGCTTTTGACTTTAAGCCTGATGAAAGATTTGAAAGAAGGTTAAAATTAAATTAAATCACCAAGTTGTACCCTTTGCTTCAGAATAGGTCACCCTTAGTGGAAATTAGTAAAATTGATGTTCATGAAGATTGGAGAAAGCCCATAATTGAATATTTAACGGAACCTAACATTAAAGATGATAGAGAATCTTGGTTACGGTCCATTAGTTACGTGATGTATGTTAATCAAAATTTCAAAAGGGGAGAGAATGTCATGATCTAACAATGCTTGAGTAAAGAAGATGGATTGACACATATATATCAAATTCATAAAGGTTTAAACATGAACGCGGGGGGCAGGGGGCATTGGGGAGCTCAATAGGGTTTTGTAAAAGAAGGGTTTGATCATCAAACGAGGGGTAATTGACATAATTCTTCAAAGGAATATCTCTAATAAAGATAGGACTAATGCCGACACAAACTCCCTTCATTGGAAAATCATCGGTCATCAACACCTTACCAAGTATGGATGATTGATTTCCTATATAATAAGCATGTATATTCTCAAACACCATTTGACCAAACTCTTTAAAAAGTGGAGCATAAGATTTGGAGCTGGAGGCCATGGAAACTCAGGGGAATGGAAATATAAAAAGATTAAAGAGGGTTAGTGAGAGTTCATGGACATTAGAAGTAGACCAAAGACAAAAATAGTTTATGTTTGAATTAAAATGTTACTTATATCTTGGTGGAGAATTTAACATGTGTTATCATCAAAAACTGGTATATGGATTATCTTAGCTTAAGTATGCTAATTATAAATGAATAACAAATAAATATATATAATCACAAAAATGCTTATCTAGAGAAAACAATAGAAAGAGATGATATATATATATATATATATATATATAGAGAGAGAGAGAGAGAGAGAGAGAGAGAGAAAAAAAATAAAACCATATTTACATGGTTCGGCCCAAAGAGGTGCCTACATCCATAGGTGTAGGTGCAAATTGTATTAATTCAACGGGAAAAAGCCATGAATGAATGCTGGATACCAGCTATCAAGTTCACTCTAGAGTTTGACAACACGATGTTAAGATAAAAATATCTCGATTCCTATAAAGTGAGGGTGTGTGTGCTATTTATATGCTGATGGAAGAGAGAGAATAGATATGTACAAGTGTCATGCCTTTGTAGATTAGGCAGGTAAACAATTTACATGTTAGTGAGAGAATAATAATTAAACATATTAATGGGCACATGGTGGGAATATTTTCATCTCTCCCCCACGTGGGTGTACTAATAACGTCATCCAATCACACAGAACATTCTTTCCTTGATGGTGTTAGTTAACGGTGATAGCCTGTAGTGAGCTGACTGGGTTAAACGAATAGACTGGAGTACTAGGGTCGACTAGATTTCCTAGGTCGACCACATTAATATCTGAGTTAACCTCATTTCTGAAGGTATTAAGTCCAGGTGTCATCTTATGATTGGTCCCTAAGCCACACCATACGTATTGTATAGTAAAAGGCCCCAAGACTTTTCTTATGATTGAAGCTTCCGATGGATTCTCTGGGGTATTGTGTCTTTTGGGTATGTGATGAGAATATTAAGTGAGTGAAGTGTTAATTGAGATGTCATAAGCTCGTGCTCTGGTCAGATTATAAGGATCTTCTTGGTTAGAGTCGAGCATATGTTTTTGTGAAATTTTTTGTTCTTAAGTTAGGAACAACTTCTAAGGGATCAACAATCTTTTCTAGGAGTGATGTCATGATTTTTTTCACTAAAAGAAATTATTATAATCTACAAACTATTAAATATCTGATTTTGCACCATTTTGACATTTCAAAACCATTTCCTTCGCATGAGAGCTTTCTAGAGAGAAAAAAATATTATTCATGTCTCCATTTCCTTATCCTTTAGCTAACTCTCTCCCATTTCTACCATTTCCAATCGCTTAACTTGAAAAAGTTTCTTGCCCATTCTATATAATTATTGCCTAGCGGTCCATCGTTTTTGGGTTTGGTGCCTTCATATGGGGTTTTCAAGGTACTTTTTCCCCTATTTATAGCTCTTTAGGGTTTTCTTCTATAAATTTCTTCAATTTCTGTTGCGATTTTTTGTCGTTGTTGATTTTTATTGCTGGATTAAATATTTGGTTGGTGAGGTACCCGATTTAGGTCCCCATTGAGTTGCTTGGACTAGGATTTCATAGTCTTAGGTATTTTTAGTTTGTTTAGTGTTTTTCTTCTCCATATCATCTTTTTTCGACGTTGATTTTATCCAAATTCTTTATATTGAAACCAAACAGTCCCCAAACATTTGACTCTTCCTAAATTTTTCCCTTCATGAGTGGAAAATCTTGGATTGAGATAGTGTTGAAACATATTCACGAACTTGGGGATCTTTGCCCTAGTTTTATACGGCTAGGAGATCAGGTCCGTTGCAAACCATTCATCCTGAAGATGACCCAGACCATCCAAGATTCACTCATAGGGTTCCCTCCTCAGTTGGTTTTGCTCTACAGCCCCTGGATATGGAGTATAGCAATCATGAGTTCATAGGACCTATAGGTGATGATGAAATCAATCACGAACCTGGTGGTGAAAACAAAATTTGTAGTTTACCTCATGTAGTCTCAAGTAGAAATCACATATACGGCTCCTCCTTAGCCTTATAATTCATTCCCGGATGTGCCTCTTTCTAAGGAGAGTAATTTTACGAGTTCCAATAACTCATATGACCTTGCCAATACTGAGGCCCAATACCATTCCTACGAAATCACTGATGATGAGCTGGATGATTTGAGAGGTCGATATGTCCCCATCAGCATCACAACGAGATTGCCATAATATGATGAAAGAGTTTACGATCGTGGTGATGCTGATGAGATTTGTTTCCCTATGTGGGATCTTTTGGTCGAAGTTTGCTTGCCCCTTCACCTTATTACAAGGTCGATCTTAAAGGGTTATGGGGTTTCCCCAATTCAATTTCCCTTGAACGCTTATAGGATAATTATAGGGGTAATCATATTTTAGCATGAGCAAACTGGCTTCAACCTTACAAGGGACATGTTTTGGTACTTATATGGCATAAAGGGAAATGCCAAGGCTACTAGGTATATTTTTCTCCCAGAATGTCACATTTAAGGATGGTGAAGGTTGTTCAAATGACCAATAACAGTTGAAAAAATAAGTTTGTGTTCTTAAAGTGTGACTCAGAGTTCCAATCACATGAGAGGGGTTAGCCTTGTAGTATTCCTCATGACTGGTGTGGGCCGAACAAAAATGATAAATATGTTTCGTCTATTTATTTTCCTATTCCTTTGGAATGACTTAATGCTAATACTTTTTGTTCAAACTTTAGAGTAAAGAAGGCTCCTGAGGTGAACCGTCTGTTGAGAGACTTGGTGGAGATCACTTGTGTGTCCGACCCTGTTAAATTTGAGGACCTATTTTCTTTTCCCCATTTCATTAAACTTGGATATTACACTCCTCCAGGAGGTGTTCCTCATCAAGAAATATTGGAGCCACTTATAGATGAAGACAAAGTTGACACCGAGCAAGAGGTTGAGGTAGAATAATGTAAGAGGAATTTTGCCAGCTGTGTTAGGTCATCCTCCATTATGCATTATAACGTGGCTAACTATTAAGATTTTGTGCAGCCTTTAATCCCACTACTTTAGTTTTTATCGTCTTTCTTATGGGATGGCACCTCGGCAAGTTGACTATAGTGCTATGGAGGTTGTCTAACAAAAAAACTTAAGCCTAATGCAAAGAAAATTATAGATGCTATGTCTAAGGATAAAAATAAGTTTGGTCTCAGAAGAAGGACAAAGAGAGTATAGGAACCAGGCCGAGATTAATGCATGAATGAAGGTTAAAAATAATGATGTTTCTAGAGCTAAATCTAAGGGGAAAGCTCTCATGCCTTATGATCTTCTAATTATTGGTGACAAGAGGCCAATCTAAGGTCCAACTAACCAAAGTTACCCCAAAAACTAAGGGGTAAATTATCTAAGGGCATCCTTCTCATCGGATCATTCGTAGAGCGAGGTTGTCCTCCCACTAGAGAGAATCATAGGATCACAGGTTTGAATCTAACAATCCCGTCATGACCAAACAGATGAATAGGGATCAAGACTCCATTTTCCATCACCTGAACAATGCTATGAACCTGCTCAGCTTCCATGGACACAGTCTAAACTTTTCATTTTTTAGGGGTTTTGATCCCGATGCTCGGTGAAATTTGGTTCAATATCTCCTATCTATTGTAAGTTTTTAGAAAGTTTATGCTCATTTGATTCTCCAAATACTTTATTAATTGATAATCCCACTATTTTCTTTTCTAGGGTGCCATGGATGCTACCATTCTTTGAGTAAGTTATGAATAATCATCAATCATACCAAGAGAATAGTGAGTTCATTGAAGCACTTACTCAGTAGAACACCAAGTCGAAGGAGGATCTAAAACAGTTTTTAGGTGAGCTACATTGTGGTGAACTTTAGGATAAAGACGACCAGGTGGTCACCATTACACTGGCTCTCAGCACAGTCTAAGAGGAAAATAAAAGGCTAAAAAACCAAGATGGCATTGATGCTATAAAGCTTCAGAGTTTGAGAAGGCCCTTAAAAAGGCAAATGAAGATCTCACTAAGTCCAATGAAGATCTTTCCAAGACTAAGGAGAACGGGGTTTCCAAATTCAAATCTTATGTTAATAATAACATAAAGATCATTTCTTTCTTCCTTGAGAGTTACGATAAACTGAAAAAGAGGGTTATGAAACATTACCTGACATAGAAGACGTCATTAGCAAGTGGGAGGGTAATGATGATGAGGTCAAAGCTTTGGCATCCAAGAACGAAATGGAGGTTGATAAGGTAGTTGAAGAAAATGGGTAGATTGGTCAAGTCGATCAGACTGCAGCTGATGAGACTACTCCCCCTCTAGATCCTAAAGTTAATCATGACACCTCCATACTGAAGGCTCTTGATGTTGTTGTAACAAATTAAGAGACTCTCGTATATTGAACTACTTGTCTCTATTTTTGTGAAGAATTTTTTATCTTGTAATTTCTCATATTTATCATTTTGAACAATGTCTGTAACAAATATCTAACATCCTTACTTCCCCAATTTGAAATATATTGTTATTCAACTTCTTGTATACATGCATGTATTTTAGTCATTATGTTTTAACTTTTTGCAAGTTATTTTACTCAACAAGGCTATTAGCTTTTGCCTATAATCAAGTATTTTTGTAAAATATTTTTACAAGTCAATGTGATCGGAGTTATCCGACCCACTAGTTATTATGGTCGTACGATTAGATTTTGTCAATCTGATCTGATTTATTTAGCTTGCTTGCTAATAGTTTAGTCATACGATTATGTGGTCGGATTTTGTTAACCTAACCTAACTTACTAGCTACCAAGTGGACGAACTTGAGTTTCCCGGACTTGGGATATACCATTGCTTGTGCCAGCTTACAAATCATATGGACAGATCTTGTCATCCTCACCATGTGTCAACATTGGTTTCCCTAGTCGGTCAAATGTGCAAGGATCTATCCTTGTGTTAGTTATCTTACTGGTTAGTTATGGTCGGAGCATGTCGACCTGACCAAGTGACTGCACTAGATTTCCCAGATTTGTCTAAGACTTCTTGATCATGATATGTATAAGGTGAGGCCATTCATGAAGTATGATTTGATTATATTTATTCTGATATAATCATCTTTAAGATGTCCTGAGCCCAGGCTTATTACAGAGCTCTTACTCTAATAAACTAACCATTGAATAAATAAAGAAAACTTAAAATGATAAAATATCTAGAGGAAGAATATCTGATTTTCATTGATCATTGAAAATTGATTATAAAGATTTTACAATTGTTTACAGAGTATTCGATCTTCTAAGTTTTAATCTAGTCTTCATTACTGATAATACTTCCTCGAATGTTCTACATTCCATGGATTCTTGAATTTCTCACCTGATTGGATTTCAATCCGATAAGTTTCAGGTCGCACCAATGCAAGTATTTGGCACAGGCCATGCCAATTGGGTTTCATCTTGTTCCCCTTCTATATAACCTTCTTCATCACATAGTCTTCCTCCTTTAAGGTCATAGTGTTTACCCTCTTGCTGTAAAACCGAGTTATCCATTGTTGGTGAGATTTCGTTCTAAGTGTTGCATGCTCCCTCACTTCCTCTACTAGATCGAGATAATCTTTGCATTAAGTCACTTTTTGACGAGTTGAAGTTAATTACTCTGTGGCTAGCTAAAACAATATCAATGGGAACTATTTCTACAGTGTCGAACGTCAATATAAAGGTAGTTTCATCAGTTATTATCCTAGTTATGGTCATGTATGACTAAAGTACACTTTGTAGTTCATTAATCCAGTTCCTTTTGGCATGTTCCAATATTCTGTTCATATCACCCAATAGGGTCATGTTAGTGATTTTTGGATTCAGCTTCATGACAGCGAAGCTTAAGAACTTGACATCTCTGATGCATAAAATACATTTCGTTAGATTTATCTTCATTTGACACTTCTTGAGCTAGTCAATTATTATACCGAGGTCACTATTGTGATCGATCACCTTCTTGATCTTTAGTAGAATGTCGTCAACAAACACATCCATAGTCTTCCCTATTTTTTCCTCAAAAACTTTATTCACTAGTATTTGGTACATTGCTCTAGCATTTTTCAACTTGAAGGACATAAATTTGTAGTAGTATCTACTTTAACTGGTGATGAACAAGGATTTCTCCCTATCTTTAGTGTTTATCCTGATCTGGTTGTACCCTGAGTAAGCATCCATGAAATTTAGAAGCTCATGCCTAACAATGGCGTCGGCCAGTTAATAAATCTGGGGTAAAGGATAGTAATCCTTTGGGAAGGCCTTGATGAGGTCCGTAAAGTCGATGAACATGCGCTAGTTGTCATTCTTATTTTTTACCATAAACACGTTCAAAATCCACTCTGAATACTAAACATCCTCCAAAAGTTTGCCTTTTCAATTTATCAACCTCCTCTTGAATGGTCACGTTCTTCTTTGGGATGAACACATAATGCTTCTTTTTTACGAGTTTCACGTCCTTCATGATACTAAGCTCATGGAAAATAACAATTGGATATATCCCTGACATATCCCCATAACTTCATGAAAACATATTCTTCCTCTTCCTTAAGAAGTCTTACAACTCTTTCTTGAGAACTGGATAGAGCGACGAGACGATCTGGGTTGTCCTCTGTAGATGCTCGTCGTCTGAAATAACTGACTTAATAGGCTTGACAACCTCACTTCTGACCAATTTATTTTCATCTTGAGGATTTAATGTCTCAATCTGATAAGTACCAGTCAATTTCTTTTGTTCCTCCTACTTTATCGACGTGTAGTGGCATTCAGTGTTTCTACTTGGTTTCCCTTTATTATACTAAATCCAAAGCTTGTAGGGAATTTTACACATTGGTGGATAATAGACAGAAAAGCTTTAAACATCTTCAATCTGGCCCTATTAAAGATGATGTTATAGGCTTAGTGGATGTTCTTGTCAAGGACAAAGATATATATCATCTATGTTCGGCATGACGGCCACATGTCGACGATGATCTCCATCTCAATTGTACCCAAGGGGTATACCTCTTCCCCCGAAAAACTTATAGGAGGCCTGTGATAATCCTTCATCTTCCTATCTTTCAACCTCAATTTCTTGAAACAATTGTAAAATAACACGTCTGCATAGCTACCATTATTTACCAAAATTCTCTTTAATTTGCTCTTGTGGACCATTATGGTGATGACCAAAGGGTTAATGTGGGGATATAAAACTCAACATAAATCATCTTTTGGGAAACACACAATAAGAAAATCCTTATTTACCTTTTGAGGACAATGCGCCAAAGCATCGACTAGATTTATCTCCCTGACATGAGCATAAGCCTTCGCCTTATTGAGGTAGGATTTGCTCTCTGTCGGTTCATCTCCACCACCAACGTCACCTGCAGCTATAAAGTGACATCCAAAATAGAACATGCCAATGTTGTTCATAGGATCCTTGGGCTTCTTTGGAAAATTTGTATCATCCTCGTTTGAGTCTTTATCTCGACCACAATTCTTCTCATCAACCTTCGTACAAGGAGATTTATATTGTATCCTATGCTTACGCTCGTCCCTTCTATTTTTTGGACCACACTTGTCAATATACTTCTCCAATATTTCTTGTTTGATCAATATCTTAATTTTCTTCCTCAGGGCTAAGTAATTATCAGTGTTGTGGTTGTGAACCTTGTGGAACTCGCAGTGCTTGCTCTTATCCCTCTGGTTTGGTGGAGCCTTTAATTTTTTGGGTCACTTGAGGTCACTACTTCCTCGGATCTCATTGAGGATGTAGTGTAAGACTAGTGAGCAAAGTGTAATCATTGAATCTCTTTGGATTTTCATATTTCTTATCCTTAGACCTTTTCTTCTTATACGAGCTCTTACCACCATCAAAGTTGGCATGGTTGGACTATTTTGCTGCCATCGCTTCTTCAGCATTCATAATTCTTCTCTCCCTCGACCATCGTGTTCGACGGTTCTTTACCCAACACTCAGTACACACACACACACACACACACACACAGAGAGAATGAAATGAAATTTACATGATTCGATCCAATATGGTTCCTACATACACAGGTGCAGGTGTAGATTGTATTGATTCAATGGGAAAAAGCCATGGATGAATGTTGGATACAAGATCTCAAGTTAACTCTAGACTTTGACAGCATAACGATAAGGTAAAAATATATTTATCCCTATAAAGTGAGGCCGTGTGTGCTATTTATAAGTTATTGCAAGAGATATAGAATATCAAAGGAGAGGTGTTATTCCTTTATAGGTTGGGCAGGTACACACTTTCATGCTAGTGAGAGAATAATCGTAAATTTAATTATGTTAAAATGGGGACATATTTGCATATTTTCCCCATTTGGGTATATTGCTGACTTCGTCAAATCACATAGTATATGCTTTCCTTAACGGTGTTAGCCTACTATGAGTTGACTGGGTTAAACAAACTGACTAGAGTACTAGGGATGACCAGATTTTCTAGGTCGACCACATTGCTATCTGAGCCAACCTCATATCTGAAGATAATAAGTCCATGTGTCGCCTTCTGATTGGTCCACGAGTCATACCATACTTAGGATATAACAACGTGGACACGTTTATAACAATTTTTGCAAATTTTGAGTGATAAGAATCATAACAATTTTAGTGGTAAAATTATAATTAAACTGCAGTCATTTAAATTTTGTGATGAAATAGCAAGGAAGATTAAATTTTAGCTAGAAAGATCCAAATTTACACATTTTAGTTAATAGATCCTTCTTCAAAGTTCAAAGAAACCTTATTATGTTTGAGGCTTAAAATCATAATTGAACATTATTTAAAATTATTAAAACCATTTAGACAGAAATCAATAAACATATTCAAAGGCACTAGATGATTGGTATAATCAAAAAACCAAATTAAGCAAAGATATTGGTTTAATACATAAAAAAGTTAGTATTTAGAATCCAAAAAGACACTAAATATCTCATTAAAAATTAATTAAATCCATATTGACATTATAAAATAAAAAGTTACAAACATTGGAGTTTCAGGCCACTGAACATGAGTTAAGGCATAATAGTAAGGGGACATATAGGGAATAAATTTATGATAAATGTCTCACACATATTTAGAAGTCTCGAAGCAAAGGCTTACTATTTCAAAAACCTCTGAAGTGACTGGCTATCTTTTTCCTCTAATTCAGAATCCCTCAAAGTAATATTAGCAATAGTCACAATGGGATTAGGATCATTATCATCAAGGTGAACATTATTGGCCTAAAGATATATGTTTTCAAAATCTTCTATATTAGATAGGAGGGCTTTGATATACATCCAAAAATCCTCATAATAATCTCTTGGAACTTGAAAATCAGCCTTCCGAGAGGAAAATCCCTCCACCCACTTCAAGAATGTAAGGAAACAGTAAAAAACAAGTTTCCTTGAGCCCTAGTTATAGGCAGGACCCCTTTAAAATCCTTATCTAAGTGGACTATTTAAAGTTATTGATGTAGCGTCTCAAAGAAGAAAGATAAGAATTAGAGAGAAATAACTCCAGAGTCAAGGTCATATCTACTGAGAGAGAGGGATATATGAACCACGTGGTATTGATTTGAGGGCCATATTTGAAATAGGTCTTCACATCTTCAAAATAATTCCTTGTAATATGACGGGGAATAACAATGAAAGTATTATCACCACTAAGATAAAATTTATGGGAACTAAACGTATCCCTAAAAACATCCAAATTAAAATTATCCCCAACTATGATGTTAATGGGGAATAGGATTTTAGTTTTGTATCCCATAAAAATAAGAATCTTTGAAGGAAGAAGATATTGAAAAAATCCAGGAAATCAACATATTTACTTCCACACCTTTGGAGGCATCAAAGGATAGCAAGGAGCAAACTTGTGCATCCATATGGTTGCACCTTCAAGAGATGGAGATGTTTATGGATAAACTATATGGGGCTAATAAGTGATGGGTATAAATGGTCTTTGACAATGAGAACCAAAGGATGAGGTGTTTCCAAAAAGATGAGCAAGAATATCCCAAGGCTGAATAGAGGGGGATTTTAAACGAGAGGTTCATTCTCAACAATGGGTATCAATACGGGGGTTGGTCTTCAATCATCATTCTGAGGGTTTACACAATCTCAGGATTATTTCCACATCAAATCATAGAGGAGGAGAAACAATAGTAGCTCATTCATGGTAGGTTCTAACCCTAGAGAGCATAGTGTTCACAATAGTGAACTCAATAGCATTGTCATTTGATTAGGATGCCTCATCTGAAGGAGACAATTAAAGGGCTTCAAACTCATTCAAAGCTTATTCTAGAAGACTTTGAGGGCATAAAATGTGATGGTATATAGCAGAGGCACATAAAATTCCTCTGGGAGAAAAAGACAATGATGGAGGAGCAAAAATATATTCATATTCTTAATTGAAAGACGTGGTGATTGTATGGAAATGGCTCAAAAATACTAGAGAAGAAACATGACGAGAAGAAATTCACAAGAAATTAAAGAGCTCAAATGATAAGAATCAACTCAATCACTAAAAATCTTCAAAAGAGAATTGTAACTCCCAGAATGTTATTATTATATCAATTCCAAAATGTGGGAACATCAACTTGCCATCAGTTTTCGAACATAAGGAAGCATGGTGGTTTAATATGGGAAGAGAAATAATCCACTATTTAACTTTTTCCCCAAATAAGATAGTGTGGTGAGTATGTTTACACCATATTTAATTAGCCAGTAGATCAGTGCACATGGAAAATAAACAAGGAAATACCATGGTTGGAATGGCTTGTAGAGAAATAACAGACACGGTTATCTAGTCATACATGGATGCCTAGGGAGAATACACATGGAAATAGGCATGTGTGGGCAGTTACCAAAAGAGAGTGGTCACAAGTGTTGGTATAAACATTTTTTGGGATTCAAAAATAAAATTCCCAACGCTTTTAATTTGGAGAAAAATAAATAAAAAATTGGAGGGCAGAATTATAGGAGGACTATACACGAACAAATCTTTTTACTTTATTTATAATTTACCCATTTATTTCTTCTTTTATCAATCTATTACTTATTCGAATTACTGTGTAACGTTAGATTTAGATCTTGTTTCAATTTTCATGTAGCTTTCCATCCAATTTATAATATAATTTCAAGCTCCGAACATTTTGATTTAGCTATTAAACAGTTAAGTTATTTTTCCTTCCTTTACTTTTCAAACGCACTTTTGTTATCTTATTTAATTGCATTTCTTGTTCTTTTATGACATATTCCTATTTTGAATTCTTAGTTTAATTTAATCTTAAATTAAAAAATAATAGCACTTAAAAAAGTCTTCTTAATTGAATAATTCGAACGTAGCACAATTGCATGATTATTTATAGGCTATATATAATCAATTTTGGCTAGAAATGCCATATTCCTTATCTGGCATACTCACAAAATTCTCATAAATCAATCCACTAAAATAGATAGAGATTTGGATTTTAATGAATCCGATTAAGGCGTCTATGGTCTTGTAGTACGGATAGCACAAAACACCTAAGGAGGTGTGCACAGTACCTTAAGATTGGTAGTGAACTATTGTCGGTTCATTCAAGGTTTATCAAAGATTACATAGCCTTTGACTAACCTGACAAAAAAGGGGGTACCATTTGTTTGGGATAAGTTTTTCTATTTGTCTTTTTATGAGTTGAAGGTTAAGTTAACTTCAACTTCAGCTCTTGCCTTACCTCATAGTGAGTTGACTATATAGGGGTATGTTGATGCAAGAGGATAGTCTTATATCTTACACTTTTCGAAAGCTTAAACCTCATGAGGGGAATTGCCTCACTAATGATTTGGAGTTGATAGCAGTGGTGTTCGATCTCTACATGTGGATAAATTATCTACTAGGAGAGAGGTTTCACTTATTCAATGACCATAAGAGCCTAAAGTACTTGTTCAAGCTGACGGAGTTGAACATGAGGCAGAGATATTAGTTGGAGTTCGTGAAGGATTATCAATTTGAAATATGATATCATTAGAACAATTATACTGTGGTGATAAACACCTTGAGCCTTATACTGATAATGACTTCATTTATGATTTGAAAGTCATAATGGGGTTTGCTTCGTATAGCAGATGAGTTGGCAGATGAATTCATAGTCATTATTACATCACACACGAGATCAGTATTCGAGTTATGAAGGCCCAGAATATAAACCTTTATTTTCAGGAGAAGGGAAGATAGTTGTTGACCAAGGGGAAACCAAAATATTTGATTCGATATGATAGGGGTTTAGGGATTCACAACAGATTAGTTGTGTTGGGAGATAAGGAGTTAGGGCATGCAATTTTGAAAAATGCACAAGGGTCACAATTTTCAGTACATCCTGGTGGGGATAAGACGTACCAACACATGAGGTGCGTATATTGGTGGGCAAGCATGAAGAGGGACATCGTGTTATTTATGTTTAAATGTGCTATGTGTGAGATTATGAAGGTAGATCACTAGTAATCGCTAGGGGTTGTACAACCTCTTGAGCTTCTAGGTGGAAATAGTAGAGTATCTCCATGGAATTCATTATAGAATTTCCTATGACACATTGGAGGCGCGATTCCATCTGGATGATCGTGAATTGTTTGATTAAGGTATTTCATTTCCTTTAAGTTCAAAAAGACTTCATAGTAGGGGAATATGTCAAGATTTTCATAGCAAAGATTATGAGACTACATGGCATACCTCTTGATATATTTTTCGATAAGGAATAGGCTTTTTCATCCCATTTTGGCAGAGTTTTTAGTAGGCAATGGGGACTGAGTTATTTTTTAGTACCTGTTATCACCTACGGATTGACAGCCAAACAAAGAGGTTGAATCAGGTGTTGGAGGATATGATTTGAGCATTTTATTGGACGTTGAGGGTAGTTGGAAGAATAATTTGCCTTTGGTGGAGTTTTCTTACGACAATTGTGATCGATAGAACATTGGCATGGAAGCATATAAGGCATTATATGGGAAGCCTCGTTGTTCTCCCGTTTGCTAAATGGAGGTAGGGAGAGTAAGATACTTGGGCCAGAGTTTATTTTGTCCACCTCAAAGAAGGTGAAGGTTTTTTAAGGTTAAGATGAGGAATATCCATAGTAGGGAGAGGAGTTATGAAAATAGGGGGGAAATATGCCATGAGTTTTCAATTGGCGATTAGTCGTTGCTTAAGGTGTCTACCATGAAGGAATTGATGAGGTTTGGGAAGAAAGGGAAGTTAGCATCCCAAAATTTTAGTATCATCAATCGAGTGGGTTTGATTTCTTATCACTTAGCCTTACTTGATCATCTTAAGAAGGTATACAAAGTGTTCCACATCTCTATATTGCAAAAATTCATTAGAAATGACATGATATATCAGCACATTTATTTGGGTGAGACTGATTTTTATCTCGATGTGAGCTATAAGGAGATACCATTTACTATTCTAGATCGTAGGGAGTAGATACTTCATTCCAAAGTCATTCATTTAGTATGTGTTCAGTGGGAGCACCACAATAAAGCATTATTAATGTAGGAGTGGCGGAATAACATGGGAGAGAGGTATGTGTTGAATTTCAATGATGAAAGTCAATTATTAGGGGGGTAATGCAATACCCCATAGCTTTATATGATTAATATTGACTATTTAATTTGTATTATCATTACTTGTGGGCATGAGAATTTTGTGAATTATTGTGACCTTTAATTTATGCGGTGTAATTAATTTAATAGAGGAAATTAAATTATTTGTGAATGAATAATAATTGAATAATGATATGATGATTTTTTATGTGGAGAGTTAGTACCATTGTACTGGTATTTGGGGATATAGAGGTTCAGAGTGGTATTTTTAGTATTCGATTTGGGACCCATGGAAAGTACCCCTTTGGGTTATATTTTGGGAGCATATGGATAGTGTTTTGGGCTCATTTATTAGTCTTAAATCAGGCCCACAGAAAACATGTGGGATTAAGACTTTAAATAAATACTTAACCCTCATTAATGATACATATAAAACATAAGGAAAAAGCTATCTAATAGAGGATATTTTTGGAGAATAAAAGGATTGCAAAGGAATTCATCAAATATTTTATCTTTAGATTTCAGGTAAGAAGTAACTTTCTTTACTACATTTTATTTCAAACTTATTTATTATTGATTTCTTTATTATATAAAATTGGGACGAGTCATTTTCTAGTTGAGATCTCATGCATATTCATAGAAAAACCTTAGTTTAATGTTGTAAATTGATTATAATTGTTTGGATTTGGCATAGCACTAATTTAAGATGGCGAATCACATGTTTAGGATTGAAATTTGATTATTTAAAATTATTTTAATGATTAAACTCATATTATGATGAATAATAATTAAACACATATTGTAAGTGAATATTTAACCATTATTTTATTTTATTTGATGTTGTAAATGATTACATAATGTTAAATTCATGTTTAGGAATCACTTGAGATGATTTGGGACTGATTATACAGTAAAATAAACCTTAATTGCGATATGGTGAGTTAGTAAATCGATGTTGATAAGTGTTTAGGTTGAATAATAATATGGCATCATTTTAGAGGATTCAGGGTAGACCCGTGAGCATGAGGAAAGATGGTCACAGTCGGTCCCCTAAGGCCACAGCTACTCCCTTTCCTGGTCGTGGTAGCGACTGAGGCAAAGACTTGGGTAGGTTGGACTTTTGGTTAGGGATTTTTATATATGAATTTTGGTTAAACCTAGGTACTTTTGTATGTCTTTAGTTGGGATATTAGGTTAATGGTCCTATTAGTATTTGAGGAAATTGTTATTATGGGATTGAGGTTATATGTGGGGGAGGATTCGTCCGATGTGTACGGTTATAATGGTATAAATTATTCGTCTATGTGTATTAGGGCTATATATGTTTTGGGTGTTATTTACGGAATATCATCAGAGAGAGTGTGTGTATGTGTGTGTGTGTGTATGTGTGTGTGTGTGTGTGTGTGTGTGTGTGTGTGTGCGTGTGTGTGTGTGTGTATTCATGGGGAATTTATTGGTAAAGAATCGATGGTAGTGTTTTGCGGGACAGGGCACTACCACTTAAGCTAATGACACGGGTTTTGTATAGGTCTATATCTCGATTATATGTGGTTATTGGCCAACCCTCTCTCGAATGGGAGATAAAGGATGCTTGATCCATCAAGTAGTCTTGGTATATGATTGGACGATGGTGTGATAGAACAGTGATCTCCCTTTTCTTTATGTGTGGATGTTTTACAATCCACTATGGTGGAGTTCTACCAATTGACCTGATAGGCACACGAGAGAGGTCTCCGAATATTTGAGCCTTCACGTGATATATATATATAAGCCCCCTCCAATAAGGACTCTTTATGGTACAAACTCTGGTACATACCATTTTTTTAAATAGTAAAAAAGATAATTTTTTTTATGAAACTTCATGTATATGATCTCTACGGTGAGAAGAACATCACCAATTTTTTTCATCAAAAAATTCAATCAAAAACCGTTGAGATGGGATGATATGTGAAAAAGGGGATAAATATGCAATATGACCGTTGAAATTATGACAATCATCGTAATCGATTTTTGATTAAATTTTTTGAGGAAACTTCATGGATATGATGTCAATAATGAGAAGATCGTATTCATGAAGTTTCATCAAAAAATTGAATCAATCAAGTGGCTGGCGCAGACCCAAAATTACAATAAACGAAATGCATATTTATAACCTTTTTTGGCATATCACCTCATCTCAACGTTTTTTTTTATTGAATTTATATGAAAAAATTGGAAATTATCTTCTCACCGTGGAGATCATATCCATGAAGTTTCATTAAAAAATCTATTTTTTTACTATTTTAAAAAAATGGTATGTACCGAGATTTTCACCATAAGAAGTGCAGGAGACTTTCTATATATATATATATATATATATATATATATATATATATATATATATATCAGGTCTCGCGATGGACGTATTCTAATAAGGATTTGGATTGTGCTTATATTTTTACCGTGATTTTATTTCTTATTCGGTTATGTGGTAGTATATGGGTACTACGCATGGTTTAGTCTTCTTATTGCATAATTAATGTTACATTATCATTATTTATCTTTAGAGTGATATTATATAGCTTACTTGTTGGTCTTAGGACTAGGATTTACACATTATAGATATGTCTATTGTAGTTGGACATCTAGCTAGGATACATCTTATTTCGGGTGGGCTAAGGTATTTTGGATGTGAGTATAGACAGAACGGCATGAGACGTAATGAGTCTCATTTAATTATGTTCATATAAAGTAAACTATTTCTTGCAAATTTCTAGGTGTAACCAACGTTATTTTTCGAAAAACCTTTTTTGGGTGTTCTAAGTCAGAGAAGCAAGCCTTAGTAGTCAAATTTTCATTTAACTGATCATTCATCTATTTATCATTAGTGTAGGATGTTGTTTTCTTTTTCAATATTTCATTTGTAGTAGACTCTTCAGGTATTGATTAATTTATCCATAGATTTTATTTATGGGCACGTCGTGGGTTCCAAGGTTATTTATTCATTCAGTTGAGATATTCAATACCTTACAAACTTATTCAGCTATTTGGTTCAGATTTGGAGACTTTTATTCATTATCTCAATTATTCGTGTCATTTATATTTTTTGTCGATGGTTTATTTATTTATTTGTATTATTATCGATTATGAGAATGGTATAAATTGTTTTACGTTCCCTATCCACGGTGTAAAAGCTTGAACACCCGATATGTTAAAAATAAGTGGTGTTACAGTGGGTTGAATTATTTTAATATAAATGCATTTTCTTTTTCCTTTTCATTTTTTTCAATTTTTGGGAGGTTTTTTAAATTATGTTAATTTTAAAGGCCACTTGTTTGTTGAGGTTAATAGATTTTCTAACAATTTTGGACAAACTCTAATGTCAAAATTAAAATTATTAAATTTCAAAATTAAAAATTAGCGATGTATCAAAGTTTAAATGACCTTATAATTTATCAAACCAATTTTGTGCAAACAATTGGATTTCCACTAATGGAGGTAAATAGGTTGTTTTAACCCGATGGGTTGAACTTAGACTAAAAATAATTAAGATTTCATTATCACTAAAATAAAGAGGATGTGTGCTACTAACGTACATGCATATTCATTAAAACCGCTAGGAAAAGTGTAATGTCATTTTATGCAGGGTGATGGGCTTCTTTTTATGCCAATAATGAATATAAAAAATCACTCACATGATAGTAGAGGCCATTTTCATCTTCTAAACCTATCTCTCAAAATCTTTTTATTCTCAACCAAAAATATTAATTTTCTCCTTTTTATCATCTATTTTTTTTTTTGTAGAAAGGAATAGTATTAATAAGATAAAATACAGGGGTTGCTCAACAAAGCTACATAAAGGAACTCAGTCCAAACCATAGATAACATAAATATGAAGCTCTGCACACGGAGAACAAAACAGGATTAATTGGATGCAGTTTCTTCCATCTGATTGCCAGTCTTCTCTTCCTTAATAATCACTTTCAATTGTTCCATGTAACAATCCCTATTTTCTCAATCAAGGTTGACCAGGCACGATACGCCGAAGATAGGGCTTGATTGTCAATTAATAGCATTCTTAGCACAAATGTAAATATAAATATTTATTTTTCTAAAAGCCCACATCCAAAATGCCAAGAATAAATCCATAATAATTAATTAGATCCAAACACCACAAATTAAATAATAAATCCAACCAGTATAAAAGAAATCTCATCAACATAAAGTAAAGAAGTCTCGGGATTATACCCTTTCAAATGTTCCAAATAAATAAATAACTACGGCAGAAAAAGAACCTATGCTAGAATCGAAGAGTCTGAAAAATCATGAACAAGAGACACTGCAAAATTGTCACAACACAATCCAGTTATCCCTGTCTAGGAGCACCTTGGGGAAAAAATAAAAATTTGGGTCAGAGCCCGAGGTGTACAAGAATTAACTTAATTAATTTAAGATGAAATAATACAGTTGATGCAAAATAAATATTCCCCCTTCGTCACTCGCATGCGTTTAACACCTCACCCCTCATCTAAGTGTTTATTCGCATCCCAATACGTCCCCAAATAATAATTATGACAACCTGTCAAGCTTGTAATAATGAATTTACTGACAACTAAATATGTAATTGTGACAACTACATTTAATTGCCAAAACCATACCATCCCAATCTCATAAGTTTAACATAAATGGCATAAACATCTATTATGCATTTTAGGAACAAAATTATAGTTGTTGTCCACATTCTTAGATAATTAAATTTATCTAATTACGGTCCGGGTAATTATTTAAGACTCCTTTCATATATTTGACAGACAAAGGCATCTACCGTGGGTGTCTAATTGGTACTCTATCAGCAAGTCTTGAGGAATCTCTTATCTTAAGCTGACATCACAAAACACACAAAAATTGGGGACTGTCCCTATGCGGTGTACCTGTTCACGGCCCATACCTAGTAGTGACACAGGTTGAATCAGCATCAATACCTACCTCTCGTAGATGGCGCCTCCACGTAGTACCTATATGACCTACACAACGTCAAGCCCACCTGTGCCGACGTGTGGTACCTAGTCCGAACGCACGAACCCCCAAGCCAATAGGACAGTCCACGAATATTAATATGTCCACACAAATATATAATAGTGCATATTATTATCTCACATAATATGTATAGGAAACTACTCCATAATTACCATAGAAAATCCCACCTAAAGTCCACAACATTTTCCTTTTAATAATTTACTATCCAATGAATTATTAATTCCATTCCACAGAATAACTACTTAGTCATATAATTTTCCCAATTAAATGTGGCATATATGTACTTTTAATAAATTTCCCCTTTGAACTCATATACAGTAAATTAATATATCGTAAACCAAACCCCATGCCAAATCATGAAAGGAAAGAACTGGCAAATGACCCTTAACGTCGCTCAAACGACATCTGGGGTCGTTCGCGCGACACCATATGTCACTCGAACGACATCCAAAGTCGTTTGAACAACCACTTCATCTTTCCCACCATGCTGTTTCACAATTCTGTTATTTCCAGTCTTAATCTCCAACCCAAAAATGTATATCAACCCAGAAACGCATATCCAAAAATCAAATACTCAACCCAAAATCCATGTACTCAAACTCAAAATTTATATCTATTAGGGGTCTTAATAATTAAAACATTCTCCAGCTTCTAATCCTATTTAATTCATAATATGGGGGCATCTATAATGGAATTAATATCAGAATTTCAGTCCATATAGTAACATTAATGTCCTCTACATTAAATAATCAAGATATCCCCAATTAGCTATCACAACCCTAAGGGATCTACCCAAAATTTCAAGATTTCGATACCTAAATTTCTGGGAATAATTATATATTAAATTCAATCCTCTACATGTATAGAACTTTTTTTCATCATCAAATTAATCATATCAAACCTAAATCCCATAAATTTAAGGGTCATTATAATGCACCAAGAAATACATTG
The DNA here is from genome assembly GCA_949130495.1 of Sambucus nigra. NCBI lineage: Eukaryota > Viridiplantae > Streptophyta > Magnoliopsida > Dipsacales > Adoxaceae > Sambucus > Sambucus nigra. Next base: position 106,736,191 of record OX422207.1, on the reverse strand, counting down.
AAAACTTAAATGAAGCAAGAGAATTCTTACCTTATTCGTAGAAGAAGCCCCTTGAATTCCCTTTGATTCCTTGACTTTTTTTTCCCTTTTTGGTTTCTCTCCTTCCTCTATTTATAGCAGTTATGTTAGGTCTTTCTGATTGATAATGGTGCAGTGGTTTATCCCCACTTAACCACTCATTAAATGCCTAATCCCGAGTTGGGCTTAAAACCCAACTTTTGGATCCCCAATGGACCAAATCCATAACCCAACTAGCCCAAACGTTCCCCAACCTATATACTATTGACCTAGGACTATTTTTAAAGATCTAAAAATCTAAACGAACCCATATGTACCCCAAAATATGTTCCTAATTATTTATATCAATAGTGGGTACTTTTAAATTGTGTCGCACATTAATTATGTAATTTTCTACATTACATGCAAATGTTATATCCATACACACATAAAATCAATCATACACAAATACGACAAAATAACAAATTTCAACTGTGCAATTATTAAATTAAAATTTTTAATTAAGTCCAATTTCCATAAATATTATTTATTCCAAAAAATATTATTTTATTATTTATTTTAGACAATGTTCTAAAAAACGCAGGGCGTGATCGAGGCATGGAGGCCAAGCCTTAAGCCTTAGAAGCCTAGGCGGGCCTTAGGCATAAAAAGGTGTGAAAAGGCGTTTAGGCCTTATTAATATATTTAAATATTTTTTAACCATAACAAGGCTATTAAAATACTAAAATTGTACATATCATAAAAATAGGTCTGAATATATGCAAATTAAAATACTATATGATTATTTTGGATGAGATAATGCTCCGGTTTGTAAACAAATTCCTTAAAAGGCGATATCGTTTTACTAAAGCATTGTTGTTTTTAGAAAAATAAGGGTTTTACCAAGAATAAGGCGTAAAAAGCTTAAGGCTGGGCATTTCTCCAAAGCCTCAAGCCCTAGGTGGAGCCTAGGCGGGTTTTTTAGAACAGTGATTTTAGAAGAAAAATATGGGATATTACATTCTTCCCCCCCTAATAACGGGATTCCGTCCATGGAATCAATAAAAGTACTTACCTAGATATAAGAGTTTGGGATACTTTATGCGCATGTCGGCCTCCCTCTCCCAAGTCGACTCGTCCTCCCGATGGTGTCCCCACTGCACCCGAACTAAAGGAACAACCTTGGATCGAAGTCGGCGCTCTTGTCGGTCCAGAACGGCTAATGGTCTCTCCTTGTAAGTAGCGCCTGGCTAGAGCTCAATCTCATCGATTTCAATGTGATGGTATGCTACCTCAGCTCTAAGGAACCTCCTTAGTGAAGATATGCGGAAAATGCCGTGCATCCGCTGCAAGCGATCCGATAATCCCAATCGATATGCTACGGGCCCAATCCTCTTCAAAATAGGGAATTCTCCCACGTATCGGGGAGCCAACTTCCCTTTCTTCCCAAATCTCATCACCCCTTCAAGGGAGACACTTTGATCAACACCTGGTCTCCAACATCGAAGTCTAAGTGTCTCCGACCTATATCCACATAGCTCTTTTGCATGTCCTGGACAATTTGTATCCTGGCCCGAATCATTTTTACCTTCTCTGAGGTGCCTTAAATGAAGTCTGACCCAAGTAACTTTTTCTCTCCCATATCCAACCAACATGAGGGTGAACAAAAAGTTCTCCCATATAGTGCCTCATACGGTTCCATTCTTATCGAAAATTAGTAGTTGTTATAAACAAACTCCACTAAAGGCAAATATTCCTCCCAGCTCCCCTTGAAACCCAAAATGCACATCTGCCACATGTTCTCCAGCATCAAGTTCACCCTCTCCGCCTGCCCATCAGTCTGAGGATGATATGGTGTTCTAAATCTCAACTCTTCCCCCAAAACCTTCTAAAAGCTCCTCCAAAAGTGGGACACAAATGTCATGTCCCTGTCTGATATGATGTTGAGTGGCACCCCAAGCAGATTAAGAATCTTTGTAAATAAGAGTCTGGCATGCTACTCGGAGCTATAATCTATCCGGACCAGTAAGAAATGGGCCACTTTCGTCAATCTGTCAACAATCACCCATATCGAATCATGTCTCCTTTTTGAAGTAGGTAGCCCGATGATGAAGTACATGGAGATGCTTTCCTATTTCCACATCGGGATCTCCAAAGGTTATAAAATACCTACGGGACACTGGTGATCCACCTTCACCAGCTGACACATAGCACACCTGGACATAAACTCGACTATATACCTTTTCATCCCGGCCCACCAGTACTGACACCGCATGTCGTGCTACATCTTATCCCCTCCGTGATGTACCGTAAAAAGTGAACTATGAGCCTTCAACATGATGGCTCGCCTCAACTCCTCAGTATCCGGAACAACCAGTTTCCCCTACAATATCAAACCACCATCCAAGCAATGGAAACGTGCTCCACCCCCTCAGCTAGAAACTATCTCACTCGCTCCTAGCAAAGTTGATCTCCCGCCTATGCCTTCACCACTCAAATAATGATCTCGAGGGTGATGGTGAGAACTGCCATAAATGCGCGGGTCAGGTCATCATCCCTACGAAGTGACTTCCACTTCGCCTTCCACACTGTCCCTAACTCCAAAAATGGATTTCATCGCAAATAATTCGCCACGACATTCACCTTCCCTGGACGTTACTGAATGTCGAACTGATAATCTTTTATAAACTCTATCCACCTCATCTGTCGCATGATCAGCTCTCGCTGTGTGAACAAATACTGCAGGCTTTTGTGGTCTCTGAAAAGCTAAAAAATTTCCCCCAGGAGATAGTGTCTCCACACTCGCAAGGCAAAAACCAAGGCTGTTAACTCCAAGTCGTGGGTGGGGTAATGTCCCTCGTGAGGCTTAATCTTTCGCGAAGCATAAGCTATGGGCCTCTCCTCCTGTATTAAAACTCCGCCAAGGCCTCGAAGGGAAGTTTTCCTGCCCGAGGCAACGCTAATTCGGTGATGTAATCAATCTAGTCTTCAGTTCCTCAAATGCCTGATGGCACACATCATCCCACGTAAATGGTACCACCTTCCTCGTCAAATTCTTTAAGGGCCCAACTATCTTGGAGAAATCTTGGATGAATCGACGGTAGTACCCGGACAGTCCCAAAAAACTATGCACTTAGGTGGGTGTAGTGGGTTTTCCCCACTCTATCACAATAGAAACTTTCCCTGGGTCCACATATATCCCCCGCTCGGGCACAATGTGGCCTAAGAACTGTACCTCTCTCAGCCAAAATTCACATTTCTTGAACTTTGCATAATATTGATGATCCCGAAGCATCTTTAAGATCACCCGTAGAAGCTCTGTGTGCTCCTTCGTAGTCCGAGAATGAATCGAGATATCGTCAATAAACACGATAACAAACCGATCCAAATAATTCTTGAACACTCAGTTCATCACACTACACCAAAACACGTCATTAGTAACACAATTTTCCCGTTAGAAAAAGGCGTGGGACACGAAGCTAGTAACGGTAAAATTCTGTTACTAATAGTAACAGTAAAATTCAGAATTAGTAACGGTAAAATTATGTTACTAATAGTGACGGTAAAATTCTGGATTTGTAATGGTAAAATTCTATTACTATTAGTATCGATAAAATTCAAAATTAGTAACGCTAAAGTTGTGTTACTAATAGTAACGAAAAAATTAGAATTAGGAAAAATTATGTTACTAATAATAAAGGAAAATTCTAGATTAGCGACGGTAACATTATGTTACTAATAGTAACGGGAAAATTCAAAATTAGTAATAGTAAAATTATATTACTAATCTTAGTACATAATTAAAAAAATATTTTTCAAGATCCAATATCCTGAATTTAAAATCAGGAACACTAATTAAATTCTAAGAAAATATACAAAAATAGTGACCTAATCATATTTCAAACTAATTAATTCGAAAATAAACACAGACAACCTGATCATATTTCAAACTAAAAAAAGAAATGAAAAGCTGCCAACTTCAACACAATCTCATAGCAAGGCACCAAGGTAAGTAAACCAATCGAGCAAACAAACTTTTACAACATAATTTGAAAGTCAAATGTACAATAGTTTCAATGTATAACTAAAGTAACCCAAAAACTAGCAACACCCTTTATCTCTTCCTTAACTATCCACTCTACCAAAGACAACAAATAAACTACAAACAATAGTAATAGTCTGTAAAAATTATACAAATAGTATGCAATGTACCAACATTGATATTTGAATTCTCATGGTACTTAATATACTTGAACATAGGTCAATTTGGTCATTTCTTGCAGAAGTGAGCACCTACATAGGCAAAGAAAAAATATAGTTAGATAAAGGAAAAATTAATTCATATTTTCAAACTAAATGAACATTTATTCTCTATTTTTAGGTATATGCATTTGTTTCCCAAAACACGCCATTGTAGAGTCCTAATTTTAAATCCATATACTCCAAAAGTATAAAAAGGTGTTTAATTGCGAACATAAAACAAAACACAAGGACCCCAATCTATAAACTCAATAACGCAAAGACTATACATAATCAAACACTATATATGCATAAATAGTGTCAAAAACTATATATTTATTCAGAGTGTGCCAAACTTATAAAAATATGTCTGTTATAGTTGAAATGTAAACTTCTGGGAATAATCTATCCCAAAGGATAGATACTCGTGTCTTTTGACTAGAACTGGCTATGCAATATTAAAAACAATAATTTTATTATAATTTACAAATTATTTTAAAAAGAAATAGAGGCAATTGTACAATTTCTTAATGATTTTTTTTCTGTAGAAAACAAAATTCCAATGTTTTATGTTCATTGTCTGTAATATATATGAAAAGATTTTATGTAATTTGAATAATATATAACAGTGGATAGTATTTCAATCATACATAGTTAATTAAATGAGAACATTAACATCATATTGGGTGATAAAAAAAAGGAAAAAAAAAAGAAAGTCACATAATACATGATACAGAATTACATTGTAGTAGGTGTTGATAGTGGTACTACATGCCTAGTATATTTAAATGGAAACACCTTAGTGAATCAAATCATAAATGAAAATGAAAAATGGTGCCAAATAATTACCCAAGAATCAGAAGCAGGTGGCATTCCTTGTTCTACCGTCAGTTTTTCGAAAGCCTTGATAATATGATCTTGGAGGGATGCATCAGGCGATTCTATGTCTGAAAAAATGAAAGCCATCTTCGGTTCAAAAGTAGGGCTCTTAATAAACTCTAGTAGGTCATCCCCATCTATACGGATTATCACAATAGGGTCTCGCTTCAAACAAGCATCCATGCCGAGCAGAATATCTGATAGAACCTCTTTAAACTCAGTCTTGCTTACTTTTCTTGCTTGCCATGGGTGAATTCATTAAAAACCTATAACATGTCAAAAAGTAAGAGCATTTCTAAGTATACCCATACAAATATCTCTCTCCCTATCTCTCACACAAGCGTGCGTGCACACATAGAAATTACAAACAGATCATACGCATTAACTATAGATTGCTCGTTAATAAACATAATGTGCGTCAAAGGTCACAGTTAGTGCACTTTGGAGAGGTTTTGGGATATCTCTCACACTCATCATTGCGTATTTACCAAATAAAGGTAAGTGGTAGTCCCCCGGTGTGTACTACATTACACGAAACACAAAATTAAAGGTAGAATCGGGTATTTTTATAACCAAATATTTCAAACTGATGATCCAATCAACTTTCAGGTTTTCATTTTCTATCTTATCTTACTCAGATGGATCTTGTTGGACATAAATGCATTTTCAAGGATTTAATTTATAATTTCTCATCTCTTAGGTCAAAACACCTTTCCCATTTATTTTGGCCCACCCAATTTTTAGGTATGAAAATTATGTTTCTTTATTTGTCAGGCACTTAAAAATGAATCTTACTTATCAAAAGTTAAGTTAAGGTCGTACTAATAACATGTAATTAATAAATACTTTGAAACTTTGTGTTACATCTTAAGCGTAATTATTGCTAAATTCACATGATATAAATTTGAGTATTAGGAAAAGAATCGACATCAAGCGACTCTTTATATTCAAAATGAAACTTCACATTCGAATCTACCAATCCAAGATTCCCCAAAAGCACAAAACTCAACAAAACAAGCACTAAAAACCAAGGGAAGATGTTGCGTCGCTCTAGAGTAAGCCTCAGGCCAACTCATAGATGCCCTGGTCCCATTAAGCTCAACTGAGCACGAAACTTATTCCATATTAATCTGAGGATACCTATTTAGTGACCAGAGAATTCTCACTAGATTACTTCTTCCAAGAAGATAAGGGTCAGACAAGGAAAAAGTAATCAATAACGTTACACAGTGAATTAACAAAAACACGTTCAACAAGAAAACATGCTACCTAATTTGACTTGTCACATTTTGAATAAACATGTACACTTACAGAATATTATACTCAATATGATATATTAACAAGAATGTATAACAGTCATTTGAAGTTTTTTTTCAAACTAGTATATGCAAGTTACCTTCATTATATCAACTTGGATTGAGTAATTCACACAAACTAGTATATGCAAGTTACCTTCAGATCGTGAATCAATTGGGCAAGATCTTCAATCGAATAGATGTCATGATGGAGAGGTGGGCTAATTAATCCAATTCCAGTAGTAGAATTTCTAGTGATAGCAATGTCACCAATAACCTTATGACCAGGAAGTTCCCCGCCTTCACCAGGCTCTGCTCCCTGTTATAATGAAATCCAAAGTTCTTAAAAAAAATCTACTCACATTTAATAAATAAGTTTAGTTTCCATTTAAGCTCACCAAATGTCAAATGTAGGTTTCAGTTAAAGAAGCAAAGACACCCAGAGGTGCTTTGCAGACACAGCAACATCTGTCCATGAACATAAACTCATAAACAAGAGGAATCTATGTTCCAACTGGAAAAAAAGGGGCTAAAATTAATAGATGAATACCAACGGCCAAAACATAAAACTGGATACATATTTTCAGTATCAAATGACATTTAAATATACCTGAACCATTTTTATCTGCAACTCATCAGCATTTGTAAGGTAATAGTTTGGAACTCCGAATCTCCCGCTTGTCTCCTGCTTAATTGCACTCCTCCTTGGATTATTTGAACCATCTGAAAGAGGTTCCATACTAGATGGGTTCTCACCTCCCTCACCTATAGAAAAGCTGCATAATATATAAGCCCAGAAAAGGAAAAAATAATTACATCGAAATAAATTTGGTCTAGAAAGAAGAAACCCCAGGTCGTAGAGAAAATATAAACTGTGAAAAGCCAACACATTAAAATGATAAAAAAGAGTCACTAAATTTTGACATACAAAATTCACAAATGGCATAATAAAGCAGCCCGAATAATTTCCAGTTTGATATTCACAATTGATCAGACAGGCATAATTTGGCATAATAAAGGCCAACATTTACACAACCATATTTTGTTCAGTTTAATATTCACAGTTTATCAGACAGGCATATAAATAGCTAAATTAGAATGAACGTAAATAAACTGGGAAAAAAAGGTCAAATGCCTTGATGCAATGCCTTGGTTTGGACATTTTGGGTCATATAAATAGCGAAATCAAGGCATTGCATCACCTGATCGATGGAGCAATTCGGTTCAATTTTGGGCAAGCTAGAGTACCGCATGGAAAATAATATCCCCACGTACCCATGCTCCCGCCACCATCCCCTTTGAACCAGCTTGTCCATACACTATTCCAAGACCAAACCCACCCGTAACGATAAAATCCTGCACAAATAGCCCTATCGCCACTTCCCCAAATTGCCTCACATTGTCAGAGACCTTCGATAAAGCTCTCCCTAGATGCTATTGCTATAGCTGAACAACCAGAGAATCTTCCCATGGAACCCTAAGCACACCATCCATCGGCGGCTTTGAATCATCCAACAAGGAAACAAGTCATCAACAACTCATATCCACGATCCATAAGGGAGTGACTCCTCGAATAACTTCAGACTCAGAGATGCAAAACATGGGTCACAAAACTCATACTCGAACTTCACAGACCTCACTCGAGTTCCCTCGGCCTACATCGGTCTCTCCTCCTTCTGTCTGCTTCACAAAAGATAATCGACCAACATCGAAAGTTCGCGTACCTACATGAGATGTTGATGGGAATTTAGAATTATAGTGTGCTGTTGTCATATAGTAGTGAATACAAATGACCCTGCATTTTTTAAATACAAAAGAAATAGGAGTTGTTGTCATTTTATCTGTACAATATTTAAAAAGGGTCCCCTAACCACATAAAATTTCACACATTTTAATCAAAACCTAGATTTTCCACTAAGTAGTGAGATTTCATCAAAAAAATTCATATGCTAAACCATTTCACACCAATTTCAACTGCAACACAAACCAGAAAATCAATATTAACCAACCACCATAAATTCAACAAAAATAGCACAGATAAAATGACCAAAGAAAAGAAAATAAGAAAAATGAGAAAGTGATAATGATAACAATAGTATGAAAGGGTAAAAACCATGTCATCCTCGACCTCATCTGGGCCACCTAAGACTGAACCCAGCCTAGCTCTTTGCATAGCCTTGTAAGCTTGATTTTTCCTCATCTTTTAAACCCATATCACTAAATTATTACAATAACACAAGATATGTTTTGTTCGTTGTCAAGATTGAATGTGAACAAAGATTTATAGATTCAAACTTATGTTTTCGGTTTGGTTAATTCCAGATTATATGGGTTTTGGATATCTAAAACTTATGTTGAGTTTCTCATTATTTTTCGTTAGGTTTACACCGGGTAATGATCATATGCTTCACAACCTACATGAGTATAGCAAGAGTTGTGTGCCTCCAATGATATGGATCCATAACTATTATATCTCCAAAGGAATCTTCACGTCTACATCTATCTTTAATTCTCAGATTTGAAGATTTTGTTTGAGAGGGGTAATCGAGGAGGTGTGAGAGAGGTGAGTCGTGTGTTGTTTCGGAGGGAATTAGAAATTAGGGTAATTTTAATTTAGGAGGGAAGAATTAGGATGGAAAAATTACACGCATATTATTTTTTCAGTGAAGGCGTTCATATATTTTATTCTTTTTGTCTTTTTTTTTAATTTTCAAATTAAAATTACTAACACATTTAGTAAATTAGTAACGAAAAATTATTGTGGGAATTAGTAACAGTAAAATATTGTTAGTAAGTAAAAAATTGGTTTGTTAATAATAGAATGTTTTGGTGTAGTGTCAAGTCCATAAATATTATCGGTGCATTGGTTAGCGCAAATGGCATCACAAAAAACTCATACGATCCATATCTAGTAAGAAAGGTTGTCTTTGAGATATTCATCTCTCTAACTCTCAATTGGTTGTACCCTGACCTCAAATAAATCTTCGAAAAATACGTAGCACCCCTCAACTGGTCAAACAAATCATCTATACGTGGCAATGATTATTTATTCTGAATAGTGACTTTGTTCAACTCCCGATAGTCGACACAAAGACATAGAGATCCATCCCTCTTCTTGACGAATAACACTGGAGCACTCCAGGGCGAAGTACTCCTCCTGATAAACCCATGCCCTAATAATTGCTCAATTTTCTCTCGTAGCTCCCTCATCTCCAACGGAGCCATCCGGTACGAAATACGAGCAATGGGTTTCGTGCCCAAAAATAAGTCGATCTCCCGACTAGGTGGTAACCCCGGAATCTCCCCAAAAAATCATAAAACGCACTCATCAACGGGATGGAATCTAGAATCACCACAACCTTTGAAGAAGTATCATCCTCGATGTTAAACAAAATGTATGCTCGACTCACCTCCGGGGTGCGGCATCGCAACTAGGTACATCTCCTGCCCCGAAATGGCGAAGACGATGGACCTTCCATAGGATACACACATGTTCTAAATGTAGTTAGCCAGTTCATCCCCAAAATAACGTCGTACTCATGCATGTCAAGTACTAATAAATCAGCTACGAAGGTGAGTCGACCTATCTCAATACCGATACCCCGACATACTTACTGTATGGGTTCCCCTCTACCTATTGATAAGTCTATGTGCAAAATGATGTCAAATGAAAAATCTATCATCCCAGTCTCCCATGCAAAACCCGTGCTAACAAAAGAATGAGATGCACCCGTATTGAAAAGAATGTGACCAATATGACCAAAAATGGGAAACATACCCTCGACTGCCTGTAGTGGTGTTGGCCTGTTTGCGGCCGCAACATGATAGACCCACCCATACTATAATAGTTGTTGCCTCTGAGGTGGGGCGACGGGTGCTGGAGCGGCTTGTGTGGCGGATCCCTGAGTCAGAAACGGTGGGCATTGTCCCTGCGACACATGTTGCCTTTTATAACCTCGCTGCCCATGGGTTGCCTGGTCTCCTCGAGAGAAATTATTTTAAGTATGCCCCCTCTCACCACATGTATAACAATTTCCCTGAAATGGCCCCTGCTCAAACCGTCATCCCTATTGGCCTCTACCCTGTTATCCCTGGCCCTGATTGCCTCTGTACTACTGGCCCTGCTAGCCTCTGTACTGCTGACCCTACCCCGTCTGTCCCTGGCCCTGCCTCTATCGGTCATTTACACCTCTAAATTTATTATTCTAATTAGCGGAGGGGGTGCCCATGTGATGCTGGGGCCCAAATCCGCTTCCCCCACTCGCCTTGCCCTGCTAGCTAGACGACTCTCCTCTATGACATTTCTCTCCCTTGTTCTTCAAAAATGCCCTGTGAGCTTCCTCCTTGTCAACCAGTGGGACTACTCACCTCGATCTACCCCTCTGTCTGTTTATCATCTGAAAGCAAACAAGGTTTGAGTTAGTACCAATATAAGAATACAAAGAACCCTAAGTATGGGCTCTACATATCAAAGAACGCAACGCAAAACTCAAATGAGGGAAACACAAATCCTCAAGACACTAGAACCGTGCTCTGATACCAACTGTAACAACCCCTATTTTCTCACGTAAAGGTTGTCCAGGAACGATACACCAAAGATAGGGCTTGCTTGACAATTAATACCATTTTTAGCACAAATGTAAATATAAATAAATATTTTTCTAAAAGCCCGCATTCGAAATGCCAAGAATAAATCCATAATAATTAAATAGGTCCAAACCACCAAAAATTAAATAATAAATCCAACCAGTATAAAAAAAATCTCATCAACATAAAGTAAAGAAGTCTCAGGCTTATGCCCTTACAAATGTTCCAAATAAATAAATAACTACGACAGAGAAAGCGCTTATGCTAGAATCGAAGAGTCTGAAAATTGAACAAGAGAGACTGCAAGACTGTCACAGCACAATCCAGCTATCCCTATCTAGGATCACCTGGGGGGAAAAACATTTAAATTTTGGTCAGAGCCAGATGTGTGCAATAATTGACTTAATTAATTTAAGATCCAATAATACAGTTGATGCAAAATAAATATTCTCCCTTCGTCACTCGCATGCGTTTAACACTTCACCCCACATCTAGGTGTGATATTATTCGCATTCCAATACGTCCCCAAATAATAATTGTGACAACGTGTCAAACTTGTAAAAATAAATTTACTGACAACTAAATATTAAGTGTGACAACTATATTCAATTGTCAACACCCATACTATCCCATTCTCATAAGTTTCACATAAATGGCATAAACATCTATTATACATTTTAGGATCAAAATTATAGTTATTGTCCATATTCTTAGACAATTAAATTTATCTCATTAAAGTCCGGGTAATTATTTATATGTCCTTTCATATATTTGACAAACAAAGGCATCTACCATTGGTGTCTAATTCGTACTTTATCGACAAGTCCAGAGGAATCTCTTATCCTAAGCCGACATCACAAAACACACATAAATAGAGGGCGGTCCCTACGCGGGATATCTGTTCACGGTGCATACCTAGCGGTGACACAGGTTGGATCAGCGTCAACACCTACCTCTTGTAGATAGCGCCTCCACATAGTACCTATATGACCTACACAACGTCAAGACCACCTGTGTCGACAAGTGGTACCAGTGTCGAATGCACGAACCCCTAAGTCGATAGGACAGTCCACGAATATTGATATGTCCACACAAATACGTAATAGTATATATTATTATCTCATATAATATGCATAGGTAATGTAACACCCCGTAATCTGAGGATTTCGTATTTAATTATTTTTGGGAGAAATAAAAATATTTAAATTGGAGAAACTTAAATTTATGATTTGGAGAATTTATTTGAGTGGGAAGAATTGTTTTTGTTTGGCGACTTTAAGTTAAATTGTTCGAATTAATGTGTGTCGCATTTTGAGGTCGAAATTTGGAAATGTTATAAAGTATTTCAGATGACAATTCTGAGTGCGCGGTTGAGTCCGAATGGGTCGAGATAGTCAGAATAAAGTACTCGGGGGTAATAATCGGGTCTCGGGGCATTTTTAGGTGTAGCCTGGCCCACACGGAGTGATTTGGGCCATTTTAATTAGGCCTGTGTGGTCTAAAACGGGATTAGGGGTTTTGAACCTAATTGGTAGAAAAGTTGAACGGCAGTTAACAAATTCTAAACCTAGGGTTTGAGAGAGACACGGAAGAATCAAATCTAGAAACAAATTGAGAACCTTTTTGGAGACAAATTAAGGGACGGATTGGGGTGTTCTTCATCAACACGTTCTCTACACCAATGGATCAGACTCTATGAACAATTAGAGGCAAGTGGTTAACTGTTGTGATTTTAAATTGATGATAATCAATTCATACTATGGGAGGTGTAAACTAAAATTCGTTTTGGGTGGGTATTCATGTAAAATTGGGTTTTCAGTAATTGATACACTTTAATGGGATTAAGGGTGAAATTTATTATGTTTATGATTCTGGAATGTAGAGGTGTGAATCGTATGTTAAAACCAGTAAGAATCGATGGTCAATTTCTGTTAATAGGAATGAAAATCGTATTGGAGATTTTAAACCTGGATAAAACCCAAATTGGGAAAATGTTGGAATTAATGGAAATTAGTTGATTAATTAATGTCTCTAGGATGTTTAGACCCTTTTATTATGTGGAGATAATGTTGGTTGTGATTGGGTAAGGGTTTGAAATGAAACAAAAAGATTGAGGGTTCATCAATGGCTAAAACAGCAAGCCAGAGAAGACAAATACATGTTCGATCGATCGATCGACCCAAGGGATCGATTGATCGATGGTCCCAGAATTTTGGCAGTTCGGTATGTTTATATATATAAGGGAAATTAATATAGGATTTAATCCCCTTCTTTTATTTAGTGATAAATTCTTATGTGACACATATTCCTTAACAATTATAAGGGGATATAATTGGGTTTAGGAGGGTGATAATTGTATGTCACGGGACGATTCAATTTCAGGAATTAATTCATAGATATTGGATTTGGATCGAGGGAGAAGGTTCGGATATTGTAGTTGAGTGGCACTACATTATTAAAGGAATCGAGGTGTAATTAATTAGTTAAAGGGGGGAAATATAGAATCGGGTATTAACAATGGTACGGGCCAAGTGAGCGAGTCCGGGTATAATGGTTGGGTGACACCAAGTGTTAAATTAATTGATGTGTGAATCAATTAAATTAGATTCGGGTCATAGACTCGGATTGGTAATAATTAATTAATGTGTAAATTAATTAAACTAGAGTCGAATCATAGACTCGGGTAAATATTATATAAATTAATGTGCTAAGTATTTATATAAGAGTCGGACCATAGACTCGAAAAAATATTATATTAATTGACATGTGAATTGAATAAATTAGATTCGGACCATAGACTCGGGGAGATGATAAATTACTAAGTGAAAAAATTAATTAAGTTGAGTCGGGCCACAGACTCGGGAAATTTCAGGCTAGTGTTACGGGTTTTTGAGTACACGGTAAAGTCGAAATTTATAGTATATATATATGGTGTAGTGATAGTACATATATATATATATATATATATATATATATGTGTGTGTGGGGGGGGGGGGGGGGGCTATGAAATATCAGTGACTAGATATTTATTTAATTTATATACTTTAGTGCTGCCAAGGGAGGTTGCGCGATGTGAGTGAATCCCCTAGCTTGAGGAGTAGGATGAGTATATCCCCAGGTTATAGCGTCCGGCATATGGGTGAGGGAATTATCTCACTTCAGGGAAGGAATATGATCGCCTCCACTACGTTTATATTTTGGGCCAAGTTGGTGAGCGATTCCAACTCGGGTATCTAGGTTATGTGAGCACACCTAGTAAGATAGCACTTTAGAGGGAATCATCCGGTGAGGGTATACTCGGAGGGATGGAGGTACATATATATATATTTGGTTGTTCTTAGTAGAGGTACGTATATAATGGTAGTAAATATTATATGCGGAGAATAATACAATGTGTGATGTATATACTTTATATAACTTGTATCACGGTTATATGTTATGATTTAAAAGAAATTAATTAAGTCAATTGGTGAGATAAATTTTAAATCCAGGAATTATTTTACTCGGGTTAGAGTAGTATGGCAAGGGGAGATTATACCAGGACAAGTTGGACGGGACAGTACAACTAGATGAGGTTAAGGTAACCGTTAGGTGTGCACATTAGTGGAGGGGTGAGTATGTCCTCAAGGGAGTTCGACACTAACTTAATTATGAAGCGCATTCATGCATTTTAAATTACTGCAGTTAATTCATTTGCTAAATATTTTCAAAATGTTTTGGGTTCTAACCCTTGCCATAAAACTATTTTCAAACCTTTTAGGTGTTCAACCACAGGGACGCCAGGATTGATATTCTATTCCAGGGATATGGAACTGCGGCATATGTGGATGCTAGCAGGAGCTTGGATTAGACGCCTCATTCATTCTTTCCTAGAGTAAGAATCATCTATCAGTTTCAGTTTTACTTAGGGCATGTCGCCCAGACTTTTCAGTTGTAGTTTTCAGATTTATTTATTCCGGTGTTGAATATTTGTATTGGATTATTTACTTTGGTGACCGATGGTTTATTCGGCATGTAGTTATTATTTATTCAGTTGATTTAATTCAATTGTGTGAATGGATTATATTTATTTCTGCATGTACGGTTTGGTTTAATTAAAAAGAGAAAATTTGGCACTAGCTTTTTGTAATACTAGGTGGTTAGTAACTTTTAAAAAGGTTTTCGACAGTGATGCTAAGGATGAACCAACTAGGATTCCTGTTTTAATTAGGTATAGGGATCATCACTCGGTATTTTATTAGGCAGGGTGTCACAGGTAACTACTCCATAACTACAATAGAAAGCCCACCTAAAGTCCACAACATTTTCGTTTTAATAATTTACTATCCAATGAATTATTAATTCCACTTTAGAGAGTAACTACTTAGCCATGTAATTTTTCCAATTAAATGTGGCATATTCGGACATTTAATAAATTTCCCCTTTGGACTCATATACAATAAATCAATATACCGTAAACCAAACCCCAGGCCAAATCTTGAAAGGAACGAACTGGCAAGTGCCCCTTAACGTTGCTCAAACGACATCTGGGATCGTTCCCGCGACATCATATGTCGCTCAAACGACATCGAAAGTAGTTTGAACGACCACTTCATCTTCCCCGCCACGCTGTTTCACATTTCTATTCTTTCCAACCTCAATCGCCAACCCAGAAATGTGTATCAACCCCGAAACGCATATCCAGAAACCAAATACTCAATCCAAAATCCATGTACTCAAACCCAAAATTTATATTTATTAGGGGTCTTAACGATTGAAACACTCTCCAAATTCTAATCCTATTTAATTCATAATATGGGGGCATCTATAATGGAATTAACATCATAATTTCAGTCCATATAGTAATAGTAATGTCCTCTACATCAAATAATCAAGATATCCCCAATTAGCTACCAAAGGGATCTACCCTAAATTTCAAGATTTCGATACCTAAATTTCTGGGACTAATTCTATATTAAATTCAGTCATCTACATGCATTAAACATTTGTTCATCATCAAATTAATCATATCAAACCTAAATGCCATAAATTTAAGGGTCATTATTATGCATCAAGAAATACATTGGAAACTTAAATTAAGCAAGAGTATTCTTGCCTTAATGGATTCGTAGAAGAAGCCTTTTGAATTCCCTTTGATTCCTTGCCTCTTTTCTTCCCTTTTTGATTTCTCTCCTTCCTCTCTTGATAGCAGTTACGTTAGGTCTTTCTGATTGATAATGATGGAGTGGTTTATCCCCACTTAACCACTTATTAAATGCCTAATCCCGAGTTGAGCTTAAAACCCAGGTTTTGGACCCCCAAATAGATCTGAATCCATAACTCAACTAGCCAAAAAGTTTCCCAACCTATATACTATTTACCCAGTACTATTTTTAAAGGTCTAAAATATCTAAACGACCCATATGTGCCCCGAAATATGTCTGCAATTATTTATGTCAATAATGGGTACTTTTAAATTGTGTCGCATATTGATTATGTATTTTTCTACTTTACATGCAAATGCTATATCCATACACATAAAAATCAATCATACACAAATATGACTAAATAACAAAGTTCAATTGTGCAATTATTACATTAAAATTTTTAATTAACTCTAATTTCCGTAAATATTTATTTATTCTAAAAAATATTATTTTATTCTTTATTTTAGAAGAAAAAATACGGGATATTACATTCTGGAGGTTACAACAGGGTGAAGAAGTCCTCAACGCAGGTTTTGGCATATTTTGTCAGCCAATCAGTACATCAATTGGCGTCTCTCGATTTATGTTGCACAGTTATATTCATTTCTTGCTTCGTATCGCGACAGTCCAAGATGATGACGGAATGAGGGTTATGTTGGTAGACAATGACAAGACAAGCACGCGACATTCTCATCACGTGTCCTAGATAATTGGGATGTCGATGACTTTGTGTTCCCTATTCTAATGAGTTAGACATTTACTCTCCACGTATCTATGACGGGGAGTCACGTTTCTCATGTGGTTCCTATAGGTAACATATATTCTTAATTTTCACTATTTTCATACATTTCCATATACGTTTTGTAGCTGAAATTATTTCTCTTATAACACAATTCTGCTAGTGCCAGTATGTGTACTTTCTTCCACCACTAATGTTTACCCTGGAAGAGGTGGCAATTTTTGACTCTATAACCCGTTTACGGTAATAATTCGAAATGACTCAAACATGACCCGATTAGCTTGTATATATTTAAGAGTGCCTAAAACTTATACTAAAATAAAAATCAAAGCAACCCGAAAATGGCATGACTAACCCGAATTGTCACCCCTGCCCTGGATACTTGATACTTGTATGGGACAAATATTAGTGGAAGTATGTGGTGGTTGAGGTTCACCACAATGTCAGTTTTGCCTTGGGAAGATAGCAGGGGCGGACCTAGTATAATACTGGGGCGTGCACGTGCACCTCTCAGACTTTATAAAAAAAAAAGTTAAATTACCAAACGAAACAGCCCCAAAACGAAACAGAACTCACCCAAAAAATTAAACCTAGCCGCTCTCCCCTTTCCCTCGTCCCGAGTCTTCCGAACCCAAAAACGAAACCCATTATACCTGTGGAACTTTCAGCCGACTTCCTCCCTTGTTCCGACAAGAAGGCTGCTAAGTTGCTTGTGAAGTTGTGATGAAGGTATCTTGTTATTCTTGTGTGATTTCATTTATAGTTATTGATTTATTTGTAGGTACTTGGTTGTGATGTGGTTGAAGATGGTTGTGATTTCATTTATAGTTTTGAAGGTATTTGCTTGTGATGTTGTGGTTGAAGATGGATTTTATTGAGTCTCTTTTAAGATGGGTTCTAAACGTATGATTATTTAAAATAATAAGAATGGTTTTTAATTAATTTATTGTTTAATTTACTAAACAATAACTTTCTTCAATATTTTTTTATCAAAAAAATAAATAAATAACTTTCTTCAATACAAAATGCCTTGACAACAAGATTAAATGTTTAGTTAATATATATTAACTTAACTAAACAATGGTTATAACAATCTTGCAATGAATATTTATCTTTGTTTAGATATTCGAATAACCCTAAAAAAAAAAAATCGGGGGCTCCCGCCCCCAAAGCCCCATCAATTTTATTCCTGTGCCCCGTCCAGTGGAAATTCCTGGGTCCGCCACTGGGAGCTAGAGGTGCGGATATGATGTCTCATCCAATGGAAACAATGTATGACGTCACTTATTGGATAGATGGTAGGTACAATATGCAACAACACTACCGTGTTATTTTCTTCCTCGTGACATTAGTTATGTAAAGTACGTAGGATACCAGAATATGGATTTACTATTATTTATTATCCACCTCCGGCTTACATCAGTAGTACATTAGTGCAACCCAATTAGAAAACACATCACCAAGAGCATGGTTAGTCAAATAGTTAATAATATTTGTGTACCAAGTAACCAAGTGACCAACACAACGTTGTCAACAGTTAGGGGATACAAGATGATGTATTATCCACCCACCACGGGCGACACGTCTCGGGATCATATGGTGGCATTTAGGTTTTATGAGGAAACTTTCATGGAGGC
This sequence comes from Sambucus nigra, assembly GCA_949130495.1. Classification (NCBI taxonomy): domain Eukaryota; kingdom Viridiplantae; phylum Streptophyta; class Magnoliopsida; order Dipsacales; family Adoxaceae; genus Sambucus; species Sambucus nigra. Next base: position 106,717,632 of record OX422207.1, on the reverse strand, counting down.
GACTAGACAGGAACCACACGTTGTCAGGTTATGAGGCACGAATACACTTTTCCAAATGTTGGGGGTTGAGGATCTTGTATCACATCTCATGCCAATTTTAGAGGAGGTTGATGTAGTGCATGTAAACTGGTTTATCTTATATTTTTGTTAAAGTAAAGTACATATTTAGTTCCTAAACCAAATGTTGGGGGTTGAGGATCTTGTATCACATCTCATGCCAATTTTAGAGGAGGTTGATGTAGTGCATGTAAACTGGTTTATCTTATATTTTTGTTAGAGTAAAGTACATATTTAGTTCCTAAATTATGCACTAAGTTTTTAAATGGTCCATAAACTTTATTTTGTCTCAATTTAGTCATTCAACTAATAAATTTGGTTCAATTTGGTGCTTCCATTAAATTAGTTCATTAGCTCCAACAAATTAAGGGACAAAATTGTCAACAACAATATACATTTTAATATAAACTACATTTTTATATTAAACCAACTGTATCTCCCTAAACAACTTTAACCTTTAATTAACCAAAAAATTAATTATAATTACATCTAAACTAAAGTTCTCTCTACCATATTTTGAAACCCCAACTCCATTCGATCACAACCCCCTCATTTGCAATCACCACCACCGCCACAAAGAGAAACCCTAGATTTCAACGATCCAAACTCAATGAATCCAGATGTGAAATCGCACCTACACATGGATCCGATATACTAGATTTAATATCTCTCCACCTCCATTTGGGGATTTTTTATGAATTCGATGTCCACAAATCAATGGTTCAGCCATTTTGGTGATTCGACAGTTTGGGGTAGATTTGGGGGTTTAATGGCAATTTTTTTTTAATTTGGGTAATTTTGTTTGGGACCGTGTAGTTTTGGTAATTTTTTGTGTTGGTGGTGGGGTTGTTTTGGTGGTAGTGGGGTGTTGGTGGTTGTGGTGTGTTATTTGTGGGTTGTTTTCTAGTGATGGTGTTTGGTGGTGGTGGGGGTGTTTTTTTTAGTGGTGGTTGTCACAATGGAAATTTAGTGGTGGTGGTGGGGGTGTTTTTTTTAGTGGTGGTTGTCACAATGGAAATTTAGTGGTGGTGGTGGTGGTGGTTTGGTAGTGAAAATTAAAGGTGTGGGTATCTTATGGTGGTAGTTTAAAGCAAATTAGGATTGATATTGGCCTTTGTATGCTTACCCAGATTGAACACTCTGCGTTACCATTTTGCAATTTGATACCCACTTTCATTTAAGATGCATAATAAGATAAAAGCCTCAATTGAAGAAGAAGAAGAAGAAGAATAAGAGGCATAATAAGATGCATAAAAAAATACAAAATGTAGTAGTGTGCAAATTAAATTTCACAAATTTCTAATTCAAGTTTTTTTTGCATTAGTTCCATCTACAAAGATTTGTTACTCCCATGTATTTTTAAAATTAAAAATTGTAAAAAATTCCATAACCACCCAAAATCGACTATAACTTCACTGTAACCATCCATTTTTTCTTTTGCAGAGAATGACACGTCTTATATTTGTTATAATAGAGCCAACTAAAAAAATAAAAACATGAGAATAACACAAGTAAATCAGTGTTGAATTTTTAATTTTGAAGTTGATAAAACAAAAAAACATTAGGTTGAAAATTAGAGTCGGGAATCTTCAAAAGTACCTTTCCTATATGAATCTCTTTTGACTCGTCAAGACTTCTCCAAATATAATAAGAAAAATGTCCTTAGCGTTTAAACTGAAAGACCCCATGTATAAGCATCCAAAAACAGTTTGTCGATGAACTGAGAGAGTAGCTTTGCATAAAAACAATCATATTTTAAAATACCAATTGAAAATTGAACATTTAAATGGGAGGAATTGCAAGAGAGTACAAATTTGCCCTCCTTGTTTAACAGGCAACGCTAGCCCCTAACTTTGTGTTCAAACTTTTAATACCTTTTGCATTTCTGCCTTTATTAAAACTAAAACTAAATGCATCAACCAATGATAGGAATTAGGTTATAGACCAGTAAAAATTTGAATCAGCACTGCGCTTTCAACCAGATTTTGGTACCTGTATGCATTCAAGCTACAACAATAATACAACATTTTGAAAAATTAGAGAAAGCCCCCTTCCCTGCTATTGCTTTATTCAAGGGGCCAATCAAAATGGCATCAAGTATTTACAACTAAATGAGGAGGGAACCAATATTAGATAGCAAATAAATGCCTGTACAAATATTTTCTATTTTACAATAAACAATGAGATGCTTATTACATATACCCTAATCTTATTTGCTTCCACTCAATTTAACAGTCATGACAAAGAGTTCCCCTTTCGATTTCAGCCTTTTAAACCATTAGAGGCTGATGTTTCCACAGGAGGAATTATCACTTCCGTTTATGAGTTCCATTAGACTGCTAATAAATTAGCATTTGCTTCCCAAAAATTATACCGTATAACATCGAACAAAGGGCAGTCATAAATACAACTCACTGCTTGATCGAACGAAGCTCCCACTTACCCTCACCATCAATCAATCGTAATTCCGTTGAGTGGAATGGTATTAAAGCTGGGCGCTGAGGCAACAAAAAGATGGTCGTAATGTGAGAGGGAAAATGATAATAAACAAAGCTTGGGCGAAAGCACTACAATCCCAAGAGTAATGTGTCGCAACTTGATGCATTTAAATACTGAGGGTATAATGTAAATAACCAGTAAAAACTATCTGATTGAGATTTGATATCCGGCTTTACAAGTAAATACTAAACGTGGTTTTACAGATATGTTGATACTGCATATCATCAATATACAAGGCATGTGCCGAACCTAATTTTTGTTCTTTTTCTGATGTAAATAAAGAGAATGGATTTTTATGATGTAATTCCCCTCACCCTAGAACTTTTTTCCTTGAATATTACCTTATAGTGTAGGTGGTAGAAAGAACGTTGCTTTTTTATCCTTTATGATCTTTTCAAGTTTTTAGGATTATTTCTTTTTAGCAAGAACCCCTAGGCTTACAAATTGAGATGCAACGAGACCCTTTGGATTCATTGAATATTATTAAGTGTGTCTCGTCTTGGATATAAGTGCAAGACTTCCGCTGTGTGGTTCAATTAAGTCAGATGGTATCATTTGCTCTCTAGTTGTTTACGCTAGTCACAGCAACTCTGGACACCGAAGAACAATCAAACCGACTTAAGAAACCATACGATGCAATTAGAGGAGTAAGTTGACACCATCCTCGGAGAAAATCAAAAAATAATAATAACAATAATAATAATAATAAATAAATAAATAAACTATTGTGGTCCTTAATGAGGGCCAGCGCATGCTGAATATTCCCCGTTGCCCATGGGACACCCCCTCTGTGATTTCGAATAACCAAGTACAAGCTACACATCGGGCTTATAGTTCACCACAACCATTGGTTTTAGGCAATTTTTCGGGTGATGTGAATCAAAGAGGGGCGTAATTGTCATTTTTATGTATTTGTCGTCCTTTCAAGTCATTTCTCCCTTTGTTGTTTTATTAGTAGTTATGGCAAGTAGTTAGAGCCATTAAGGATATTTTGTGACCATGTGATATCATGATGGGGACTACCCTTAGTGTGGCACCCATCATATTCCTTTAGGAGAAAGTAAATGGGCCCTCTAGAATCTTTTCCCCTATCCCTATATGTAGTTTACTCCCCATTTGTAGAAAAACATTCAATTGATAAATATTGTCTTGTGTTTGAGAGTGTTTTATTTGAGAATGTCGTTTAACACCATTTACGTCAATTGGCCTAGTCGTTCCACCCGTTATTGTGGTGTAGGAAATCGTAAACAAAACAACAATGGTGCCGAAAAAGAACACCCAATCCGGGATCAAGCGTCGCACCACCTGACTTGAGGTGTCTCTTCGCTCTATCACAGACAAACTTGATTGCCTATTGAGTCGTGACGAGATTCAAGCCGCCAAGTACACCGTTGTCCAAACAAACCCTTCAACCTCAACAGTGGTAGCTCATGGATCCACCACCATACCTACTAAACAACCAAACGACCTCATCTACCCCCTAAACTGGCCAGTCACACCCCAACAACCCTCGTTCACCTTCGCAAAGCAACAAAATTCATTTCCCAACCCCTCGTAATTGCTCGACAATCATGGCCTTCACTACCAGGAGGGTAAGCAACCTGCTACAAACCTGCAACCCTACCACCGAAACCCTAACTCAATCCCTAGACCTTGAGATCCTAATCCTAACCCGCGTGAATCAAACCCTATCCAAAAACCCTAGACAATCACCCCAGCAAGGTCGCGACTCCAGCCAATCTCCTCTTAAGACCCCCGCATCACCCACGACCCCTACGAGAGCAGCCCTACACCTCTGATGTACTTTTGGTTGTCGGCAAGCTTCCTGTCAAGCTGCCTAAAGCTCCGTTTCATGTCTGACTTCGATTGATTTTATTGACAGTAACAGAGACTACAAACACGAGGGAGTGGTTACATTCACCGAAACTTCAGCCCCCCAATTCAATTTGGGAGATTCACCAAAGAAGAGGATTGGCTCCTGACTCGATGGAGAAGGTATTTGAGTACAAGCACATCTTCAGCTGCAAGTGTGTTCACCTCATCGCCACAGAGCTAGAAAGACACGGTTCAAAGGCGTATGCTAGCCCAAATGCAAGCATTTTTCATACCACCCACCTATGAGAGGGATCACTTTAGTTGAGTTTAAGGCCTCCCCCAAGGGATATCTTCAACTCTTATGTACTCATGCTCACTTGGGTAAGGAGTAGGGGATCAACCATTATATTCACGACCTACATCCTTCAAAATTTGAGACTCCACGAGATTCCGACCTTCGTCAAAGCCGTGGAGAACGCACTCAAAGTCAAGGAGCACCACCAGAGTTGTCATATTGTCCCAAGTCCCAGCCCATGCCCCACTACTAAGGCCGTCGATTCCCCCATTAATGCCATGAAAATTTGTCCCTTACGATGTATTTGGCCAAAAACCTTTTTAAGTCTCCAAGGAAATTTATTCTATCCTTGTGACTGACAACATAGATCCCATCGAGGAGGATGTAATACAGCATGAGGCACTGATCGCACACGTCATCCCGCTTTATCACAATACTGATGTGTTCCTCTCTTGATTTGAGGACGAACTCTTTTCAACGAATGGAGAGTGATGTGAATCAAGGAAGGGCGTAATTGCCATTTTTATGTTTTTGTTGTCCTTTCATGTCACTTTTTCTCTTTGTTGTTTTATTAGCAATTATTGGAAGTAATTAAGGTCATTAAATAAATAAGAATGTAGTGGACCATGTGATATCATGGTTGGACTATCCTTGTGGATGTCATCCCTATATATATAGTTTACTCTCAATTTGGGTAAAAGCCTTCAATTAATAGATATTTTAACAGTTATCTCTCACGTTTGAGTGTGTTTCATTTGAGTGCCACTGACACTGTTTACGTCAAAATGAGATGAGAAAATCAATCCGCTTGCCAAAGAGATTTCGGGCAACCAACGAGCTTTTGTTGATGATGGTGTTAGGCCGGAGCTTTTGAGATGTCCACTCGCTCTTACCCCCATTGCATTTGAGCCAGAAGGAAACATCATTTGTTCCCGTTGAGCGGCATACTTGCTTTTTTGGTTGTGCACGAGGTCATTTGATGGATGACTGGGCAACCCTCTAGCAAGTCGCGGGATACTCTCACCCACCCTCAACCTCCTTGTACCTTGGGGTTGATTGATGTTTCTTTGAATGATGAGGAGCCAACGAACACTGAGAGGGGCATAAAGATGGACTACTTAGGTCGCGCTTTGAGGTTACTTAAGAAAAGTATATGTAGTGACATATGGATCGAGTTTGCCTATCTTTAATAGGCATATCAATACCATCGGGTTTGTTGGTCGACTCAACATAGGTAAGAAGGTATTCGAGTTTCAATGGAATTTCTATGGTCAAGTAAGCATGGTTGCTAAGAAGTTGCAAGGGTTCGCCAAGGTATTATGAAACCATCCGATACCATGAGCGGCCTACTTAGTTATAAGCCATGATGAAGAAGCACATGAAGCCTGCTTCCATCCCCCACACATTTTAACGTGTAGAATTGGATTGACTACCGTGATGGATTACACATTGTGGTTTTTGTTGCTGAGCACGAGGGCCCGACTTGTGTATATAAGGAATCCATTGCCTCCAAAATTCCATCCGTCATGAGTTGGATTTTAGTAATATCCCCAATTTGGGGTAGATCAACGCTCTAGGAATACTAGACCGACAAGCAAACTACTATTGTCTCAGCCATGGGCCCAAGGTTTCCGACAATATTCTAAGTAGGGGTGGGTATGAGAGATCTAGTTTGGTTTTACAATAAACCTGATTCAGATTCTATGTAGTTTCATTTCTTGATTTTGGGATCGAAACCAAACCAATCATGTAACAACCAATCATGGTTCGGTTTGGTTCGCGATTTGGCTCTATATCAAGTTGTTTCACGGCTCTAGATACTTTTCAAACGGAAAAAAATAGTAATAACAATCCAACATTTAATATTAGGAACCAGAACCTACCCAATCATATCGGTTATGCATCGATTAGATTATTAGTTTAGTTTGGGTTGGTTTAGACATAAAATCAACCAATCTAATTGGTTTTCTAATTAAGACTCAGAACTTACTCAATGGTGAAAAAAACTAAAAGGAAAAAAAGAATACTTAAAAAGAAAAAAGAGAGGGGTTTGGGTCATTCATGGGGAGGTGCCAAAGATCTCGAATGCTAAAGAGGTGCATCATGATGTGCTTGTTAACAGGGTCATTCAAGTCCTTCTAAATTGAAATTGCATCCCTCTTTGAGCACATTGTCGAGAACTTTTAAATGGGGAGAAGGGCGATTGGTTCGTTATGTTCATTTTAAATGATAAATTCCTCTAGTGGTACCTCCCCTTGAAATTTTTATTAGCATTCACCTTATCGGGTGGCAGGAGAAAAAGTTCCTTGGGAAAAAAAAATTCCCACTTTTTTGTCTTTTTACCTTTTATGGGAGCTAGGATTATATATACTGATGTAATTAGCCTTTTTTGGATCATAGAATATTATTTGGAGAGTTCTATATATTGGAACATATTGCATTCATAACATTCTAATAGACTCTCCATTATTTTTTACACTGACAAAATTCACATTTTTATAGAACATTATTTGACTGTGAAAAACGGGTTTTTTCCTTCTCACAAGAATCTCATGAATAAGCCCAAGGTATAGTCCTTATTTGATATAAAGTAGTTACATATACAAAATATATATTGATAGTGTGAAAGCAAACATTCATTTTATATGAAGTTTATATGACGGGTATTTTTTTAATATTTATATAATGTTCGTTGATTTAATTTATGACACTACTCATTAATCATGATATGATTCTGAAGTACATTATAAGATCCAATATTTGAAATAGCATACACTTAAATACTCTAGTCTACTTTTAAAATAATTGGACTCTTGATAGTGTATACCAAATCTATTACACTTTCATCAAAATTTCATTCCAAATTTCTATTTAAAAAAATTAGAATATCTCCAACATATATGCAAAACTTATCTATCAATGCATAGTTTCTTATATCCATCAATATTTCTGTAGTTCTTTTTTACTAATATATCTTTTATGATGATATTTTAAACACTAGTACTAATTGACAAGGTGCATTATATGCTTAGAAAAACCATATTGTGGTTACATTTATCTTAAGCCTAATAGAAAGCATTGCTTACTTGTGAGGAGGTAACTACGGTGATGCCCATATCTCTTGCGAGCATATAAAGGTGTTCTTCAACATCGACACTTGTAGCACTGTTATCGGAGGTGAGAAAATAATAATGAGATCATAGATAAACTACTACTATTCTTATTATTACATTATTATAACTACTGTTGTTGATAACAATGAACAAAATTATGCAAGAATTTTTGCTTACTTGGTGCACTCATCAAGGATGCCGAATCTAGGCTTGTGAAAGAATAAACGAGCCTTGCAGAACAAGTTAATATGTTAACAGATTACAATTATACTTGTCAAACAAGACTAGGGTCAAGGTTCTATAATTTGAGCTCACCATGCCTAGTCTCTGTTGTTCCCCAAGTGATAGGATGTCTTCCCAGTTCTGATTAGTATCCCAGCTACCTTCTCTTTCCAAAAGATAGAGTAACTTAACACTCTCTAGAATGGTTTTTAGATGCGCATCCAGAATGTTTGTGGCTCCAACATATTTTTGATCTAAAATAAGCAGAAGATTATGTTACCAATGAAACAATACGAGGTAGATAAAGAACAATTGTGTGTGTATATATATATATATATATATATATATATATATAGGAAGAGGATCACAAGTGGACCAAAAGAATGGACTTTTTAATGGACTTAACAAAAAAGACTAATAACCCACTAATTTTAATTCCTTGGTGTAATGGGTCCGCGCCAGCGGCACCCAATAACCGAGACTTATTAGTCTTTTTTGTTAAGTCCATTAAAAAGTCCATTCTTTTGGTCCACTTGTGAACCTCTCCCTATATATATATATATACGCACATACACAAATCATGCTCTCCGTCCTACCCCATTTAATATACCTCCAATTGTATTTTATTTGGGGGGGGGGAGGGGGGGGGGGAACAACTTTTTTATGAAATTTGGTTGAGATGATCTCATTTATAATCTCACACTTTCCTCAAAAAAATTCAACCATTCAGTGAGCAAGGCAAATTGGATATCATCTCACCCACTTAATGGTTGAATCTTTTATGAAACTTAATGAAGATGATCTCCACCATGGAAATCATGTCCACCGTCAAAAAATGCATTCATAGATAGAACAATAGATACCATTTCCATATAAAGCCGATGCCCTTTTCTCTGCTTCCTCATGAGAGAGAGGATATATGATTTGATCCCTTAGGGTTCCTAAGCAAGTATATGGCTTCTGAGGAACATAAAAGACACCACAACCAGATCCAGCCTCTTCATTAGTATGTTGGCTAGGTTTAATAAGTCTTCCGCTGACTATGGGCCAAAGATCTCGGAGGACTCTGAAGACGGAACTTTTCCCACTCCCATTTGGACCTTTCAATATTAAAGATTCATCAGATGAACATGGCAGAATGCAACAAGATGAACAAAAAGGAAATCTTCCACTAACCTGTAACGAGCAGGCTTTTGCCTGGTACTATATCGCATGTCAACTGCCTAGCCAATAACTTTTGTGCCGGTGTGATAATATCCACCTCGGAGAAGGAAATGATTTCATCAGAATGAGATTCCGTCTGGTTCGATCGTGACGAGGAAGAGGAACCACCAACAGTATAATCTATATGAGCAACAACTTCATCAGCATAAAAGCATATGAAAAGACAAAGATAAAATCCAAATACTTCGTTACTTGTCTGAAAATATATAAACACCAAATAATCTAGAACACGTATCCAACTGTCAACACCAATAAAAGGAGCATTATCTATAGAGTAGCACAAAAACCACCTATACACCTATATTAAGTCCCACTTATGACAATACTACTTTATACCCTTTTTGACGTAAATGACGTCAATGGGAAGAAGAAAAGATAATTCTCTCGCAAAGCAAGATCGCACTGGATGTAGCCCTGAAGGCCATGAATGTAACGACTAATACGCTGCTCCTCACGCTCTCCTAGGCGGGCGCGAGTACATAAAAGCTGAAATCGCTCAGTGTAATCCAAAACTGTGGAGTCCTGGCGAAGGGATTGAACTCGAAGAAATAAGTCACGCCCATAAGTGGCTGGAACAAAAGCGGACAATAACTGTGCACGGAGCTCGGTCCAGGACCGGATGGGATGAAGACCCTCAATTGCACGGCGCTGCTCCAAGTCATTCCACCACACACTAGCGTAGCCCTGAAACTTGGTGGCTGCAAGAAGAACATATCTACGACCCTTCAGCCGTTTATACTCAAATATTCGCTCCATGGCGGTAAGCCAATCAACAACGGCATCAGGCTGTAGGTGGACATCAAACATGGGAACATCCACTCTGATATCACCCCGCATACTCCGTGAACGCAACTGGAGGGTCAACTGTGTGATGGCATCACCACCCTGAAGAGCAAGGGTGTCCTCATCTATATTATCGCCGCCTGGCGAAGGCTCGGGAAGTAAGGCTCGTTGTAGACGCCTCCGAGGCGGTGGATGAGGAGGGTCAGGCGGTGGATGAGGAGGGTCAGGCGCTGGTAGAGAAACTGGGGGAGCAGGAGGGGTAGTGTGAGGTGGTAGAGTCTCGCGAGGTGGGGAAGGAGGTGGGGGGGGGGGGGGGGGGGGGGAACCAAGGGCTGGCGCGGTAGGAGCACTGATTCATTTGGTGCCCTTTCTGGTGGCAAACAAAGCAATGGCGCTCAGAGATGGGGACATAGGGGGTCACCTTGGGGTTGAGGGAATCAAATGGAGAAACATCCGCATCATCCACTCTCATACCCGCTCATGGGAATCAACGGGTGCGGAGTGAAAGGAACGGGTATTCCATAGGAGTGGATGATGCGGTGGAGAGAGTGGCTGGGTGGGGGAGAGGTATGTAAAATAGGTGGGGGCGGAAGCGTAGGAAAAGTGGAATGGGTTGGGTGAGGGTGGGTGGTAGTGGGTGGGGCAGGGGGTATTTGGGGATGTTCAAGGTGTTTTTGCGGGTGGTGTCGAGGGTAAATAGATATAGGGGGCAAAAAGTAGTCGTATGGGGGTGGGTGGGACAATTGGGTGGATGTGGTGGTGAGGAGTGGGAGGGGACTAGAATTCGGGGTGGGGGAAGGTGTGGAGAGGAAATTGGTGGTGTGTTGATATATTTGGTGGTGGAGGGGGAGGTAGAGGGGGTGGTGGTGAATTTTGGGGAATGAAATTGTTAGGAACGTGGGCGGGTAAAATTTTTAAAGTTTGGGGTTCAAGATTAGGGTTAAGGTGTGGGTAGGGTTCTTTAAAAATGGGAATTGACATTGGGGAATTTGGGTTGATTTCAAACCTTTCTCATCCTGGGTGTCACAGATCATCTCGACAAGGGTCGGGGAGTGTATTTCCCTCATGTGAGGTGCCATTTGAACACTGACTGGGGCTGGAAAAGCTGTGAACTGCATTGGGGCTAATAAGGGACCAGTGGTGGTGTTGTTTAACCCTAGAAGGGTTCGCCCATGGGTGTCAGGTGTGTCTAAGGCAGTGGACTGTTGTAGCGGACCTGTATGACCTTGGTTAGAGACTGTGCTGCTGCGTAGGTGATAACCAAGTGCGGGTGGAGGGTTTTCAGTGGACATCGGAAAATCAGGGGTAGGGGTGGAGGGATTTTGGGTCCCACAAGACTCGTCGGGTTGTTTCAACAGGGGAAAGGGTTGCATCAGGTTTGTAGATGCCATCTTGGATTTTTTTTTTGCATTCCGACTAGGGGGGGGGGGGGGGGGGGGTGGAGGGTTACCCTCTTTGGTGGTGGTGTTTTCTTGGGTGTTGTTGGGATTAGGGTCTATGAAACTAGGGATTTTTTGGGGTAAAGATGTAGAATGAGTGGATCAGGAGAATTAGGGTTACGGTTTTGAAAGGGTTTGGCTCAGAGGTGTTCATCTTTTCTTGGACCCACGTGACGTTTACGAGTTTTTGTTTTACAACGGGTGGAGCGACTAGGCTCTGATACCAATTGACGTAAATGACGTCAATGGGAAGAAGAAAAGATAATTCTCTCCCAAACTCTCTCTAATCAAATCTCAAAATATGGAAGAATGACTCAAATGATTCTATAAAATGGGTATTTATAGGAAGGAGGTTGCTAGGCCTCTAAGCTAATAATCTAATAACAATTATGCCCTTAAGTGCCAATTAACCTTCCTTCTTCTAAATACCAAAGGAAAAGAAAAATACAATGAATGTTCAAAATAAAACAAATACTAAAAAGAACTAAAAATGATAAAATAACGACCACGTCCCTGATTCACATTACTTTTTAATCATATAGCCTACTTTATAGGTTGCTCCCATGTCTAGAGGTGGTACCTTGCTGCGATGGCAAGTGCCATCACCCAATCTACGATTGGTCTCGGGTTCGAGATATGGGAGCAGCCTCTCCATATATGTATGGAGGTAAGGCCTACCGACATCCGCCTCTCCTAGACCCTACAGTTAAGCGGGAGATTTGTGCATTGGGTACGACCTTTTAGGGTAATAATAAAATAATTTTCATCTAGCTAAGAAATAATTATTCGATAAGGAATACTTGAACAATATTCTTCAGGTCCTAAAAATATAAGACCTCTAACTAGTGCTGTAGGACAAAATAGAATATTAAATTTGGAAACACAATAACTTCGATTTTTTCATTGAGAAAGGAACAAAAAGTTCTTGACAAAGTATACGCTCAAAAGAGAAGTTGTGGTTGTGTTTCTATTTTCTAGACTAGCATCCCTTGTCAAAAAAAAAATTATCAAAGAAAAATCATTGTTGTTGTGTCCCAACAGACAAAATCATCTTGCGGTGACGTGTCCCCAAAGAGACTCACCAACTACACTATTGTTTTCAAAAAAATTACACTCCAAATAGCGTATATTTACGCATCACTTAAAACCAAGTTAAAAATTGGATTAGCTGAGTCATAGGCTAATACCACGACTTTGAACCATGCTACCACTAGGGTTTTGTTTATATTAATATATCAAGGTAAATTACATTGCGCACTCGTACCACTTTACCAATTCCTCCGAAGAAATGTGTGGAAATACCAATATACCCTTGGAGGAGTTAAAAAACTATATTTATTTTGATTATTTATTAACCCAATATAAAAACCATGTGCATGAGGTCGTACCATGTGCATGAGGTTCCCGTTTTAGTAGGGTTTAGGAGAGGTCGATGTAGGCAAGCATTAGCCCCATTCAGTGCACAAGGCTCCCGTCTTAGCAGCTCATTCACTGCACAAGGCTCCTGTTTTAGCAGGGTCTCGGATAGGTCGATGTAGGTAAGCCACAAACCTTACCCCCATTCAGTGCATAAGGCTTTCGTTTTAGCGGGGTCTCGGGGGTCAGAGGCCAAAGTAGATAAGCCTTACCCTCATTTTGGAGAGACTTTTTCCAAGACTCAAACCCGCAGCAAGTTGCAAGCACTTGACATCGCACCAAGGTCCGATATATTATTGAATTTCTAATATGGATCAATTAATCCAGCTTAATCTTTCTAGTTAAACATGCAACAGATAAAGCAATCACAAAACATGCAACAGATAATCGATAAAGCAATCACAAAACAAACACCAAGACTTAGGTGGAAATCTCAAACTTGAAAAGCACAGACCTAGACTAGATTTCACTAAAAATATAAAAGAGGCTTACAGAGACACACTTACTACACTACACTACAGAAAGAACTTCCTAGCAGATGTTCTTGATCTCACCAATTTATACTTCACAAGCGGCGTCACTACTGGATCTTTCTCGCAAAACTCCAGCATAGCACCCAACTAGAATTTCAACTCTAGCTATTCGACAAAACCCAAAGGCCCGACAAAAATGACCAGCACACGAGATCTGAAGGATTTATGTGTGTTGGTGTTGGTTTGTGAATCTTGACTTAAACACCCTCAAATATGTTTCTTGCACCCTCAAATATGTTTCTTGCTGCTCTTTAGAATTTCGGAAGCGCCTGGTGAGTTCTAGTCCGTGATACACATATACATAGCATGAGAAAACCTAAATTTAGTTAAGAGACGTTGCCTCAAACTTTGTAATATTGATTGATCGAAGCTTCAATTGAACTATTATCAATGTCTCCTGGAATCTTTAAAACAACCAATTGCATAACACTCTCGATAAGTCGGAGAATTTTCCTTCATAAAGGCTCCAATAGCTGAAGCAACATTCATTCCCAGCATGTTAATCACTGAAACTTAGTGGCGTTCTGGGATTATCATAGAGACTCTAATTGACATTCATTCTTCTTTACCTCAAAGCTTGAGAACATGTTTCTGATATAACTCAAAGGCGATCTTGTCTACAGAATCATTCAAGACACAAAATGGAAAAATTGTCCTCACATTATCAAACATCTCATAAAAAACTTAACACAATTAGCAAATACCTTAAAATACCCATACACATATTGTCCTTTATGTATATTACACGGAAAAATTTCTTCCATTGATGAATTAATAGGTATCACATTCTCAGCAGTGGCATTGACGGCACAGATTATATGGTGATATATTGATCATAAGTCCCAAAAAGGAGATCAAAATTGTAAAAACAAAACGTATTGATATCTTAACCAGTTTTTGCAAAAAAAAAAAATATCACATTAGAATGACAAGGAACCGGTAATAAAGCAATCGGAGAAAAGAAAAACACACCTGATTGAGCAGCGTCTAGAAGTTCATCCAGCTCAAAAATTCGATTGACACCACCAGAGAGCTCAAGGAATTTTCTATGCAATTCAAGAATGTCACCAAAAGCTAAAAAGCTTTGAGATACAACGGATGCTAAGAACCGCAGTGCATGTGCCAGCTCACCTAAAAAGATAAAATATTAAAGTCTTTAGACTATTACAAACAAACTATTATAGATGGGAACCAAAAATTATCTAATAAATGTCACCTTGAGTGGAAGTCAAGGACCGGTCGCCTTTATGTTCCATAGCATACAACAAGCTCAACCCCCAAGTAACATTGTGAGGGAGTTGCTTCGTGATAAAGTCATCCAGTATTCCAAATAGCCATTTCTTTTTCAGAAGTAACGTACGGTGATCAAGAAGTTCCCTAAATCTTGATTCAACCATCTGCCAGATACAAGGAGCATCACTAAAGTATTTAAGGAGTAATGAATTCAACAATATTTTATTTATTTTTTTGGTTGTGGGGGGGGGGGGGGGAGTTGAATATTCGATAGTCCTACATAGTACAGTAACAACAATATTCTGATGTGTATGATGCATTCTAAAAAATCATGATTTCATACTTAACAAGATTGTGAACTTTTCCCAGAGCTTTACTCGTGTGAAAATAAGGTTATACTTCGTGGGAAAGCATATCCTAATTCACTAATTAATCTGGACGGGATAGAAAGTCTTACAAGGAGGAAGAAGTGAAGGGAGTTGATTTTGAAAAAATTAGGGCACGTTTCATATTCTGAAGTTTTAATTTGCAACACTAAACAGAAAGAAACGACGACTCCAAATACTGTTTAAGACCCCAAATATAAAATCATGTCGTATATAGTGAAATTCAAGAAACTTACGGCTTTTTCTCGAGCACCACCCCCAAAGAAAGCAACAGATTCAGCATGTGTACGCAATCTCTCATGCATGAACCTAATTAATCCATGGTATACTTGTCAGGTTGATATTTGTAGAAATATAGCATTAGAGCAGCAGTATAAAAAGGAAATAAAAAAATGTGAAATAACCTAAAGGTTCCTTCAAGTTGTTGTTCACGGCTGCCCAGGTCTCCGAAGTCGGGAGTAACATTCCTTAAAAAGCCCAGACCCAATAACATATAAGCATATAATATAGCTACTCCCCTTTGACCTGTTAAAAGCTTCATCCTCCAGGTGAACCTGTAAAATTGCAGCATTTCTTCAAAAAAATTGGTGAAGGAAAACAACTCCACTTAAATTATGTGAGAGAGAAAAAAATGAGCACAGGTCAAAATCAATTGGAACATAATCTCACCATAAAATGTCAACAGTTGGCTTTACCATTCCCGTAACCAATCCAGACAAGTCGGTGGATAACTTCTCCAGGTCTTGAGTTAATCTCTGATCCGCGTCAACATTTATGCTTGACGTGTTAAATACCTACAAGGTTGGATTTGACGCTATATTATATATATATATATATATATATATATATATATTAAGGGGTGAACCTGGAGCAACGGTAAGGTTACCCCATTTTGACCTATAGGTCACAGGTTAGAGTCGCGAAAATAGCATCTCTACATATGCAGGGGTAATGTTGCGTACATCTAATCCACCTAGTACCTCACAGTGGCGGGAGCCTCGTGCACTGGGTTTGCCCATTTATACACACACACACACACACATTTCTGGTGATCAGCTGAACATGTTGAGTAAAAAGAGCTGACAGAGGGAGGTGTAGGGATCAAGGTCCTGTTTGGGGCATGAGTATTACATGTATAAATTGTTGACCGAAAATATAGAAAACTTGAGTTAACAGGTTCAGAAAGAATTGAAAGGCTTGGCATTGTCAAGGATAGAGTATAACTCAAATCTAACTTCAAAACGAGACAAATTTTCGTAATTATTTGAATACTCTAGATTTTTTCGTTACCTTGTAATAAGCATTCTTTCTCAAATAGTTCTTCAGCAAGTGTTGAGTCAAACGTATCCTCCACCCAAGTGCAAGCTTGGCAGTCAAGTGCCTTTCAAAATTAAATTTAAAGTAAATATCATAAATATGTCATTGATTTCCTTATAGCATAGACTTTTCTAATTAAAAGTCACTCAGAAGAATAAGTCATCATGTCAAGAGTTTCATAAGGGAAAACCAATAACAAGATCATAGCTAACATACAAAATAGATATGTTCGTGCCACATCACCAAAAGTATCGAACGAAAGGTTGCCAATCATTAATATACAAATGCATACCACTACAATAGACATTAATTAAGGCCAAACAAAAACAACGCATATATGCTCAAGCCTAGGCTCATTCAATAGGAGGTTTTGAGGTAGGCGAGAAGAGAGTAAGGATGTAACATTTACAAATCGCAGATGATACAATTTCTTTTGTGCCAGGTAATGAAGATAAATTTCAAAATGTAAAAGAGGTGATTGATCTTTTTGGTAAGATTCAGTAATTTGATTTAATATGGCAAAGAGTCTTCGAGTACGTATAAATGCGAGTAGAAAAGGTAAGTAAATTGGCCAATGAGTTAGGGTGTGATATCGGATCTTGTCCCCTTGAATACTTAGGTATGCCTTAGGCGGTAACCCTTGTTGTAAGGAATTTTGGTCTCCGGTGGTAAAAAAGGTGACTAAAAGACTTGACAGGTGGTTGAGGGTGGGTGCCTATCTAGAGGGTAGGTTTACACTTGTCCAATCAGTAATTAGTAGCATCCCCACTTATTTCTTGTCTCTTCTTGAAATTCCGATTGGTGTTGCTAAAAGAGTTGAAAAACTCATGAGAAACATTGTGTGTGTGTCTGTGTGTGTGTGTGTGTGTTGGGGGGATGGAGTAACGGGGAGGGTGAGAAAGAACATTTGGTTAATTGAAAACTATATTTAGAAATAAGTCAAAATGTGGATTGAGTGTGGGTAATTTACCTATAAGGAATGGGACTCCCTTGGGTAAGTAGCTATGGAGATTTCCACTAGAAAACGATTCCCTTCGGTGTTCTATAATTAAAAGGAAGTATGGTGTTCATGAAAATGGATGGGATTATAAATTTGTGGTGAGGGTCTTACCGTAGTCTTTGGAAATTTATTTCTCAACGCTTGGATTCATTCTTGAAATTTACGTACCTTCTTGTTGGGAGGGGAAACACAATTCATTTTTGGGAAGAAACTTGGGTTGGTGAGACTCCTTTGAGTAATTTTTTTTCCTCGCCTATATAGTCTCTCAATCCTCAAATCTCTATTTCAAGTGTGGTTTCCTGGAATTCCAACAATTATTATTGAAATTTGTGCTTAAGAAGAAATCTTGGGAATAAGGAACTTGGGAATTTGCCTCTTTACTAGCCTCGATTGATAGTTTCCATCCTTCTCGGGAATCTAATGATAAAATGGTATGGGTTGCTAATAGTACGGTGGAATTCTCGCGTGAATCTTTTTTCGATCTTCTTGTGAACTTTCCATCACTTCCTATGGTTCAACCTACACAAGATGATTTGGGAAATGACAATAACCATCAAAATTTCAAGTTTTGGCATGGAGGATAGTCAATACCTGTGACTGTTATCAACGCAAAAGTCATCTATCTTGTTTATAACCCTCTTGCCGAATCATGTGCAAGAGTGACAATAAGTCCATTGATCATATTTTGATTCATTGTTAGTAAAGACTTGTGGTATAAGGCACTTGACAAGCTTGAAAATGTTGCTTTTCCTACCTTCCTAAGAGCTGGAAAAGTTTCCTCTCTGTGGAGTGGGTTTAAGGGAGATAGGAAGAAGGCCAAATGTTTGTGGAAATGTATCTCCATGGCCTTAATGTGAAATGTTTTGCTGGAAAGGAATAGAACTTTTGAAGATAAGTAGGTGGAGAAAGAAGAGTTGAGGATAATGATCATCTTTTTTGCATCCCTTGGGCATCCTCGTCTATCGTTTTTAATAGGTTTGGTTTATCCTCTATCTAGGAAATTGGGCTTCTGTGTTACTATAAGAAGGGCGTTTCCGAAAAGCTAGAGATGTCCTAAAGAGGAAGAAGCCCAATGTCTTTTAAGGAGGGGCTAATTTCTGTTTTTCCTTTATGTTCCTCTCTGTTAAAATAATCCGCTCGACCACCTAACTTTCATTGTATTTGATATGGTAATTGATCAAATAAAATTGATTTTTTTTCTTATCAAAAAACAAATATTGAATTTTCCTGTATAAAAGATCCAGAACACATCAGTTCTAGTTAGTAGTTATAATTAATAGAAGAAGAATACCAATTGATAAAGTGGGCAACAAATGATGCCTTTCAGTGTTTTTCTATTTCAAACCAACGTAGTGTTCTCGGAGAATATATATTCTTCAAACATGCGGAAGATTACCTCAAAGAGGGCGCAACAAAAGAAGAAGCGGCACTTTGAAGGACACTAACACCAATCAATCGAATAAATGCTGCTTTATCTTGCTCCAGAACGTACTTGACAGTGGTCCCTAGGGAAACCATTGCATTAGGTCCAAATAATATCATCCCTCAAACTTCCAAATGAAGTACAGAATAGCAAGAAAAATAAACAAAATAAAAGAGGGTGAAACATGATGAATACCATTCAAAGAGGCAATACGATCCGAAATCCAAGTTCTAGAGAGCACAAGAATAGCAACTGCTAAGAGTTGTGCCCCCTGTTTATCAAGCACTGTGGGTACCTAGAATAAGCAGTAGTGGGATCAACAAGAGCAACTGATGAAGATCATGATAATGGATGTCGGGAGATAAAAAAAGATGCTGCATTATTCAATTTGTGGCTCGATTGTAGGGTGTGTTTTAAGTAAATAAATTATGAAATAAAAATGCATAACTGAGCCAAGAGCTGCCCAACAGTGGTTATATCGCCATACAACTTAATGAATGGAAAAGGATAATTAACTGAACAAATATCAATTGTTACAACACGAAGTTCATGAGCATAATAAGTAAATATTACAAAATTAGTAGGCATAAACGATGGAAATAGACAATTTTACTGCTTCAACCACAAAAAATTGCATGCTATTACTATGTCCATATAACTAGTTTCATTCAGATTCATCATCATCATCATCCTTGCCTTAATCCCATCATATGGAGTCGGCCACATGGATTCTCTTTTTCCATTCTAATCTATTATATGCAATATTATCATTCAAGTTTAACTCCTTAAGGTCTCTCCTAATAATTTCCTCCCACGATAGCTTAGGGCGGCCCCTTTCTCTTTTACCCTCTATTTCCAATAATCTTCCTCTTGTTATAGGTGCATCTATTGGTCTAGGCCCATCTACTGGTCTCCGCAACACATGTCCGTACCACCTAAGTCTACTTTCTTTTAATTTATCGCTAATGGGAGTAACTCCTAATTTTTCTCACGTATTGGTTTTCAATTTTATCATTTCTAGTAATTCATATTATCCATCGGAGCATTCTCAGCTCACTAACATAGAGACTTTGTTTATGTTTCTTCTTTAAAGCCCAACACTCCGCTCCATATAGGGTCGTTGGCCTAACAATTGTTCTATAAAAAAATTCGTTTAATTTATTAGTTATCCTCTTATCGCATAACACCCCACTTGTTTGTCTCCGTTTCATCCAACCAGTTGATATTCTACTCGTAATATCCTCATCAATATCCCCATTACTTCGTAACGCTGAACCCAAATAACGAAATTATTAGTTTGTTTTATCACTTTTTCTTCAATTTTTAACATTATGCTATCCGACGCCTCATTATTAAATTTACATTCCATAAATTCCGTTTTATTTCTACTGATTCTTAGTCCCTTAGACTCTAAGGCTTTTCTTATAGTATCTACTCTCCTCGCTAAGCCCTCCTTTGAAGTGTCCACTAAGACTATATCATTCGCAAACAACATACACCATGGGGCATCTTTTTGTATGTCCTTAGTAATATCATTCTGATTCTTAGCTCAATATATTATCACTGAAACTGAAGGGCGATATTGATATGAATCAAAGGCACTGCAGAAGACTTCATAATTTACAAAACAAGAAACTCTCAATAATGTTCAATTAATTACTAGGAGAACATTACATATAATTCTTGGTGTCCATGTGACCTTTGATTCATATAATATCACATGTCCACCTACTGCTCTTCACCCATGAATTTGAATCATTTGATAGTAAACGTCTACACAACAATAACCATGAGTGTAAGTCGCCCAGATGCCATTTAATATGAATCAAAGGCAAGGGAAGACTTCACAATTTACCCAACAGAAACTCTCAATAATATTCAATTAATTCCAAAGAGAACATTACATGGACTTAAATAGCACCAAGGTCCTGGAGCAATAATGCCCCCAATGGATAAATTACTAAACCACCACCAAACTATTCCTAGATTACTCAAAAGTAACATTCTTTATTCTGCTAATATTATAGGATAGAAATACAAAAAAAATGTCATCTTATTTTATCTACTCCTTATGCCACATGTCCATCCTCAGATACATCACTTGTAACTAATTTTATATAACAAAAAATATTGCGATAACAAAATTACAAGTCAAAAGGTAGTGGACAAGCATTCCACTAGAATTTGGAAAGAACTAGAAAACATTACAAAGCTCAATAGATCAACTCATGCAAAACTATATTCTAATCTGAAATAAATAAATATAATCTCATAATCTTTTTGAAGTCGATGACCAAATATGCTCAGAATCAAACTCTAACCCATTAAAATTTGCACCTTTGCCTCCTTAGAATAACACAGATCTTTTTTCCTGCCAAGGAACCCAGGAAACAGCCAATATATTGATGTAAATTGGACCGATGCAAACTCGACATTAAACTCACAAACCCACAACCGATAGAGACCAACAATTTCTTGGAGTTTCCCATAGAACTTCAAGCTCTTAACAAACTTATACGAAAACTTCAAAGAGGGGATAATGAAGGAATATATGATTTAAGCTCTCAATGAGACTTTTGCTAAATATATGTCAAGGGTGAGAGAGAAGAATTAGTCCTCTTCACTCAAGTAAAAAGAGGTCAAGTGGACTATCTATCAAAAAGCAAAAGATAAATTACCAAGTGACAACCCCCATAGTAGGAGAAGATAGATATCTTATATGGAAAATATATGGATTCGAATATATATCATCAATACAGGAACAAAAAATAGAAAATTCCCATCATTCTCCATCATTCAAATCTCTCCTAAAGATAAAGTTCCAAGAGATAAAGTAGAGATATGAAAGAGGGGATATGACTGCATAATCATTCACATATAACCACAAAAAGAGAGATTGAAAACATGACTTGGGCATTCTAAATATTTTCCCAAAACGGAAAGAAAGAAGAAAGACCTCAAGAAATTTTCCAATGCCAAAAAAAAAACTGGTGTAAACGAGTGATTGAAAACATGCCTTGGACATTCTAGAGAGCGTATTCCTAACCACTATGCGAAGATTCTAGTGCCCATGTGATGTCATGGGTGACATCATAAAACTGCACATGGTCTAGAATCTTCTTGTTACAAAAAAGTACTAAAATTGCCCTCGCTAATCTTGGTAACTACTATAAAATGCCAACAAGGATAAATGATAGAAGACAAAATATATGTAAAAATGCCAAATAGGCCCCATCCTCGATTCACATATCTTCCCCCGTTGAAAAGAAAGCGTTTTCGAACCCTAGGACCTACACACCATTCGTGTCGGGATCAATCGGAATGACGTGTACGATCAAGGTTTCATGTTGCACCTCCTCCTTCTCAACCTTGGTGGGATCAATACCATCTGTCATGAGTACGGCCCTCTTCTTTCCCTTGGGGAATTCCAAAGCCCTGTTGCCCAATATGCCACATGTGAAGCACTTCATCACTGTGGCAGGAGCATCAGCTGCCTTTGCAAGCTGGGTAGTGGCAGGCATAGGAGCACATACGACTAGTGGTGGCACCTGGTGGCTGTCCAAACGAGCTCTCCTCAACCTCATCATCTACTCAGGATCGTGGGTCGTCTACAGCCCACAATGATGGAAAGAGGGGGTGGAGAGTCGTAATGTTGCCTCCTCCCTCAATTTGGAAGAGTGAGCTCGTCTTTGCATCTTAAGGGGCACTAATCCATTTGGAGACCTTGCTCCGAGAAAACAAAACGGTGTTTCATCTCAAGGAGGATGAAGGAAGTTACCTTGGGCTCAATGACTCAAATGGAGATAAATCAGAGTGCCACTCATCGCGAATTTGTTGCCGGGCATCCACATATAGTGACATATGCGTCTGAGGAAAATCTGGCTAAACTTTACACCTGATGAAGCCACCGAACTGAATCGGAAGCTGAAATCTCAGTAGTTGTTGAATCAACTCCTGAATCTCTTGCTTATAGTTTCTATCAACACATCAAGCGGTTCAACCGGGACCATGGCGACTGATCAGACACACAATGCAACCCGAGGGAGTTTGATAGGGGCCCATCCATCCATCGAGATGATGTCAGTTGTTGGCAACTACTAGCTAAATCTACCAGCTTCTTTTACTCAAGTTGATGCCCTAAATCAATTGTTTAACCATACAAACTTACATGCCCGAAACAAACCAGAAAAGGTCAATACTATTAACCTAAATAAAAACATCAGTTGCCTACAACCAAAAAAAATGTCATCCACAAATTGTAAATGAGAAAACTCCTTCCTCTCCCTTCCTCCCATAAAACCATCCATCATATTACATTTGCAAAACCTCTCCAGCAGACTACCCAAAACATCCACTACCAACGTACTCAGTTTTATGGGGAGACACTTGGAGGGATATAGAGAAGAATTAGAGATTAAGAAGGCATATTACATAATTTTTTTTGCTTCAGTTATAGGAAATATTTTGTAGTAGAACCCACATGCCTATTAAAGTCAAGTCCGATCTTTTGTAATATTATATTTTTTTTAATCGACCGCCTGGCAACTAGGCCACCTTAGCGACTTTCCATTGCCCGCCTAGCGCTTTTTAGAAGAGTGTATTGACCAGTTCTTAGCATTGGAAGAAGATGCATCAGTTAACCTGGTCAAATCTTCAACATCAAATGAAGTGCTTGATACAACCATTATATCACATTATAAGCTACAGTCCTATCACCTATGTTTTATCTTGTGCATTGGCCTTAGCATCAGCATCAACAGTGATTACCTTTATATAATTCCAGACTTCCTTCTTGGGGAGGGGGAGGGGGTGAGACTTGAACCCCCAAC
Organism: Sambucus nigra; assembly: GCA_949130495.1. Taxonomy (NCBI): domain Eukaryota; kingdom Viridiplantae; phylum Streptophyta; class Magnoliopsida; order Dipsacales; family Adoxaceae; genus Sambucus; species Sambucus nigra. The sequence goes on along the minus strand of OX422207.1, from coordinate 106,694,048 downwards.
CTCTTGCAAAGCAAGGGTCGGTGGTAACCATTGGGGCAAGCCCCTTTGGTTAATTCCAGACTTCATCTGTAGTCATTAACACTATCATTCGCTAAAAGACTAAAATAAAAACAAAGTAAATTTCATCAACGGATCTTTTGCATTACTCTTTTGCATTACAAAGTAATTCCAGACTTCCTTTTTTTTTTTTTTTTAAAAGGTTAAAGTCTTGGGGAAGGGGAGGGGGTGAGACTTGAACCCCCAACCTCTTGCAAAGCAAGGGTTGGTGGTAACCATTGGGGCAAGCCCCTTTGGTTAATTCCAGACTTCCTGTAGTACATAACACTATCATTTGCTAAAAGACACAAATAAAAACAAAGTAAATTTCATCAACAGATCTTTTGCATTACTAAAACTCCCTTCATCCCAAATTAGTAGTAATTGTTTGAAAGTCAAACATATTAAGACAATATTTTACTTTACGAATTTATCCTCCTAAAAATGATAAAAGCTTTGAATGCAACTTGCAAGACACGCACTTGGATCATTGTTCGATCACGGGTATTGTTCGGATGGGTAACTTCATAATCTCACCTCGCTTTATATATTATTATTAGAAACAAGACTATTAATTTATCTGATCAATACAAGGTCAGGTTCCACTAGAAATTCAACACCCTCCATCACTAACATTATATAACCATAATTAGTTCTAGAAATCTAAAGGACTACTAAAGTTAACAGTAAGTGGCCAATAAACCAATATATCGTGGAACCAGCAAATATCCACTAGAGCTGCGAGTATTAAATTAAGAAATTGTTAGTGACATTTGTAATTCAAAGACCGCCACTCTAGAAGTTAGACCTTTAACATTCAATCATAAAGCTCAGGAAATTTAGTACATTAAACACTTTTTTAAAGATGAAACGATGAGTTGCCTAGAGCCAGCTGGTCATAAGAAAACATCCAGAAATATGATGTGTAATATAATACGCTGCAAAATCTATCAAATAGCTAATATGAATGTTTGATCATCTGAATTGGAAATTGCATAACATCAGTAGGGAAAGAAACAATAAGAAAGGAATTCAAGGAAACATACCAGTACTTTAAACATGGCAGCTATTCTCAGCGGCAGTATCTTTGGATCAATTTGGAGTTGTGGAACCACAAGCGATCGTGAATCATGGTCCACAGCAGGAGATGCAGCGATTAACTCCGAAAAATATGATTGGGCTCTTGAATTTGAGAAAGCGGAGTTCTATAAAAGTTGCCAACAAGGTTCAAATTATGTTAAAGTAGGTCCAATAAAACAAAAAAAGGCAAAAATGTAATAAGAACAAAATATGAGAAGCCTCAAACCTTCTTTGTATTGGCAAATGCACGTTGAACTGTCATTGCATCATTTTGGCGGTCTCTTTCTGAAAGCTTCGTAGTATCAGAATCAGCTTCGTTAAGAGAAGGAACATGAGAATCCTCCCTGTAAATTACATGAAGTTATAATTCAAAAAAAAAAATCTCGAGTCTAATAAATGGCACCAAAAAAATATAAATTACTTAAACCCTACCTCTTGTAATTAACACTCCAGCCTCCTTCACCATCCAAGGACAAGACCACATCATGAAATGCAACCAGTGCAGGGCGATGAGATATTGTGATGCATGAAGTTCCCATTGCTCTAACTTTAGCACAGAATCGTTCTTCCATATCAGTTGTGACAGCACTGGTACATTCATCAAGAATAGCAAATTTGGGCTTATGGTAGAAAAGTCGGGCCATTCCCAACCTTTGCTGCTCACCAAGAGACAACTCATCACCCCAATTTATTTCTTCTTCAGGTGGGTAACGGTCTAATAGATACTCAAGGTCAACCTGGTAAAAGACACCACACCAAAAGTCAGGACCAAAGAGATCTCCAGATTTCAGTAGTCATAACATGACTGAGTTATTCAAAGACAGATCAGTGAGGAATTCCTTCTGTCTCAAATCAATAGTTCTAATTTCCTTTTTAGTCCATCCCAAATTAATAGTTCTGTTTCTAAAAATGGTATATAAAAGTAGGTGAGATTACAAAGTTACCCATCCGAACTATTCCCCTAAGAACAATTATCCAAGTGCAAGTCTTGCATTCAAAAGTATTCATCATATTTAGAGGACAAATTTGGAAAGTAATTTCTTTCTAATAATGTTTGACTTTCAAACAACGACTATTAATTTGGGATAGAAAGAGTAAGAATTATTCTTGAAAAAATATTTTATAGATTTGGCCCTTTCAAAAATTATATATGCATTGGCCCCCTTCATGTCCTGGATACAGGACTCAGAAGAGTGACTCGGGAAAATATGACATGATCAAATCACTTACATTTTTTAAAAGCTCAACCATTCCACTGCGTGTGAGAGGTTCAACCTCTTGATCTACAGTAAGAGGGTAGATTAGCTGGTCGCGAAGAGTTCCCACGGCTGTATATGGTCTTTGAGGCACATAGAAAATCTCCTTATTGAGATCAGAACCAACCCCAGGTTTCACGATATGCCCAGACACCAGAGGCCAGAGACCACCTAAGACTCGGAAAAGCGAGCTCTTCCCGCTACCATTTGGACCTTCATAAAGATTACAACAGAAGTGGTAATCATAAATCTTCTGGCAAATTAAATTTAATAAAATCATATTTTTTATAGCTAAAACGTATCGATGCAACTATAATGTATTTTCACAGATGCAATAATTGTATATATATATATCACTGTTCTAAAAAACCCGCCAAGGCTCGAGGCTTGGGAGAAACGTCCCGCCTTAAGCTTTTTACACCTTATTCTTGGTAAAACCCTTAAGGCGCACTTTCTTCTATAAACAACAATGCTTTAGTGAAACGATATCGCCTTTTAAAGAATTTTTTTACAAACCGGACCATTATCTCATCCAAAATAATCAAATAGTATTTTAATTTGTAAATATTCAGACATATTTTTATGATATGTACAATTTTAGTATTTTAATAGCCTTCTTATGGTTAAAAAATATTAAAATATATTAAAAAGGCCTAAACGCCTTTTCACGCCTTTTTACGTCTAAGGCCCATCTAGGCTTCTAAGGCTTAAGGCTTGGCCTCCACACCTCGATCACGCCCCGCGTTTTTTAGAACCTTGATATATATATATATATATATATATATATATAGAGAGAGAGAGAGAGAGAGAGAGATTTGCATCACACCCATGGAGACATCAAATTTGTGAAGTAACTATTTTCGATACGACACAATATGGGTAAAGGTATGAGTAAAAGATAAGACCAGAAAACTCATTAGAGGCTACTAGTAGTAGTAGTAGTAGTAGTAGTAGTAGTAGTAGTAGTAGTGTTAATTTACGAGTAATTAGGAAACTTAAAACCTTTTTTTTCCTTTTTAAGATGGACAATTCAAAACAATTATTAAATTCACAAGAGACTGTACATTTGAAGTTTAGATGAAATCGACCATAAATCTTACCCACACCAAGATCATGCACCTGAGTTCACCCAGCACAAATGAAATAAAATGAAACCTTAGAAAGGTAAAAAGATGAAGAGACTACCTGTAATCAAAAGATTAGACCCCGATTCAACCGTTAAAGTCAAGTCCTCGACCAAAACATTACCACTTGGTGTAACTACCTGTAAAATAGTACAATTAGTTAAGGACGTGAAAAACACGTAAATGATCCCTAGCAAAGCAGAAAGTCTATAATTTTCCAAATACCTTGACACCATCGAACTCAATGTAATTTGCTTCGGTAACATAATTCTTACTCCCTTTCCTTTGTAAAGAAGATACTTCATGGAGACCTAGCTCTCTAGATATAATCATGAGTTCATGAATACGATCTGCATAACCACTGCAAAATGAAAAGTTTAATTTCAACATTCCAACATGAACGAGATAAAGTATATATTAGCATACTTTTACCATTACCTCCTCAATCTTCTCAAATACAACAGATATGTATAAAACACAGTAAATGCAAATAAATCAAAACATTACTTTTTGTTTTTAATTTATTCTTTCTTTCAGGCAACGTATCACAGTGTTAAAGCACCTTAGAAGAGCCCACAATCCAATTACATGCATCATATATAAAAAAAAAATACAAAGGAATAAATGAATGTATCGTCTACCAAAAGTAGAAAAGAATGACCACCAATATATTAGACGATTGAACACCAACTCCATATCTTCATTGCACAAACTGAAAATCATTAGGGTATCGTAATAAAACTATAAATGGAAAAAAAAAATCTTAACCAAATTATCAATGGGGAAAACTTTCAAATGCTTCCAGCCACCCAAAGAACACTATGAAGAAGTCATAAGGAAGTTCGGCTTCCCTAAATGCTTCTCCACAGAAAAAATGACTCCGCTTGTATGCCCCCCATATTCCAGCATCTTCTTCTCAATGTTTTAAAAATTACTCGAGGTGTACGCGCCTCGAGGCGAATCACAAAAAAATTGCCACAAGGCTTGAGCCTCGGGTTAAAATTGAGGCTTATGCCTCACAGGGTTGAGGCGGTGCGCCTCAAGGCAGAATGGGGGGGGGGGGTTATTAAGTGATTTTTAGAAGGAAAAAAAACTAGAGGACAAGACTGTTGCAAGCATTTTTACTTGCCAAACCATATTCCTAAATGCTCACCTCTTGTCGACGGCAGCTGCGATCAAGGTTAGCTCACTCTCTCTCGGTTCTTCTGACTTTTTTTGTCTCAAAGATTTTTTATCCCTGAAGTTTTCTTTTTTTCTTTTACATCACTGAAGAATCATACTACTGATGGGAGAAGATAAGATTTTTTTATACTTTTTTAACTCTGCAGCAGTACCTCTTGATTTTATTCTTTTTATAATTCTGCAGTAGTTCCCCTTTAACTTTTCTTATCTCTGAAGGACTGTACTGACCTGTACAACCTCTTAAAAAATTTTATTCTTTTATTTCTGTCTATTAAATTCCAAAGAGTACACTGGGAGTATTATATTAGGGACTTCACAGGCTATTTGATGTGCATAAATACACCAAATTAATATATTATTTCATACAATTTTTTGGTATACAACTATTATTCAATATATGCTAGATAATTAAATATATGATGATGACACATTGATATATATTCTGGTTTATATAAATATAATTATCAATATACTGCTTAATACATACATAGTAAGCAACCAATTACATTTATAATATTTTTTGACACACAATTATTGATTATCATATATTAAACAATTAATTACTTGATGATAATTCACCATTGTCTATTGGTAAAGCTGATTTTGACATTTTTAAGTGTTAATCATATTAATTATGGACTGTTTTTGCGATGATTGGTAATTTACATAATTTTTAAAAAAGGCAATAAATCATAACTATCCAAGCGCACTCAATCAACTGAATGCGGCACTCCTCGTATTCGGCAATCTCCGTTCCAAATGTTGATTAAACTTTCGATACTTTCGATGGCCTCACGAATGTCGCTATCAATGGCCGCATATGATGTCGAGAAATCAATAGTCTTCTCACACATATCTGGTTATGTAGCGATGAAAATCTTCCATCCTTCGTTCAATGTCTCCCACTTGCAAGACGCGGGGGCTAGTGGTTTTGGGGGTTGTTTGGGACATTCAGGGTCGTGTTCAAAAATTTGGGGGGCTATGTTAGTATATGCATAATTTTTCAGGAGGGTTGGGGATTTTTCAAAACTTTCTAGGCCTATTTATGAATTTCACAAATTCAAAGGCTGAGATGTAATTTTCTAAAAAGGAGGGGTGTCCAAATAATTTTCAAAAATAGAGGGGATGGATTTGTAAATGAATCCAAGTATGGGATAAGGAAATAAGGGTGCATTTGATTGCAAACATGAAAAATGCGTGGAAAATAGTTCATTTGGATGAGAAGTTGGAAAATGAGTTGAGATACATGTGAGTTTTTGTCTTACTTTTTCTATTTTCCATGGAAACTAATTTTTTGGTGAGTGGATAAGAAATATTTTCCGCTAAAAATGAGATTTGAGATAGAGCACTTGTTATGTAAAATGAGTGTTCTTCTTACATGAATTATTCACAATGAAGGTACTACAAAGGTAAAACACAAGTCAAAACAACTATTTTCCATGTCAATCAAACACACCCTAAGGGAAAATAATGATGGGAATGTGGCTTGTATTTTCTGAAAGGTTTTCTGAAATTATTTCATGAACAAGGGGAGGGGTAAAATAGTAAGTACAAGAGCTAGAGTTTCTTAAGTCACACTTGAGGCAGCCGCAGAGGCTTGATGTGAAGCCACTGGTGCGCCCTCAGGGTCACCTTAGCCCGGATATTAATATTTCTGCTGCGAAGGGAGGTCAAGAACTTTCAAGTGTTGGCGACCTCCTGCCGCCATCGCCGGTTGTCAGAAATAGAGCTCAGGCACTGGCAGACTCCGATGGTGACCGGATTCGAGTGGAAGAGTCGTCGTGCTTTGTTGGGTCGATGGAACCAGGGATCAGAGCCCCCAAACAAGGGTGGGGCGCAAGGGGTTTTGCGTCAAAGGAGGTCGCCGGAATTAGGATTAGAGTCGCTTCGGGTCGCCCACCTTTGCCAGAGGAAGAGGCTGGCAACAACACAGAGGCTTTTTGGATTGGGGTGGAAGCAATCCTGTTAAGTTTTCTGCCCCACTTGGTTTTGACGGCTGAGATCTAGAGATTTTGGGTTGGGCTGCGTTGTTTTGGGAGGTGGTTCTAGGGTTTGGGCCCAAAAAATAGCTGTTGTGGGGCAGAGAGGGTTGGAGATGTGGTGGGGGTGCGAAGCAAGAGGGGGTCATCAGAGGTAGGATTAGGGTCGCTTCGGGTCGGCCCTCTTCGCCCAGAGGGGGTGTTGGATTTGGGGATTGGAGTGGAAGCAATCCAGATAAGTTTTCTGCCCCACTTGGGTTTGACGGGTGGGACCTAGAGGTTTTGAGTTGGGTTGTTTTGGGTGGTTGTCCTAGGGTTGGGCAAAAAATAGCTGTTGTCAGGTAGAGAAGGTTGGAGATGTGGTGTCGGGGTGGGGCACGAAGCAAGAGGCGGATGAAGCGGTGGGGCCACATGACCATGAGAAAGAGGATGTCTATTGGAGGTGTGGTCCGATGGTAGTACATCTGAGCGCTACACTGATACCAATTTTATGTAAAAGCAGCGATATTTACACACACACATTTAGGAATAGTAAAGATAACTCTCAAATCCTCATATATTCATACGCCTCAAAATATAGTAGTGTCCTCTCGAATTAGGAGAGCACTCTATTTATTATATACAAAAGAATACGAATCTTCTAAAACATGATGTCACGGGTAATGTCACATCAACCAAGATATCACTAAAGCCATATCTAGCCTAATCTAGAATATATAGCACTAAAATAAAAAGTACAATTATTTCCCTGCCCCACATATACATCATATACATCAGAATCAGAGTTCTGATTTTTGGGAAGATTTGGGTTCAAGTCTCTTACCTCTATTTGCATTTGTTTGTAATGATTTCTATCTTCTCTCCGCACGCAGCAGGTATGGGGCCGCACATGAGGGATGGTATCATTTTGACATATATTATTTGTTCTAGTACCTAACAGCTACTTAACACACAGCAATCCCATACAGCTGTATTAAAAACAATAGAAACATAAACCGAATGAAACAAAACTATGAAATGAACACGCATGGCATACTGATCCAGCCCATTGTTAGTACCTTTCCACACAATTACCCCGCAAGAATAGATATCCTTCGAGGAGGTCAACCCTGGCCCTGGTCTCCGAATTCCTGACCCTCGAAGCAACTGTTCGCTTTCAAATATATGATTGTGCACAAGTAAAACTACCATTCCCAAAAGAAGCATGACTAATAAGAGTGAGGAACTGATTGTCGCAAAACCCATACTCACCAATCAACCCTAAACCTAAAGAAAAGATTTGGATATAGAAAAGAAACCTTCTTTCTAACTATTCGAATGGAACATGGAGAAATAATAGTGTATGAATCCAATAACAGTGATATTTTAACAACCAGTTTGTGACCACTGGGATGCTCAAAGGAGTCGTACACAATCCTTAAATAGTATTGCTCCTTGGTTCATCTTTTTAAATTGCATATGACGTCAATTAACAAATGGCAATTAATTTTAAGATAGTAGCAGAATATATCGGGGTCGATATCACAAAAGGACAGAGAAAATGATGCGCTCTAACTGATGCTGGAAGAATTATGAATGTTTCTACGTGTTCATATGGTTTTTATGAAGCCTATTACAAGGTCTTATCTCTACTACTTCAAAAGAGCCAAAAACACGTGGAATCGTATTATGACCAAAGTGCCCTCACTAATGCAGAAATTCCAATCATACCCTATATTCTTAACTACTCCCCTCTTTTACTCGAGCATCTCTCTGCCTCTCCCGGTCATCTAAAAATAAAGATACAATCAAACCTTAAAATGTGAAAACTTCTCTCCGTGGCATTCTCCCTCCCTTCTGTAGATCTCCATGTATATGTACGCCCTTATCTGGACCAAACCCATCGTTTGGGGTTTGATATTTTAAGATTTTGGGGTTACGAAGAAGATGGTTGTGTCGAAGATCTGGGTTCTTTTTTTTTCGAGGTGTTTTTTTAGCTAAGAAAATGCAAATGCGTTTTGTTTTAGCATCGGTGGAGGTGAGCTACTTAATTTAGATCTTCAATAGAAAAAAAAAGTCGGTTGATGTATTTGTACTTCTCTTTCTTTCTTGAGCATTGACTCCCCAAGGGATCTTGTTCATGATTTTTCCTAGAACTTCCTCCTCATCAGCATGTCAAGAGATATTGTATTCCAGTGTACAGATTTTCTTAAAAAGTGAATTCATTTTGTATCGTCAAACAACAAATCAAAACCCTCCAATTCAACACCTGGTAATTCAATTTGACTATTCTCTCGACTATTTAATCCTAAATGAAAGGCACAAAATAATATGAGAAAAATTCACAAACATATTAGAGATATTTACATAAACAAGTTGCGAACTTTGTTTCACCGTATTTGAAACCTTAAAAACTCACCTGATGAGTTTCTTCTTCTTTCACCTGAGTTAATTGAATATTCATGTTAAACTATCGTGTTGATCCTTGTTTGTGATCAATATTTGAAAAAACTTTCGAATTTGAGAAACAAAAGGGAGGGTTGTGGGTGTTGTATTTGTTTTAGAGTTGTTTTTTACATAAAAAAAAAAATTCTATTTGTTGGATGTATCACTTTAGTGTGGTGATACAAGGGATGGTTGTTTTGGAAATTGTTTAATGGACCCGCCATAGATTTGTGCTTATTTGACATTTGTTAATATGATTTATAAAGTTGAACTTGTCATATTTTTCATATTTGTGATGTATCCCTAACACTTTTTGTTGTTCCGATACTGTCTCTTTGTTGTAGAAAAGGATTATATTATTTATTAGGTGTTTCACCTTTTATTTTCCGAATATTATAATATGATTTGTATATTCATTTAATTTTCTATGTTAATATCTTTTTAAATTTCTTATATTTGCAAGTGTACCGCTTTGTCGTAATTTTTAAAGCTTACTTTATTTTATTTTATTTTTGTGAAATAATTTTGATCTTTTTTACCATTTTAGTTTGAAGTGAAACATTTGAATATTAAATTAGACCCCTTGCCATAAATTTCGTTATTTCTTGATGCAGGAGCATAGGGACATGAGCGTCCTTTTTATTATTCTTACTTATTTGTCCTTTTTTTAGCCTTTTTTTTATCTTTAGTATAAATAGCCTAAAGAGGCTCCGCTTGTAACACTTTTGACTTTTAATAATGTGAACCTAGAGAGAGAAATTGAGAACTTTCATGACTTCTTCTTTTAGCAGTTGTTGTTGTTGTGTAGATTAAATTTTTCACGCTTCCGTCTCTTTCCTTTACATCAAATTGGTATCAGAGCCAGGTTTGCTCTTGGATCGAACATGTTCATCGATGATTTGGATTCGGATTGGTCTCACCTGGATGAATTACAACACCCCCTCAAACACCTCCATGAAACCCTAACCCTAGAACCACAAGAAACAAGACACCCTAATTTTCCAAATTCCCATATAATGTCACCACCACCCGTGGCCACCATGAAGACCACCATGAAGACCCCCGAAGTCAACCTAATCCTAGTCGGACGTGAACCCAACGGCGAAAACACCACCAGAATACTGCCAGAACCCAAAACCCCGTCGAGATCACCAAAACAAGGTCGGGCGGCCCTGGCCACCAACCCTTTTTCGACACTACCGTCAACCCCAATTCCGGCCAAGACCCCCGATCCAAATACCAACCCATTTTCGATTACTCCTATTCCCCGAGAAACCCTAGATTCTAATTCTATCTATAATCCAAATTCAAACCCTAATCCTACTACACCTAATTTGATAAAGAAATCCCAATTTTCTCCCATCATTCAAATTTCTTACCACAAACCTATAAGCCCTAAACCAATAACCATGGAATCAAACCCTAAATCCAACCCTATTTACAAAGTGTGTTCTTTATTAGGCATCCTTCCTATCCCATCCAATGTCCTATTATCTACCCCGCCCAATCTATTTGTCGGCGATGGGATTCATTTTGCCATACCCAGGCTGAGTTCGCGAGAGTTTCTATTGCCTATTTGCATACTTTAATGATATCGACTTCGGTGGATCCACAATCTGACGTAAATGACGTCAAATGGGAGCAAGAAAAGATAATTTTCTCTCAACCTCTCTCTAATCAAATCTCAAATATGGAAGAATACTTCAAATGAGGCTACATAAGGGGTATTTATAGGAAGGAGGCTGCTTGGCCTCTAAGCTAAGTATCTAATTACAATTATGCCCACTATTCTAAAAAACCCGCCTAGGCTTGAGGCTTGGGAGAAACGCTCCTCCTTAAGCTTTTTACGCCTTATTCTTGGTAAAACCCTTAAGACGCACTTTTTTTTAAAAACAACAATGCTTTAATGAAATGATATCGCCTTTTACAGAATTTTTTTACAAATCGAACCATTTGCTCATACAAAATAATCAAATAGTATTTTAATTTGCATATATTCAGACATATTTTTATGATATGTACAATTTTAGTATTTTAATAGCCTTGTTATGGTTAAAAAATATTAAAAAATATTAAGAAGGCCTAAACGCCTTTTCACGCCTAAGGCCCGCCTAGGCTTATAAGGCTTAAGGCTTGGCCTCCATGCCTCGATCACGCCCCACGTTTTTTATGTTCTTGCCCTTAAGTGCCAATTAACCTTCCTTCTTCTAAATACTAAGGACCAGTTTGGTTCCTTGTTTTAATTTTTTTTTTTTGTGTTTAAACTTAAAGACTTCATAAATACACGTTTGGATGTCAACTTCACAAAACTTAGTTAAAGTTGAATGTTGGTAGTTGAGTGTTTAAATGAGTCTTTTTTTAAAACAGCTCATACCCGTTTTCAAAACTCTGTTTTAAATTATCTTTTCCTGTCTATTCTTCTCAGCATGGTTCAAAGACTCGGCCGAGTCAACTCGGAATCGGCCGAGTTGACTCGGAATCGGTAGTGGACGATACGATACCGGGTCGCGATACGAAAAAATATAAAAAACGGCCGATATCGGCTTAACTCGCCGATATATCGGCCGGTCAGAGATGAGAACCCGATATATCGGCCGAGATGAAGATATAAAGGGCGGATCTCAATTATTTCTGGAGAAAAAGCAAGAAATGGACGTAGAGTTGAAAAACAGGAAAGTACTAACCTTTACATCTTCCCTCCTACGCTGGAAATCCCCAAATCTCGCCGGAGTAGAAAGAATTTCCGCCGCTGTTTTTACTTCCAAAGAAACCCTAGAGGTAACCTTTTGTTGTATGTGTTGGCTGTTTTTCTTTTAAGCGTGTGTTGGTTGTTTAACCTTTTTTAAGAGTGGACTGTTTTAACCTTTTTAAGCATGTGTTAGTTACTGTTTTAACTTTTGTTTTAAGAGAAACATTTCTATCATTTAAAAGTGTTTTTTTTTAATTAGTTTATTTTGTTTAAAGAAGAATGTGTTATTAACAATTTATCTTTTTTTTAAGTATATTTGTTTTATTCTCACTTTATAGTTTCTTTTCCCTTGCTTTTGTGTACAGTTTTTCTTTCCTTCAAAAAATGGTACTTTTTTTGTGTATGTTTTTATAAAACGGTATCATTAATTTTTAAAAAATGTTAATGACTTATAAAAAAAAAACTTATTAAAAAATTGGTACTATTTAATAAAAAATGGTTCTGATTTGTAACAAAAAAATTATCAAATAAAGTTGTAATAATTCTAAAAAAATGGTATTATTTTTTAACAATTAATCAAGATGTTGGTACTAATTTTTATTAATTGTACATACTTTTTTCAGAAAGTTTATGTTATTCCTATTTAATGTATATGCTATAGTGTTTGGTTTAATTAGTCACACTTCTTAGTGGTTTTATAAAATAAAAAATTATTATAAATTTTCAGTTGTTATAAAATCAGTACTATTTTTTTAAATAAAAATTATAAACAATTTTAGGGCACCAAAATATTATTGTATATTTTTTTTAATTAGTACTATTTATTAAAAAACTAGCAATATTCAATAATAAAATATTAATATCTCCCAACTTTTTTCGTACAAAATAATGTTTTGTACAAAAATTGTTGAAATCTTAAAAAAATTGTTTAGAATTTCTGAAAATTCCTAAATTAATGTTTTGTACAAAAAATGTTTAGAATTCTTACAAAAATGTTTAGAATTTCTAAAAATTCCCAAATATAACGTTTTCTACAAAAAAAAATGTTTAGAATTCTTAAAAAAATGCAACTTTTTAATCAAATCCTATGTGTCATTAGATTATTTTTCTATATTAATATTGGTTTATTATGGAATATTGAATCTGACAAGCCCATCGCGCTTCAGTATAACCAATTGTACAATGCAATGCATTTTAAAGGATGGTTTGAATGTATCCGATTGGTCCACATTGTTAATCTTATTTTTTAAAAATTTTCTATATTTTTTTCGAAATTTTTTGCGCCCTCTAAATAGTGTATCTTTGCGTATCGCCCGATACCGCGACCGATACCGCGACCGAGTTGAAAATCGGGTGGCCGATACCGGGACCGATACCGAGACTTTGAACCATGCGTCAAGAGGAGGCTATGTACAGTGATTATTAACGGAAGAGCTAGCGACAATTTGGTGGCACAGGAGATGGTGGATAGGTTGAAACTACCCACAGAGTCGTTGACCACCCCGTGTCATATTAGGTGATTGGACAGTGGAGTCACACTTGCCCCTAGCCGACACTGCCGAGTAGTCTTTTCCATTGGGGATTACCATGATGAGATTCTGTCTACCGTGGTCGATGTGAGAGTGTGCCACCTTCTGTTGTGGGAGCCCATGGCAGTTTGATCATCGCAACATACACGATAGCCGAGCTAATACTTATTCATTCATGCATGAGGGGAGGGACTTTCTTCTCCGTTCCATGAGACCGTTCCCAATGTCGTGGCCTTCTGCCCTAGTAGTCTCACACAAGGAGCTAGCCACAGAGATCACGGAGACAGGTTATGTTTCGCTCTTATCAATCCCTTTACCACCCCGGAGACAGTCGTTCCCCCACACGTCCAGAGCTTGTTGGACTCTTATTCCGACGTGTGCACTCCTCCAGACGATCTTCCTCCTCTTCGGGATATAAAGCACGCCACTGATTGTGTCCCCGAGGCGCAGCTCGCCAACCTTCCCCATTTATTGTATGTCCCTACGGAGCACACGGAGTTATAGAGGCAGGTCACCGAGCTATATGACAAAAGGTACATTCGGGAGAGTATGTCCTCTTGTACGGTACCGCCCGCCAAAGAAAGATGGGAATTGGCGGATGTGTGTTAATAGCCGAGCTATTAACAAGATCACCGTGAGTACAGGTTTCCCATCCCTCAGTTAGAGGATATGTTAGACCAACTCCATGGCGCTAGGGTTTCCTCCAAGCTAGACTTCAAGAGCGAGTATCATCAGATTCGCATGAAGCCAGGAGACAAGTGGAAAACTGCCTTCAAGACGAAGGACGCGTTATATGAGTGGACGGTGATGCCTTTCGACCTAACCAATGCCCCGTCTACCTTTATGAGGGTGATGACTCAGATTTCATAGGCAAGTTTATGGTTGTATATTTTGATAATGTCCCTCATCTATAGTCGATCAGAGGAGGAGCACCTGGATCATATGGCTCAGGTATTGGCAGTCCAACGTGTCGAGCGCGAAGACGTCGGGTGGATGACGCCAAGGTTCAGGCGATAGTGGATTGGCCCCCACCCACATCGGTATCCTAAGTCCACAGCTTTCATGGCCTGGCAAGATTTTACCGACACTTTATAGCTAGGTTTAGCACTGTCATGGGGCCTATTACGGATTTTATGAGTACCTCGTCGAGTGCTGAGTTTCGATGGACTGCTGAGGCGGATAGGGCCTCTAAACGCGTCGAGGAGTGGATGACTTTGTCTTACGATGCTTGCAAGACAAGGGTGGGTGTTGTTTAGATCTAGAATGGGAAGCCAATTGTCTTCTTTAGTTAGTACCTGACAGCGGCCGCCCTCAATTATTCAATGTGTGATCTTGAGTTTTATGCGGTGATAAAGGCGGTGAAGTTCTTATCATCCTACCTCCTCCACAAGGAGTTTGTCATCAAGTCGGATCACGAGGCCCTACGCTTTTTACATAGTCAGCGACATGTTAGTGATAGGCACGCCAAGTGAATAGTCTACCTCCAGCGATATACGTTCCATTTGTAGTACAAGCCAAGAAAGGAAAATCAGGTGGCTGATGATGCCCTTAGCAGGAGGGCGCATGCCTTAGTGACTCTTCGGAGTCAAGTTTTTGGGTTCGATGAGGTCCGTGACCTTTACCGATTTTTGCAGTCTGCTAGCAGATAATGGCTTGTTGGGAGAGTATTTGCTACAGGATGAGTTTCTACCCAGGGGGCAGCCTTATGTATTCCATCTTCTTCTCTGCGGGAGAAGATTATCTCGAAGATCCACGGTGGGGGATTGTCGGGTTATTTGGGACAGGCGCGTACTCACGTGATGCTGAGGGAGTGATTTTATTAGCCGAAGATGAGGAGGGATGCCAACGCCTTCATTCGGCGTTGCTACACTTGTCAGCTAAGGGCCAGCACACCAATGCGGAGTGGTATACCCATTACCGATACTCGAGAGGCCGTGGCAGGATGATGGACTTAATCGTGGGGCGTTCCCGTACATCTAGTGGCCATGATTCCATCGTTGTTGTGGTGGACAGATTCTCTAAGATGTCGCACTTCATTCCTTATACTCGCACGAGTGATGCGTCCCATGTAACTTCATTATATTTCCGCGAGATTGTCCGTCTTCACGGGATTCCCCATAGTATCACCTCCGACAGGGACGTATGATTTACAGGGCATTTCTAGCGTATGTTGTGGCGGCGTTTACGGACGGAGTTATAGTTCACCCCCAGACGGATGGCCAAACTGAGGTGGTCAATCGGAGTGTGGGTGACCTATTGCGATGCCCGTCTTCTGAGCACCCTGACGGTGGGACGTCGTGATAGCCTAGACCGAGTTTGCCTTCAACAATGTCGTCAACCTTCTACCGGCCTCTCTCATTTTCAGATTCTATTGGGACAGTCACCTTCTATGCCTATAGACCTTACCGAGCTTCCTGCGACAGTGCCTACTTATCCCTCAGCTGAGGAGTTTACTGTCCACCTGACTTCCATCCAGGGCGATGTTTGTGCTCGCTTAGAGACCACTTATGCCTCTTATAAAGAGGTCGCCGATGAGCACCGCCGCTTAGTCTCCTTTCACCTGGGTGATTTGGTCATGATGTACCTCCAGAAGGTGTGACGGCAGGATAAGGGCAACAAGCTTCTTATGCGCAGATTTGGAGCATTCCCTATTGTCCGAGCTTGTGGGGCGAATGCCATGAGGTTGACCTCCTCCAATGACTTCCGCATGTTCAACATGGAGGATCTATCTCCTTTTTTATGCACGCATGCTCCGTCGATTCCCATCTCACCCGCTACAGCCACCCGGTTCGCTCTCAAGTTGATCGAGTTGAGGGTATTCTAGACTCCGCGCCTATATCCTCATCTTCGGGTGATTATACTCGTTACTTGGTTCGTTGGGTCGGCCGACCCGAGACCAAAGACTCATGGATTACCAAGGCTAACCTGCAGCACATCGACCCGAATTTCTATCGCCAATATACGGAGTATATGAAGTCTCCTCAAGGGATGGAGAATGATGCAGGAGCATTGGGACATGGGCGTCCTTTTTATCAATCTTTCTTATTTGTCCTTTTCTAGCCTTTTTTATATGTAGTATAAATGGCCTAAAGAGGCTCCTCTTGTAACACTTTTGACTTTTGCTAATGAGAACCTATAGAGAGAAATTGAGAGCTTTCATGATTTCTTCTTCTAGTTGTTGTTATTGTTGTGTAGATTAAATTTTTCACGCTTCTGCATCTTTTCTTTACATCATTTCTATTTTTTCAATCTTCTTTTGTTGTAGAAAGAGCTTTCTTCTGTTATAAAAAGAGTTTTTGTTACGTTGTAAACTCACAAAAATATGGAATCACTTTTTGGTCTTTCTATTATAATGTCTTCGTGGGATGTCCAAGAGAGCTCAAGATGTTTAAGAGAGCCCAATAAATTTGAGTTACGAGTGTTTCACATGTTCGTGATTGTTATTCATAAGAATAATAAAAAATTGCTAACTTGCATTGTGTCATTTATGACAACATATCGACAATGATCACACGTGCAACGCAGGTGTGCAAAACTAGTTGAAGAAAAAAGAGAGAAGTATCCGTAAGATGAATAATAACAATATTTTTATGCAAATGCCTCTATATATGTGTGGATATATAGAACTTATCTTCTTACGCTTCAAACGCATATAAGTTTTCATTGTGCTTCTCCCTAATTTTCATCCTCTCCCCTCTCCCTCTTCTTTTGATAATAAAAGGTTCTACCGTATGGATGTATCCACAACCTTGCATTTATTCTTGATTAATGACTCAAATTCAAGCTTCAATATCACATGTTATGACAATAAAGAATTCTACTTGTGTGACTTCCCAGTGCCTGCAATTAACACTTTGGAGAGCAGGAAGCGAAGGATAAAGAAGCTTGAATGTCCACATGCAACTAGAAAATGTGCCATTGTTGGTGTAGTATAGTAGCTATAAAATGGTTCAGTCTCGTTTCCAATGGTTTCATAATCGGACATTGAAACCCCATCAAGTGGTTCTCCTAAAAGAGTCATGAAAGGTATAATAAACATATCCTATATTTTTACTGGATCGAGAACAGGGGCAAAGGACCCAAAGAAAATGCTAATTCATACAGCGCTATCAAAAAAACCAAACCAGACAGCTCCTAAATAGAGAATTTGATGGAATTAATATAGGACCTATTGACAGAGATGTCCCGTGACCTATGTCTTAAGAGCCAATTAACATGGTAAATTTACTGATATAACTTCATAAGATATTAAAGTTTTGCGGGAGAAATAATCCATCTTCCTTTCTATAAAATGCTGAAACAAATAATGGATCAAGCAATACCTCAGGCGATTAAGCCGTCTTGAACTTATCGAAAGGGTTCCCAGGGATTGAAATAGTGAAATTATAACACTAGTATGATATCTGAGATTGCTCAACATCTCTGCTCGCCCTAGTGTTGAAGTGTCGGGTCTTAGATTGCCAGAAAAAAAGGGCTCGATAATCAGTATAACCGCAAAAGTAGCACCAAGATACTTCAATAAGAAGTCTTGAATCATGCCAAACCACCAGTGGTCGTGAAGAACAACCCTCATATGACGAACAAGATTC
Organism: Sambucus nigra; assembly: GCA_949130495.1. Lineage (NCBI taxonomy): Eukaryota > Viridiplantae > Streptophyta > Magnoliopsida > Dipsacales > Adoxaceae > Sambucus > Sambucus nigra. The sequence continues at coordinate 106,676,160 of OX422207.1, read as the reverse complement.
TTAAATTTCTGCTGAATATGAGATTCTTCTCTACTTTCACCACCATAAAACGCTATGCTTTCCGCGTGGGTCCTTAACCGTGAGTGAAGCTGGCGATACTCACCTTCCAATTGTTGTTCTTCAGACATTAGTTTCCCAAATGCAGGTGTAAAGTTTCTGATCATGGTCCCAGCTCCTAATACATAAGCCTGCAAAGTAACATATATGATCAGATGACAGATCGCTCGCCTATGCTCCATGGACAATATGCTATGATGCTATAGGAAGCGGAAAATAGAGTTTGGACGCAACAAGTCAACAGCTTTTATTTAACCACAATCTCCTGAAATTGATAAACCATCGTAACTTCAAGTGTTTAAACAAAAGGACACAACTAGTCAACAGCTTTTCTTAAACCAGGTACGTGGGCAACCAGCTTTTGATTAAAAAAAAAATGTGCATGTTTTAATGGAACATATTATGCATAAATGTTTTATATAATAATTGAACTTCTTAACTGTCTATGGTTACAATCATCACGCTGTTTTCTTATTTTAAAAAATTACAAACTGACCCTCTTCGTAACCAAAACATGTTGGGTCATATCTATGCAGTTTCCGACAGTCAAAATGGTCAATCGACGAATATGATGTATCAGTGCATATCCATATCCGATCGATTACGCTAATTTAAAGTGTATGTGCTTAGATAGCTACTAACCACATTAACTATTATGGTAAATCAAAATACATCAGCAAATAAAACAGGGTAATTTCATCAGCAAATAAAACAGGGTAATCAAAGGTAACTCTAAATCAGCTTAACGACTTCAAAAAGCCCAGGTACATAATTAACAAGTTTAAAACAGTCTCAAGGACAAAGAGGTACCAATATCCAAAATACATATTTTGGGCTAGCATAAGAACACAAGCGCCATGTATAGAGCACGCCATCAGTAACTGCGGTAAGATCCTCCTGTACAAGGTCACTCAACTCTGAGCAGAACCTTGGTACATCACTCGCAATTCGTTGTTCCGGGTTACTTATCCGACCATCAACATGGGATAACTTGTAGTATACCATATTCTGAAACCCAGATAAATAATTACAAAAAAAAAATTGGAGCAAAAGATGAAATAATAATATAAAAAGGAATATAATAGCAATCCAAAAATAATTTTAAGTGCCTCTGCATGAAAAATAAGCGTCTATAACGACCTGGAAGTATTGTCCATGGATAAGCTTTGTCAAAATTGCTCTGAATCGCAAACTTAATGTCCCAGTTATGTACTTCGATGTTGAATGCAAAGTTGACTGAAGGAAACACAGTAAAATATTTTCAAAAATCAGGCGGAAAAAAATTGGTACACGCCGAAGAAATGCAGCACGGAATAGGAACCCTTGCACTTTTGCTAATCTATTGCTCACAGCAGTTCGTAACACCTGCAAAAAGTACAATGCCGATACTAATGTAAAGCTGCAACATGAGGTTCCATATTTTCAGACAGCAAAATAGAAGTTGGAATATTAACCAAGTATTCATTTAATGTAACAAATTTAACGAATTCAAGGTATGGATTTTCCTTTTTATGTTCTTTAGGCTAGTCCTACATGAATTAATAAGAAAATTGTGTATGTTCTACACACAACATACATAAATGCGATATTGGCCACATATATGGGTCTACATTACATGACAAAAGTGGAAGCTCTAAATGTTACCCCCGCACAAAAAGAACCATATTCCAAAATGTAATTTAAGATAACTAGACTATCAATTTTTATAACTGCAAACTAACTAAAAGTGATCATAGCCACATTTTGGCATGCAAGAATAACCTGCAAATATAAAAAACGGTGAGGATGGATTCATGGGACGTTAATAATTGCAATTGCACGAAGAGACATCCTAATTTCTTTGATAGAGCACTTTATTCACCACATTGTTCCAACTTTTCATGTCTTGCGAATTTCAACACCTCTAAAGTTCTGTTTTGTTAATTTACACTAATACTATGGCTGCCAAAAAAAACTTGAAAGAACGATTTTGTAATAAGATTATGAATTACAACGAAATTATTTAAACAATAGAGGTTCAAAAGCCGCAAAATCTTATGTTTAAGCAATATGATAATAAAAATAAACAATACAGCATGCATAAACGTTGAACTTCGAGCCTGCTCAAACGAAAAGGCTTACCACTGTGGCTACTAAAGCCAGAAGGTCCCTTGCACCCATTCGACCCATATGCGAAAGAAGAATTGCAGCTAGAACCTGGAGTGATTTTAATCCTCCTTTCTTTTGCCTACTTTTTTTTACAATATTACCATGTCCAACCACCTTGTCTGATTCTTTGTTATTATCTCCGAGTCCATTGGAATGGCCAAAAGAATTGGGCTTTCTAGAGCTATTTCTAGTTTGCATATATACAGCAGCTGTCCCACCGGCAACTATGATACCAGTAGCCAGCAGTAAACTTTTTCTGTAAGGAAACAGCAAAACCAAAGGTGAATTGCTAACCAAAGGGAGATTAAGGTGTGCGCATTAAAATAGAACAATCATATGAGAGTACCGAAGAAATCATATATTCTGAATCAAATCACAAGAAAACCAAATGTATTTAATAATTGATAACATTGAAAGAAATCATCCAATAACCAATCCCAAGTGGATTCTGAATCGCAGTTCAGAGCTCTTAAAGGCTTGTAGAGAAACTACCAGATTAGTCAGTAAACCTTATATGTGGTTAGTGGATCTACTCCATTTCTGGTCTACTCAAGTCCGAGTGCCGATAATGGTTTTTTACGGGAATTTTCTGTGGTGTTTATGGTCCAGAGTTTAAAAGGTTTTCTATTAGAAGAAAAGAAATTTATTTGGTAAACCAGGGTTGCTCGTCTATGTCCAATGACTGACAGATTTACAGTTCCTACGGATTGGGAGTAAAATTTCTTGGGTATCACATAGTCGGGTCTTACTCATGTTGTTCTGAATCGTCACCGCCCCCACCCCCAACTGTTCAAAAACTGTTAGGTGGTACGAGAGCTCAGGAGGAGGCAGGAGTCTTTTAGAGTGTCTAGGCGATCTTAATCTCTTATTGTTTTTAAAATGTTGGATGCATATATATTAGAGACATATACATATATTTCAAAAATGATTCAGAGATATATGGTTATCAAACATATATTTCAGCTGTATACATATATTTCATTAATATAACAGAAATTTATAATATATACATAAATCGATAGAAATATTACAACAGAAGTAATTGAACAATTTTGGCCTAAATTCTTATATAGATCATTAAATATAGTGAAAAATAACATCCAAAAAAGTTAGATATATTACCTGAATTCATGCATATATACATAAATCATATATATGACGTCATTTGGTAGGTTGTTAAACATAAAAAAACGACCACCACAACAACAAAAAAGTTAAATGTTAAATGTTAGAAGAAGATGAGGTCAATGTTCTATGAATCCCACCTAGGTTGTAGATGGAAAAGAACATCCGCCTAGGCCGCAAGCAATTCTCCCATAGGCCCAAGTATATATATACTAGGGTGTACCCGTGCCGATGGCACGGTGATAAATTTGGAACAAAATATTTGTGGTTATTGCACACTCATACCCGTGTCGGGCACGGTGATAAATTCTCTCTCTGAGTATTTGTGATTATAGAACACTCACACTCCCATGTATGGTATTATTCATTTGACACCTTCTTAAAACTACATATGAACATATTGAGAAAGAATCAAACTATAAATATATGTAAAATCAAAAAAAGCAAATATAAGTACTACAACAAAAAATTGGAGAACGAGAGTAATGCAAACACCACTTAGGTATATGCATAAATCAAAATTCAATTAAAAAAAAAAAAGAACCACTATTTGAGTAAAGATGGATGGGACATACTTTTCAGAAAAATATTAAAAATCATATAAGATATTAAAATAATAGAAATTATTTATTTAATCAAAATTTATAAAAGTTCAATTACTATTACAAAAACTAAATTTTTATCCTACAAAAGGCAAATATTATACCTATTTTTAAGACGCAATAAATGTGTATTTTTATTGTATTGCAAAGAGAAAATCAAAGGTCTCTACGATGATTTATTTAAAGAGATTAGTATTTTTTGTTCATTTGGGGTTCTGAAAAATAATATGTTTTGTTGTTTATGAAACATACCTAGAATTATTATTGTTTGTCAATTTTATAGAGTTAAGTTCAAAGTACAATCAACTTTTATTTATTTTTTGAGTAATGACATTCACCAAGAGGCACGCAACCTTCTCTTTATGTTCTTCACCATATAGCATTGAGTTCATGAGGACAAAACAAATATTATGATATTGTATTTTTCAGTATAATTTAAGAAGTTATTTAGGTAAATCTCATATACTATAATATATAGAATAGTATAGTATAGTTAAAACTCATATAGTAATAAATGTTTAAAATACTTTATATATATATATGTACTATTTTAACAGCTAACATATAAATGCAACATTTTTTTTTCATTGTCAGCCACTGTCGATCATTTCTAACAGCATCATAGGCTATATATATAGACTATAACCTATGTCAACAGCCCTCGGGCTGTCAATTGACAGCTAACAGCCTTTGTCCTTTTATTTCAAACCACAGCCTTAGTAAAGTTACACCTAACCGAGATTTACACCTACGCAGCAAGGACTTCTAGCCTTTTTATTTTATCTATGCTCTGTTATATACTATACCTACCTAAGACAGCCTAAAGACAACCTATTACCAAGCTATATCGCGTCAACAGCCTAAGACAACCTATTACGGCCTATTTCCAGGCTATATCACGTCAATTGCTATACTTTTTTTACTGATAAAGTAAATATATATACAATTTTACACACAAACCTTTGCAGCCTTAATGTGTAGCTTTTTGCTCCCTGTCAAGCCAGGACAACCATCATAGGCTCTATTTATTTATTGGACACCAACAGCTAACTTTTGTAAAACATATACGTGCTAACATATTAATATTTAAAAATAGAGATGTTATAAATTATGAATTTTGAAATCCAGAACTATATTTACAAAATATTTATTCAACACCCAAAATCTTAACACCGGAAAACCTTGGCCAAAAGTAGTGGTCATAATGGGAGCAACGGGTTCTAATCATCATGCCAATTCAATGCAGTTATATATACGGGTTCTAATGGGAGCAAAAGTAGTGGTCGTAATGGGAGCAACAGCTTTTTATAAACACTTCTTTGTATATATTACGAATGTATGGAGAGAGTTGGTTGTAAGATCCAAATGGGTGAGGCCCCAAAGACAATCCAACTGCCAGATCCTTATGACAACCCATTATCGCATCTCCATCTACCTTATGACCCCCAAGACTCTGAACCCAAAATGAAAAAAACTAAGATGTAGAGACAGGGATACTAAGAGAAGTGAGTGTTCCAGATTTTACAAATACCTGCGAAAACATAATAGAAGCACAAAATTAGATAAATAACCAAAAAGCTTAAATAACCAAGAAGCGTAAATACCCACTGTTGAAGCTTTAAAAATTCGAAACAGAAAGAACCCTGCTTCCTTTTGAGAAATAGATAAAACTAAAAATGACTTGTTTCGGCCATATATATTTCACTCGTGTAAGAGTCGCTTATTTTTATACCAACTTAGTAGTGGATAAACAATCAAGAATAAACAATAAAATGGTGGGATTCCTGTTAAAGCAATAGAAAAAATTGTTCATCTTTACCAACAACAATCGCATTTCTCTTCAGTTGCGACATTTGTAGCCCGAAACATTAAACTTGGTAAATAAAAATAAATGTTCCCAAGTTCCTAACGCACAAAATCTCTTTCACAACTAAGTATACATCCACCATGAGATAACAAACTGAACCAGCTGCCAACAATCACAGTTGCAGGTTATATCATCGAATAAACCACAGCTACCAACCCACAATGTCATAAAGCAATAAATCCTAGTTTGGTGGGTTTTGGTGGTTTGTGGGTAGGTGGATGAGGGTTGACCGTGGGGCTGTTATGGAGGGTGGTTTGGTCCGGTGGTAACTTGACAATGGGATGGTGGGGAAAGGGGGGACAACTGGGGTTGTGGGGAGGGGCTATCGCAGATTGTTATCTGCGGATGGTCTTGAGAAAGAATAAGGTCGTGGGTGTGTAATAGGGAGTGGGTGAGAGATTTAACTGAGGTAGGTATTTATGATTGTGGTGTTTAACAGGTAGTGGGTGAGAGGCTAGACGTGGGGAAGTAGTGGGTGATTTTCCTTCCTTCTTCCTGCCCTGGTACACTTTGGCAGAATCGTTTTGAACTGTTAAGATATAAAACCCAACTTTCAATCCTAGCCACCAGTTGACAAAGACAAAAATCCCTCCTCCTTTATTTTATATATATATATACATATATATATACACACACACATATGTATATATAGATATAGATATAGATATAGATATAGATACATATGTGTGTGTATATATATTTATATGTATATATATATATAGCGGATCTCATGAGGTCCCCTAATTTGAGGTCCTTGAATGAGGTCCATTTTTTTTAAATAGTAAGAAAAATATTTTGGGCCTGATTTTTTTTTATGATTTTTAAACATTTCAGTAGGGCCATATAAAAAAAATCAACTCAAAATGATTTTTTTTACCATTTTAAAAAACTCGGTCAAACTTCGCTAGTTTTTAACACCTTAAAAAGAACTTAAAAACTGACACAGTTTGACCGGCTTTTTTAAAATAGCAAAAAAAATCTTTTTGAGTTGATTATTTTTTTATGGTCCTACTGAAATGTTTAAAAACCATAAAAAAATCAACCCAAAAATATTTTTTTTAACTATTTTAAAAAAATGGACCTCATTCAGGGACCTCTCTCTCTCTCTCTCTCTCTCTCTCTATATATATATATATATATATATATATATATTGAGAGAGAGAGCCTCTCATACATACCACATATGAGGTCAACCAATGCGGACCATTTTTTCAAAATAGTAAAAAAAATAATTTTGAGTTAATTTTTTTGTGTTGTATTTAAACATTTCAAGGGACCCCACAAAAAAAATCATCTCAAAATAAATTTATTTGCTATATTAAAAATTTTGGTCAAACTATATTAGTTTAAAGACTGACATAGTTTGACCCATTTTTTTTAAAAAAGCAAAAAAAGGGTTTAGGTGGTAGCATGGTTCAAAGACTCGGCCGAGTCAACTCGGAATCGGCCGAGTTGACTCGGAATCGGTAGTGGACGATACGATACCGGGTCGCGATACGAAAAAATATAAAAAACGGCCGATATCGGCTTAACTCGCCGATATATCGGCCGGTCAGAGATGAGAACCCGATATATCGGCCGAGATGAAGATATAAAGGGCGGATCTCAATTATTTCTGGAGAAAAAGCAAGAAATGGACGTAGAGTTGAAAAACAGGAAAGTACTAACCTTTACATCTTCCCTCCTACGCTGGAAATCCCCAAATCTCGCCGGAGTAGAAAGAATTTCCGCCGCTGTTTTTACTTCCAAAGAAACCCTAGAGGTAACCTTTTGTTGTATGTGTTGGCTGTTTTTCTTTTAAGCGTGTGTTGGTTGTTTAACCTTTTTTAAGAGTGGACTGTTTTAACCTTTTTAAGCATGTGTTAGTTACTGTTTTAACTTTTGTTTTAAGAGAAACATTTCTATCATTTAAAAGTGTTTTTTTTTAATTAGTTTATTTTGTTTAAAGAAGAATGTGTTATTAACAATTTATCTTTTTTTTAAGTATATTTGTTTTATTCTCACTTTATAGTTTCTTTTCCCTTGCTTTTGTGTACAGTTTTTCTTTCCTTCAAAAAATGGTACTTTTTTTGTGTATGTTTTTATAAAACGGTATCATTAATTTTTAAAAAATGTTAATGACTTATAAAAAAAAAACTTATTAAAAAATTGGTACTATTTAATAAAAAATGGTTCTGATTTGTAACAAAAAAATTATCAAATAAAGTTGTAATAATTCTAAAAAAATGGTATTATTTTTTAACAAGTAATCAAGATGTTGGTACTAATTTTTATTAATTGTACATACTTTTTTCAGAAAGTTTATGTTATTCCTATTTAATGTATATGCTATAGTGTTTGGTTTAATTAGTCACACTTCTTAGTGGTTTTATAAAATAAAAAATTATTATAAATTTTCAGTTGTTATAAAATCAGTACTATTTTTTTAAATAAAAATTATAAACAATTTTAGGGCACCAAAATATTATTGTATATTTTTTTTAATTAGTACTATTTATTAAAAAACTAGCAATATTCAATAATAAAATATTAATATCTCCCAACTTTTTTCGTACAAAATAATGTTTTGTACAAAAATTGTTGAAATCTTAAAAAAATTGTTTAGAATTTCTGAAAATTCCTAAATTAATGTTTTGTACAAAAAATGTTTAGAATTCTTACAAAAATGTTTAGAATTTCTAAAAATTCCCAAATATAACGTTTTCTACAAAAAAAAATGTTTAGAATTCTTAAAAAAATGCAACTTTTTAATCAAATCCTATGTGTCATTAGATTATTTTTCTATATTAATATTGGTTTATTATGGAATATTGAATCTGACAAGCCCATCGCGCTTCAGTATAACCAATTGTACAATGCAATGCATTTTAAAGGATGGTTTGAATGTATCCGATTGGTCCACATTGTTAATCTTATTTTTTTAAAATTTTCTATATTTTTTTCGAAATTTTTTGCGCCCTCTAAATAGTGTATCTTTGCGTATCGCCCGATACCGCGACCGATACCGCGACCGAGTTGAAAATCGGGTGGCCGATACCGGGACCGATACCGAGACTTTGAACCATGGGTGGTAGCCTAGCCACAAGGATAAACATTTTGTATAATTGTTAAAATTATAGTAGTAGTTGATTTTTAGAAGTACTATATTTGAAAGCAAAATAAAAACGGTTTAGGTGGTAGCCTAGCCACAAGGAGGCCTCCCGCCTAGCACCTTTTCAAACATTGATGGTGAGAGGAGAGTAAGTACATAATATATATTATGTTCACTTAATTAATTTTATACACACACACACACACACATATATATATACTCGATCTAAAGGGATAATGAGTTTTTACGATCGAGGTGGAGAGGAGAATCAGGTTGGATGAGGTAGAGTTTGAGTTGGGGAGAGGAGAGGAGAATAATGTGTAGTTTGAACAACCTTCTGAGGTGACAGATGTAGTGGAGCTAAAAGGGATGAATGGGAACACAGCTTCAAGTTTAGAAAGGACTTTTTATGACTTTTGTAAGCTTGTTGGAGGCATGGTTCAAAGACTCGGCCGAGTCAACTCGGAATCGGCCGAGTTGACTCGGAATCGGTAGTGGACGATACGATACCGGGTCGCGATACGAAAAAATATAAAAAACGGCCGATATCGGCTTAACTCGCCGATATATCGGCCGGTCAGAGATGAGAACCCGATATATCGGCCGAGATGAAGATATAAAGGGCGGATCTCAATTATTTCTGGAGAAAAAGCAAGAAATGGACGTAGAGTTGAAAAACAGGAAAGTACTAACCTTTACATCTTCCCTCCTACGCTGGAAATCCCCAAATCTCGCCGGAGTAGAAAGAATTTCCGCCGCTGTTTTTACTTCCAAAGAAACCCTAGAGGTAACCTTTTGTTGTATGTGTTGGCTGTTTTTCTTTTAAGCGTGTGTTGGTTGTTTAACCTTTTTTAAGAGTGCACTGTTTTAACCTTTTTAAGCATGTGTTAGTTACTGTTTTAACTTTTGTTTTAAGAGAAACATTTCTATCATTTAAAAGTGTTTTTTTTTAATTAGTTTATTTTGTTTAAAGAAGAATGTGTTATTAACAATTTATCTTTTTTTTAAGTATATTTGTTTTATTCTCACTTTATAGTTTCTTTTCCCTTGCTTTTGTGTACAGTTTTTCTTTCCTTCAAAAAATGGTACTTTTTTTGTGTATGTTTTTATAAAACGGTATCATTAATTTTTAAAAAATGTTAATGACTTATAAAAAAAAAACTTATTAAAAAATTGGTACTATTTAATAAAAAATGGTTCTGATTTGTAACAAAAAAATTATCAAATAAAGTTGTAATAATTCTAAAAAAATGGTATTATTTTTTAACAAGTAATCAAGATGTTGGTACTAATTTTTATTAATTGTACATACTTTTTTCAGAAAGTTTATGTTATTCCTATTTAATGTATATGCTATAGTGTTTGGTTTAATTAGTCACACTTCTTAGTGGTTTTATAAAATAAAAAATTATTATAAATTTTCAGTTGTTATAAAATCAGTACTATTTTTTTAAATAAAAATTATAAACAATTTTAGGGCACCAAAATATTATTGTATATTTTTTTTAATTAGTACTATTTATTAAAAAACTAGCAATATTCAATAATAAAATATTAATATCTCCCAACTTTTTTCGTACAAAATAATGTTTTGTACAAAAATTGTTGAAATCTTAAAAAAATTGTTTAGAATTTCTGAAAATTCCTAAATTAATGTTTTGTACAAAAAATGTTTAGAATTCTTACAAAAATGTTTAGAATTTCTAAAAATTCCCAAATATAACGTTTTCTACAAAAAAAAATGTTTAGAATTCTTAAAAAAATGCAACTTTTTAATCAAATCCTATGTGTCATTAGATTATTTTTCTATATTAATATTGGTTTATTATGGAATATTGAATCTGACAAGCCCATCGCGCTTCAGTATAACCAATTGTACAATGCAATGCATTTTAAAGGATGGTTTGAATGTATCCGATTGGTCCACATTGTTAATCTTATTTTTTAAAAATTTTCTATATTTTTTTCGAAATTTTTTGCGCCCTCTAAATAGTGTATCTTTGCGTATCGCCCGATACCGCGACCGATACCGCGACCGAGTTGAAAATCGGGTGGCCGATACCGGGACCGATACCGAGACTTTGAACCATGGTTGGAGGGAAAGGGGATATTTTGCGAGTGATGCATATATTTCATGAGCATGAGTCTTTTAAATGCAATTTGAGTTCCTCCATTGATTTGGTACCAGAGAAGGAAATCAAAAGATGATCAACCCAACAAATCATTTTCCCTATTACTTCGGGTAGGTTAGATTGATCCTATTTCTATATTCCTAATTATTTAGCGGAATTTCTTCGTTTAAATCACACGATATCATGTGGTGGTCAACTTGAGCTACATCTTAACCTAGCGTTACCATCAATATTAACCAAATCACTTTCTTTAACGGGAGCACTTTCTCATTTACGTTTGACATGTTTAAACTTTCTAAGTCAATTTTCTCTCAATTTATCATGTTTAGGAGTTACTTTTACTGCTTCCCAAATATGTCCATTTTTAGTTCTTTTTTAATCTGAGCATACGTTCGTTTTATCACAAATTCATCTTTAACATTTGAATCTCCACCATCACTCTGCCACGCTCAATTTATGAGCATAATACTTCTTAATCGTCCATTACTTTCCAATCTAATGGCCATTTTATGGAACCACCCCTTCAACTTCGCAGGTATACACCTATCACATAATAAGCTACGCTAGTAACACTTCCCCTTGACCAAATTCACTTTAATCTTGAGTGTACTATCATCATAATTATCCCCTACTCCATTTGCTAACCTACACTGAGTTTAAATTCTCATCACTAATATCGCCTTCATCCAATCCCCATTTGTTCGCCAACACTAAGATGGTCCGTCTACATTAAAATGTTGTTTCCATGTTCAGTCACTCACCCGAAGTAAAGTTCCATTATGACAACTCATTAAGTTACTACCTATTGACAATTTGAAGAACATTTTGTATAATTAAATTATCTCTCCTAACCCAGTGGAAATCTTTTAGTAATTATAATCTATTGAGCAATTGTGTAAACCAGAATACTCCTCCCACCCCTAAACGCTTCGAGAATATCTTATGTTTTTTGTAAGCTCTACCCGTTTTCATCTCTTTTTTGAACATTCATAGCCTCTAATATCATAAATTTACGTAAAAACATATTTTTTAAATCACCCTCTCAATCCCCATATTCATTTAATAACCTCTCGTAATAATTTTTCCATCTTTCCTTAGTCATTATGATTCTATCAAACAATTGTGTTGGCCAAAATACTCCTCCCACCACTAAACACTTACGCACCTCAATGAGAATGGTGTATGTTCTTAAAGCTACCAGCTTTCGTGTTTTGTAGAACATTCATAACTTTCGATACTCTCAATTTCAGCGTTCTAGACGGGCTAGGAGGTGGCTAAGCAATATTTTTAATTATGTATATCTTCTAATATAAAACTATAGAAAATACTTATTAAGAATGTATAATATTTCACAAAATTCATAAAGACAAAAATTCATAAAGACTAAAGTTCATGTATGTAATATGTGGTAAATATTTGAAAGGTCATAAAGCAGAAGTTGGTTGTGTATAATTATCACAATAAGATAGATCAACAAGATCTTCAAAAATATAAAGAGATATAAAGCCAAGCTGAAAATGTTGACAAAACTGAAATGTACAATATTTTTGAAAATATTGGGCAAAAGGAGGGCGGTGGGCTGTCTAGTGCCTAGGCGGTTTTTGAGTGTAGACGGGGCGACAAATTGCTGCCTACTGCCAGGCCTAGGTGAGGCAGCAGAGCAGGGCCTAGCGCCTTGGCGAAGACTTTTAAAAACATTGCTCAACTTGTGGAGAACATATTTTCTCGAATTTCGATACCTTCCTTCATATCCAATCTACCCCGATTTTCATTTAATAACCTCTCGAAATAGCATTCGCATCGTTCCTTGATCTCTTCATCTATGTATTTTTATTTTTTTGGTTATGCGGTAAAGGGTATCCTCTGGTCAGCTATCGCCATAGCCTGTCCTCAGAGGGAGTTGCCAAGCTTTGAACCCAGGATGTCTGTAAATGATGTCTATATTTACAGTTCATCCCAAGAATCACTCTGACAACCCCTAGGGGTTATCTATTTGTTTTAATTTTTTTTCTTTGATAAAAAAGATTAAAAAAAATACATAACATATTTATTTTTTTATCAGAAAAACACAGATACTTCATTTGGGGTCCCCGTACCGGTATTAGCAACGTAACGAATACACAAATGTACAGCCTACATGTCCAATACATATCGGCAGCATATCCAAAAATTAGAAAAGAATTAAGACACATGAAAAAAACATTTTGCAAATCTGCAATGCAACAATACATGATCAATTCTTAATATAAAATAGAGCAGTGAAAAGAAATTAACAAGTATGGCCTCCTTTGTTGCATCATATCACAGAAGTTCACCTTCTCATGTGTTACAAACTATAAAAAAAAAAAAAAAAAAACTTCTTATGGAATACGTGTTCAGATTGTTTTTAAGGCCGCTATAAAGGTCAATTCATTAGAGGATGAGAAAAGAGCATGGAATAAGAATGACAAGAAAAACCCTCGCCACCTAGTACCCATTTTCTAGAATTTTTCTCTGCCATTTAGGGTACCCATCAATGATAAGAATTCGACAAACTCTTTGTCATTCAGCCTCTTTTTAGATATAAATTCCAAAAGAAAACTGAATAAGAACTAGTGGTTGCTATTAAAGTTATGGAACACTAGTGATTCCAGGACTGTCTAGATTCAAGGATATAAACTTTAAAAGGAGTAATTAATCACTCAATGATCTTCCAAACTCATCCCCCAAATCTAGAGAACCAAATTTCAAAAAAGAAGATAACCCATTAGAGATAAATTTCAACGGACATCTATGGGAGCCAAACTCCATAACTTTGGAGTCCCACCCCTTCTTTTCTAATTTAATTTTTGTAATCGAGAACCACAAAGAATTCTGTTAATGGGGGAATCTCCGCAACAACCTCCCCGCCAAAGCTTTGTTTCTTGATACCTTCAATCCCAGAGCTCCCTTCTTTATTTAGAGACAATTTTTCAACACACTGAATGAATCTTTTTTAACTATCTTCCCACCCCACCCTCCCAAAAGAAATCTTTCATCCTTTTTTTTTCCTTATACTGGAAGATTCTTCTCTAGAGTTTTTAAAAATAATTGGGAAGACTCCTAAGGGCGGATCACTTAGAATCATTATTGCATTGGTAGCTCATTACGATTTTGAGTTACAACAACAGCTTTTCTTCATGGAAGTTTGGATGAGTTGTTTATATGGACCAACTTGATGGTAAGACAATTTGGTTTTAAAGGAGGACAAATCTCCTTGTCCGACAAGCACCCGTTCTTCCAACCATCTAATCCCTTTTTAGTTTTATCAAGAACCAGATTCCAGGACTTAAAGAGTGTTTGGGTTTTCCCCAAGTTGCAATTCAAAGGAAGACGAGGGCCACTTACTAATCCATCTAGCTTTATCCTCAATTTCAGTAACCCCCAACATGGTCAGTCTCTGTTTTAACCATCCATTATTGTTTCTTCAATGTAGGGAATGTTTACAAGTGTATATGTTTTTCTTTCTGGCATGTAATCGCCTTTTATGTTAACGCAGTAGTTTATTTCTCTTTTGGGACATGTTTAATTAACACTTGTACCATATAGTTATAAATCTAGAGGTGACATTTTCGGTGTGTTGTGACTCATGTACCATCATTTTAGAGTTAACCCTAACCCGAAATTTTTAATTAATTGTGTCGAATGATCTGACAGTAATTAGCTCACACTGTTTATTGAAAGTGTCTTGTTTAGTTAAAAATGCATAACACGTGAATCACAAATTTGGATTTGAAATTGTATATTCTCTCAACCATTTACGTTGAACTAAAATTTTATTAACTTATACTGTATTGACAAAGTTATGTGAAAGGTCATCTCATTATACAAAAAATATGTTACCATAACAGCCCTTTTAATCTCTCTCTCTTTAAAGGAGTTTTATCCTCCTAATTGGGCTCCGCTTTAAGCCCTCAAATCCTAGCTCCCCCCGCTCTCTCTTTAAGACAATTATTCAAAAAAATTAACAGCTTTCATTCCATAGTCTTGTCTTGATCAATGATACCATTTTCCTTTTCGAATTTGCTAATGATCTTATTTTGTTTCTTCAATTCACAATTTTGTGGAAATCTTAATAGTCACCATCTCATTCTTTGACCCATTTCACCTTCACTTGTAGCTTCCACAAAAATCTTCTTTGGCAAATTGCACAAGTTACTTCTTTCCCTCTCCAAATTTTCACCCCACCCACCCACATCTCCCTTTGGTCAATTCTGTGTCACCAGAAATCGGTCCCCACATCAGAAATTGTGATCTGAACTGAACGTTCCCAATTGCAAATATTTAGCAATTTGAAGCATATATTTTTGCATTCTGATAAAGAATAATTCCTCCCACACACCATCTATGCCCACAAAAACCAAAACATGCCAACCCTGTGAACCACCACTCAACAAACGGTAAACTACATTGGCCATCCTAACATCCCACATAACTACAATACCCCCCGACCTCTCTAAAGAGAGAAGAGAGACCAGCCCTTAAATCCCAGTCCCCACACAACACCCATTAACTTTTAAAGATAAAAAAATAAAATAAATAAATAAATCCCTTTTTGTTTTATGAAAAAACACTAGATTTTGATTTTCTTTATTCTGAACAACTTCTATGCCTGCTCTTATTTCCATCCCAAAGCCCTCAGATTCCAACAACACATCTTCATGAGCTAACAAGAATACCCAAATCCATGGTTCCAACAATGCACTTGTGAACCATGCTTGAAGTGTTTGATTGATGCAAATAACGTACATGGCTTGGATATGCAAAAATCTAAGGGAAGATGTGATGGGTGCCCATGTTCTTTTTACTTATGACGCCATTATTGTTGTGGTACCAATTCTACCCAATTGACGTGCCTAAATTGGTTTCGTATGCTCTTCGAAAGTTACTCCCAAACTAAACTTAGCTTCTTCCCTAAGATTTAGTGTTTAGATCCTCATACCCCATAAATAACTTATTTCTTCCTCTATACAAAAGGCTGTTCTGCAAATGAAATCCGGCAAATTCTCCTTTAATTATTGGGGCCTTCTAATCAAAACACATAGGCTCTGCTTGGTTGTCCCAAAATTGAAAGTTGTCCCATTTACAAATTGTCCCATTAGTTGTGTTTGATTTTATTAATGAAATGATTCATTAAGGCCCCGTTTGGTTGTCTCAAAATTGTAAATTGGATCATTAATAAATTGATCCATTTACAAATTGATACATTAATTGTGTTTGGTTTCATTAATGAAATGATTCATTAATTGTCCCATTTTAGCTCATGTACAAAATCTGAAATTGGATCATTTCACAAAAAATGTGAAATGAATCCATTTGAAATAGGAGTCACATAAAGTGCATGCCCCCTCTCCCTCTCTCTTTCTCTTTCCCTCCCCTTCTCTCTTGATTTGTTTTTATCCTTTTTTCATAGAACCTTAGCATCAATTTCAAATTACCAAACATTGTGTAAAATTGGATTTAACTCATTTCAAATTCACTTATTTACAATTCACTAATTTACAATGAATCAATTTACATAATCGAACAATTTGAGCAACCAAACTGAGCCTAATTGATCCATTTTAGCTCATGTGTAAAATTTCAAAAATAAGAGCATTTCACAAAAAACATGAAATACATCCATTTGAAATAAGAATCACAAAAAGTTCATTCGACTGTTTCTCTTTCTCCCTCCCTCCCTCTCAATTTGCTATTTATTTTTTTTCGGATTAAACCTTAACATCAATTTCAAATTAACAAACATGGCCTAAAATTTCATTTAAACTCATTTCGAATCCGCAGTTAACCAATTTACATAATCAAACAATTTGCGCAACCAAACATGACCATAGTGATTTCAATTTTCATCATCATTCTAACCTTAGTATTAAAAAGTCAATATTGCCCCACTCTTCTTCGTGCCTATAAGCTCAAAGCTTTATATAACAGTTGACATATAAATCAGAGACAACAGCAATCCAATTCTATTAACAAACTAAAAACAAGGAAAATACAATCAAAGCTGTAACTTTTCAACTTAACTACAAACCAACAAAAATGCCCTAAATTGAGTCAATTGAATACCTTCTTGAGGCCAGAATACTTCTCCCATGCTCAGTCAATGGAAATAACTGAAGAGAAGGCATGGCTGAAGCTCAACTATCACCAAACTCAATTTCTGTATACAAAAAAAACACAAATTATATACATGTTCTTGGTTGTATTGTAATTGAATAAAAAATAAAAGTAACCAAACCAAAACAAAACAAAACAAAACGTACTTCAAAGTTCCCATGTAAGCTTCATTCAATCAGACAAAATTCCAGATCTTCGTCACACGCGGATCGGTTAGCTAATACAGTAATAAAAGCCCTAGACTAGACTAAATATATTAAAGATAATGAGAAAATGGAGTAAATATAAATATAAATTGTTTGTATTGTTTTTTAGTTGGATACGATTGCGTATACAACGTAGCCGAACAAACATCTGACGGTGGAAGTGGGCATACCTAATTTCGCGTGCAAAACAGATTGGTATATATGAGTCATGACAATTTGTTATTCAGAAAAGGAATTTCTTTTTTTTTTCTTTTTTTTTGGGTAAGGTAGTAATACTCTTTTAAGATTGTGTTTATACGAGAGAGATTTATGTAATATTGACACTTAATAAATAATTGAATATTACTTACACTTGATAATAACTAATTAAGAACACATCAACTCGTATTACTTATTTATACATATCAACTCGTATTGCATTACAAAATACATCCACTTGACCATTCATTTATTCACATTACAAAATATATTCATTCGTATTGCATTACAAAATAACATTCATTTCCAAAAAATACACCAAGTGTGAATTGTGTACAAAAAATACATAGTTACTAGACTTCCATTAGCGAAGATCAATTGGAACATCACGAGTAGCTGACAAAGCTTCTCAAACATTGTGATATGTTATGTGTATTTATCAATCCATGCGCGCACTTCGGGTAAGATTTTATTATGCCAATAACTTGTAACCGATGGCATTGGGTACCCATGTCTCAACTTCAAACTTTCAAAATGACTATTACAAACAAGAGCCATTTTAATAAACATTGAGAATTTTTTTGGCTTGTTTCTCAATGGCAAGAACGTCAAGCACTGTTTCAAGGATATAAAAACACAAACACAATTATAAATCTTTGCAATGAGATAACCACACTCGAGCATAAGTAACCAATGCTTCTGGCGGCATAGGCTACTAAAGTTGTTCAATAGCTTTAAAATGGTATCATGAAACTTTACCCCCAACACATATTCATAGAAGGGTTTGTATTTTATTACCTCTTCCATCATATATGATCTTATACCCTTCCAAGCTTCTGAATCACTACCCTTTTTAGTGCACCTGCTACATACCTAAACCCACAATTACCATCAACGTCGACATTTATTATATCCTCATCAAACAGAGAAAAACTCAGGGATCTCCTTTCCATACTACTGGTATATGGGGGTATATTTGGGGCACCACATTATTGAGCCCGTAAACTTTTTATAGTCAATGTTAAATTTTCTTTGCACTGTTGGGACATTAGCCTCGGCCTTCGTGTATTCAAATGCAGATGGGTCCCTTTTGGTCGACATTGCATGCTTTTGTTCCTTTGCGAATGGTTTATGTCCCCTTGGTCTTCCCTTACCTTGTTTCATAGAAGGTTCATATAGCGTCTCAGTGGTCGGTGAAACTATATCCTTAAGCTTCTGCAACAAATCCTTTTGCTCATCCTCAATCGATCTTGAAAACCACTTTTTAAACAATATCATCTTCGATTCGTAATCAGCCTCTTGGTATTTAACCAAGTTAGGAATCATTGTTAGCTTGTACCAATGAGCTTACAAATCACCCAACATTAGTGGGTGACCCTACAGTACATAAATTGCCAACTCATGAGCACATGGAAGGCCATACACCACTCGCGACATGCGGTCATGGGCATTCAGATCAACACCGCCGATATAAACATTTTGTAATATCCCGTAATTTTTAATAATTTTTAAATTAGATAAATTAAAAGTTAATGGGGATTAATTGGAATTAATTATGAAAAAATAATTGGCATTAATCTCGATTTAATATTAGTAGAGATTAAAGTAATATATGACTCTAAATATTACTTAGTGATATATAAGTAATATATGAATATGATGTTATTTATATTGTCGTGAGTTACTAATACGGCAATAAATGAAATTGAGTTTGGACGCAGTTATGGGACTTGTCGGGACTAATTTAAATAAATAAAAAGGAAAGACTATTTTATATCAACCTTATGGTGGTTTCGAGTGTGCCGTTGCGTCCGGAAGGGTCGAAATAGTTAGAAAAGTCTACTCGGGTGTTGAATTTGGGTCTCGGGTCAATTGGGAGATGAAAGGACACCCCGAAGGGGGCTTTTTGTCATTTTGCTTGGGAGATGACTATTAACTTCGTTTTTATCTTTTAGCTTACCTTTAAGACTTTTTATTTAAATAAGACTAGACTCTAAGTAAGATTCATTTCATCCAAAAATAAGTGAGAAAGTCTACTCGAGAAAGTTTGATACATTCACTCTATTATATATATATATATATATATATATATATATATATATATATATATATATATATATAAAATAGAGTGAATGTATATATATATACATATAATGATATCTACTGTGTAACTAAAGTAGAATTGAAAGATAATGATATATAGAATTAATTAAGTATGAAAACACTTAATTGAATTGAATTAATAAGGGGCTTATCCATGTTGTATCTAAATGGATATACATGTTATTATTATTACATGTATTATGAGAGAAATACGTGGGAATGAATTGGGCTATGAATAGTGGATACATTGGGTTGAACTAGTTAGCATGGGAACTATAACTAGTATAACTTAGAGGTACCTTAGGTGTGCACTCTAGATGAGAGGTGAGAATCTCAAGAGAGAGTCCGATAATCTAACATGTATATAATAATTGCTAAATATAGCATTTATTCACTTGCTGTTTTATAAACTATTTTTACACCGGGCTCTGACCCGTTTCCTTGCATATTCTCTTATCTCTCTTGTATCTCCTATATTAGGTGTCCAGCCGCAGGGACGTCAACCATAGAGGATTATGACATGTGACGAACTATGGATGCTATGGAGTTTTGAGCTTTATTTAGACGCCTTCACATTCATTGATCCATACTCTGTAGTGATCTTTCATTTAGGGCATGACACCCCGAAGGTTTAGTTATTTCCTTTCTATCTGAGTTAGGATTATATTCGTATGTCGTTGTGATTCATTTCTTATCATTGGGATTATTGTATTTAGATATTTTACTGGAAAGTTTCATTCCAGTTGCATTTAATTCAGTTGTGATATTTACTTAGTTATTATTCAATGTGTGAATGGATTGTGTTAAATGGTTTATGTTTTAAAAAGTGAAATTTTATCAAATTAAAATTTGAAAGTTTTTAACACATGTTTAATTAAGTATTAGGTGATTATAAAATGTTTTCGACAATGATTCTAAGAATGATCCAACAGTATATTCTGATTTAATTTGGTATGGGACTGATCACCTAGTATTTAATTAAGCGGGGTGTTACATATTTCTCATTTCCTCTATCATCAAATCAATGCCAAATTGGGACACCCGATCCACTAGCACACTGAATATCGATATATTGTGAGAATACTTGATTTTATGTAATAAAGTCTCAAACTCTTTATCTGTCACTATTGCATGTAAACCTAATATATTATCCATCCCCGACCACACGGGTTAAAAGATAGTTGTGAGTGCTCCAGGTTTTTCTTCAACTTTCCATATACACCTTTACAATGGTTAGTGGTTTAGTTACCGCAACGTTTAATCATATTAGTTGATTGAGGGCAAAAAGTAGTGCTTGTAAAGACGCTAATCGTTGTTTTAGTTTCGCCGCCTCAATATAAACAAACCTAAGTTACGACTACACTTGCGATACAAGTATAACGGTAAGTCGGGTATCGAATCCACAGGGAGTGTTCGACAGATTTTAGTTGGATTATTAATTCAGGAATAAAAGTATAAAATAGTGATGTGTGAATGCAAATAAAAGAAAAGAGAGAAGTTAAGTCTAAATAAAAGTAAAGCGAGGATCGGGATATTATCCAACCATACGGCTCAAAACAACTATTAGTCAGAATTCCGGCTCGAGAGCAATTTAATCGAGCATTATCAATTAATCATAAACTTCGCATAATAAGGAATTTAAGCCAAAGTTGCATGAATAAATATTTAACGGAAAATGGTCGCACGCGGTTTAAACTCGGATTATGGTTATAAACACTAACGTTGCATGACAAAGAAAGTTAAACGCGTAATAATCCGACTTTAATACGCGCGGGTTCAATTAAATGCAATTTTGCGCGAAACCTAATTTTCGAAGCTCGGGGACCATTAATGGCGGAACGACATCCGGACCCTAATTATCTAAGGGCACATAATGATTAAACTATATTACAACTAATTAAACTAGGAAAGCAAGAAATAAAGCAATTAAACTAATTAACAAAGCATGGAAATTAATTTACAAAACAAGAAATCAACAAGAACAACTTATATTAATGGAGAATGAGATGGAAAGTTCAACATACACAACCCGTATGGTTGTCAACCAAAATAGAAATGAAGCCAAGCTCTAAAAACCCACAAAACCTAGGCTAAACTAATTAAAACTGAATATTTCTAAATGTTTACACAAAAATCCCTTATATAATAAGTTGGGAAAAAAGAAAAGATGAAAGAAAAGAAAAGGAAAATATCTGAAAAAAGTAGGGGATCGATCGATCGATCCTTTGGTCTATCGATCGATGGCTAAAATCATGGCAAGATTCTGAAGGATCGATCGATCGATCAAGCAGGGCAGCTTCTTGTTTTCCTCTTGTTTTGATGTAAATGTTTTTCTCCTCCGCTAGAAACGCCGTAACTTCTTCGTTCGGACTCGGAATCGCGCACCGTTCACGGCCACGCGAAGCATGTGAGGAGGGCTACAACTTTCATGAGATGTCGAGCCAGGTGCTCAAACTATGAATTGACCGAATTGCCCTTGAACGTGCGATTACGTACGAAACTTCACCGGAATGCGTCCGAACTCCATACTTGGTACCTAAATACCTACAAAAGCCCAATTATACCTCATATAGCATGTTAACAATATAGACCGAGGTTGTATGGTTAACGGGCTTAAATATAGAGATTAAGGCACCCGAGGGGGCTAAAATGCGTAGGTTCGACGGATGAAATACGCAATATATGTGTATTATCACACCCCCTAACTTACACATTGCTAGTCCCTAATAATGAAATAGGATGCAATAAGAACAACAAGTAAACCAAAAATAGGAGATAGTACAAAAACGGGATAAGAAAGCAATAAAAAGATAAGGCCATTTTCACGGGCGAACGATTGTATTTAGCGTATGCAATAAGCCGTTAAACCCCTAGGTTACCCTAGTGGACGAATGTCGTCTCGTGAGGGTATTCAGAGATAAAACCCACAAACATCATAAAGTTTCCTCAAAATATGCCCAATCACATGCGACAAACTCAACAATACGAACAAGATTTCAATATGTTATTAGCAAAGCAAACGAATTCACGTGAAAAGTTTGTAGTTATTAACATTATCGAATGCACCTCAATGAATTGAAACTTTAACATATGGGAGGGGAGTGAGCACACGCAAAATATGATTTGGCAAAAACTTAAATAACTCGGATACTAAATATCAAAGCATACATAAAAGTCAATCCTCACTGGCATTACACTCATCAAATGAATTCACTTGAAACAGGGAGGTAACACACGGGACATGCGGGCATAAGGAGTAAATGTAAAGGGAAACTAGGTCGCGCACATGTCACAATAGAAGAACGCTATATAGGAAATAAAAACTGTAATCACAGTGAAAGGATACTGCACATATAAAAGAGGCAAAATGCATTTTCACATATTATCAAAACTATTTAAACCTTTGAATTACATCTACTTAAGATCACATAGGACTTTAATAGGGTTGTAATGTAGGCTAGGTTAGGGTACGAAATGAAAGGGATGTATATACGGATTCAAAGTGTTTGGGGATGAAACTCGGGATAATGGAAAAAAGTGGACAATTTCAAAATTGGACAAATGATTTCCACACGAGCATTAGATATAATAATCGAGAGA
Organism: Sambucus nigra; assembly: GCA_949130495.1. Lineage (NCBI taxonomy): Eukaryota > Viridiplantae > Streptophyta > Magnoliopsida > Dipsacales > Adoxaceae > Sambucus > Sambucus nigra. The sequence continues at coordinate 106,652,896 of OX422207.1, read as the reverse complement.
GTAACAAGGATTGTTGAATCACTACAAACAATATATACAAATTTCTCTTTCTTTTTATTTTCTTCTTTTTCTCATTTTTTTTCTTTTGTTTTCTTATGTTTTCAACTTTCTCTTTTTCTTCTCTTTTTCACTGCACTTTCTTCTTTTCTCACTCTTTTCATGCTCAAATTGCAACCATAAAACAACAATATCATTCAATCCCAAATAACAATCCTAACAAGGGTATGTAAGGTAATATGTATGGTATAAAACTCCTACTTGGAGTTGGTTAGGGGATTTTGGGTAATGAAACGAAAGGCTAGTATTTAGGCTCAAGTGGGTTGACTAGGGAACATATAAAAGGTTAGGTCAAGGTCATATGGGTGATATATAAAGATGGCATATGATCATTTCAAAAAGTTTATGAAATTCTCGAGTCAAAACACTATATGAAAATCATGCTCAAGTAATACATTTCATATATGAACTCAATTAATGAACGGTCAATGAAAGAATAAAGAGATTACCACAACTGTAAAGTTTTCAAAGAGGAAATAATAGTGTATACACTCACAAATGAAGATAAGTCTCTAATCTCACTCGGTGTAAGTATATACAATGCAACACAAGCTTACCGATTTATAAAAATCTTAAACCAAATCAATATAACAAGAAACATACATGTGCTTAGGGGATAAAGTTTAATTCATGAAGTTATTCATAATATTAATTATTTGAGGACTAAAGTCTAATAACTTCTAAAATCGAGAATATTAATTGTTGAATTGTCTAATGGATCGGGCAATTATTAAAATTTATCATCGAAAACAAGGGCAAAAATCCCAATAAAGGAGAAAAAATAAAGAAAATATTTTTTGAAAATTTTCAAATTTTTAACAAAAACATGTTTTTAACTAAATTGTAGTGAAATGGATAGAATATCCCACACTCCCTAACTTAGATGTCGCATTGTCCCCAATGCGTCCATTAAAGAACACAACATAAAGATAGAAAAAGAATGATATTACCCAAATTTGGAGCGATCTCCATAAGTACAAGTCCAAATGAATCTGCAAAACAAGTTAGTACAAATCATAGGAAGAATATGTACCGATGTATTAAGTTAAAAGAATCTAGGTAAATTGATGGTGAACTTTTTGATTTTATAAAATAGAAGGTCACACACATCAAAATCCAATAAACAACCTCAAACTACATTCTCATTTCTCATTTCATAAGTTTGATACAAAACAATTTAATACATTACAACTATTAAAAAGAAAGAAAGAAAAATAAAATAAAAATAAAAAATACAACATAATATCCGTCCTAGAAATGCCAAAATGACCCAATACAGCAGTAGCCTAGTGGCCGGAACCACTAGGAACAGAAGGATCCTGAAAATGAGGAGGTAGCGTTGCGTCCGAACCATGCCTTTGCAAGTAAAGGTCTCTCATCATCGCCTGCATCATTCGGTACTCATGCCTCTGTTGCGCTCTCGCCTGCCTCTACTCGGCCCACTCCTACCACTGCTCGGCCTGCTGCTGTCTCAGCTCTAACTACTGCTGGTCCAGGCGGGACTCCCATGTAGCCCACCTGAGATGGGTCTCCTCCCAGGGCTGGTTCTGCACTGCCTGGAATGCCTCAAAGCGGGCATCTAAATCTGTGTGTGGCACGTGAGAACCCTCACCCTGCTTCATACCTCTAATCTCTGCCTCCTCCTCTGCCATATCAGTCGCCGCTGCCTTCTGTATTTTGTTCCCCGACTCCCCCCAAGCGTGAGTCAACATCTTCGAGATATTATCCTTTGTGAGAAGCCCTAGTGTCTCATGCTTGCGATCAGCGTCATATTCTGGGCAACCGTGAGAAGTACAGATCCTCGTGATGAGGGCAGGAAAAGGAAGGGAATACCTCCAGGTGATCTCTATAGATGTCGCCAGCATCGTCTCTAAAAATATTTTGGGCAAACTGATATCGCCCAAATCATGAAGCATAGTGTAGATTAATGTTGCGTGCTTGTGACGAACCTCTGACCGGTTGCTCGTCACCATGAATGAGTGGACGTTGATATAGTGGAGAAGTCTCGGTAAGTCTGCCATTGTCGCTGAATGGAACGCACCTTTCTTCCATTCCTCGCCCGGCGCAAGGGCCTCAATCAACGTCGCACGCCTAAACATATCCCCATCCAAAAAGATGATAGAATCTGCAGGGTCTGGAACACCCGTAAAATTCGCCAAATCTGCACAACGGAGCGATATCCGAACTCCACGGACCATGGCCTCATATGTAGTAGGCTCCTGCCCCCTCACCTCTACCAATGTCTCATAAAACATACGGATAATCTCTTCATTTACGTGCCCATTGGTAGCGAGAAAGGGCTCCCATCCCTGTCGGCGCAACAAAGCCCGCGCCTCCTGTAGTATATAATCAAGGGTCCAGGCAAAATGATAACCCAGTGGTCGCTCAGATGTCTGAAAATGGGCCTGAAACCAGTCTCGTTCTTGCTCACAATGAAACCCCTCGAAGCCCCGGTTGGGCAAGCACCGCATGAACTTGTATTCTTAATATTGGCCATTTCAACCTACAAAATAGTAATTAAGCAATACAAAAAAAATTATAAGCATAATTAATGGTTAGTTAGTGTACGAGTTGAAATGGTGGATGCACATGCGCAAAACCGAGGGAAAAAATTCAACATTGCGATATAATTTGTCAGAATACGACAAGGAGTGAAAATCACCCAAGTGTGCGCCAAAAAATGGATTGAAAACTGTTTTGGGCATTTTAGCGAACACTTGGCGTGCGCAATGTACGACGAGGGTGAAAAATACCATTTTGAACCAACATATTAGCCCCATTCATGAACACAACAACAATGCAACAATACATATGTGTTCACGAATGGATATAAATTAATAATTAGCAAGAAAAACAGTTGGCACAACAAAATCAGGGTTAAAACCACACACATTCAATATATGTCAAAAAATGGAGAAAACATGGAAATCATGACAAAAATCAACCAAAATCGACAAATACACAATAAAATAGGAAGGATGATACCTTGCAAGTGTAGAAAATGGTTGAGATATGAAGGAAATGTGGTGGGAGAAATTAGGGCACGTTAATGGGAGAAGAGAGATAATAGAAAAGAAGGAAAGTGGGAAAAAAAGCAGTTCTTGGCCTTTTACTGGACGATCGATCGATCGAGCCTTGGGATCATACAGAAAAAAGCCCACTGCATTTTGTTTTAAAATGGGGGGGGGGGGGGGTGAAATTGATATATAAGTATACATAGTGTATATAAGTATAAAAAAATAAAAATACAAAGAAAAAAAATTAAAAAGAAAAAGAAAAAGAAAAATAAACAAAGAATTGGACTAAATATGCACATACATACACATATGGTAACCAAAAAAATGAAAAATATATACGACGAGCGACACACACACATGTTCACAAAGAAATGAAAAAGAAAAAGAAAAACAATACAAATGTGTGAGAATGAGTGTGTGTAAAATAAAGAAAAATATTTTTGTGACTTTTTTTTCATTTTTTCTTAACAAAAGTATGCCGGGACGACGAATCTCCGCGAATTCAAGCTGTGTTGAACCTACAAAAGATTTAGAACCAAGCATACAAAAAATATAAAAATAGATTAACTAATTACACTAGGCTAATTTAAGAAAAAATAAAAAATAAAGAAGTTAGTATATACAACCTACACATAGGAATGCTAATTAGCTATATACTAAAAGTAGGAATTTTTGAGGGTCCACCCAAACAACATTTTGACTTTGGAAGATCAATGGTGGACCTTCCCTCTCATGCATACCTCCCGAAAAATAGGAATTATGTTCAAACGACGGAAGGCATGTGTAAGGCAGTGAAAGTGAACTATCCCCAATTGAAACTTTGGGAGGGAGGATGGGGGATTTGGATAGGAGGGTCGACAAATACACATGGGAACCAAGAAAAATTGAATTTCCTCCCAAATATTTAGCAAGTGGAATGGGAGGTGGCGCACACGAGGACAAAGATGCCGTCATGGAAGGCGGCTCGAGCGAGTACTCCTCGTCGGTGAAAAGGTTTAGAACTGTAAAGTTTTGAACCGATTCATCGGGTACTAGAATTGGTATGACAGTATAGAATAAAGATGAGGATGAAAGAAATTCAATCTCAGGCAATGAGTGATCATCGCTTGAAAGTTGAATTTCGGAGGAAATAGGATCGTTTACAATAAAACTTTCTTCTTTGAGAATCAAAGAAGAAACGAGTTCATTGCAAATGGATACTATGTCCGTTTCATCCTCATTTTCATTCTATACTATACCATAGGTCAAGTCAAGGATGATTTGTTCCAAAGTAGGCAAAAGCACCTCATTTGGTTCAAAACGGTCCTTGACTTCGGCAGTCTCCGAAGAAAAGTCATCATCGGATTCAAATAGTAAATCAAACTCGTGTTCCCAACAATAATTTTCTTCCCGATAACGGTTTTCAATCCTCTCATTTTCAAGCATGCGCAATCCCTCACCGAAAGTCATCGGACGAGGAGCGAATTCTTGGAATTGAGAGTTTTGGAAATTATTCTCGGGACTACACTCAAAATCATTAACATAAGAATTTTGAAAATGATTACAATTTGTTTCGAAATTCTTATCATAAGGATCTTGCGACCCATAATCAAAATGATCACGCCCAAAATTGATGTAATCCAAACTTTGACTTTCGTAATGCTCACCCAATGTCATTTTAGATGTTGCAATTTTTTGGGATTGCAAGTATTGAGCAAAAGTCATAGGTTTACCGGAATTTTGAGAATTATCATTAAGATTACCAGAAAAATTAGAATAAGACATGCTTAGCCTAAAATAAAGCTCGAGAGGACAAATTCCACAAAGCAATGTGCGACGGGAAAAATTCAAGCGTTTCTAGGCGCTCAAATGTATAAGTCCTGCAAAAAAGGTTAAAATAAAGAATACAAATACAAAAGAAAGAATACTACAAACTAATAAGACAATTACAATCTATAACAAAACAATCCCCGACAACGGCGCCATTTTGATTGAGGGCGAAAAGTAGAGCATGTAAAGACGCTAATCATTGTTTTAGTTTCTTCGCCTCAATGCAAACAAACCTAAGTTATGACTACACTTACGATACAAGTATAGCGGTAAGTCGGGTATCGAATCCACAGGGAGTGTTCGACAGATTTTAATTGGATTATTAATTCAGGAATAAAAGTGTAAAATGGTGATGTGTGAATGTAAATAAAAGAACAGAGAGAAGTTAAGTCTAAATAAAAGTAAAGCGAGGATCGGGATATCATCCAACCATACGGCTCAAAACAACTATTACTCAGAATTCCAGCTAGAGAGCAATTTAATCAGGCATTATCAATTAATCATAAACTTCGCACAATAAGGAATTTAAGCCAAACTTGCGTGAATAAATATTTAACGAAAAATGGTCGCACGCGGTTTAAACTCGAATTATCACTATAAACACTAACGTTGCATGACAAAGAAAGTTAAACGCGTAATAATCCGGCTTTAATACGCGCGGGTTCAATTAAACGCAATTCTACGCGAAACCTAATTTTCGAAGCTCGGGGACCGTTAATGGTGGAACGACATCCCGACCCTAATTATCTAAGGGCACATAATGATTAAACTAGATTACAACTAATTAAACTAGGAAAGCAAGAAATAAAGCAATTAAACTGATTAACAAGCCATGGAAATTAATCTACAAAGCAAGAAATCAACAAGAACAACTTATATTAATGGAGAATGAGATGGAAAGTTCAACATACACAACCTATATGGTTGTCAACCAAAAGAGAAATGAAGCCAAGCTCTCAAAACCCACAAATCCTAGGCTAAACTAATTAAAACTGAATATTTCTAAGTATTTACACAAAAATCCCTTATATAGTAAGTTGGCAAAAAAGAAAAGAAGAAACAAAAGAAAAGGAAAATATTTGAAAAAAGCAGGGGATCGGATCGATCGATCGACCCCTTTGGTCAATCGATCGATGGCTAAAATCATGACAAGATTCTGAAGGATCGATCGATCGATCCTTTTGATCGATCGATCAATCAAGCAGGGCAGCTTCTTGTTTTCCTCCTGTTTTGATGTAAATGCTTTTCTCCTCCGCTAGAAACGCTGTAACTTCTTCGTTCGGATTCGGAATTGTGCACCGTTCACGGCCACGCGAATCATGTGAGGAGGGATATAACTTCCGTGAGACGTCGGGCCAGGTGCTCAAACTGTGAATTGATCGGATTGCCCTTGAACGTGCGATTGCGTATGGAACTTCACCAGAATGCGTCCGAACTCCATACTTAGTACCTAAATACCTATAAAAGCCCAATTATACCTCATATAGCATGTTAATAATATAAAACGAGGTTGTCTGGTTAACGGGATTAAATATAGAGATTAAGGCACCAGAGGGGGCTAAAATGCATAGGTTCGATGGATGAAATACGCAATATTTACGTATTATCATTAGTCCAAGAGGCGACAAAACACTCATTCAATATAATCCATGTTTGAGTTACATGCTTGATGGTATTAGGATAATGAGCCTAATCCACATTCATGAAAGTTCAAGATTCAGAAAAATATTACTCGGCAGGCGATTTAACAAGATGGTCCCAATCTTGAATGAACTTCTAGTACACATCATCATTCACTATATCTCTTATCGCATGGGATTCCACGTTCCTCACAACGTGAAATGTTCACAACATGTATTTTTCATACGGGAAATACATTTCATAATGCATTCATACATGCAAACTCATGATCGATAATGAACAACTCCGGGATGACATTCAGATTAAATAACATCTTTACATGTCCCAATACCCACCTATAATTATCTACCTTCTCTTGGACTAGGAAAGTAAATGCAATAGTGAAAATATGACCGATAGAGGTCATCACGACCATCTCAAAAAGTGGCATGTTATAGCAGTTGGTCTTGTACGTACAATCCACTATAACAACGGAAGGAAAACATTTGGCTAGTTGAATGGACTTGGGATGGGCCTATAATATGTCTTCAACTTCCCCGGTACTCTTATTTTGCCTACACCATAATGTTTATCAGTCAACAATTTCATTAGATAATGCATTTCAATCCTACCCTCCCTCTCATTTGTATTAAACTTTGCTTTAGTATTATAGACCATCTTCATTATAGAGACATTATATTGATGTTGTCGATTCAGTGTGTTAAAATTGTGGTAGGTTTTACACCACTGAGAGACATCTCCTTTAAAATTTTCCTCTCTTTCGCGATTAGACGGTCGGTATATAGATGGCCAATACGAGTCTGGTGGAGGGAGTGGTTGTGGACACCATTACAAACTTGAAGCATCTACCGACCATCTTTTAAGGGAACGCCCTTCAACGAAAATAAACAGTTGCACTTCTCTGTCGAAGAATCTTTCTTTAATTTTTTCTTATCAACATCTGGATTCTTGTGATCCCTATGAACTCCCCCCTCTCACAACCCAAATGAAGACGACCTTTCGTTAAATATTAAGAATAGTCTCATCTTTCTTCTCTTCATTTCTTTCAACCATTGCATCATCCAAAAGCACTGAGTTGAACTACATTCATGGATCGTGGAAAATATTAACATTTAATTACATTAATAAATTCACATAATGGCAATAAAAAATAGGAATGAAGTATATAGGTAATCTCGAATTCAAATGGCGACTGAAAGCATTAGAAATCGGGATGAAATGACGAATGACTACAAAATCATTCGTGATATAAATGCCGAAGCAAAACGTGCGTAAAATTGATGAAAAATAAGATAATTTGTGATCAAGGGAGCGAATAAATTAAAAGAGATTCGGGTCCCATGTCATGATTCCTAAGCTATATGTTTGGGGGTTATACATCACATGGTAACTTGTATTAAAAAAATGGCATCAAATTACATAGGTATGTAACGAATTATATGGAACAGGTTTGAGATGTAGAAAACAAATGCAAAAGACAACAATTAGGGGCAAAGGTTCCAAATAAGAACTTATTATTTACCAAATAACGAGGATGATTTAGTATTAAAATATCGAAAAGTTCCATTATCGTCGTTACCCCGATACGAATGAAATAATACTTGTTTTACCATCATTTTTTTACCTAGTTTTATGTTAATTAAACAATATAATAAGTAAAAATAACTTATAATATACTTCCTTTTGTACTTCAGGACGTTATTTTATGAGATGATAAATGTCCAAATCACCAGCATTGTATTGATATTTTGATCATGTTTCATGGTTTATATGAATTGATTTGCTCCAAAAAAAATCAAAATGATCCGAAAATGGTATACTACCAATGTATAAACCAATACGAATGACAATATAATGTTTTTTCAATTTGATTTGTGTTTTCGTGGTGTGGGTTTTCATCTAGAAGGGACGTGCACAATCGGAAGATGAAGGGTTTGCTTGGATTGTTTAGTTTATGTGGTGTGGGGCCCTTGGTTTGTTTGAAAAAAAAATATTATATATGGTATGTGTGTCAATAACAAAAGTCATTTTAGTTTTTTGCGTTGTATTATGGACTTATCTATTGGGTGTCAATAGCAACACCTTTTATGTAATTTATTGATACCAAGGTAGGTGTTTGCTGAGAACGTACTATAGTCTTATAGAGTGTTAGCTTGTTAGGAATTTTTACCTTTTTTCGGGGCATAATTAGGATGTATAGAGCTAATTGGGGTTATTATGGAGATCTTACTAACTTGAAAGGGAAAAACTTAAAATAAATTAAATAAAGGCAACTCAAACATTGCGTTGAGTGCTGAAAAACAAAAGCAAAAAAAATGTTTGTGCGTCGATCCAAATATCGCCTGTGGAGTGAAATACAAAAAATGAAAAAACATAAGTGCGACAATCCAAAGGTTGCGTGAGGATCTAAACTTCCACAACGTGTGGCGAATCTAAAAGCATAATAGTCTCATATTTCCCATTTTTTTACCGAAACATTTGTTGCTTAATAATCTAGAGTTATTTTTTCAAATACCATTGTGCAAAATAAAAGAATGTTTTGTTATATTGATTAATTATCTTTAGGTATTAGAGAGAGGGTAAACATGTTAATCGAATTAAGGGTGCCAAATGAGAGGGTTGATCGGGCTTGGAGTGTGAGGCAACCCTCTAACTATAATTATCAAATCTATTTGTGTCGGGGTGAGTCCGGATCAACCCATTTGATTTGCTTTATATCACAAAAATGTTGAACTCACCATTTATCTTCAAAAGATTTCATTTCTATAATCCTAACATCTTTTTCTATCAAGATTTCTCTATCACCATATTTCTCTCTTTAAAACTCCTAACATTATTCTTTTTAAGATTCTAACACGTGTTTGTCCTAAAACAATATTGGTATCTATAGTCTAAATTTCTTTTTTTCTCTAAAGTATCTTATCCCGAAAATTCTAGTTATTTTATCTCTCTATATATTATCTTATAAAGTTATAACCGCTTTCTCTCTATAAAATATTATTCCCAAAATTTAATGACTTTCTCTATTTGAATTTCACTTTAAGAGGAGAACTTGATTTTAGAAATGGAAACTCTCTTAGAAATATAAAAGGGTGGCATTTTATAGAAGGGATTTAGTTTAGACAGAGATATAAGTTAGAATTTCAAAGAAAATAAATTAACATTTTTTAGATATAATTTCGTTTAGAAAAGGTTCAGAATTTTAAAGAGAAACATCTTTAAGAAATGAATTGATTATAGATTAAGAGGTCAACATGTAATGGTCATGTAATAGTCTTTGTCTGTTATTGTCTTCAATCCAAACAATGAAAATTAAAAAATTGAAAAAGAATTGAAACTTTAGAAAGAGGGACTGGCGCCCTCAAAGAGCCCCTATTAAATTTCCTTAAAATCACAACTTGAATATAACTAACCCCTTAAACTTCCATTTCTTCATTTGACCTCCAACATTTTCCAACTTTTAATTAAACCTAGAAAAATATAAAATATACCAATATAAGCATAATTTGGATTAAAATTATACAAAATTACTATTTTATCCCTTCATGTCATTGTTTAGTTTGATTTTAATTCACTTTTAAATGTTCCCACAATACTAATGATTCGTGGAATAACATTAAAAAACATATATTTTTATAAAATGATATTTCTGGTCAAATATTCCTAGATTAAGATATTAGAGGACTAAAAGTGAAATATTTGACCAATTAAATAATATAGACATCATAATACGAAGGTGTCGCCATCTGAGGGTCGGATTCCTCCGGCGCGCACGACTCGGGCCCCTCGATCGTCGAGACGGTGGGGGAGGAAGAATGAAGGAAAGAATGTTCCCTCCCTCTATCTTTCTTCCATTTTTCACGGCCGAGCCTCAGATATAAAATTAGTTGTCATCAAATGGGGGTAACACAAAAAGATAGAGTCTCCAGCCTATTTTATTCAAAAGAGGCAAAAGAATGTTGCTGCCTCGAGAGAGCGGCATCAAGGTCAAACTGATGCATGCAAAACCAAATGATTCGAATGTCCGGGGACTAAGTTACGGAATGGGGAGGTGTTAGGCACTCATTCATCCCTTCCAGTCTCTCATGGGTTTATGTTAGTATTCTCCTTTTTTACTTTGTGTTGTGTGTGTAATGAGAACACACTATCTATTGACTTACTTGAGTGTGTATGTATAGGATTTCCAACTAGTTTGGATATCTAGACAAAATAGTTTAGATTTTTATAAGAACTCCATCTCCTCAAAGGAACAAGTTCAATGAAGAAATTCAGTACAATGGAACCTTCAAGATCAACATAAAGGGAAGTTAATTCCAAACCTTAAAACCACAAATAGGACACTTGCACTGCATCATACATATCACCTATTTGTTTTAATGATTTTTCAACACTTCAAATCTTTTTAAAATCAATCTAATTCAATACAAATCATTTTATATAATTTTAAATACTTTTCAAATAATTTTTGAATTAATTAAAATATGTTTTTAACAAAAAATGTTGGGTATAAATTGAATTTCAGAAACTTATTTTCTATGATGATTGTTTGCCTGGGTAGAATCCAAAAGCGCTAGAGAATTGGAGGTGTGCTTTGTAATTACATTAATACACGCGTTTTGCCTTCATCCTGTGCGTACACGTGTTGGTAACCTATCGAGTGGGTTTGCATTTTCTGTTAGGCACAAAATGCGTACACATCCTCGGCCCTTGGATCATCTTAATCAACGTACTGCATGCGTTTTGACTCAATCCTTATGAACCCAGCCTAAACCAATCAGTGTGCATTTAACCCATCGCCTGTGTTAAACCGTTGGATTTAAGTCAATCTCTCAAAACTCAATCCCAGCCATTGGCTTAAGGTCGATATTCTGGATCCTTCTACGATTAGTATAAAAAGGAACCAAGCCTCAGTATTTTGATACTTTTGCCATTTCGTTATTTCTGAGAGAAAAGAGAGAGTAGAGAGAAGAGGGAGTAGGGATATAGAGAGTGAAAGAAGTTTTCTTCGTAGTTCAACCTCTTGAGTGTTTCTCCCAAACCAAACACCAAAACCTAAACAATTCCAAACACTAGAAAACCCATTTTCGAGAGTTAGATCCATTTAGGGTTTTTGTGTTCTTAGTGTTGTGTTTTCATTTTGAATACCTCTTCAAATCTTTGATTCTTTCAGAACTCATCTCTAAGAGAGACTTAAGTTTCATTATTGAAACTGAGTTTTTCTAAAAGAGAACATCACGCGATTTTTCTGTTTCTCTTTTCAGATCTAGTATTGTTGATCTATTTTGTTTCAACAAATTTTGAAATAAAAACTTTTAAGTTTTTAAAATATTTTTTCAGATCTAGTGAGTTGTGTGTTTCTAGTTTCTATTTCATACTTTATGAAATACTGGTGTACAAAAATAAGAAAGAACACAAAGAACTCTTATTACAGTTTTAAGGCGTAATCGTAGATCTAATAAGAAGTTTTATGTTAAAAATTGTTAAATCGGTCTTTGCATGTTAAGTCTGAATCTGTTTTAATAAAGTAGACTTCTAGTCTAGTTTGTATCTCAATTGGAGGTTTACAATTTCAAAACCCAAAAATTGTTTAAGACCTTGAACCGTCTCCTGAGAAAGGTATCCTTGAGATCTGTGGATAAATAAAAGATCAAGAAGTCTTGGCTTGAAAAAATCAAGCTTCACAAATAACTTTCATTTTAGAACTCTTGTAATTTGTTAGGAAAGTTTGTATAAATCTTGAGAGGGTGAGTTGCATGTTTGTATGTAGTAGAACATCACAAACACTATATTATATGAACACTTAGACAATGTGGTACTGTTTGAGAATCTTAGTATTTGAAAGAGTTGCTGGAATCAGAATTCAAAGAGAAGGAGATCGAGGAAAAGATAAAGAAGCAGCAAGAAAATACCAAGTTCCAATTAAGAATACCTTTGGAGTGGAGAATCTCGTGTAGGTATATTATGAACTTTGGATATGATCTTTGTGGTTTTCTTAAGTGTTGTAACTTGATTTTTATACTAGTATATTTTTGTTTTGTGCCGTAGAGGGCACCGTGGATGTTTCCCTTCTTTAAAAGTTTTACCATGTTAAAATTCCCGTGTCTATTTCTTTGTATGTTCTTAATTGTTGTTGTGATTGGGACTGCATGCTAACTTTAGTACATGTTCATTAAAACTTAAAAAGTAAGGTATTCAACTATTAAATTTAATCCATATATTTAGAAAGTATTTTATGATACATCTTGTGTTTTTTGAAAAGAGTTTTGCCCAAAAAGTTTATTTGGAGTTTACACAACTTATAACAGTTTGTTATTAACTATGTAAACAGAGATTTTAGTATTAAAGCCTTTCTTCAACTGGTATCAGAGCGGGAACACCTTTGTGATCCTGAAACTTGAGAAATTATTTTCGAAACTTCTTTTTGAAAAATTTCTAAATATGGAAAAAAAAGTTGAGAAGTTAGGTAACCTATCGAGACCACCACTATTTGATGGAAATAATTTTTCGTACTGAAAAGTACGAATGACTGCTTTCATTAAAGGAACCCTGGGTGATGAAGTCTAGGAAATGATTGAAATAGGGTTTGAACATCATACTAAACCTACCTCTGCCACTGATCCAACAAGTATTAATAACTTCTTGGTGAATTTACTAAGGAAGAGAAAAAACTGTTTCTTGATAATAACAAAAGAAAAAATGCCATCTTTATATCCATAAACGAACATGAATTTAAAAGAATATCCATATGTTCCACTTCTAAAGAGGCACGGGACACTTTAGTCACTGCTCATGAGGGTGATGAACGCGTCAAAGCTCGAAAAAACCAAATGCTTATTCAGCAATATAACACCCTGATTATGAAATGCAATGAATTCTTTGACGATTTGTACATAAGGTTAAACTTATATTTTTACAAAACTTCATGCCAATGGTATAACCTACAGTATAAAGGAAATTGTGTCGAAGATTCTTAGGTCATTGCTATCTAAATTTGACAACAAGAGATATGCTTTTGAGGAAATGAATAACCCTAATATGACTCCTGAATTACTTAGCAGTAAACTTAGGACTGTTGAATTGGAACTAGACTTTAAAAAGAAATTGACCAGACAGACTAATAAAGCCTCTAGTTCAAATGTTATATTTTCATCTAAATTACCAGTGCCTAAATTAAACACTAGATTTTGACACTGACTATCTTGAAAACTGTGATTTGAAAAATCTTGACAATGAAATAGCTCTTATGAGTAAGCATTTAAAAAAGATTTTAAAATTTAGAAATGTTGTAGTCTCTAAACAAGGAAAATCTAATTATCAAGGTAATCAATCTCACAGACCCTTATTACAGAGACAATACCAAATACATTTATGACAATAGGAGGACTATGACCCCAACATACCTAAACCTGACATAAAAGATGTTAAGTGCCACCGTTGTGGTAAACTTGGTCACTATGCTAGTAAATGTCCAATTAGTTTTAACAACAATAACAAGGCCAATATGTGTAAGACATGGGATGACTCTAATGATTCTGATGAGGATGAAACTGATTCAACCCAAATGAATGAGTACTGCATGTCTTTCTTTGCTAAGATAATATATAATGATGATGCATGCTTGGCTGCTCATGAACTTGATATGCATGTTGATGTTGTTAATAATCTTACTGATAAGTCATTTCCTATTATTGCTGAAAGACTGTGTGTGAGTCGAAGTGAGAATGTTGATGATGATTTGAACGTGTGCGTGAGTAAAGAACCTATCAAAAACATAGAGGACAATTCGCACAATGCACATAGTGAGTCTGATGATGATCTGCCTGAGTTACATGAATTATGCACTAAAACGGTTAAGAATAGTTCTCGCCTAGAAAAGATGATAAAAACCCTAAGTGAGCATATCGATTTACTTAACCAAACCATTAGAAAGAACACTGAAGATTATACTGCCCAATGTGTTGCTCATGAGACTGATATTGAGAATTACAACTTGAGAATAAATTCTTTGATTCAAAAGAACCATGAATTTGAACAAAAGTACAAGGCACCCCTTATTGAACTAGAGAGGTCAAAGAAAAAGGTTTCAAACGTGTTTAAAAAGCCAACACTTTGAAACACAAACCAAGACTTATGAAAAAACTATTACTGGAAGCAAATTTGACTCTGAAGATAAGTCTGGCCTAGGTTTTGGAGAAATAGTGCACACAAGTAAGACCAAAGTTTCTTCTGAAAATGTTGCTTTTATAAAATAAGGCCAAACTTCTCAAAATGTTCAAAAAGGTGAACCTAGACTCAATGTCTCTCATTCAACACATAATTAGTACAATCAACTGTTAAAACCAAATAGTCAAACTAAATATGTTTGTCCTTCTGCCATAGACCAAAGACAGAAACCTAAATCTAATAATGACTGGACTAATGTACTCAATAGATCCAAGCCAATTTTCAAAGACTTTAGTAAGAAAGTCAAGTCATATACCCATCAGTACTGTTCTTACTATGATATTTTTGGCCATACTCTTGATGAGTGTTTCCAGAAAAGGACATACACTCCTACCTACCAGAACTTTAACTATTCTAGGAAATTCAGAAATACTTGTATACATCCTAGAGTGGCCACAAATGACTCTAACTCTAAAAATAAAAAGGTAGGTCCAAGACTAAGAAAAAATCATTTAGAAGACCCCTCAAACTTTTTCTAAGTCAAAAGGCTACAAAAATCTTAAAATTTGGCCTATTTGGATTAGAAAAGATGATTTACTACCCCAGCTCAAGTGCAACATTGTCATTTCTTCTTTAAAGGCATAAAGCACTCCAACTGGATGGTATTTAGACTCCGGATGTTCTAAATATATGATCGGGGACGAAACCAAATTGAAGAACAAGACATACTTCCTTGGAGGTAGTGTCATGTTTGGAGATGATGTTTCTTCTCAGATCATAGGTAAAGGAACATTGAGTGAGCGAGGGCTTCCTGAACTGAATGATGTTCTCTTAGTTAAAGGTCTTAAAGCCAATCTTTTAAATATATCACAATTTTGTGATTCCAATCACTCAGTTACCTTTTCTAAAAAGGATTGCAAAATTATTTATGAAAAAAGTAATTGTATCTTAACAGGAAGTAGAACCTTGGAAAACTGTTACACAGTAATCCAAAATTCTGAATCTTGTAATGTTGCCAGATTAGAGGATTCTGATCTATGGCATAATAGATTGGGACACACAAATTATGATAACCTTAGAAGATTGAGTTCCCAAGAGATAGTTAGAGGTTTACCTAAAATTAGAAATTCTTTTAATCATGTTTGTGGACCTTGTCAAGAAGGCAAAATAAGTAGATCCCCACACAAGAGAGTTTAATATGCCCTTACTACTAAACCCCTCGAGCTTATCCACATGGACCTCTTGGGTCCCTCAATAACTGTTTGTTTCTGTGGAAACTCTTACATCCTAGTTATAGTGGACGACTATACGAGATATACATGGGTAGCTTTTATGAAACATAAATAAGATACCTTCAATGAATTCTTAAGAATCATCCTGAAAATTGAGAATGAGAAGGATACCCAGATATGTCAATTAGGAGCGATAGAGGTGGAGAGTTCAAGGACTATAGAAT
Source organism: Sambucus nigra (assembly GCA_949130495.1). Taxonomy (NCBI): domain Eukaryota; kingdom Viridiplantae; phylum Streptophyta; class Magnoliopsida; order Dipsacales; family Adoxaceae; genus Sambucus; species Sambucus nigra. The sequence continues at coordinate 106,636,753 of OX422207.1, read as the reverse complement.
TTCTGAGTATTGTGTAGCTAATGGCTATAAATATTAGTTTAGCGCTCCCAAAATCCCGGAGCAAAATGGTATAGCTGAACGTAGGAATATGACGTTACAAGAAATGGCTAGGGTTATGTTACATGCTAATAATATCCTTAGATACTTTTGGGTAGAAGCTGTCCAAACCGCATGTCATATTATTAATCTTATCTACCTTAGAAAAAAATCTAAAGAAACATCTTACGAGTTATGGTTACACAAAAAGCCAAACTTAAAATATTTTAAAACCTTCGGTAGTATCTGCTATATTTGCAAAGATAGAGAGCATCTTTCAAAATTTGATATTCGAGAGAAAAGGGAATTTTTCTTGGCTATTCCCCAATTAGTAGGGCTTTGCGTGTGTTTAACTACAAAACCAAAACTATTATGGAATCAATTAATGTAATTGTAAATGACACAAGTGTTAGGAGTAGTGACAGTCAACCAGTAACATTTGATGAGGACGAACTTGTTTTATCCCCTAATCCTCAAGATGATACTGATTCACTGCCACCTGAGAGTCTTTCTGTACCCACTTGGGTTTCTAAAGATCATCCCACTGAAACCATTGTCGGTAATCCTTCGGAACCAGTTAGAACTAGATCCCAACTTCGACAAGTGGCATAATTTTCTTGTTTTGTTTCTTTTGAGGAGCCTAAAAATATTAATGATTCCCTTACTAACTCATTATGGATAAATGTTATTTAAGAATAGCTACTCCAATTTAAGAGTCACGATGTTTGGAATCTTGTTCCTAGACCAAAAGATTCGAAAGTTATTGACACAAGATGGATTTTTAAAAACAAAACTAATGAAAATGGGGAGGGCATTAGAAATAAAGCTAGGTTGGTTTCTCAAGGATACTCCCAGATTGAGGGAATTAATTTCGACGAAACTTTTGCACCTGTTACTCGTATGGAATCAGTTCGTCTCCTCCTTGCAATTTCTTATCATATGCAATTCAAATTATTCCAAATGGATGTTAAATCCGCTTTCTTAAATGGAATTTTGTCTCAAGAAGTTTACGTAGAACAACCCAAAGGATTTGTTGATCTTATACACCCGGACCACGTCCTTAAGCTTAAGAAAGCCTTATACGACCTGAAATAAGCTCCTAGAGCTTGGTATGAGAGATTGTCTACATTTTTAGTGTCTCATAATTTTGTCCGTGGCGAAAATGATCAAACATTGTTTATTAAAAAGTAAAATCAACATGTCTTAATCGCGCAAGTATATGTGGACGATATTATTTTCGATTCCACCTGTCTTAAACAAGTAGAGAAATTTTTTAATATCATGCATACCAAATTTCAGATGTCTCTAACGGGTGAACTACAATATTTTTTGGGTTAACAACTAAAACAATACAGTGATGGTCTTTTTATTTCGCAATCCAAGTATGCTGCAGATTTAGTTAAAAAAAATCGGCTTAGAAAATACAAAAACTTCTAGAACCCCCATGAGTACTTCAACTAAATTTTCTAAGGATGATAATTGAAAAAGTGTAGATCCCACTCTTTATATAAGTATGATAGGGAGTTTGTTGTATCTTATCGCATCTCGATCCGACATATCTTTCGATGTGTGTATCTGTGCTAGATATCAAAGTAACCCTAAATAATATCATTTATTAACTATAAAAAGAATTATTAAATATATTAAGGGTACTTTAAATTTGGTATTTGGTACACAAATGATACAACTAGTTCCATTGTATGATACACCGATGCCGAATGGGTTGGGTGTTCTGACGATAGTAAGAGTACTTCTGGTGCTTGCTACTACGTAGGCAATAATCGCGTAGGTTGGTCGTGTAAGAATCCATTATCTAGCACCGAATCTGAATATATAACAGTTGGTTGTTGTTGTGCTCAGTTACTATGGATTAGACAAATTCTTAGTGATTATGGTCTCACAGAAAAATAATTAACCATGTTTTGTGATAATCAAAGTGCCATTAATATTTCAAAAAGTCATGTACTGCACTCACGAATAAGCACATTAAGATTAGACATCATTTTATCCGTGACCTTGTCGAATCCAAATATCTCATTATTGAATATCTGAACACTCAAAAACAACTCGCAGATCTCTTTATAAAACCTTTAGATAACATTCGATTTGAGTCTTTGCGAATAGCTATAAGCATGATCACTCTCAATTAATCTCTCTTTTTGTGATTTATACCCCTTGTATATTTGAGAAAAATTAGGGGAGAAGATCTTGAGTATTGCTTAGCGATTTTTCTATCTATTTATTATTCTAACACAACTAATATGCCAATTTAGTGTTTATCTTGTTACTGGCATTTCAGACCCATTGTTTATCTTTTTATAGGGTATTGGTCTGTATATAGTTGAGTGATGTATTTTTTTACCTTATTTTCGGTTCTAAAATGGGAAAAGGGTAGTTAGTGAAAGTTCACGAGGCCCCCAATTTAAAAATCTTATACTTCACAAAAAGTAATTTTCTTTTAAGTAGATGCGGAATCGTAAGATGATGGTTCAATAAAACAACAAATTTTAATTTCTTATCAAATTAAAATTAAATAAAGTGAAATAAGATTAAGTCCAAACAAATTTTAATTTCACTTAAACATAATTAAATTAGCCCAAGTCCTAGAAATTTGCCTAAGTCATATTTTCAATATTTCCAAATTAGGTCAAACCAAATTTTACCACATTAAATTAATGAATAAAACCAAATTAAACATAAGTAGTAATTAAACTAAATTTTATCTTTTTACCTAAGCATGCATTCTAGATGATATAGCAAGATAGAATTAAACAATAAATCACTACGCCGCGATGTACGAGAAAAAACCCACAACGGGAAAAAGCCTCGGACGACCCTAGCCTCAAATCTACTAATTATGTTTTTTACAAATACAAGATAGTAGACTTACAACACTCGACTCGATCCCTCTCAAGCCCCGACGCTCCTTCTTGTATACACCTCCGCCTAGTGAATAGCCACAGAGCTCCACCGCGGTCTTGGAATCCACCGATCGGACTTTATATGGTCACCGTCACCCAAACTATGAGCCTTTCTCCAAGTGGGTAAATCAACGCAAACTTCTTCTTCTTTGTGGGATATAGAAGCAAACCCAAACAATCTGTTCTTCAATATGTAGAGATAAACCGGTGCCAAACTCCAAGCAATGTATATATATATATATAAAGAAGACTTGGAATAAACAATATGGGTGAAACAAAGTGTTTAAAGGATTTTTCTTGGAAAAATGAACACTTAAACTTGAACTTTTTATTAGGAAAGATGAACTCTCAAAACTCTCTATAGAAGATGTAGGTAGTTAAAAATTTAATTAGAAAAAGTTCATTTCTACACTTAAGAAGTTCTGTCAAAAGATAGTGGGAAAAGAAGTGGGAAAGTGGATCAAAAACTGCAAAAACTGCCGAAAACCTGCTCCCGCCAAAACTCGTTCGAACGAGATTTTAGTTCGAATGAAGTCTCGTTCGAACGAGCCTTCTAACGAGGTTCCAGAGTGAACCATTTAGAAATCTCGTTGGATATCTCGGTTGAACCATCATTCTCGTTCGAACGATATTTCGAACGACATTCCAGTGGCCTATTGGAGAACTCGTTGGCAGCTTCGTTCGAACGACATTCTCGTTCGAATGACAAACTCGTTCGAACGACAACTCGAACGAACTTCCAGAAAGTTTGAAAATTTCTATTTTTAGATTAGAAACTTTATATACTTCGTTTTAAAGTTTTAATAAAATCTTTTTCAAAATAAACAACAGTTTTAAATAAACCGTTCACCCAAAGAAACATGTTCCATGTTCCTATATATATATATTTATAATGCATTAATACCTTAGCAGTAAATAGAATATTGTTGTTGACGTAGAAACGAGGCACTATAAACCGACTTTTGATGAAGCTGTATGAACTTGGTCGCTACATCTTCAACTTTAGTATGTCATAGGCTTGAAGGATGATCAATAACTATATCCTATAACTCAGACATTTTTGTCCGAAATTGAGCCAAAACTACAAAGGACTCAATTGGAAATTTGTGTCCTTACAAATCTCCCCCTTTGTCTATTCTGGGACAAAAACAAAACAATAATCCTAAAGGGCCGTCAAGCTCTACTAGACTAACAAAAATGTCCCACCCAAAATAAAAATACAATGGTTGGCTCAAACAACCCAAGGATCAATATCTTTGCCCGATAATGAACGTTTCCATTTAGAAGAATTCCTGCACACTTAAGCAAATACCTTAAACGCATAGGGAATATCAAAATATTAAATGCAATTAAAATAATTACTCCCCCTTAATTAATTCTTCCCTTTTATCAAACATGATCAACCTAAGAAGATAACAACTTCCCTTAAGTTAAATCTCCCCCAAACTAAGGTACTATTATAATAGGTTTAGATACCATTTCTCTCCCTATCATTCTCCCCCTTTTTGTTCAGGAATAGACAAAGGCTAAAGAATTAAAAAAAAAACATTAACTTATCTCCTCCAATTAAAGCATATACACCCTCTAATCCAAATAAGGGATGAATAAAATGGGATAACAAGCTAAAGATGAAAAGGTGCATAAAGTGATGAGAACATTAAAGCACGTGAGCAATAAAATCATAACTAATCCAGCAAATAATAACGGATACCAACTAGGATGCAAGAAAATGATACCAATATGATATATAAAGTATTAATCATGCGATATCAACAAAGAATGCAACAAGATGGATACCAATTATGAATTAAAGCATAGATGGATTAGAAATCAAGGCAAATACCAAACAAAATATCATATATATATGTACTCTAGATATACCAAAGATGCACACGCACGTATATATAAATATAAACACCAAAATGACACAAAATAGAATAAGCTTTTCACACTCGTATGGCAAAAATGTGTCATACGAAAACGGAAGTGTCGGGGTGTGAACTAGTAACAATTAAATTTAGACCCAATCACTTAAAACATGTTCACGAAGTTCTCAATTGATTGCAAACTTCATCACATTTGAATATAACCTCATGTGACAATATAGATTTAACTCAATGAACAAACAAACATACACAATGCATACAAGCCTATCATGTTGATGATTCTACAAACCAATAGAGTCTTGACATTAAAAGTACAGCTAGGATAAGCGGACATTGTGCAAATCGTTGATATACCATCCAATCTCCCTGAATAAGCATTTATTAATTTTGAATGAATATATCAATAAAAAATAGGCCTTGGCAATTATTTTTCTTTTAATGCCTTATTTTCTGTTAGGCCTTTGGACCACGTATTTCTTTTAGGTCCAAGCAAACGGTGGCTTACTATTAGCAAATGATAATAAATCCTTTCGGAGCCCTTCCCCGTACACATTTATATTTATCATTTTTTATTTTTCACACAAATCTCACATGTAACGGAATTTGACATGCACTCGTCCTCCTAGGTCACAAATATGTAGATGACAAGATTGGTAGGAGAACATCTCACAAAGCTCAAATATAACATGTGGCGATTAAAATTCAAAAGAGCTCGTGCATGAGTGAACAGAGGCATATAAAAATAGAATCCATTTGAGCAACACAAAATCTAACTACTCTATGTAGGCATGGTAAAGAACATAATAAGGATTGACAATCTAAACCAAAAGTTCTAGCCACGTGGAAGCGAAAAAAATGGGATTCTAACACAAGTTTATGCCACATAAAGTATGTCAATCTAAAATACACACAAAATAAATCTTCTTAAATTTTTTGAAATTTTTTAGCCAAAAATAAAAATATATACTCAAAAAACAAACAAAAATCATTTGAATTTTTCATTAAGCTTAAATTACCAAGAGATAAAAACGTAAATGATAAACAAAAATCTTTTAGTATTTTTCATTTAATGCAAACAAAAGAAATATAATATAAGAGATAAACAAACATCATTATTCTAGCATGTGATTAAGCATGGAGCATAGACTAGAAAATGACTAAATAAGCATACATTTAGCATGAGAATATAGCATGAAGTACAAAAGCTAAAGTATGCAAGAAAAACTAACACATTCAACCTTTAGATTTTGCAAGGGAGGAAGCATGTGAAAGTAAATGAGAATAAAAAACCCTATCTTGTAAAGCTACCAAGTCGGATCTCCTAACCCAAACTAATGACGAATGACGATCTCGGGGTGTAGGAATCTTGGCTACCTCGGTTGCCTTACCTTTGAATTTTCTAGGAACTCATTTAAGATTAAAACAAAATTTCCTAAGACGACCTTTTCGACCACAATGTGAACGCTTGGACTCACGACGAAAAGATTTACCTAAGGAGTGATCTCTAAAGGCTTTCCTAGGCGATTCTCCTAAAACGTTGGTTTTGGCTTTATGAGTTGATTCATTACAAGGATTCAAGCCTAAACCACAAGTGTCATTTTTAATTTAGACCATTCCTAAAATTTTATCTAATTTTCTCCGAATGACACTCCAAATCAAATTTGACTTTTGTAGAGTCTTTTATTTTATTTTCTAATTCTAAATTTTTAGACTCTAACAACACATTGTTCTCTTCAAACTCGAGAAGTTCCTTTTTCATTGACTCCAATAAACCTCTAAAGCTATCTCTCTCGCCTTCTATATATTCTAGCTTCTCTCGAAGAGATCTCTCTCGTGTCCTAAGGTCTTCAACCGACACACTATTATCAACGACATTGACACGCTCTTTTAAACTCGCTTCTAACTTCAAATTTGCTCTTTTTAATTTAATAGATTCATCATATAGTTCTTGAAAAGAATTTTGAAGTTCACTCACATTAACCTCTTCTTCATTTTCACTCTCTCTTTCTTCTTCACTCTCACTACCATAAAAATAAAGGAATCATAAACTATGACCTTGGAAGTGTCATGTGTTAAGGTTTCATCAATAGACGAGTTCTCACTATCACTCACATGACTAGCCATAAAAGCCACAAAGTTGGGCTTAGTGGGGGAATCGAGTCCCTCTTCCATATCACTATCACTAAGGGTTGCATTGAAAGACATTGGTTGCTGACCCTCTCTCCTTAGTTTAGTGGGGCACTCAGAAGCCCTGTGGCAGTATCCTTCACAACCAAAACACCTAATTGACTCCTCCCTATTTAAATTTTCTTTAGAAGTTTTAGGGATCCTCTCGGCTTTGTCATGCTTAGAAGTTTCAAATTTCTTAAAGTCATTTTTAAATTTATCTTTATTAATTTTAAGAAACTTTCAAAATTTCCTAGCAAACAAGGCCATATCTTCCGAGTCACTATCACTCTCGCTCTCCACTACTTGTTTTTCCTCTTTTCAGGCTTTTAAAGCAACGCCCTTTTCAATTTTAGAGGGAAACGTGTCCAGTTCATAGGTTTGTAAATCACCTACAAGCTCTTTTAATTTCGTAGAGGCTAAAGTTGGTAAAGAATTTAAAACGATCACTTTTGGAATAAATCTATCGGGTAGGGATCTTAAAATTTTCTTTACTACTCGGTTGTCGGGTATTTTCTCTCCCAAGTTAAAAGATGAATTAACAATATCGGAAAGTCTAGCATAAAATTCATCAAAAGTTTCTTTATCGTTCATTTTGATGGTTTCAAATTGAGTGGAGAGGTTTTGGAGTTTTGAAGCTTTTACGACACTTGTAGCTTCATAAGTGAGTGGTAAAATATCCCACACTTCTTTAGCGGTTTCACACGTCATAATGCGATGGAATTCATCCGGTGTGACTGCGCTAAACAAGGCATTTTAATCACGGGAATTAAAATTTAAAAGTTTAAATTCATTTTCACTCCATCTATCGGCCAGTTTGGGAACACGCTCATTATCTACTAAATGAGTTGGTGGAGACCACCCGTTAACTATAGATAAACAAACCCTCTCGTCGATAGATTTAAGTGCCGATTTCATACGCACTTTGGAGTACGCATAAGTAGAACCATAGAAAATAGGAAATTTTGGGAATGGGAAAAATTCCATTTTAGCCAAAAATAGTTAAAGAATTTTAACGAAGTAATTTATCATTTTTGGTTCTGATACCAATTTGAAAGTTCACGAGGCCCCCAATTTAAAAATCTTATACTTCACAAAAAGTAATTTTCTTTTAAGTAGATGCGAAAGCGTAAGATGATGGTTCAATTAAACAAAAAAATTTAATTTCTTATCAAATTAAAATTAAACAAAGTGAAATAAGATTAAGTCCAAAAAAATTTTAATTTGACTTAAACATAATTAAATTAACCCAAATCCTAGAAATTTTCCTAAGTCATATTTTCAATATTTCCAAATTAGGCCAAACCAAATTTTACCAAATTAAATTAATGAATATCACCAAATTAAACATAAGTAGTGATTAAGCCAAATTTTATCTTTTTACCTAAGCATGCGTTCTAGGTGATAGAGCAAGATAAAATTAAACAATGAATTACTTCGCCGCGATGTACGAGGAGAAAACCTCGGACGACCCTAGCCTCAAATCCACTAAGTATGGTTTTTACAACTACAAGACAGTAAACTTACAATACTCTACTCGATTCCTCTCAAGCCCCGACGCTCCTTCTTGTATACACCTTCGCCTAGTGAATAACCACTGAGCTCCACCGCGGTCTCGGAATCCACCGATCGGACTTTATATGGTCACTGTCACCCGAACTAGGAGCCTTTATCCAAGTGGGTAAATCAACGCAAACTTCTTCTTCTTTGTGGGATATAGAAGTAAGCCCAAACAATCTCTTCTTTAATATATAGAGATAAACCGGTGCCAAACTCCAAGCAATGTATATTGTAAGGACGTATTTTTAATAAGTCCGTCATAATTAATTATGTCGTATACCGCTACAAGCCGTCGAAAAATTATGAAGATTGCATCTACAAAAGACGGATCCGAATTACCAGTTGTCTTCAACATTCAAGCTCAACAATATGAACTTTGGTAAGATATTGTTTTAAAGTTTCATTTACATTTCATATTAAGAGTGTTGGGATATTTTTAAAATGGTTTTAAAAAGCTTTTATATAAAAATATTTTTAAAGAGGTTTTATAACTGTTTGTGAAAAACTGCTTCTGCAGTAAACGTACCTCGGTTTGGACGCCAAGGTCATTCAAGTGAGATATCAACCTCGTTCGAACGACAATGGGAAGTCGCGCGTAGTCGTTCGAACGACACGCGATCTCGTTCGCGCGAGATGTTATTCTCGTTCGAGCGAGATGACTTTTAGGCTGACACGCTGCTGTAATGCTTATCTTTTGACCAACTCAAATTTTGTATAAAAAGGGATCTTGGCAGCCTAGAAAAACGTGGAGAACATTTTCAGCTTTAAAGTGTTTTATCTTTTTGAAACTTTTGTGTATCTGCCCAGATTTAATTCAATGCCTTTTGGCAGAAAGTTTTTCTCCAACAATTTTAAGGGTTCAAATATTTTTGTTTTAATTCACAAAATTCCAATTACTTTTATGTGAATTATTTTATGGAACCGAAGAACATATTTTGCTTTGGTTTATTCTTTGTGGGGAAAACTCTACAACCGACAACTGGTGCTATTATGGAGGAAGTCTTTATAAAGTTCACATCTTGTGGAGAAGCCGTTTCTCTTCTTCATTGCTACCCTCCTGGAAAGGGAAAGTTCCAGCCGACGACATCAGAACCGACACCTGCGGGTATTTCTATGTCAATATTTCTAGCCGTTACTTTGGAGGTTTGACGAAGACACCGTGCGTTACACTTGTGGGCGATTATCAGGTTGTATATAAGTCAATGGTCTTGTAAATTCTTCAAAGTTCTAGAAATAAAAGGTTTTGCCATTCGGGGATTTTTCCTGAATATTTATGTCACATGCTTTATTTATTTATGGGTTGACACTCGCACTTTTTGATGCATGTTTAGGGGTTGAATTAGTTTGTTTAAAAATAGACTCTAATTAAATAAGTTTGCCAAATTAGATATTTGCGAATTTAATCAATTATCACACAGTCACGTTTTATTTATTTTTATATATATATATATATATAAAGAAGACTTGGAATAAACAATATGGGTGAAACAAAGTGTTTAAAGGATTTTTCTTGGAAAAATGAACACTTAAACTTGAAATTTTTCTTAGGAAAGACGAACTCTCAAAACTCTCTATAGAAGATGTAGGATAGTGAAAAATTTAATTAGAAAAATTTCATTTTCGCACTTAAGAAGTTCTGTCAAAAGATAGTGGGAAAGTGGGTCAAAAACTGCTAAAAACTGCCAAAAACCTGTTCCCGCCAAAACTCGTTCGAACGAGATTTTTATTAGAACGAAGTCTCGTTCGAACGAGCCTTCTAACGAGGTTCCAGAGAGAACTCGTTAGAAATCTCGTTCGAACCATCATTCTCATTCGAATGATATTTTGAACGACATTCCAGTGGCCTATTGGGGAACTCGTTGGCAGCTTCGTTCGAACGATAAAATCGTTCGAACGACAATTCGAACGAACTTCCAGAAAGTTTGAAAATTTCTATTTTTAGCCCAGAAACTTTATATACTTTGTTTTAAAGTTTTAATAAAATCTTTCTGAAAATAAACAACAATTTTAAATAAACCGTTCACCCAAAGAAACATGTTCCAAGATCCTATATATATATTTACAATGCATTCATACCTTAGGAGTAAACAGAACATTATTACTGACGTAGAAACGAGGCACTACAAACACGACTTTTGATGAAGCTTTATGAACTTGGCCGCTACGTCTTCAACTTTAGTATGTCATAGGTTTGAAGGATGAAGAATAACTCTATCCTATGACTCAAACGTTTTTGTCCGGAATTGAGCCAAAACTACAAAGGACTCAATTGGAAATTTGTGTCCTTATAGTTAGACTTTTTGTATAGGACAAATAGGATTTTTTTTCTTTTTAACCCTCAAGTTTTGAATACTCAAGGGAATTTTGTCTCTAATATCCAAAGGGGGAGATTGAGAACACACTATATATTGACTTACTTGAGTCTGTATATATAGGAGTTCCAACTAGTTTGGATATCTGGACAAAATAGTTCAGATTTTTATGAGAACCCATCTCTTCAAATGAACAAGCTCAATGAATAAATCCAGTCCAAGAGAACCTTCAAGATCAACATAAAGGGAAGTTAATTCTAAACCTTAAAAGCATAAATAGGACACTTACACTGCATCATACATATCACCTATTTGTTTTAATGGTTTTTCAACACTTCAAATCTTTTTAAAATCAATCTAATTCAATACCAATCATTTATATAATTTTAAATACTTTTCAAATGATTTTTGAATTAATTAAAATATGTTTTTAAAAAAAATTTATGGGTATAAATTGAATTTCAAAAACTTGTTTTCTTTGATGATTGTTTGCCTGGGTAGGATCCAAAAGCGCTAAAGAATTGGAGGTGTGCTTTGTAATTACTTTAATACACGCATTTTTTACTTCATCCTGTGCGTACACGTGTTGGTAACCTATCGAGTGAATTTGTGTTTTCTGTTAGGCACAAAACGCGTACACATCCTCAGCCCTTGGATCATCTTAATCAACGTATTTCATGCGTTTTTACTCAATCCTTGTGAACCCAGCCTAAACCAATCAGTGTGCATTTAACCCACCGCCTATGTTAAACCGTTGGATTTAAGTCAATCTCTCAAGACTCAATCCCAGCCATTAGATTGAGGTCGATGTTCTGTACCCTTCTACGATTAGTATAAAAAGGAACCAAGCCTCAGCATTTTGAGACTTTTGCCATTTCGTTATTTCTGAGAGAAAAAAGAGAGTAGAGAGAAGAGAGAGAAGGGAGAAAGAAAGGGAAATAATAAGAGAGATATTAGAAGAGGAAACCCTCTGTTTTCTTCGTAGTTCAACCCCTTGAGTGTTTCTACCAAACCAAACACCAAAACCTAAACAGTTCCAAACACCAAAAAACCCATTTTCGAGAGTTAAATCTATTTAGGGTTTCTGTGTTCTTGGTGTTGTGTTTTCATTTTGAAGTCCTCTTCAAATCTTTGATTCTCTCAGAACTCATATCTAAGAGAGACTTAAGTTTCATTATTAAAACTGAGTTTTTCTAAAAGAGAACATCACGCGATTTTTCTGTTTCTCTTTTCAGATCTAGTATTTTAGATCTATTATGTTTCAACAAATTTTAAAATAAAAACTTTTAATTTTTTAAAATATTTTTCAGATCTAGTGAGTTGTGTGTTTCTAGTTTCTATTTCATATTTTATGAAATACTGGTGTACAAAAATAAGAAGGAACACAAAGAACTCTTATTAAGTTTTAAGGCGTAACCATAGATTCGAAAAGAAGTTTTATGTCAAAAATTATTGAATCAGTCTTTGCATATTAAGTCTGAATCTGCTTTAATAAAGTAGACTTCTAGTTTAGTTTGGATCTCAATTGGAGGTTTATAATTTCAAAAATATTTTCAAAACCTAAAAATTGTTTAAGACCTTGAACCGTCTTCTGAGAAAGGTATCCTTGAGATTTGTGGATAAATAAAAGATCAAGAAGTCTTGGCTTGAAAACATCGAGATTCAGAAATAACTTTCATTGTAGAACTGTTGTAATTTGTTAGGAAAGTTTGTATAAATCTTGAGAGGGTGAGTTACATGTTTGCATGTAGTAGCACATCACAAACACTGTCTCACACGAACACTTAGAGACTGTGGTTCTGTTTGAGAATCCTGGAATTTGAAAGAGTTGCTAGAATCAGAATTCAAAGAGAAGGAGATCAAGGAAAAGATAAAGAAGCAGCAAGAAAAGATCAAGTTCCAATTCATAATACCTTTGGAGTGGAGAATCTCGTATAGGTATATTCTGAACTTAGGATAGGATCTTTGTGGTTTGCATAAGTGTTGTAACTTGATTTTTATTCAAGTGGATTTTTATTTTGTGCCGTGGAGGGCACCGTGGATGTTTCCCTTTTTTAAGGGTTTTACCATGTTAAAATTCTTGTGTCTATTTTTTTGAATGTTCTTAATTGTTATTGTGATTGGGACTGCATGGTAACTTTAGTAGATGTTCATTAGAATGTAAAAATTAAGGTAATAAACTATCAAATTTAATCCACATATTTAGAAAGTATTTTATAACACATCTTGTGTTTTTCGAAAAAAATTTTTGTCCAAAAAGTTTATTCGGAGTTTACATAACTTATAACAGTTTGTTATTACCCGTGTAAATAGAGCTTTTAGTATTAAATCCTTTCTTCATGTACATGTGTATAATATAAGTAATGGGAGAATGGAATCATCCAACTTGTGCTGTGGAATGGACGGAGCGGACTCATCTGTAGGAGTGTGCCCGAAAATAATGATAAAAAATATGAAGTAAGTGTTCGCTGAATCACAAATAGTTATGAACGTGCGAATGTGCACGCTGGACGAGACACACTATGTAGGAGTCAAAACTCACAAAATGGATATAATAAAATTGAAAAAGATTCATAAAATGAAAATATGAGGACTCGAATCTCGGAATTGGCACAAGACACATACGTAGCCCAAAAGGGCCATCAAAGTCATGTAATTCGAAAATAGCTTAGGGGTGGAGGTCAACCCATAAATCCAAATGTGGGAGTCCTCTTATGTGTGTGTGAACAAATTATGTTTTGAGAGTGAAAATGTAAAAATGGAAATTTCGATTTTTTGGAGTTTATGGATAAGCCTTTTTTTTTTCTTTTTGAAGGGAGTTTATAAAATAGGTTATGTGCAATACTACAAATAAAGAGTAAAGATTAGTGGATGTGATATAATGAAACAAAATCACAAAAAAGAGAATATAATAAATAATACTAAAATGAATAAACTAGAAAAGGGTGTTGAGAAATAGACCTCCTTATGGATGCTTATTGTTGGATTTGGAATGCAAGTGTGCTAATTTTGAAGTGATATGAAAGTGATGTAGTGAAGTGAGGTGAATTAGGTAAGGAGGTAAGGTAAGAGAATGTTGGAAAATGGACTTTTGGGGAAAGGGAAACAATTTGACTAAGAGGAGAATATTTTTATGATTGCCAAGAGAGGTGTTGAAGATTCCGTGGTAGGGTGAGGTCATGGCCTTTTTATAGGGGCCAAGGGGGGGTGCCGATGAGCATGGACCTTAGCATGCCTAATGTTATAAGGCCTACCTTTATAGGCAAGTAAAGGTACACCCCACCAATAGTCAAGGTGTTTGGGGGTGATTATAGGCAGTTAGGAACAAACTTTTCGAAAAAACGGGCATAAAATACAAATCGTAAGTCCAAATCGTACACATCCAATACCGTTGTAAAGGGAATTAAAATACCTTTTTAAGAATACATTAAGCACTCCCGGGTTCGAGAGTTTACCAAAGTTAAACTGGACTCATAAGAGCTTAATGGTCTCTAAACGAGAGGTTTTCAGAGGAAAACATAAGGTTGATTCGCGTACGGGTGGACCATTGAAAAGGGAATTCAGTGTATTTTAAGATTTCATTAATCTTCGCTCCGATCGGAGAGTTGACCAAGGTTAAATGGGGCCTAGAAGGGCCCGATGACCCTTCGAAATAAAACAGATTATTCTTTCCAAATGTGACACCGATTCGCATATGGCACAATCCGTTAGAAAAGGGGATTTAGAGCCATTCAAATATTCAATGAGGTTTGCTCATGTGAAGAGTTGACTGGAGTCAAATGGGGTCCAAGAGTGCCCGGTGGCCTTTAGATCGGTGCTCGGAGTGATATGGGTCAGTCGTATGGACCATGAGGCTGATCCACGCATGGGATAGACCATTGAAAAGGAGATTTAGAGCCCTTTTGAGGATTCATTAAGCTTTTCTTAGGTTAAAAGGTTGAACGAAGTCAAAATGGGGCCCGAGAGCGCCTAATGGCCTCCAAATCAGTACTCGAAGTATGACTTAGGGTTTATAGTGAATGGATGAGTTCTAGGGACCTAAGGATGTGCTTAGGGGGGGGTATAAGATGGCACGTATAGAGAGCCCCTCGACGGGTGAGCTTTGAACAAGTGAAGGTCGCCGAAAGATAAATACCACATCCATGCTTGAGAATAGGATTGAGATATATTTTGCAAACCTAAGGAGAGAAAAATAAACAATTCAATGGGTCGAGGCCAATTTTAAGAACCTAAGGAGTGTTGAGGTCGATTTTCTGGACCTAAAGGGTGAAAATGACCTATTCAACAGGCGGGGGTCAATTATGCAGACCTTGAGTTGTGATGACTGATTTTGCGGGACGAGGTTAATTATGCAGACCTTAGAGTATCCTTGGAATTTATTATGTGTGGATTCGATGAGGAACGACTTGTTATGACACCTTGAGGTGTTCAATTGTTAAAGTGTTCCATGTGTAAAGACTTGTGGACTAGTATCTTTATGAGCACCTAATAGTCATGGTGTGGATATTAAGAAATCTGTAGAGTGTACCTACAGTGGGAGAGTCATAGGTGATGAAATATTGTTAGTTTTTTTATGGCTTCTACGTGGGGTGTGCTTGGTATCCTTAGGGAACCAATTAAGTTCGGTATCATAAAATGCTAGGTTCTAGGGATGATTGTCTTGAGAATTATGTAATCACCTCAGGTTGTTGGTCAGATTATGAGGAGTCGAATCATGTAGTCCTTGGTGAGGTCATCCTTAGGGAACCGGTTAAGTTAGGTATTATGAAATGCTTGGATTCTGAGGATGCTTCCCACGGGTTCCTCACATAGTTTGATTTAAATTAGAATCACATGCTACACAAGTGAAATGTTAATTAAATAAAATTGGACTAGCAATATTATATAGGTTGTTTCATTACACTTCACACCTAACGCTCGAGTGAAAAAGGATTGACCAAGGGTAACCCATAAATTCGAGTTGGGCGTTACAAATGGTATTAGAGATATAGGTTCAAGGTTCCTTTAGGGAGTGACGTTATGAGGTCGGTAATGGATATTTGATGTTGGTGTTCGTTTTGGGTCGATCGTGCTGAATTGATGACGATTTTGATTTGTGTCTTGACGGTGGAGTCAAGGAGACTAATACAACACACAATTCTTTGCCAAATGGTAGATGGCTAATTTAGTTTCCATTAATAGCTTTTGCGCTTCTGATCTAGGCCTGTTAGTAATTTGAAAGTGTCTGTGCAAGGCAGTAGTGGTGACACCGCAGTTTTTAGTGTGAGGTGCTTTAGTGTCAACCCTTGACTATGTGAGAGGTTTATTAAGATGTTAAAAGGGTGAATAATATCCATCGAATTGGATACATGAGTTGTTTTAAGTCAATTGTGGAGGTTAGAGGACTAGAGTGTTATGTCTAAACTATATTGACTTTATGATAAGGGAAAATTAAGCTCATTGTTTCGATACTCACGGGTGGTTACTAATGGTGATGTGATTAGGGGAACTTGATCCTTGGGGTAACGTTATGTCGTAAGCGATTAACAATTCAATAGGCATGTTGAACCGTGTCAGTTATTACTTGAGGATGTATGCTAGGGACTTAGTTGATAGGATACCATCATTGTAAGTAAATGCCGGGGTAATTGTCAATTAAAAGTTGTATCTCATAAGCTATGATGAGAGTTACAGGCCATTGGTGGTAAGTGTATTACATGTGTGACAATGATGAGTTGAAGTAACATAGGAGTGAACTCTAGATAGTCTTTTATGATGTGGTTTTAGAGAATATGTTGCAACGTTTGAGCAATAGGATCCCTTGTGACGTCGGTAGTGAGGACTTATAGGCTTATAGGTTGTATACAACGTCCTATATCCTACCAGAATCCTTAGTAGTTCCAACCTATCGGCCATTTGGAAGAAAGATTTCGAACATTTGTTAGGTCTTGGGGAAGGGTCATGGGTTAGACCCATGTTGGAGTGTCAAATAAAAGGAAAATATTTTTTTATAAATGTCGTAACCCGTTCTAGCGACCTATGTGATGACTGAATGCGAGGCGGTTTTGGTATGAGTATGACTTAAGGAGGTTCTTGGAGTATCTTTGAGATTTATTGTGTGTGGCGTCATTGAGGAACGATTTGTTGTGATGCCTTGAGGTGTTCAATGGTTAAAGTATGCCATGTGTAAATACCTGTAGACTAGTATCTTTGTGAGAACTTAATAGTCACGACGTGGATATTGGGAAATCTGTAGAGCGTATCTACAGTGGGAGAGTTATAGGTGCTAAGATATTGTCAGGTTTTTGATGACTTTTACATGGGGTGTGCTTGGTATCCTTAGGGAACCAATTAAGTTCGGTATTATGAAATGCTCGTGTTCTAGTGATGATTGTATTTAGGGTCATGTAATCACCTCAGGTTATTGGTTAGATTATGAGGAGTCGAATCATGTAGTCCTTGGTTAGGTCATCCAATTTGATATAAATAGGTGAGGTAACCTTCTAAGGGTAATTGAAGATTAGTCATAATTGGACATAAAATCTGTTATTGTAATATAGCTAGTGTAGAACGTGTCGTACTTAATTGGGATGTGTACTAGGAGATGCATTGGGGACTTAGATTGATGATGTCATGAGTAAGGACTTGAAAATAGCACCCAGGAGGGATATTGAGGCATGATTAGGATATTGACTAATGTCGACAGCATAGGATATAATTAGTTCTTGACAAGTCCTGCCAGATTGGTACGAATCAGGAATCATAGATTGCATATACGTGTTATCCTTATAGCGCTAGTGGTGATCGGTGCGGCCGTTACATGAATTCAGTTTGGGCAAAATTTGGACATAGGTGCAATGACAACCTTGTGTTATTAGATGTTATAATAAGGTAGAAGTGGACAAAAAATAACCCGAACCGATTGGATCGGTTAGACCGAATCGGACCGAACCCACTTATACGAGCTAATTTTTAATTCGGTCCAAATTCGATCTTTGTTTCAAAAGACCAGAATTATTTGGGTCGGTCCTATGGCAGCCCTTTTAATTCGGTCCCTAGACCGGACCGGACCGCATTATTATTATTATTATTATTATTATTATTATTATTATTATTATTATTATTATTATTATTATTATTATTATTATTATTATTATTATTATTATTATTATTATTATTATTATTATATATAATACTATTAGTAACTAAGTACTAAGTCTAACTAAAGTTTAAAACACACACACACGACACAAGTGCACTGGGCACATATTATACAACAACACAAACTCAAAATCTCTCAAACTCAAACTCTCTCTCACCTCACGAATAATACACCGGCACTGATAATACACCCCCCCACACCGATCTCCTTCCTCCTCCCTCACTTCTCATCCCTCCCTCCACCGTCGATCTCCCTGCTTCAACCGTATGTTAGCCCTTCAACCCGATTCCACCGCCGGCGCTGATGATACACCGGTACCTCCACCTCCCTCCTCCTTCAACTATACGCCGGTAAGATATATTCCATTACTGTTTTGGCATTTTTTTTAGCAATATATATTTTTTATTTAACATTTCTCGATCTCTACTTTGACAAAAAAAATAATCACAGAGGGTAAACTTAAAAGGTCGATCTATTTTTTGCTCGATCACAGAGGGTAAAATCATCACAGAGGGTAAACAAAAAAATCTACTTTGGGGGTATAACTATAACCTGCAGAACCTGTTATTTTGCTCGATCCATTTTTTTTTGCTCGATCTCTATTCAGTAGACTTAAAAGGTTCAAAACAACCCCTGTTTTTTAAAAAACAAATTATGAATTTTTCTGGGAAAAAATCACTTAAGAAATGTAATTTTGGACCGATTACTACCCGAATCGGATCGAAAATAGCCTAGACCGAATATATCGGCTAAACCAATTAAAACGGTCCGAATTCGGTCTTCCTAATTAAAGAACCGAATAATGTGGTCCAAGACTAAAAATGATCAAAACCCGGACCGGACCGGACCGCGCCCACCCCTATAATAAGGTGAATATTTCTCCTAGTTAGGTACTGCCCAAGGAGACATGGGGTTATGATCATGGTACGATAAAGTAGACAATAACTTAGGTGGGTTAGGTTAGTCACGACGTCACTAGAAAGATGAACAAGGTTGGTGTCGATAAAGGTGTTGGCATTCGTCGATCGGAATGGCTCGCGTTCGTCGAGGACGTAAGGAGGAAACCTTATTCTTAAAGTGGGAAGTTCAATGTTTGACTTTTTAAGGAGCAATATGTTTGTAACTTACTTTGGACATGAGTGGTTAGTGGTTCGATTCGTTATGGTTGATGACTTAAGCCAGGATGTATGGCTATGCCAGGAACCAATGAGAATGGTTGGGAGGGGTCGTGGGGTCCGAGCATATGCGTATGTTCTCCTTTTTTAAACCATAGCGTTTGTATAAGGATAACGTTCCTTCAGAACTGTTGTTTGTTTATTCTAATTTGTTGTGTCCTTTTAGTTTAGGTAGTTGGGGACCATGTTCCTCCGACTCCAATGGTTGAGGACGATGCCCTTCCAATTTCGTTGGTTTGGTATTGTTCCACGTGACGGTTTGATCATGCGGGACTTGGCTGAGTATAAGTGCGGATAGACCGGTTGGGCTCATCATAGCTCGATAATTGGGCGCGTTCTTGTTTGAAATATCCTTTTGTTTACACAAGTTTCGTGTACGTGTGGCTTCACATTTTGCAACACGATTTACTAGTAGCATTCACTTTCGTTATGATTAGAGACCTTGTGAATTGGCCAATGTGGCGATTAAAGGCCCTAGTTGTAAGAGCAGAATTATGATTCAAGGATATCGTAAGGTGTTAGAACTCGAGGAAACTTAGTACGTGGTGTTGTTTTAACACAAATAGTAGATTAGCATGATAATAGGGTGAATGTTCCATAACTGGAAGCCTAAAGTGATCTTAGGTTCACAGAGGAATCTTTGGAAGATATTAGTCAAGGACACGACTTTGACTTAGTTGGTGTGTTGCTACTCAGAATTTAACAACTATTAAGTGTAAGTGAATTTGCGTGGTTAGGTAGACTCGAGAATTCGAGGAGACTAAATTGGTTTATAATCCTAAGAATTGAAAAAACTTATGATGAAGAATGGGGTATTAGTCGTATATCTTTTTGCTCTTGGGTGAGTTTCGATCACTAGAGAGTGTTGTCCCGGTAGAGGCGATGATACACTTTGGTCATTAGCAAAGGAGCATTAAGACTCGATTAAACATGACCATAAAGTAAGTGGGGACTTGAGAACGAGGATTTAACTTTGATGTCTAGTTGGATGGTGAGTGTTAAAACATGTTGCATATTGAGCTTTTTGGTGACATCCCCTTGTGAAGAGGTTAAGATGATATCTTAGTGACTGGGGATTTTGATTATTTAACCTTGGAGGATTTACATGACTTAGAATAAGGGTTAATAAACCCCAAGAATTTGAGGAACTAGCGGATTAATAATATTGAGGATGAAATTTTCTAAGGAGGGAAGAATGTAACACCCGTCCTGCGACTTTGACCATACCTGAGTGATTTAGTGACTTTATGTGAACCAGTTGGACTTTGGACCTTGAAAGGTGAATTATGGTCAAATTTAGGTTAATATAGTGGCCTTGGTGCAATTAATTGAAAGAATAATGGACCCAAAAGTAAATTTTAGATAAGTTAGGGTCGTATGAATGAGATTATAATATTGTATGAACGGTGTTCTAATGACCATAGAACGAGGCCCCACTTCATAAGATCAACCAACCTCATTTGAGCCTTGTGCGAAGTACTTTAAAATGATATGCCTCTCTCATTTGAACGAGTGGCGGCCTGGTTCGAACGAAATAGGATTTCTCATTCGAATAAGATCCATTCGCGCTCAAACGAGATGTTCAGATATGTTGTCAAAATATGAGCCGTTGGATGAGGACACTTGTCGTGTTCTCAAGGCAGCAGACCAAGCTCGGGATTTACTTCTTGGGCATTTTATGGATTTTTACCCATATGGCTTTGGGGTATTTAAGGAGTGTTAGAGACATTTGGGGGCATTTTAATCTCTATTTCTAGCTCTTGAGAGCTCCACCACCATTTACCACCTCCTACCACTCTAGCACCACCACCTCATCCACCATAAACCACCATATTCACCTCATATTCCACCATATTTAAGCCTTGTAAACTCATATACACCATTGTTGGGCTAAGCTACGAATTTTGGAGATATTGTTTGGGAGTTTTGAAGAAGAAATGTAGAAGGTTAATGGAGTTTTAGTAGGGGTTTTTGCTTGGAGCTCTCATGGAGGCAAACTTAGTGGAGCTAGGCAATCTCCTTAAGGCCACCTTAGGTGGTGGGGGATTGCCATCATCTTCTACACTTTATCCTACCATTGTTGAAGCATCTTTTGAGGTAGAAAAACTCTACTCTTAGTTTAATAACTCTATTGCTCCATAGTATTGGTCTTGTAGTTAGAGTTTGTAAAAGTAGGATGCATAAGTGATTTAAGAAGGTATTTCTTATGGTTTTGTATAAATTGTCATATAAAGGATTTTAAGAATGTTGAGTAAAATGATATATTTCAAGAAAACTTAGTGTTAAACATTTTATGAAATAAAATGTTTTGAAAATAATATTTATTGTGCTAAAGATATTTTGTGAAGAAATATTATAAGTTTTCTTATAAGATTTGGGATTTTCACAAAAATAGGCATTCATTCAAGTTTTGAAGGATAAAAAATGTCTTTAGTCTTAAAAAGCATGTTGTTGCAAATGTTATGAAATTCTTTAATAAATCACGTGTTAATCTTATTTTTTTGAATTTTTGGAGTTAAGATCCCTCTTCCCATGTATATAATCTTGTAGTATTTTGATGATAGGCATATAAACAAGTTAAATGGATTTTTAATGAGTTTTAACTTGAAATAAAGAAAATAGAAATTTCAGTCATTAAGGTGTATGCAAAAGTGTTGAAAATGTGACAAGTGTATGGTTTTGAGACTACATGTGTTACTAAGGGAAAATGATATTTTTCTTATAAGGTAGTCTTCAAAATGTTCAATAATTTCTCAGAGAATGAAAATAATAAAATAAAGAGATTTTCAACTTATAAAGTATGTTACTCCAGAGTGTTAAAATAAGTGTTAACGAGTTAAAAATATTTGAGAAGTTTATGTTGATAACTTCATAATATTTTTGGAAAAATAACACTTGTGAAAATGGAGGGAAATGCAGGTTTGAAAGTAAATGGGTAAAAGGGTATATTACAGAAAGAGGAACATTTTTATGAAATGAAAATTTTGGGAATGGTGTTACCCAAATAAAAATAATTTTTGAATAAAATCAACGCAAGTGTGTAAAGGACGCGAAATGATGATTTTTAAAGTGTAACGAAAGGTGTGGAAAAACCCTGGATTTTGGCTTTGACCGGTAGAAAGTGTAATAATATGGACATTTGAAAAGTGTTAACAAACATTAATATGGACTCGGATGACACCAGAAATAATTAAGAAGGGTCCGAAACACTAGGATTAAAGATCCAAAATCACTGGCCAGAGTATATGGTAGCATAGCCAACAATGTGGAACCCATTAAGGTATGTAGATATTTGGTAGATTTTGAGAAAAGATAATAAGAAAAAGGATTATGTAAAGAAATGGGTTGTGTGGCGAATATAAGAAAAGACAACCTAACTTGGATGAAATTTAATAAATGTTTAGGTTAAAGCACTTCACCCAAACTGGCGAATTGTTATGGCCAAAAACCTTGACAAGGTGCCCTTGTCACATTAAAAAACCGTGACAAGTTTGGGGATGACAACAATAATTATCACGGACGTGTCACGATCAAAGTCCGTGACACAGTTTTTCCTTATCACGGATTTTGATTGTGAGAATTTTGTGAAAAAGAAAAAACTTGTCATGGATTTTGACCATGACAAGTCCGTGATAATTATTAACTTATCACGGACATCTCACGATCAAAGTCCGTGACAATATTAGGCAGCATTAAAAAATTTGTTGGGCAGTTCTGCCACTGCCTAGTTGTCTATTTTATCCTGTTACACCATATATATATATATATATAGAGATAGATAGATAGATAGATAGAGAGAGAGAGAGACACCTCAGCGCGGCAGCTCAAGGTGACAGCGCATCGAGGGGATTGACCAACACAACTCACCATTTACTTACCGTTTATTATTTAGTTAAATTGTTAACATTGATTGCAATGATGTAATGACTGTAATATTATTTAGTGTGAGGTCAAACGGTACTCACGAAAGACTAGGCGTGGCAGGGCCTGGGAGAGCTTACATGCTCTACCGAATGACCTCACCGTGGGAACTTCAGAGGGACTCGGTTTGGTGGTAGGGCTTGTCCTGACCATCTTGGATACACCTAGTAAAACATCCAGTAACTTTTTCATAGTGAAAACTTTCACGGACTAGCCTTGGGTCCCATCGTTTGTTAACCCTTGAGCCAAACATTCCTTTACCTAATGTCACATCTACTTTAAGTGATATCACCTTCCAACTAAACACTTTCGAATCCATACTCGAGTAAACCATTGTGGTATTGGGGCTGTCATATGGTTTGGTGAGCCACTTCTGTGGTGACAGTCCTTTGACGCATAGTGGTTAGGCAGAAGGCATGTCTTGGCATTTAATATTTATGACATAGAGCTAACTGGCCCATTAGGCATTTAATATTTATGATGTAAAGTATGGAAGGACGTCTGTTCACAACTGTAAGAGACCAAGGCATCTCGAGAGTGGCGTGGGGGCTATTTATTGGCCTCAACCACCTCCGAGAGAGAAAGTTATTTCTAGAGATCATTGCTAGAGAGAGAGTAGAGATCAAGGAGAAGTTACTACAAACCAAATCTCTTGCTCACCCACTATTGCCATTTATTGCGAAGCTTTTAATTGCTAACCAGAGATCTTATAGAGGTTGTTGGTGTGTTGGATGCCTGCCAAGGTGTATCTTATAGAGGTTGGTGGTGTGTTGGCTGCCTGCCAAGATTGTATGTTCGAATGTTCAAGGACAGGTCTCTCGATGTAAGAGAAGAGACTAAGGAGTCCAAATTGCTTCAGATTTGTGCTTAAGGTTTGCTCCCAGAGTACATCTGCCATCTTATTAACGAAATGCACGAGGGAACTTTCGCGACATTCTTGAAAGTAGCAAGGAATATATCATTAGTTGTTCGGACAAACCCCATCGTGGTGCCTATGATATTTAGGCAAATGACACAACCCGTTACGATACGGGCCAACCCCCACAGGTGGGCTGCGCCGATTGGGAGATGGGGATCAACAACTAAATAAGGATAATAAAAGAAAGTTTGGTAGAGACAGGGAGGATCCACCCCTACTGCCCTGCATCGTTGAAGAAGCCATCAGCCATTATAATACTATGGTACAAGGTGGAATGGTTTGTGAGCCTAGGGGCATTCTGTCCGTTGAACCAAACGCTGAGACGAGGGTTGATCCTAAGTATTGCCAGATCCATTGAAAAGTAGTCCACCCAATGACAACCTACTTCACACTCAGAAAGATCATAAGCAAGCACATGAAGACGAGGACTCTGCAGATCCCTCAAGATAATGTAAACGCCACCCCCCCTAACAGCACACGGGGCCAACCTTGTAGTTGCTTATAATCAGGAGGTTGAATGGGAAGTGAGGGAACTGGATATTGAACGAAAAGAATTTGAAGATGTATTGGAGGACTGTAATAGGGGAGTGGCTAACGTAGTGATATCTTACGATGAAGCTAGCACTAGGGATATAGAAGATGTATACAATCTGAAAGGAGAGCAGATGGATCAAGGGGTAGAATGCCAGGCTATTTCGGAGTGACCCAAGTTCTTATGGTTCTTCGACTAAGTGGGGTTGCCAAAGGAGAGACGGTTAGAAATAACATAAATGATCTTGGATATTGAACGAAAGAACGCGGTACCATCGCTGAGGTGGAGAGGACCAATGGCCATATTGGTAAATAATTTTTTATCCAAAGTAACCTTTAGCAACACCAACTTGGTTGTGAGGTTCCCTCATAATAGGCCCTTGTACATAATTGCCAATATTAACGGGGTGAGTTTTGTAAGAGCCTTGATGGATGGATGAGCATGAATAAACATCATGCCAATCAGTTCCTTCCAGGCAACTAACATTCCTGAGGCAAGGTTGATACCAATGCCTCAGGTTATTTCTGGTTACGATAACCAATCTTCCAAGTCAATTGGATATGTGAACGTTGGGATTGTGATGGGGAATCTTACTTCGCACATCAAATTCCATATGATTGAGAGTGCTACTTCGTACCACCTTCTGATAGGAAGGGCGTGGATGCAAAATCATGGTATAATCCATTCGACATACCACCAATGTGCGAAGGCTAATACGAAGGGGATTGAAATCGTCATGCGCGCAATAAAAAAACCCTTTATCACCGAAGAAGCTTATTTAGTAAATTCATCTTTTTACCCCGAACTAGAAGAAGATGTCAGGGTTTTGATAAGAAGAATAGAGGGACCAAGAGTTCCCTCTATCAAAGAACAGATGGGACCTATGAATGACCAGAGTAGTGAAGGGGCAGGAAGAAGGGAATCATATGAGGAAATTAACCATGGTTGTTCCAAGACTCAAAATATATCGAAACAACTTAGAGATAGAATGATGCCCAGAATGGATCCGACAGAGCACGAGACCCAATGACAGAGTGTGTTAAGTAGGTTTTTTGAGAATAATCTGGAAGAGGTTTTGAGAGAAAGAAAGAGGAAGGCGATTTTAACGACAAGTAGGCAATGCAAGAAGAAGATCATAGAAGATGGGAGAGTAATTTATCTCCTATGAAGGTGTGAACGAGCGATCCAATAAGCTGTTCCAGAAGCTGACAACGAGGCTGGCCTGGTGTATGAATATTTTTTGATAAACCAATGGGGACAATGTATGGTTGTAGACTACTATAATATCCAAGAGTTCGTAGACGACGTGGGAGAAGAGCTAGAGTACATGACAGATCGACCAAAGCTGCAGGTGCAAGAACTAGAATAGTTGGATTTAGTCGATAAAAGAGAAGACCCAAGGCCCATCTTCATTTCGAAGGACTAGAGCGAGGAGAAAAGAAGGGCCTTGGTTGAGATAATTCAGAAATACATGGACATTTTTGAATGGAAATACACATAAATGGAGGGGCTAGATGAAGAGGTAACTTGCCATAAGCTTAACATTATGCCTTCAGCCATACCTGCAAAGCAAGCCACGAGGACTTACAAGCCTGAGTTGGATTTAAAGATCAAAGAGGAGGTGGAACGGTTACTAGCGACAGGGTTCATCAAATCGATATAACACCCACTTTGGTTCCCAGCGGGGAAGAAAGATAAGAATCAGATAAGGATCTATGTGGATTTCAGAGATCTAAACAGAGCTTGCCCGAAGGATGAGTTCCCTTTGCCCTCCATCGATAGCTTAGTTAATGAAACTACTAGTCGTGGAATGTAAAGCTTTATGGATGGGTATGTGGGATACAACCAAATAAAGATGGATCTAACAAATAAGGAGAAAATGACATTCAGGACCCCGTTGGGTAATTTTATGTACACAGTGATGCCTTTTATGTTAAAGAATGCTAGGGAAACATACCAAAGGATGATGATGGTCATCTTTCATGACTTCTTTCACAAGTTTTTAGAATTTTATATGGATGATTTGGTCATCAAGTCGAAGAAGGAGGAGTCCCATCTGGACGATCTAAGAAAGGTATTCATTCGATGTAAAAAATACAAGCCGAAGATGACCCCACTGAAGTGCGTTTTTGGGGTCACAAGTGGACAGTTACTGGGTTTTGTGGTAGATCGATAAGGAGTGCAGATGGACCAGGACAAGCAATGAGCGATTTTAGAGATGCCGCGTCCAAGAATGATGAAGGACCTCAAGAGTTTCCTCAGTAAAGTCTTCTACCTCAGGAGATTTGTACAAGGACTAGCCAAAATAACCCACTCGCTGATGGAGTTACTGTGGAGGGGCATGAATGTGAGGAAGCTCACCAAGAGTCTTTGACCAAGTTTAAGAAGCTGCTCACTTCTCCACAAATGATGATACCACCTCGAACAGGGATACCGTTGTAACTCTACCTCACATCTATAACGAGGTCCGTCAGGGGTTTTCTGGCATAGGAAATATATGGGCAAGAGAGACCAGTCTACTACTTGAGCAAAATCATACATGCACCAGAGGCAAGGTACAGTAATGTAGAAAGACATTGTTTAGCCTTGGTGTTTATGGTACAAAAACTTAGACATTAGGTGCTATCTTTTACAATTCACATTATGATAAGAGGTGACCCAATTAATTTTTTATTGGCAAGATATATTTTAATTGGAAGAGCAGCTAGGTGGTTCCTCATACTTTCATAATATGACCTAAAATGTGTGGTCCCTTTCGCGATCAAGAGTCAGGCGTATTCAGATCTATTGGCAATTTTCCCATCTGGAATATTTGAACCACCCCGAGAGAGCATTCCAGGGGATGACTTGCAGGAAAATTTCCTAGATGCCAACCTTAAAGAATACACGATGCAGTTTGATGGTTCTTCGGTGGAAAAGAATGGAGGGACATGGGTCATCCTTTTTAAAGGGAAGGAAGAATTTTATCGTTCCTATAATTTGGATTTCCCTTGCTCCAATAATGAAGCAGAGTATGAAACATTGGTATTGGGATTACTAGAGGCCCTCCGAAGGAGCATGTGTTCACTATGCATCAAAGGAAAATTCTGCTGACATTGGAGGGGTAAAGTTGTATGACCAACTAATGACCTTAGGTTATTATTGGCTAACTATGGAGCAAAATTCTGCTGAGTTTGTGTAAAAGTGAAAGGCATGCCAGCTGTATGGAAACATGATCCATGCATCTTTGATGGACTTAAATTCTTTGGCTATTCCTTACCCATTCCACACTTGGGCATTTGACTTGATAGGGGTAATACACCCGTCTTCGAGGGGAAAGATCTGGATACTCGTGACAATAAATTATTTTATGAAGTGGGCTGAGGCGATACCACTTAAAAGAGCAACTGCATGTGTGGTGGCTAACTTCATCAGGGAGTACATTATTTACAGGTTTAGGATTCCAAAGGCTATTCTTTCTAATAACGGGACCCCGTTCATCAATAAATAGGTAACTATGCTTATAAACAAATATTTCATCGTCCATCACACCTCAACGGTGGCATATTCTAATGAGAATGGTTAGGCTGAAGAAACTAATAAGACCTTGGTCATTATCTTAGCCAAGACAATGGAAGACTTCCCAGGATCGTAGGATTGCAAAATTCTAGTAGCCCCATGGGCCCATCGAATGATGAAGAGGAAGCCTACTGGGTATAATCCGTTCTCCCTTATGTTTGGGGCTGAAGTAATTTTATCAGTAGAACTAGAGGTTCCTTTAGCCCGATACGCCTTGCGAAGCAACATGCTCCCTCAGAGGAGCCATGTATAGTTAGAAGCACTAGATTATCACAAAGACAATGCGATGCAATACTTCCAAATGTAAACGAAGCATCTTTCCAGAGCATATGATAACTTGGTGAGGCTAAGAAAATTTATGGAAAGGGATTTGGTTTTAAAAGCAGTAGTAAAGCATATATGGGGACTCCCATTGCCTAAATTTACTACGAATTAGGATGGACCTTTCATCGTGAAGGAGGCTCATGATTCAGGTTATTGTTTAATCTCTAAGATGGAAGAAGATAAAAACTTCAAGATTAATAACAAATGGATGAAGGTTTACCATATTTAAACGAGTAACCTCAGTTAGAGATTTATGTTTTGTTAAAACTATATTTGTGGGAATTATTTCTTTTGTAGTGAGATTAATAAGATGGAGATTGCTTGTAAATTATAAAAATTTGAACTCTGCAATAAACAGAAGAATTGTAACGAAACAACATATGATGACATAATACTATATTTTTTTCATTGATATGACTTGTAAAGATTACAAAAAAATTGACAACTACCACCCAAGAATTAAATCAGGTAAAGAAAAGACTGTAATTACAAAAAAAGGACTTATAGCTCAGAAAAAAACATAGATCGAGTTCGGAGAAGAAGCCCTCAGGTAAACCAGAATAAGCTTCCAGGCATAACCTCTGAGTAGCAACACAACCTTCAAAACTGGTCTGCACTTGAGCTCTTTCGATTAACTGGGTTTCCGTTCCAGCTTGGATTTTTATAAGGCTTCTTCGGTAGCCCTCACTCTGTCATCGACGGCTACTAACAAAGGCGCTAACTCTGCTAGACTTTTCTCTTCATATCGTTGGTGGCCTACATGTTTCAGCTATAGTTCCCTTTGGCTTGCCAACTGATGGCTCTTCAGAAGTTTCAGATGGCTAATTATCCAATTCATTTGGAAGCCATCCTTGGCCATCTCCTTCAAACTTCAAAGACAATGATTGATAAGTGTCCTCGTAAGGTTGGACGTTCGAGTTTTGATGACCTCGATAATAACAACCACCAGAACTTGTAACCTACGGCTCATCACCAGCATGTTGGAGTGTATACAGTCAGTAGTAAAAGTCTGAGGATAGTGCATAAAAATTCGTTCAATGATGGACCGATCCCACGTAAAAATTTGAGGAGATTAGGGAAAGACCATGAGACAAAAATCGTAAGGAGATATGTCTAGGTAAGGCATGTCACATCCTTACTCACTGTCCATTGGGACATTCGTAGTTGAACCACGGTCGTCATGGTCTGAGTCCTCAGAGGGGACTAATTATTGATGCGTGGATTCAACAGCCTATGGATCACGATGAGTTGACGTACGAACAATGATAGGGCCCCTCACAACCTTCAAAGCGATGAAGAGATAAATGAATTTATAAAAAATCTTAACAAGTGGTTTTAATTGTTATGTCGCCGTTATAGGTGGAGTTTGACAAAAATATTAACAAGTATTTTTCAATGTTATGTCGTCGTTATAGGTGGAGTTTGACGAAAGTCTTAACAAGTGATTTTCATTGTTAAGTCACCGTTATAGGTGGAGTTTTTACAAAAAATCTTAACAAATGGTTTTCATTATTAAGTCACCGTTATAGGTGGAGTTGGACGAAAATCTCAACAAGTGGTTTTCATTGTTAAGTCACCGTTATAGGTAGAGTTTGATGGGAAATCTTAATAAGTGGTTTTCATTATTAAGTCATCATTTCAGGTGGAATTTGAGAATTTTTTTAACAAGTGTCTTTCATTATTAAAAGTTATTTTGAAGGCATAACAGTAATACTTATGCAAGTAAGAGGGAGAAACCAAAAAATACCTCAAGAATGCTTGGAGGGGTAACGATAGCTGGATAAACAACTACAAAGGAAGAAACAACAATAGATAAACCAGTTTCTCCCTGAGCCTACGAAAAACCCATGTCTTGAGGAACCTCAATTATGGGCGAAGAACCTCCCTTAGGAAATGGCATAATAGACCAAATTGGGGAGGGGTCAGAGGCACCAATTTGTTCTCCCAAAGGGGCATCAACACTAGCAAAAATCGAAGGAACAGCCGGGCGGGAAGATAACCCAACGGCATCCTAGGCCATATGAGGGACCCCGGAAGAATATGGCGGATTTAAATGGGGGAAAGCTACACACACAATAAAGCGTATGACGTAAGCAACACAACATATAAATGCAAAAGAAATAACACAAGGAAGGAGCTTACCTCAGTGATATTAGTAAAGGGGGATAATACAATGGCATGCCTCATTAGAGGAAACTTCAGAATTGACACAGTGAGAGATGTGCCCAGATCAGGGGCAGTTATAACCTGGAGGTCAAAGAAAATACTTAATACGAAAGCCAAATGAAGTAAAAGAGAGTGACAATCAAGTTAGTACTTATGTAGGGCTAGAAGAAACTGAAACAACGTCTAGAGGAACCATGGGAAGGGAAGATGGCCCAGATGAAGCCAACAGAGATTCCTCTGGTGGTGAAAAAGCATTAACGATTTCTCCAAAAGTGATAACCCTCTTAACAGCCTCCTCCACACGCCTGGAGATAAAGTGGCGAGAATAGGCCTGCCCATACATGAGAGAACGGGGAGGAGATCCATCGACGGAGGCGCTACCAAAGTGGGGCTTATAGGAGGACTTGGCCTTTTTCTTCAATATCCTGCATAAAGTTTTTAGGTGACATAAAATATACTACTTCACATCATACTGAAAATGGCTAAGTGTGGAAATAAAAAACATAGCTCTTACTCAGGAGAAGAATGGGATGATATGACAATCGATGAAGCAGGCGGTAAGGGAACTGGCGAAGCCATCTCAGTTTAATCTGGCTCAGCGTCAGGACTATCTTCCAGAGCGATAACCTCAATAATAGATGAAGGAGGAGAAGCCATGGGAGCATGGGCAATAAATGGTGGTGGCACCTCATTGGCACGCTTTTTATGGGTTTTTGTACCCAAGGTTTTCTTTCTAGATCCAGAAACACTAATAGCAGAGGGGACTCTGGAACTTTTCCTCTTCGATGGGGACCTTCAGTGGGATCCACCAAGACTATAGGAAATGCCGCAAGAGGAGGAACGGGGGATGTGGTTTATCAAAATACTTATTATAACTGTTTCATCTCAGCCTGGCATTTCAATCGCATTTCCTCAGATGTTTTAGTGTAAGAAGGAACATATACAACAGGGAATGCATCTAAGGGATCTTGGGACTTGGTCTGGGGTTTTAATTTCGAAGAAGCCCCACTCTTAGCAGTTTTAGATTTCTTGGAAATAGGTTTTGATGGCCCCTTGCTAAGAGCTACCTTACTAGAAGCACCTTTGGATGTCTGTTTAGGTGTTGGAGCTTTCTTATCCTTGGCTGAAGCGATAGGGATCATATGGCAGTAAGGTGGCAGCTCCGTATGAGAACTTTTGAAAGTACGTCTTAGAGGGACTCAACCCCGAGAATGGAATTCACCTTTAATCTCAGATCTAATGGTAAAAAAGTCTGAATTACTGGGTAAACAGGGGAACCTTGGAAAAATTCTTCAATCCTACTTAGTTGTAACGCCCAATACTTAAATGAAAAATCTGAAGTAACATTGCCATTCTAGGTAAGGGCGGGGATGGTTACTCAGTCGATGATTGTAGAATATATGGTGGAGGCTGCTGAGATAGTGTAGAGGGCACATGCCTCAGAAAAAAGTATCCTTAGTGTGAGATTCCTAGAATACTGCTCGACGAACCCCCTGGTCATAGCCAAACTGACGACTGTAGCGATTGGGGTTATAATATTCTAAAATATATCCCCATTAGGTATAGGAGGGCATATAATCGGGAGTTAAAACTAAAATGACGGCAAACGAGGAGCCTTCCAGGATAAGATCCTCAGAAGTAGGTTGCACTACCCTTGGTGCGTGACCAAATAAATTCCAAGTGTGGGCAAAGAAATCCTCACCATAAGGCCTCATAATGAAGCATCTTGGTTTGTCAAAAATCCTCAGGATATCCTGATGACTTTATTTTTTATGGAAACAGAAAAGGCAATGGGTCTTAATGGCTTGGCCATATGGGAAGGGGATTGAGTTGGCAGATAAATCTAGAAAACGTTAATATAGGAAGCCCATTAAAACTATGACATTAGCAAAATTGGCCAAGTTACATCGACCTAAAGATCGCTCTATGTCTAGGAGAGTCCTATCTAGACAAGAGTAAAGTGATCCTAAAGCCATGGTTGCCAGAGGGAGCTTATATCCCCTGGACAAATGAATGGAGAGATTAATGACATCCCTACGCGGTTGGTCGTTAAACTTACCAGGCGAGGTGAAACGAGATAGAATTAAAAGTATATATATTTATAGCTCAAAGGGTGTACCTTTCCCTGGTTTAAACTTAGAAGAAGCAAAAGTATGATAGAAGTAGTTAATGTGAGGGGTGAAGGTGGCTTTGTTAGAAGTGTCGATCCATCTCCTGCAAATATGATCCAAGTCTTCTCGGGTCTTCGTCTCTTCGGCATCCAATGCCTTATCGTGATAGGGAGAATCACCAATGTGATCCATGAAGCAATAAAAGGTGTGGGTTGTGATGTTACATAGAGAAAACAGAACTTATAGGGCGGCGTTATATTTGGAGAGAGTAAACTCCCTAAATTAGGTTGCACGGTGAAGACCAACTTTGGTGATGGCTTCAGAATATGTGGACTGCATGAACGAGTTCCAGTTAGCAAAAAGTGAGGGGGAGCCACCAGCTCCTTCGAAATCAATGTGGGAATAGGGGAAGTCACCTCGGTCGATACGAAACCTCATGGTTACTTCTAGGGGAAAGTAACCCTAAGAAGCAGAATCCTCACATTCATCACCCAAGAGTAAAAGGTCACATTTATCA
Source organism: Sambucus nigra (assembly GCA_949130495.1). NCBI lineage: Eukaryota > Viridiplantae > Streptophyta > Magnoliopsida > Dipsacales > Adoxaceae > Sambucus > Sambucus nigra. Next base: position 106,603,508 of record OX422207.1, on the reverse strand, counting down.
ATCAAAGTGCAAGTCTTGTAAGCACCCCCAAAATCATCACCTTTACCAAAAATAGGAGATCGACGATAAAAATGGGATTGTTCCGGGCAAGCTACCACCAGGGCTGTAGAGTCCATAGGGACAGAAGTAGTAGCAGTGGCGATGCAAGCATAGCATTGGTGGTGGGAGCAACAGAAGAGCTTGAAGAAACCATGAGAGATGGCACCGGGGGGGGGGGGGGGCATGCAGAAAGGAAAAAGAGCGGTGAAAATATTGGCGTAATAAGAAAAGAAATAAATAAATGGCAAATGAGCAAGAAGATAAAGAAAAAAATAGTAGCAACAATGGCGGATGGTAGTTTCTCTCTCTAAAAAGCTCTATAAATAATAAGGGTAAGCAAAGAGACGAAGATGAAAAAGTGACTAAGTGTTGAGAGTTAGTCGTTTGAAATTAAGTGGACGTTTGAGTTTCCCACAAAAGCATGTGCCAGGCCATCAAAATGATTATAAGTGGACACTTGGCACTTCAGAACACGCTTTGTCAGTTGAGAAGACATGCTCACGTCATTAATGAGGTGATGTTTGGGAAAAGGTGTGTTACTTTCAAGAGAAGTTAAGTTTTGGCACCAAATTTTTTTTAATCAAATAGAGGCCCCATGCTGAAAACCCAAGCCGAGTTAAAACGGGTTGAAGAGGCATCGGGGAGAATTTTAACGTTATAGGAAAGGCCCAACACAGTGCAGTTCAAAAAGTTCACGATGTCCCCTCTACAAGCCCGTTTGGAGATACTCCTGGCTCAGGTACATCGAGGAGAATTTTAGTTTTTGAACTAGATAAAACAAGGAAGAATAACGGAATGACAAAACTTGGGAGAATTTAAGGTTCAACGATTACTTTGGGAGAAGTACAGATAAGGGAGAATTCAACTTCTAAATAACCAAAACGTGTGGCACTTTCCTCAGATATTTTAGGAGAATTCCAACTGCCAGCTAAGAAGGAAAAATGAATGAGATGTAAAGACAGAAAAAAAGTAGCGATGTCCCTTCGCCATTGGCCAAGAATCTGCAGACATAGATCAGGTATATCGGGGAAAATTTTACTTTTTTCTTGCAGAGATAATGGTAGGTGTTGGAACGAACACAGAGAGGCAAAAACACAAGATTAAGGTTCATCGGATTGAGAAGTTTTCATGCATACATTTATTATTGCCACAATAAATCTCTGCACAAAGGGGAAAATGTAGGATAATCTCTGGATTATAGATAAGCCTCCCCAGCTAATATAAGAGAATTTAAGGAAAGGAAACAACATGAAGACATCGAGATAGCTCAGCATGGCAGCCCATCAAGGAGATTAGCCGATACAGCTCACCTTTTACTTTATATTTGTTATTTAGTTAAATTGTTAACATTGATTGCAATGATGTAACGATTGTAATATTATTTAGTGTGAGGTCAAACGGTATTCACGAGAGACCAGGCCTGGGAGAGCTTACATGCTCTACCGAATGACCTCACAGTGGGAACTTCAGAGGGACTTGGTTTGGAGGATTGAGAAGTAAGGTAGCATTAAGGCTTGTCCTGACCATTTTAGTTTCACAGTGGAAACTTGCACGGAATAGCCTTGAGTCCAATCGTTTATTGACCCTTGGACTAAATAACCCTCTACTTGATGTCACATCTACTTTAGGTGATGTCACCGGCCAACTAAACACTGTCGAATCCATACTCGAGTAAACCAATGTGGTATTGGAGCCGTCAAACGGTTTGGTGTGCCACCTCTGTGGTGACAGTCCTCTAACGCATAGTGGTTAGGCAAAAGGCATATCTTGGCATTTAATTTTTATAACGTAGAGTTTATTAGTCCATCAGACATTTAATGTTTGTGATGTAAAGTATGGGGGGACGTCTGTTCACAGCTGTAAGGGATTAAGGCATCTCGGGAGTGGTGTGAAGGCTATTTATTGGCCTCAACCATGTATGAGAGAGAGGGAGTTCTTTCTAGAGATCGCTTCTAGAGAGAAAATAGGCATTAGGGAGAAGTTATTACAGACCAGTGTTCTTGCTCACCCACCATTGTCATTTGTTGCGAAGATTTTAATAGCTAACCAGAGATCTTTCAGAGGTTGGTTGTGAGTTGGTTGCCTGCCAAGGTGTATCTAGGGTGCTTACTTATCTCTCCCTTTGAATGAGTTACTTCTGAGTTCCTTTTATTGTTATTTTGAGTTATATATAAGAGTATTGTGAGTTCAATTCGAGCATTAATCATATATAATATTGGGGGTTGACTTGCGTTTATGAAGAGTTTATGTGTTATCATTTATCACTATACCTATAGGGGTTAGATCTCAACTAGTATTATCATACTCCCAGGCTACAAGGGGACTACCCTCTTATAATATATATATATATATATATCAAACCAACATTCATTTATTTATAAAACATTCATTGAATCATTATATCAAACAATAAACAATAAATAACAATTCAATATTTTAGTACTTAAAGTTGTTGTTCATAATCATAATAAACAAATAGTAATAAGATTATTACAAATAATTTGTTAATTGGTAATCACTTTGAAGGAAGAAGGCGGGCCACACTATATAGGAATTGAGACAACCCTCAATAGTAGTAATGCTGCACTACTCGCTCAACCATAAGGGTTCATTCTCTTTTCCCACGTGCACATTTGTGATGAGGACCAGTGCCTCGTGCGGTTGCAATAGACAGTTGTGCACTAGAGTACCAAATCGCATATCTGGGTCCCTTAAACCCTTAGCTATTCTATGGCCACCCCGTATGTCTATTACATGCATAATAGGTCAACCAATTGTTTGAACTGGCCTTGGGACAGGGGTATGGGTGGGGGTGGCGAATATGTCGTTGTATGTAGACAAGGAGGGGTATCAATGAGGGTGAGGGCGAGGGCGAGGGCGAGGGCGAGGGCGAGGAAGAAAGAGCAGTGGTCCCCTCGTCTACCGCTTTCTCATTGCCCTTCCTAGAGCCTTTAAAGGCACCCTTGATATGTTCGAACATTTTATGCACTGTTCTCTCCATGTTTCTAACTTCTTGTCATTGTTGGTCGATAACTCGTCCACCTTATGGGCCAACCCTGCATTGCTCGACACAATGCTGACGAGCCTCATCTTTCCCACCCGAAAACTCACCTACCGAGTACGACCCTTATTATCTATCCCTAACACCTGGCTGAGTGCTTTCGCAGCGAGAGACGCCTTGTCGTCATCACTCTGGGAGTTGTGCACTTCCTTAAGGTTTTCTTGAAACAACAAAAAGGTACAAAGTGAGATAAATTAATTAGAAAGTATGTGATTATGAATTTTATTTTATAACATAATTAATATTTTAACTTACAATAGCAGCAATTACATTCGGATTGACCTTACCATCCTCCCTCTTCTTATTTTGAATTGCCACATAAGCATCGAGCCTATATGGCTTACCCCGAGGGCCACTCCCCGTCTCCTGAAATAAACTGATACAACATTAGTTAATTGGTATATAATTATAACTAAATAAAATATAAAATGAATGAACATTAAAAACTTACCATTTGTTGCTCGACCTCAGCATATGATGTACGCCTAGTGTAGTGCACGTCGACCTTCTTAGCCCGACTTACCCTCCCTGATTGACGAGAGGACAATTGCCTCTCCGAGACCTCATTATCGTCAAATTGTTACCAACTTGCCAATGAGATGGTATCCTTCTTAGGTACCATGTCCCTAAGTTGCAAAATGAACTCCCGATCATGGCCAAAGTAACATATGCGCATGTTTTTCCTCCATGTTTGAACTTATCTCATAATTTTTCCAATGTGGTGTCCCATAAACTGGGGGGCAAGCCTAATTGCCCCTGTCAAACAAATACAAAACAAAATGAAAGTGAGTTAGTAGCATTCAAATTATAATATATATATATATACAAAACAATAAGAAAATGAACAAGTACCTGTAATACCCCCAGATGGACATTTCAAGCTCGTAGGACACTTTCGTCCAATCTGTGTACCTGGGGCCGATAATCGTCTTTACTAACTTTAGAGTCCTAGCTTATAAGGTCGTCTTGTTCTCCACTATGGTCCCAAATTTTTCCCACTTTGGAAGCCTTGTGCTAGGAGAGGCTTCCTCGCCCCGTCTTTTCTCACGCCCGAATGTAGATATTTTCTGCAAAAATTATTGTTATCACTAGAAACGTATATATGAGAAAATTATCAAATCCAAATGAATAAAAACATTAAATTTATTAAAATCCAAATGAATTAATTCACTCGAAGAATTCAAGTTAACGACAAGATAAGAATACAAATCCACATCATAAACCAAACTTAACATTGTTTCAAATAATTGGAATACTTATTACAAATCTAAAAATTATTTCAAATTCGGGTCATGTCACGGACTTTGAATTAATGCTTAAATTGGTTAAAATCCAAATTAACATATTCACTAACTAACTAACTAACTAACCAATTTTGATTCAAATCCACAAAAACCGATAAAATCCAAATGAATAAAAGCATTAAACTATTGTGCGAGTGATATAAAGCACTAGAAGAATGCAACTTAACGACATTATAAGAATACAAATCCATGATCACATACCAAACTAAGCATTGTTTCAAAAAATTATAATATTTATTACAAATCTAAAAATTGTTTCAAATTTGGGTAATTATCTAAAATGGATCAATATTTGGTAGGAACAACCAAGTCATCCACGCTATTGGTTAGACAATCTGGTGCATCTAGGACGATTGACCATGACTCATTATTGATATACTCCGAGTAAAATACTTTCTCGACCTTTTGAAAAGCACAAACAAAGGGCTAATCACTCACATGCTCATTGCTCTTCGACTTGGACATGTCAACCATAATCAAATTAGTGCCGTGATCAACTTTACGAGCATTTCTATCCTCAATATGTACCTAATCAAAATAAAACACAACCTCTTTAAATCTTATATAGACCACTTAAAATATATTCCAAATGACGCAATAGTTAGTCGTTTCAAATTCAACGAGGTTTTTATCTTTCGTGTTCGCTTGAAATAAGTAAGAGCCTTGTATGAAATGATCGAATTCTGTACATTTGTATTTTCATCATACACCTTTGCACTGAATACATAACCATTCAATCGATACTTTTTATACTCTATGCCATGTACAAGGGTTCGGTGGCTAGACGAGGAAGCCTTGACGTCGCATCACTCATATTTAAGAGCTGAGTTTATAGATAAATTGATTCGGTTAGTTTTAAAGCTTTCTTGTAATATGTCATTTAATAAGAGACATCCTCATTATAATTACCTCGCGTGACACCCACAACCTAAATTTGATATCTGATTGTGCCATTGTTCTTTATCTTTTATTTTCCCCACATGAATCATATTTCCCGCATTGATCGTGACGAACAAACTACGAAATTAATCATGTATAAAAATTAAAATAATAAAAAAGTTAAAATAATATAAAATTACCTTTTTCATTCTTCGACATCTTCATGTGTGTCAAATAGAGAACGAGCTACTTGTTAATGCTGTAAACTCTTTAATTTCACTAGTGTACCCATTACTTGACCACCCTTATCAACGAACTCATCACTATTATCCACGCTGCTTGGGTCAGGCATATATTCCCAGTTATAGATTGATGATCCCACAGTGATGTATACAATTGATCCATTAATGTATCTTGTATTCTTGAAGTAATCTTTAAAAACTTGTATCAACCTTTCAAACGGGTACATCCACCGATATATAACTGGGCCACAAAGAAGTGCCTCATCACGCAAGTGTACCAACAAGTGAACACTTATGTCAAAAAATAATGGGGGAAAGTACTTCTCCAACACACAAATCGCTTCGGCAACGGCTACTTTTGCGACCACTATGGGATTTTGATTGACTACATTCTCATATAAAAGTGTGAAGTAGATACGAATTTGAATAATGGACCTCCGCAAATGCTTGTGCTTGGAGAAACAGTGCTTAAACAATAGAGAAACCAAATGCATGATCACATGACAATCGTGGGAATTGCACTTATGTAAATCACGAGTAATATAATTCACAAACCTTTGCAAGTTGGATGAAAAGTTAGATGGAACTTTCAAATTATATATTGTGTCTAAAATCACCTTTTTTTCATCACTCATCAAAGTAAATGCACCAATGGGAATTATTGTCCTTCCCATATTAACTTCTTTAAACCATAGTTGTGGCTTAAGTTTCAACGATTTAAGGTATTTTCGTGCATTTTCTCCATCGTTAGAATGACTCCCACCAATATATATTCCTATAATATGTTCAGTGATGTTCTTCTCCACATGCATCACATCTACTCGTCCAATAAAGCAAGTCAAATAAAATTGACCTCCTAGATCATGCCTTTTTTGTCTTAATTTCATTCCCAGTTAGGGTCTTCTTATGCTTGACATTCTTCAATTTAGAATTCTTACCTATCATATTACAACCACAATTAAAGATTTACTTTGAATTTCCTAACCTAAAAGTTTTGTCGGAGGTAGCTTATGTTCAACCCCGCCCAGTAAAAAATTAGAACCTTTCTCAAATCTAAAACTATGAGCGGGTGGTAAGAATCTCCTATGGCAATAGTATATATTTTTTCGCTATCGATGAGATACAAAGATTCAGTCTCCTCTCCACAAATAGGACACCCCAAATAACCATGTACTACGCAACTGGATAATGTCCCATAAGCTGAAAAATCATGAATTGACCACATCAACATAGCTTTCAACGTAAACTCTTCTTTTTTAAAAGAGTCAAATGGTTGCACACCCTCTTCCCATAACTCATTTAATTCTTCTACCAAAGGATCTAAGTAGACATCGATGTCCTCACTTCGTATCTTTGGCCTAAATATCAATAAAAACAACATCGAAAATTCAAGTCTCATACAGTGTAAAGGAGGGAGCTTCAGTTGTGATAGGATTATTGGCCATTTACTCTAATTGGTGCTTATTTAAATGGATTGAAACCATCTGTTGATATTTCCAAATAAATACTACGCTGTTCTTGAGCAAAATTAGGGTACTCATAATTCTTCCTCTTCCAAGTTGTAGAATTAATAGGATGACGCATAAGATTATCCCCCTACTTTTTCCCTAGCATGCTAAGTCGTTGCCTTCGCTATCTATGGTACTGTTGAAAAATATGTCACTAAAGCCGTTTATAAAAATAAACTATTTAAGTAACTCCGATCTATTTTTTTAGGAAACTCTTTTCGTAAAAACCAAACTATTTGAACACAAGATGTGTTTCACAAATCAGTATGTACGAGATCTATTCAAGATTTGAATAACAGGTTTATAAAGTAGTTTAAAAAACTTAAACTCAGCACAACCAAGAATGAGATGAGGAGATGTAGAAAGATTATGTTCACGATGTTTTTTACGTGGTAAAACCTCACCAATTGTGGAAACATCCACGACTCCCTCTACGGAGTAAAATGAAAAATCCACTAAAACAAATATATGAGTTACAAACTATATAACTAACATGCAAACAACTCAGACCTATATAAGTTTAGGAATGTACCCTCTGGTGTCCTTATAACTTCTCTGCAGTTCTGATTGTAGATGTAGTTCTCCCAGTTTGTTAACTTCTGATTTGTTCCGGCACTTTACGTCGACTCTTTGTTCACAAGATCTTATTACCAACACTTTTCGTGTTGTAGGGTGAAAGTGTTTGTGGAGGTTCTCTCTAACACATGCATGCACACACACACACACACTTATTAAGTACAAACAGTCCTAACAAATTATAGTAACACAATATGCTGTGATCTTTTCTTTTTTTTTGTCTTCTTACAAAACTTTGAACCTTATTTGACCTTTAAATCAATCCCAGAATCCACGGATACCTTACTAGGAAGACAGTCAAGGTCTTAATCAATCTCAGAATTTAGAAAAGTTTTTCGAGATTGAAAACCTCCAAGTGTGATTCCAACTAGGTCAAAGGTTTAGTTTTACAAGAACTAGAAACAGAAAGCATTTATTGTTGATTTCAAAGTAAGCAAATGTTTTATAGAAAATAATCAACAATATATTTCTCAAGATGAGAAATAAAGAATGAAACTAAGTGTAATGTAACATGAATAACTCAGATCTGAAATTTCTATGAAATCAGAAAGTAGATCTAAGTAATAGTTTAAGTTGAAAACAAGATCTAACGAACAAGAGGTTACAGCAGCAATTACAAACTCAACTCAAACTCTCAATCACTCAAGAACACTCTGGGTAGTGTTTTGGATATGAAGGAGTTTTGAAGAAGTGTTTGAGTTTGGATGGCAGAGGCTTTGACGAACAGGGTTAGGGTTTCTAACTCTCTCTCTTCTCTCTGTTTTCTCTCTTCTCTCTCTATTTCTCAGAAAAATGAAAATGGCAAAAGTCTTCGAAGTCTGAGAATAGGGTTCCTTTTATAGGGTGAAGAGAAGGTTCGAGAGACTGGATCAAAACCAAGGGCCAGGATTAAGTCAAGTTAAATTGACTTATATCGAAGGGTTCTAAGAACGCGGTGCTTAAACGATACCTGATTGGTTTAAAAAGTTATACTGGGATTCACCAAGACAACATGCAGATCATCGATAACCAATGATCCAAGGGCTAAAAACATACGCGTTTATAAATCAGTAAAGAAACACAATCTCAGCCAATCAGATGAAGACAGATGTTGGTCAATAAAAGGATATGAAACGCGCGTCCTAAAGTAATTAAAACCACACCCTAAGGTTTACTCTGCTTTCGGATTCTACCCAAGGTAACATTAGGCCAATATACCCAACAAATTATATTTACAGATTGACCACAGAAACTTTTAAATCAAGTTTTAATTAAGAAAACCTTATTTAAAAAATGTTTATAAAATCCCAAAAAATTATTAAAATTCAAACTTAGGGATTTAAACACACTCAACATATATACACAAATTATTATGCAGTATGATATGCAATAAATAAATTCTACTATGTGTGAGTGTTGACAATTTGTTCTTGATCACTACAAGATAGAGAGATAAAGTAGCAAACCAACTTCTGAGGTTCTTTGGTTTCTAGGGAGGACATAATTTTGTCACAATTTCCAAACTAGATGAGCACTTATACAATATAGACTCAAGTGAGTCAAAAGCATAAGGGCTTCAATCTCCCCCTTTGGAAATATGAGACAAAATCTCCTTTGAGTCATCTAGGACTCGTAGGGCAACAAAAAAAAATAAGAAAAACTTATTCCTATCAAAATTCTATCTACCCAATACCTAGAAATCAAAAAGTACATAACTCAACTAAGTACATTTGAATACACTATTACAACTGTTGAGAGTAACTGTACAATAAGAACCTGTAATAAATCACTAAGATCAAGCTGTTTAGCATATGTAAGAATTGAATAGGCTCAAATTTCTCCCCCATTTTGTCTCAAATGGACAAAGGAAAAAACTTGGATAAACATCAAAGTTATTAGTCAGCATAAACCATACCAATAGATTTACGTAATGAAATGAATCTATTATAATCTAGAGGTTTGGTAAACATATCTGCGAGTTGTAGATCAGTAGGAAGATAATTGATTTCTAATTCCTTAGATTCAACCAATTCGCGTATAAAATGATGTCTTATTTTAATATGCTTTGTTCGCGAGTGTTTAACAGGGTTTTTAGAAATATTAATCGCACTTTGATTATCACAATAGAGATGCAATTTGTTTTCTTGAATACCATAATCACTTACCATTTGTTTAAGCCACATTAATTGAGCACAACAGCTGCCAGCGACTATATATTCAGATTCAGCTATCAAGAGTGATGTGCAATTTTGTTTTTTACTACTCCATCCTACCAAGTTATTACCTATATAATAACATGCTCCTGATGTGCTTTTACTATCATCAGTATACCCAATGCATTCAGCATCAGTGTACCCAATTATAGTGCTTGGTATGTCATTAGTGTACCAAAGTCCTAGATTTAGAGTGCCTTTTACATATTTAATGATACGTTTAACAACATTCAAGTGGCTCTCTTTAGGGCTACTTTGATATCGAGCACATACACACACAACATACATAATATCAGGACTCGAGGCAGTAAGATATAGTAAGGTTCCTATCATACTACGATACAGAGTAGGATCTACAGATTTTCCATTTTCATCTTTAAAAAGTTTTAGCGTAGTACTCATGGGCGTTTTAGCATCTTTAGCACTCTCGAGGCCAAATTTCTTTACTATCTTTAAAGCGTACTTGGATTACGATACAAATAATCCTTCTGAATTTTGTTTGACTTGGAGGCCTAAGAAGAATTGTAGCTCCCCTATAAGGGACATTTGAAATTCCTTATGCATAGTTTCAGAGAAGTATTTGACTTTTGAGGGAGAAGTTGATCCAAATATAATATCATCAACATAAACTTGAGCAATAGTGATATGTTTGTCAAAATGTTTGACAAAAAGAGTTTGGTCATTTCCGCCTCTTTTGAAACCTTTATCTAAAAGAAAACTAGAAAGACGCTCATACCAAGCTCTAGGAGCTTGTTTAAGGCCATACAAAGCCTTTTTCAGATGAAATACATGATTTGTATATTTAGGGTCAATGAACCCTTTAGGTTGTTCTTCATAGGTTTCTTCAGCCAATATTCCATTAAGGAACGCAGATTTGACATCCATTTGGTACAGTGTAAAATGCATGTGGCAAGCTATAGCAAAAAGCAGACGAACAGATTCTAAATGAGTAACAGGAGCAAAGGTCTCGTTAAAATCAATTCCTTATATTTGAGAGTATCCTTGAGCAACTAATCTAGCTTTATTTCTAATTATTATCCCATTTTCATCAGTCTTATTTTTGAAAATCCAACGTGTGCCAACAACCTTTTTGTGATCAGGACGTGGAACAAGATACCAAACATCGTGAATGACAAATTGTAAAAGTTCTTCCTGCATAGCAGAAATCCAGTGAGAGTCATTCAATGCCTCATTTACATTCTTTGGTTCCACAAGGGAAACAAAACATGCATAATGTGCATAGTTTCTTAGTTGGGATCTTGTACGCACTGGATCACTAGGGTTACCAACTACGTTATTTATGGGATGATCTTTAGAAACCCAGTTAGGTACCTCAGGTGTCTCAATAGGTAATGAATTATCCATTTCAGAGGAGTCATTTTCTAAAATATTTGTAGACTCTTCCTCAATAGTAGATTCACCAGTCTTGCTTTCTACAGTAGTGTCACTAACAATTACATTTATGGATTCCATCAAGGTTTTAGTGCGAAGATTATACACTCGATAAGCTCTACTGTTAGGCGAATATCCTAGAAATATGGCTTTATCTCCCCGGCTCTCAAATTTGGATAAGTGTTCCCTATCTTTGCATACATAACAAGTACTGCCAAAGGTTCTAAGATATTTGAGATTAGGCTTTTTATTGTACCAAAGTTCGTAAGGGGTTTGTTTGGAATTCTTTCTAATATAGACCCTATTTATAATGTGACACGCAGTACGAATAGATTCTACCAAAAAATATTTAGGTAAATTCTTGGCATGTAACATAACACGTGCCATCTCTTGAAGGGTACGATTCTTTCTCTCCGCAATACCATTCTGTTGAGGGGTCTTAGGAGCACTGAACTCGTGTTTATAACCATTATAGTCACAGTATTCTATAATACCAGTGTCTTTGAATTCACCACCTCTGTCACTACGAATTCTATTCACTTGTGTAAACTATCGTTCATACCCCATCTTAAAAAATGTAGTTCAACTTTTTTCTACACAAACACTTTACCGTTCCTACACTTAGCACATAGACATGGGAACACTTTATCATTATGACATATCTTTGCGCATTTCACAAATTAATTAGCATCTCTACGAAACACATCCCCTAACCTATTTGTCTCACCCATCTAATCTTTGTACAGAGGATATTCTATTACAACTACTACAAGCAATCACCTATTATGGGTAAGAAGTGTATATTCATAGATTAGTACAAACAATAGTGTGAAAACTTAGTTTTCAATGTAAGGACATAATTTTATAAATGTCCGGGGTAGAATCTAGGAATTTTCTAGTTGTCCTAGATCAAAGTATGTATGTATGAAACCGCTATATTCGGCACGTTAACACGATCATCCACGACGGCCTTGATCCGAATCCATGCATCCACCATCTTCACACGTGCATCATGCTTCATGCAACGTGCTTCTTAACCGTTCCCACTACTCCACCTCACGTTATTGGTAAAATGGTTTATTAGAGTTTTTAATATTTGCATAAATATATGGGAATTTTTTAGAAAATATTTTTTGAAGTCTGATTTATTTTTAATACAAAAACAGAAATTTTTCTAAGTGTAGAAGCGGACTTTTTTGGTCTTTGAGCTCGTTCGAATGACATCGCTCCGTCGTTCAAACGACATGAGCATGTCGAGAGATCTCGTTCGAGCAACATGCCTATGTCGTTCGAGCGACGACACCACCTCGATTTTTGTATAAATATATGTGCCCATTCTGCACATTTTTTCAAGTCTTTTCGTACACGTTTCTGCGATTTACAGCCCAGAAAACAGACTTTAATTTTTTAAGGTTTAATGACTTTTTATTCATAAAACCATTCCTAAATATGTGTGTGAATATTTCAACCTTCAAAGGATCGTTTTTACTCATATGGAGTAACTTGTGGAGAAGCCGACTCTTTTCCATTGTTGCCCATATGGAGTTCTTGCTGGAGATTTTAGCCGACGACATCGGAACCGACACCTGAGGGTATTTCGTATGTCACTCTTGTTTTCAGTATAATCCGTGTAAACCGTCTTTTACAAATTATAGTGGAAATAAAAGGCTTTGCCCCTTTGGGGGATTTTCCCTCATTTCTGTGTTTGTTTGTGATTGAATGTTCTTTCATGATCATATTGTCTTCAATCACACCTAGATGCATGTTTTAGGATTTAATTGAAAAACCAAGTTTAATTAAATAATTCCTTTATTTGAATAAAAGCGCGCTCTTAAATTGGTATCAGAGCCAATTACACAATCACACAGTGTAATTTTTCGCAAAATTTTTCTAAAGATATCAATTTTCTGAAAAATTAATTTTTGAAAAAAAAGGGCGTGTTCAAAATGGAGAAATTATATAATAAAATGCCAGTTTTTGATGGGACAAATTATGCTTACTGGAAAGCCCGTATGAAATCTGCTCTAAAAGCTATAGATGAAAGAGTTTGGATTTTGGTTGAAAGAGGGTGGACACCTCCCTCCATCACTATTGATAACGTGATAAATTTAAAATATGTGACTGCATGGACTGAAGAAGAATTTAAATGGTCATCTTTTAACTCTAAAGGTCTTAGTACTGTTTCTGTATCCGTCACACCTGAAGAGTTTCGGCGGATAATGACGTGTACCACGTCAAAAAAGGCATGGGATGTTTTACAGCTTACCCATGAAGAAACTAATGCCGTGAAAGAATCAAAATCGTAAAACTTAACAACTCAATTCGAAACTATCACCATGCTTGAGTCTGAATGTTTTGATGAATTATATGCTAGATTATCTGATATTGTAAACACTAGCTTTAATATTGGCGAACACATTCCTAATGTTAGAGTTGTTAAAAAGATTCTAAGATCACTGCCTAAGCGTTTTATGCCTAAAGTCACTGTGCTAAATTCTATGGATAATTTAAACATGCTTAACTTAAAGGAATTAGTTGGAGACTTACAAACCTTTAAAATTGATATGTTTAGTAAGTCTGTTAAACCAAAAGATAAGGGAATTACACTTAATACCCAGGATAGGAAGAGCGAGGGGTCGGCAAGAAAGAGAGTAGAGTCAGCTAGAAAAAAGGAGAAAGAAACGTCAGATTCCGAGTGTGACCTTGATTTAGATGATTTGGCCTTGTTTGGAAAAAAATTCAAGAAAATTCTCAAATTCAAGAAAAATGGAAATTTCAAAGATAAAAAGAACTTTGAGAAAAATAAGTTTGAAAAGAAAAATGAAAAAGATTGTAAAGACCCTCCTAAGAAAGACAGTGAGAGATGTTATGAGTGTGATGGTAAGGGTCATAGAGCTTTTGAGTTTGCTACTAGGCTGAACAGACTTGCCAAAGAAAGGGGTAAAGGTGTCCTTAATGCTACCCTGAGTGACGACAGTGAGATCGAGTCGGTGGAATATGGATACGAGTCATCGCATGAGTGTAACTTCACTGTATTCATGGCTAGTCATGTGAGTACCTCTAATGCTCCTCATGATGATGAGGATGCTAGTTAACAGGGACACCTCGATAGTGAGAACAAAGTGAGTGAGGGGGAGGATGCTGGAATGAGAGCACGAGTAATCTTCAGCGCGCTTATGCTGAGTTATATACTGAGTCATTTAAAACCAAAAAGCGTAACAAAGCGTTAGTTCCTAGGATCACCACTTTAGAGGAAGGTTTAGGAGAAGTGAGAGAGAGAGTCCTCCACCTTCACTACCGAGAGAGAGAGAGAGTGTCTGCTTGTGTTGAGAGAGAAAGTCAGTTTAGAGAAAGAGAGAGACTGTTTGGAGAGAGAGAGTTATTTTGAAAAAGAGAAAGGGGACTTGACTAATCAAGAGGATAATCTTACGAGTGAGCTCCATTCCTCCTTGGAGACTCGAAAGAAACTTGAAGCCATTGTAGTCCACCTTACTCATGACCTTGAGAAAGCACGGGAAGTCAAGGTTCAAATTGAGGATAGATATGGAAAGATGGAAAAGATGCTCCTCGGTACCGCTTTAGGTTTTGGTGACAGGAAGGGAATAGGTTTTGATGGTGCCTCCACGTCCCAAATAGCACCTGGACCAGTTCCTGAGTTTATTACAACTCCATATGGCCATCGTCAAAAACCACGAAGGAGAGTTCGACCGAGAAAGGCAAACCCAGTTCTACCTTTAAAACTGTGGTCTTTTGTACGTACTGTAAAAGAAAAGGCCACCTGAGAGAGTTTTTGTATAGTTTGGGTCAGACTTCACGTACATATGCTCCACCACATCGTACTGATGATTGTACCGGTGAGAAAGCGTGTGGAGTTTTTAGTCGCCACATCACAGAGTTTGATGAAGGAATTTCGAGGGATGTCTTTATCGTCAGTGAATGCTACCCGCATCCCTGCTAAAACCAACAATAACAAGGGTAAACAAACGGTCACCCCTTCTTGGGTACCTAAGAAAGACGAAACGACCCTTGTTGTTCATGTCGCTCTCAAAGCACATAATACCTCACAGTGGTATTTCGATAGTGGGTGCTCCAGACATATGACCGGCGATGTCTCATTTTTTACCTACCTAGAGGATCATAAGGAAGGTAGAGTCACCTTTGGAGACGGGAGCAAGTCTAACACCGTAGGACGAGGTAGAGTAGATTTACCTGGTTTTCCTAAGCTTGAGAATGTTTTGTACATCAAAGGTTTGAAAGCAAACCTTCTCAGCATTAGCCAGCGGTGCGACGCTGACTTTGTCGTAAAGTTTGATCGGGACGCGTGTAATGTCTATAATTAAGATGGTAAACTTTTAGTGCAAGGGGTGAGGACAGAGGATAATTGCTTTGGGATTGTGCCCAAGTCCTCACTTGTCTGCAACAATGCCACGATCACTCCTATGGATCTGTGGCACCAACGTCTAGGTCACGCGAACTTTAGAGATTTGATGCGATTAGCTAAAAAGGACCTAGTACGTGGCTTACCAACACTTGGAAAGACAACTTCCACAGTTTGTTGACCTTGTCAGTTGGGAAAGAAAATTCGTAGCCCCCACAACAAGTTAAATTCTATTACCACTTCACGAGTACTTGAGTTGATACACTTGGATCTTATGGGTCCTACTCGTACTGAGAGTCTGGGTGGTAAGAGGTACATCCTAGTGATGGTAGATGATTTCTCCAGATATTCGATTGTAGGTTTTATGAGAGAGAAATCTGATGCTATAGAGTTTTTAATGACCAAGTGCCGTGTTCTGCAAAACCAAGACGGAGTCACTATTAATAGAATGCATAGTGACAATGACACTGAATTTATGGAGAAAAAAGTATATCTTTACTGTGATAGCCTATGAATCAAACATGAGTTTTCTGCTGTGAAGACTCCTCAATAAAATGGGATTGTTGAGAGAAAGACAAGACGATTCAGAAAATGGCTAGATCTATGCTTCTAGGTTGTAAAGTTGCTAGGAGATTTTGGGCGGAAGTGGTGTCTACTGCATGCCATACGGTGAATAGGGTTTACCTTTATCCACACACACTTAAAATTCCCGATGAATTTTGGACTGGAAAGAAGCCCAACCTTGCATATTTCCGTATTTTGGGGAGTAAATGATGCATCCTACGGGATAGAGAGCAATTAGGAAAGTTTGACTCTCGAAGTGATGAGGGAATATTGCTGGGATATTCATCAAATAGTAGAGCGTATCGGGTTTTCAACCTGAAGAGCTCTAAAGTGATGGAGTCGATTAACGTTACTGTGCAAGATGACGAACCATCGACTTCTATTGACTCCACCCATTTGAGTGAGGATGACACACTCCTTTTTAATGATCCCATTGTGTCTTCCACATCCAGGGTGGACCCTACTCCCATTCTAGGGGACACACCTGCTTGGGTTCGCAAGAGTCATGGTCCCACTTCTATCCTACGAGATCCCACCCTAGGGGTCAAGACTCGTACTCAGCTAGAGAATGTTGTTAGCCATGTCTGCTATACATCTAAAGTCGAGCCCAAGAACTATAAAGAAGCACTCAAGGATGAAAACTGGATATTTTCTATGCAGGATGAGTTGCTTTAATTTAAAAAGAATAATGTTTGAGAACTTCTCCCCCGACCTAGTAAGACGAATGTGATAGGTACCAGGTGGATTTTTAAGAATAAAATGGATGAAAATGGTACCATAATCAGAAACAAGGCTAGGTTGGTCGCTCAAGGCTACATACAGATAAAGGGTGTAGACTTTGGGGAGACATTTGCTCCTGTTGCGAGGCATGAGTTCGTCCGCTTACTACTTGCCATCGCGTGTCATCTGCGCTTCAAGCTATATCAGATGGATGTTAAGAGTTCCTTTCTAAATGGCATTCTACAGGAGGAAGTTTACATGGAACAACCAAAAGGGTTTGAAGACCCTAAGCACCTGGAGCACGTCTACTATATGAGGAAATCCTTGTATGGTTTGAAGTAAGCACCCCGTGCTTGGTACGAGAGGCTTACTCTCTATCTCTTAGCCCGTGGCTTCAAGAGAGGGGGAGTTGATATGACGTTGTTCATCAGGAGAGATGACGGTGCTATTTTAGTTGCCCAGGTCTATGTGGACGACATAGTCTTTGGATCCACGTGCTCCTAGCATGCTCACCATTTTGAGGAGGATATGAAAAGTGAGTTTGAGATGAGCATGGTAGGTGAGCTTACTTTCTTCCTTGGTCTCCAGGTTCGTCAGTTAGAGGACGGTATGTTCATCTCCCAATCCAAGTATGCTATAGACCTCGTGAAGAAATTTGGTTTAGACTCCGCTAAGCATACACGTACACCTATGAGTACTTTTATCAAGCTTAGTAAGGACACTCCAGGCAAGGACGTAGAGCAAACCTTATATAGGAGTATGATAGGTAGTCTTCTCTACTTGACTGCCAATCGCCCTGACATAACTTTTAGTGTTGGAGTATGTGCGCGATATAAGGCATCCCCGAAAGAGTCACACTTACTCGCTCTAAAACGTATTATCAAATACGTGAGTGGGACTTTCTCCTATGATATTTAGTATTTCTTTGATACCGATAAACGTTTGTCCGCGTATTCGGATGCCGATTGGGCTAGGGATGTAGATGGTTGTAGGAGAACTTCTGGTGGGTGTTTCTACTTTGGTTCTACTCTTGTCTCCTGGATGACCAAGAAACAAAACTCTATCTCTTTGTCCACTGCGGAGGCTGAGTACATTATCGCCGGGAGTTGTTGCATGCAACTCTTGTGGATGAAGCAAATGTTGGAGGATTATGGGATTTCATAGGACACCATAACCATCTTATGTGATAACACGAGTGCGATACACATATCTCGTAATCCGATCCAACATTCGCGCACAAAGCACATCATGATACATGAGCACTTTATACATCAGTTAGTTGAGGAGAAAGTCGTATCCCTGAGTTTCGTACCCACTGACCTTCAGTTAGTTGATATTTTCACGAAACCTTTAGATTCCCTTAGATTCGAGAGTCTTAGGAAGTTTTTAGAAATTTTCACAGTTGACTGAGGGGATGGTCTTTGTCTAGGATAGGATGCATTGTCATATTCATATCATATGATTCCTACTGCTAGTTTGTATCATTTGTATTATTATTCTTTTACTTTGTATATTTTTTTTCAATTTTTTTTTCTTTTTATAAAATTTTTAGAAAAGTACAAAAAGATTTTTGTATTTGTTTACACCACTTATGGATGAGAATTTAAGATAGTCGAGTCATATCTTTCATTTCCATTTTTCACGTGACTATTTGATAGTGATTTAAGACGCTACATCAATTCATCCATATGCTTTACATTGTTTGGAGTTTTTGAGATGTGATTAGTGATATCTTTCTACATATTTGGCTCCTTATCTCCTTTATTGCACACATGCACGACTTTATTTGATTATTTTACTTGTCTATCACATATTGTATTGAGTGTTTCCATCTCAATTTTGTCTATACAACGAACCATATGCGATAAAATTGGACAAGATTGGAATGCATGTAAAAATCAGTTGGTGAGATTGTGTGGTATTTTATCAATGGTGAAGGGATACGAAAGGTACTCACATATCCTTTACGATTAAGCCGCATTTTAAATTGGACCTAAAAAATTGAGGTATTTTCATTATCCGAGGTCCAAAGAGGTTAAAAGAGCCCGAAAAAAGTTAAAGGCAATAAAGAGAAATACATGCCGAATATGGGCCAATAGGTTTTACCATCAATTCTTCAATGTTTGAGAATTTAGATCACCTCTAAACAAAATATAAATCTGAGGGAGTTTGGTTGGAGAATTTAAACGGGTTTGCACTTCCTTGAAAGTTCTGAGAAAGCATTAAATAGTTTTGGACGTTATTGGTGTGGAAATCACTTTGAGCTTTGATTTGCTGATTTAATTGAGTCAATTTCTTATAATTCCATCTTTTTACACCTAAGGAAGTTGTTGAGTTCATTCGTTAGGAGTATGCGATATTCATCGTGAACATATGTTATTCTTGTATGCAATGATTTTCCTATCGAATTTGATCACACCCCAATATTTTCACTATCATCGACTTGGTTGTTTTTATGCCCTTCCATGGTGTGATTCTTTGTTGTATATTTTGTGTGAAAATTTTTGAAAAATTCAAAAATAGAAAGTTTATTACCTTGTGGCATTCTCCATTTGCATTTATGGCATTCTCCATTTGCATTTATTTGTGATTCTCATAACTGTCTATTTGGGGACATCATAAAAAGGGGGAGAATGAATTATGGGGGAGCATTGTTTGGTTGATTTATTAATGATTTGCTTAAGCTTAATTGATCTTTGATTTGTGCAAGTCATTATATTTCAATCTGTTGCGTGTCAGGGGTATCTGCTTTATTTAATGTGTGCAGGTACAAAATTGATGATTATTGTATTGCACACCCTGATGAGAAAAGCTTTGAGAGTTTCTAAAAAGCTGAAGATTTGAAGATGTTGAAGTTTGATTGACGACAGGTCAGTTAGTATTCTCAGTCTGAGGGTTTAATGGGGATATTATCTTATATGTCATTTGCTTTATGGAGATAGCATAATTCAATTTTTTTTATGTATGTACCGGCATAGACATAGGGGGAGATTTGTAAGGACATAATTTTATAAATGTCCGAGATAGAATCTAGGAATTTTCTAGTTGTCCTAGATCACAGTATATATGTCTGATACCGCTACATTAGGCACGTCAACACGATCATCCATGACGGCCTTGATCCGAATCCATGCATCCACCATCTTCACATGTGCATCATGCTACATGCAACGTGTTGCTCAACCGTTCCCACTACTCCACTTTGCGTTATTGGTAAAATGGTTTATTGGAGTTGTTAATATTTGCATAAATATTTAGGAATTTTTTAGAAAATATTTTTTGAAGTCTGATTTATTTTTAACACAAGAAGAAATTTTTCTAAGTGTAGAAGCGAACTTTTTTGGTTGTTGAGCTCGTTCGAATGACAACGCTCTGTCGTTCAAACGAAATGAGCATGTCGTGCGATCTCGTTCGAGCGACATGCCTATGTCGTTCGAGCGATGGCACTGCCTCGATTTTCGTATAAATATCTGTGCCCATTCTGCACATTTTTCCAAGTCTTTTTCGTACACGTTTCTGCGATTTACAGCTCAGAAAATAAACTTCAAGTTTTTAAGGTTTAATGCATTTTTATTCACAAAACCATTCCTAAATATGTGCATAAATCTTTAAACCTTTAAAGGATCATTTTTACTCATCTGGAGTAACTTGTGGAGAAGACGACTCTTTTTCATTGCTGCCCATCTGGAGTTCTTGCGGGAGATTTCAGCCGACGACATCGGAATCTATACCTGAGGATATTTTGTATGTCATTTTTGTTTTCAGTATAATCCGTGTAAACCGTTCTTTTCAAATTATAGTGAAAATAAAAGGTTTTGCCCCTTTGGGGATTTTTTCTCATTTGTGTGTTTGTGATTGAATGTTCTTGCATGATCATATTGTCTTCAATCACACCTAGATGCATGTTTTAGGATTTAATTAAAAAACCGAGTTTAATTAAACGTTTCCTTTATTTGAACAAAAGCGCACTCTCATTCAATAAATATTTTACTACAAGATTGACATTTCATCTTTATGTGCTATATTATAAAAACAATATGAATCCTGTTTCCTCCATCTCTTATAAATGGTGAGTGGTCCTATTGCATTCAAGACAACACAATTCTGTAATATACTTAACAACTCATCTACATTGTTCCAATTTGAGGAAAATTCGCTAGAATATCCCCATAGTGCTCCAAGTACACGACATAGATTCACAAGTGTTCATGCTATTTCAATTGATTAATTAAAATAACACTTAACACCACATCATTTAGGATATATACAGAGAACATTAAGGGACGACGGTAGAACTTTCCCCAAAAGTAATAAGTGTAAGCCAGTAAGTATATTATTATAAAGAAACTATGCCATCCCAAACTGTCCAAATGGGACAATTCAAGAGATCTCATTACAGGGGTAATGAGTCTCGAATGGGTCTAAGGGATATTAAATGCATACGCATATAAACTAGAAGGCTAGTATTTATGCGCACTATCTGTAACTTGAGAGGCTTACGACTATATATAATTTAACAGTATAGACTTTGTTTATTTTTTGTCGGTAAAGTCTCAACATGCATTGTTTGATGATTCAAATTTACAATTCGACGTTACCGCCAAATAACACACACAAAGTCTGCAGTATTAAATTATACATATTGAGTGTATGATTTGCATTTTTGCTATATATAATTTTACCCTACTTTTAATTGATGTTTTAAAATTTATATTACCCACCACATTTTATTTATATTTCCATGGTAAGTATGTTTCATTTATATTCGGTAGTATTACAACCCTAAATGTTAGAAATACCTTAGGCAACCAACTCAATGACCATCTAAATGTTCAAATTCACCACTCAATAACAATTCAAATAATAATGAGAAATATTCAATAGAGTTTCAGCATTTAAATAATGTAATATCCAAGCTTAGAACTTAAGCAATTAACTCAACAATGAGGAATAAACAATTAAAGAGAACAACGAAATGGACCACCTCAAAACAACGTAGTTTTGGTGTGAGAATGAGGTCAAAATTTAAAGAAAACCCCTCACTTTACCTCAACACCCAAAATTACGTCATTTTGAGGTGTCCACATCACGTGTAAGTTGCACATTTGAATTGACAAATTTTGTACCACATCAAAAAAATTCATTTAATTATTGTAATTATAAAATTGACAATTGAATCATTGATAATCATAAAATTTTGTTACCAAATGCCACAAAAATGAAACACAATAAACCAACAATAACACACACATAATAAATAGGGAAAAGACAATGCACACACACACACACACAATAACACAAAATACCACACACACAATAACATATAGAAATTATTTGTGATTTATGTCATTTCCAAAATTAAATGGTTTTTGTGTGTGTGTATGTGTGTGATGTGTGTGTGTGTTGGAATCGCACCTAAAATCGGAGAGAAAGAGAATTATCGATTGCCTGAGAGAAAGTGAGAGAGAAGAGAGATGTTGTCACGGTCAAATCCTTGATAGGATTGTGACAACATTATTGTCAAGGTCATTGACCATGACAACGCTAGCTAGGTGAAGAGTGGTGTAGTGAAGGATAACGTGGACAAATAATGTAAGAAAATTGACTAATGTCCATGAAGTAAAGGGGATGGTGAAAGTAAGTGATCGATAGGTAATTAAGCGACCTAAAGAAGTTTAACCCATAATTAACATGAGAGTGTGTTTACGAAAGGTTTTCAAAGAAGAATAAGTATTTTCTAACACGGTGTTGCATATGTTGAAAGGTGATTTTTAAGGAAACTACTAAGGTAAATTAAATATGAGTAAAAAGGTAATTTCGGTAAAAGAAATGATTTTCCTTCAACAAAGGGTATTGTTTAAAGTATATAATCGGGTGTGTTAAATAAGAAATAAGTGTCAAGTCAAGTAAAAAGGGATTCTTGTATAAGGTTAAGGTGAATCAATCAGGATAAGTAACGTTTTTTTAGAATAAAAATGGTTTCATGCATAGAGTGTACATTTGTATGTATATGTGTATAAGGTAGTTGCATGTGTACGTAGATAAAACGTGTTAGAAGCTCTTTTATGCTGTTTGATTCTATATTACATTATTATATTTTCTCATTGAACATTTAGCTCGTTCCCTTATCTTTATTACGGCAGGTTGGGTGCGGTTCTGTATTTTGAGAGCATTGCATAGGTAAGTATCTTTTTCGCTTTACGTTAGTAGCTTTGTATGCTTGGATTTCGGGGAAGATTCCCAAGGGTTCTTCACGTAGTTTGATTTAAATTGGAATCATATGCTAAATAAGTGAAATGTTAATTAAATAAAATTGGACTAGCAACATTATATAGGCTGTTTCATTGCACTCCATGCCTAACGCTCGGGTCGAATCGAGTTGACCATGGGTAAACCATAAATTTAGATCGGGGAGTTACACCTCTTTACTAGGTCCCTAGCATATTCAGATTGAGATATGAATATCCCATCCTCAAGCTGATTCATCTAGAGACCTAAGAATAACGTAAGATCACTAACTATGCTCATCTCAAACTCACTCTTCATCTCCTCCTTAAAAGTGTGAGTATGTCGAGAACACATGGACCCAAATACTATGTCGTCCACATAGACTTAGGAAACCAAGATAGTACCACTCTCTCTCCTCATAAATAACATCTTATCCACTCCCTTCTCTTGAAGCCACGGGTTAATATATAATAAGTGAGCCTCTAGTACCAAGCACGAGGTGCTTACTTCAACCATACAAGGCCTTCTTAATATAATAGACGTGTCTCAGGTGCTTTGGGTCTTCAAACCCCTTTGGTTATTCCACGTACACTTCCTCCTATTATCAACATCAATTTGATATAACTTGAGGCGTAGACGACATGCTATGGCGAGTAGTAAACGGATGAACTCAAGCTTAATACGATGAGTAAATATCTTATTAAAGTCTATACCCTTAATATATGTGTAGCCTTGAGCGACCAACCTAGCCTTTATTGTGAACTATGGTGCCATTCTCATCCATTTTATTCATGTAAATAAACTTGTTACCTATCACATTAGTCTTACTAGGTTACGGGACTAACTCACATACATCATACTTACGAAATTGAAGAAACTCTTCTTACACAATATATACCTAACGATCGTCTTTAAGTGCTTCTTTCTCATTTTTGGGCTCGACTATGTAGGTGTAGCAAAAGTAGCTAGCCACATTTTCATGTGGAGAACGAGTCTTGACCCTTGGTATTACCAAGTACAATGGAAGGGTCATGACTCTTTCGAACTCAAGGGGTGGATCCTCCAAATCAAGTGTGGGGTCAACCAAGGTAGTATGAGGAGCGTTGGGATCATCACCAGGGGTGCATCATCCCCACACTGGAGGCTAGGGTCAATAGATATTGGCATCTCGTTGTCTCTAATCATGATGTTTGTTAACTCTATAACCTTAGATCTTACAAGGTACCCTATAAGCCTTACTTAATGATGAACAACTTAAAAATATTCCCTCATCGTTCCAGGAGTCAAACTTTCCTTAGTGTTCTCTATCTCTCAAGATGTAGAAAGTACTCCCAAAGATATGGAAATACTATAGGTTGGGTTTCTTACCTCTCCACAACTCATAAGATATATGTAATGTATGTGGGTGAAGATATGCCCTATTCAATATATGGCATGCGATATTAATCATCTTTACCTAAAACTGTTTAGGCAGGTTTGTACCATGAAGCATGGATCTAGACATCTCTTGTATCATTCAGTTCTTTCTCTAAAATATCTTATTTTGTTTAAGAGTTCAAACAAACGAAAACTCATGTTTGATGCTGACTCTATCATAATAGTTATCTGCTCCGGCTTCTTTAAATTCATTGTCTTAATCACTATGCATTTGAATAATGGTGACACGTGTTAGTTTGTTGGATAAGATACTTAGTTCTTTAGAACTTAACCGCATCAAACTTTTCTCTAAGAAACCTAACGATAAAGCATCTCAAAAAGTCATCCATCACATGAATGTATCTCCTACAACTTATTCTTTTTATACAAGTAGGACCTATAGGATCCATATGTATCAACTCCAACACATAAAAAGTGGTAAGTGGTATTCAACTTTTGATGGGGACTTTGAATTTATTTTCCTTATTGGAAAGTACTACAAATCGATGAAGTTGGTTTCCTAAGAGATGGTAAGCCACGAACTAGGTACTTCTTTACTAATCTCTCAATATCTTTAAAGTTCACATGACCGAGTCATTAATGCCAAAGGTCCATAGAAGACACCGTGGCATATTATGCATAAAGGAGGACTTGGGAATGATCCCATATAAATTATCACTGGTCCTCACTGTAATACCCCAACCTGAATTTATAGGTTACCTGTAATTAACCCGGTTCGACCCGAGTGTTAAGTGTGATGTGCAATGAAACAATCGGTATAATGTTGCTAGTCCAGTTTTATTTTAATTAACATTTCACTTTTTTATCATGCGATACCAGTTTCAAAATAAACTACCTGAGGGACCCATGAGGAACACCCCGAAGTTCAAGTATACAGAGCTACTAATGTAAAATAAATAAAGTACTTACCTCTATAACGCTCTCAAAATACAAACCCGCTCCTAACCTGCCGTAACAAAGCAAGGGTGTGAGCTAATGCTCAGCGAAAAATATAAAAATGCAGTATATAATCGAACGACAAAAATGAGACTCAAACATGTTATGCCTACGTGCACATGCAACCACATTGTATACATATACTTATACTCAATGTGTGGAATAGTTTTTACTTTGAAAACCTTATTTATCAAGATTAATTTACCTTAATCTCATAAAAGACTTCCCTTTTTACTCATTTTATCATTTCTCATTTGTTTAACACAACTAGTTTAACACTTGAAACCACTACATTTGATTTAACCAATACCATTTCTTTATCGAAATGACATTTCTTATCTTATCCAATACATGTTAGTATTTTCGTTGAAACCCACCCCTTCAACAAACGTGAGCATAGTGTTAGAAAATACTCATTTCATCTGTGAAATCCTTTTACACCACATTCTCTTGTTAATTATAGGTTTAACCGCTTAGGTAGCTTAATCACCGATTTACCCACTTACCTTACCATTTCCTTACTTTATGGACATTAATCGGTTTCACATTTACTTGTCCATTTTAACCTTTATCGAAATATTTATTAATTCATTCAAATAAGGTTGTATTAACATATTTCACCACACAACCCGTTTCTTGACATGTTCCTTGTTTCTTTTATCTTTTCTCATAATCTTCCAATGCCGCATATTTTAACGAGCTCCACACTGCTAGCTATGCGCACCATATACTTTGGCCAATGTATTTGGGATTTTCACCCTATGTATTCGGGCCCTTCTTGTTTATCTCGATGTCATCCGAGTTCCTTCTAATATGTTTTAAAACTTTACAGATGTCAACATTACCCCGCTTTTTCTTTTTACCCGATCGAAGCCAAAACCCGAGTTTATACCCTAACTTGTGTTACAATTTGAAATTTTACCATTTCGTGTCCTTTACACTTTAATCTTGGTTTTATTTTAAAAATCATGTTCATTTAGGACAATTTTGTGTAACACCTTTCCAACTTTTTTATTTCATAAAAACGTTTAACGTTAAGTAAAATTATCATGTTAACCATTTGTTTCCAAAATCACCTCTTACTCCATTTTCACTAGTGTTGATTTCCCAAAAAATAGTATTAGGTCATCAATACTAACTTCTTAAGTGTTTTAACAGATTAACACCTTTTTAACCTTGGATTAGTATTCTTCTTAGTTTTTTTTATATATAAACCTCAAATTTATTAATGAAGGTAGAATAGCCCTACCAGGTGGCTTATAGAAGCTAGAGGAAAGATAAGAAAAAACATATAGGACAAGAAAAATTATTTGAAAGTTTTGATGGATTGTACTCCTTGAAGATCCATTTTGTAATGGCCTCTATCTAAAATTAGAAGATCACTGGCTTGACTGAAGGAAGAGGAACATTTAGAAGATACTCCATGATTTTCTAAACTGTTTGCAATCTTGTTATTCTCCCTCCAAATATGCTGAAATTTGACTTGAATTTTGGCTTGAACAAGCTTGATATTATAGAAAACTTCAATAATGGACCGGGAATAGATTTCATAATACCATTAAGCATGTAATCACCAATTTGGAATCAGATTCTACAATGATATTGTGCAGACTTAATGAAATATAAAGTTTTAATCCCCTAAGAATGGCCAAAATTTCAGCTTTGTTGTTGGAAATAGAACCTTCAAAAGTGGAGAAAGCCTTAGTTAGAAGGCCCCTGTGATCTCTGATTATACCACCTGATACAGAAGGACCTGGATTACCTTTGGAAGCTCCATCATAATTAAGTTTATCAAAGCCATCCGGGGGCTTGATCCAATGGAAAATGAGAAAAGATCTAGGGACATATGGAACAATATTCAGCTTGAAAGTTTGGATGATGTAATCAAAGTTCCTGGTAGAAGACTTGAAATTTTTATGATAAGCACAAGAATGAATAAGGTCATAAACTTGATGAATAATATTCTTGGCTTTTATTTTAACACCATTAAAAACACATATATTTTTGCATTTCCATATTTCCCAAATGATAGTAGCTGGAACAATGGTAAAAATGAATTTGAGATACACACTTACCTCTTTAATTCCTTTCATTTTCATAAGTGTTAATTCTCTAAAACATTACTAAGTTATACACACTAACTTTCCCATGTTTACCCATTAATACTTATTCATTAACTTTGTTAACAATTTCCCCGAGCCACACACTTCTATACTTTTTTTATTAAAGTTATCCATTTAAACGTAAGACTACTTTTATAAGAATAATACCATTTCCTTTATTTACATGTAGTCTTCAACTTTCTACTTATCATATTTTTAGCCCCCTTTTCACACACTTTAATGACAAGAATTTCTTTTTATCATTTCATGTTTAAACCCAACTAATTCTTCTTTAAACTTATTTATACACTTAATGCCAAATTACTACAAGTTTATATGCACGAGAAGATGTATTTTAATCCTTAAAATCCTATTACATGATTTTAACATATTTTTAATTCTAGATATTCATCATTCTTGGAATTTTTTTTGATACATAAAAGACATTTAATTTCTTCAATCTCACAAAATGTCCATTTTTTCATAAAATTTTCATTTTTCCAAGAAGCATCATTTCACCAATGTTTACCAAAATAAATTATTACTTTCAAATATTTTATTTCATTAAATATTTAACACCAATATTTTTGGAAAATACACTATTTTCATAAAATACCAACTTTAAATATTTCAAAACTTAGAGATATTTATTCATTCACAATTTCAACAAAATATCATTTTTCAACATTTTTATTTCATAAAATTATTTATTAATTCTACAAATTAATTTCCTCACTTATTCAAATGCACCATACTCATGTAATCTAATTACAGGACTACAAATATGCAAATATAGAGTAAGGTTTTTCCCACCTCTAATGGATCCAATGGTGGTAGAAATATTGGTGCAGGAGGAGCAACCCCCACCTCCAAAGGTGGCCTCAAGAGGTTATCATATGCATCCTCCAAATGCTCCAAGGTAAGAACCCCTTTAAAGTTCACTTCATACTCCATGAAAGTTCCATCTTCATCTTTAAAAAGCCTCCAACACTTCTCTAAATTTCGTTGCTCATCTTCAATGTTGGAAATGGGTATTGTGGGCTTGAACCTGGTGGAATATCATGTAAAATGGTGGTGGAAGACATGAAAATGGTGGAAGGCCTCTCCCCTTTCCATCTTCTCCGTACTCAAAATAACCCGAATAAACCAAACCACCACTTATAAAACCTTTCCAAGGCCAAAAATCCTATTTTGCCCCTTCTGGGCGGATCTGAGCTCGACAGCTCAAAGATCTGATGGCCAGAATCGTGACAACGCACAAGGGCAAGTTACATTAAAAATTCAATTTACGTCGTTCGAACGATAACCCTAAGTCATTCGAATGACTTCTCCATGTCGTTTTATGTTTGGATCGAGTGACCTTTCACGCGACCTGCCACTGTAAAGAAGTGGCTTGTTGTTCGATGTCCTGTTTTTTTGTGATCTGCATCTCGTTACTAATGATTTAGGGATGTCGTTAGAACAACCCCCCAACAGTCGTTCGAACGACTCTGTCTCCATAATTTAATTTTATTCAATTCTTGGTCCGCAATTCTCTTCCAATCATCTTTAGCTCCTCTTCATTTATAATTTTTATATTGTTTAATTGAATTGTTGGAACAAGGTACTACACTCACCCCTTTTAGTAATAGTTCGCTTGATTGATCATTTACATTACACTCGGATCGTTCGAACTTTACCATAAATTTTGCATTGTAAAGTTGGCTTATGCTAATCAAGTTTACTTTTAACCCTTCTACGTACAACACATTGTCTAGTTTAGGAAATTCGGGTATTTCAAGGCAACCATGTCCTAAAATACTATACCTACTCCCAACTCCAATGGTGACTTTTCTTTCCTTACGATCCACATAGTTGGTAAAATACGGCTTGTCACCAGTCATGTGCCTAGAGCACCCACTATCAAAATACCATCGGAAATTATTTTGAACCTTGAAAGAAATGTGAACAATAAGGTCTTTATTGTCTTGCTTAGGCACCTAAGTGGAGGTAACGTTTTGTTTTCCCTTATTGTTGTTGGCTCTAGTCGTAGCATTATAAGCATTCTTTAGAGGCATAAACATCATTTGAAATTCTTTTATTAAGCCTTGATAAGTCACGACTAAGAACTCAACTTGCTCTCTTAGACTAGGAAAGTCACTATAGCAGTTCACAAGAGTACATGTACATCTAGTTCTCCCTAAATTGTAACAAAATTCCCTAAGGTGACATCTCCTTTTCCAATAGGTGCAACCATAGACTTGTTTGAGTCTACCTTGGTTCACTCGCTTAGGTTGAACTTTATTTAATGGTTTAGATCGAGGCCCATAAGGATCTACCAAAAATTTAGGAATTAGTTTCGATACGACATGGTAAGTGGATACACTATCGTAACCTATTCCTTGCTTTTCCCTAAAATTTAAAGCGGGACCGAGGAACATCTTTCCAACCTTCTTCGATGTATCCTTTATAGTGACCTTGACCTCTCGAGCGCGTTCAAGATCTTTCTCGAGTTAGAATACAAGGGATTAAAGTTTTTCATGAGTCTCTAAAAAAGATTGAAGATCTCTCAAAAGACTAGCCACTTTGTTGGTCAAGTCATAATTTTTTCTCTTTATTACCTCTTTCTCCTAAAGACACCCTCATCGAGGAATCTCTCTCTCTCTTGACTCTCTCAACTCCTTCTCTAAGCCTAAATCCCTAAGCGTCAAACTTTTATTTTGCCTTTTCATTTTAAATGACTCGGCATAAGCACGCTAAAGGTCACTATTTCCCTCACTCAAAACTTCATTTCCCTTACTCTCTTCGGAATGACTAAACTCACTGTTAAGGTCATCATGTTTTTAACTTGCTCATCGACGTAAGGTGTACTCTATGTACTAACATGACTAGCCATGAACGCGGTGAAGTTATGTCCATGTGGTGATTCATGCTCGAAATCCACCAACTTGACATTGCTATCACTAACTGTGGCATTTAAGGTATCTTTGCCTTTTCCTTGTCTCTTTAGACTCATAGAACACTTGTGAGATTTGTGACTTTACCCTTGCACTCATAGAATACCTCCTCATCTTTCTTAGGGTACTATCCTCTCAATTTTTCAAAATTCATCTTGCCCGATTTATATATTTTATCTTTCTCAAAACTTTTATTTTCTTCGGAAGTATTTTCTTTTCTCAGCTTGAGAAGTGTTTTGATTTCTTTGCAAAAATGGCAAGATCATCTAAGTCAAATTCATATTTAGAGTTATAAGAAACCTCTTCTTTCTTTTTAGATTGAACTTTAAAGCAATTCCCTTTTCTTTAGGTTTAACACTTTTGGAAAACATGTTGATTTAATAATTTTGAAAGTCTCCTACGAGTTCTTCTAACCTTAGCATATCTAAAGTTTCCAACGAATTAAGGACAGGGACCTTAGGAATAAAGAGGGACAAAAGGGATATCAAAATCCTTTTCACAACGCGCGTCTCAAGAATTCTCTTACCCAGATTAAAACTGGAGTTATAACGATATCAAAAAATCATGCATAAGATTCATTAAAGGACTCAGACTCTAGCATAGTAATGTTCTCAAATAATGTCGTGAGATTTCATAGATTAGAAGATTTCACAGCATTGGTACCCTTGTGAGTGATCTGGAGGATATCCCATGCTTCCTTAGACGTGGTGCACGTCATGACGCGACATAAATCGTCAGGGGTGATGACTCCGAAAATGGCACTTAAATCACATGAGTTAAAATTACTCCATTTTAGTTCATCCTCCGTCCAAGTGATGATGGATTAAGGACTTATGACATCGCCATTATCCACAGTGGTTGCACTCTACCCTCTTTCACAAACATGATCGTTAATCGTTTCCAATGCAGAATTCATTCGAGCTTTTCAATAAGCATAATTAAACCTATAAAAAATAGGTAGCCTATTATACAAATTATCTATAAAAACCCAATTTTAAAAGATCACACCAAAAGTTGGTGTAACCCGCTTAGATACCAATTTGAGAAAATAAGGGATTATATGGAATATTAGTCCAAACACACAAACCACTTTTTAAACAAATTTTATCATAATTTAGTTTAGTGTGAATGAAAAATTAATTATGAAACCAAATTCCAAACCAAATAGTAGAGAAGAATTTGAGGAAAAAATCCCTTTTGGGTAACACCTTTGATTTCAGCACTGTAAAGAGTTTGACTGACATTTGACGAATTATAAACTAATTAGAGCTCCACTAAGTATAACGAACAGTTATTTAAATCTTCAACAGATATAGAACAGTCTAGAACCGTCCACATTAAGCAGCTTTTACCTCGATATCCACCAATCAGCCTTAGAAATCCCAATTCCTTTCTTCGTCAACAGTAGAACCTCGACTCCACAATTAAACGATAGAGAAAATGTCTACAAGGGCTATTGGACTTGGAATATGTTCTTATTGATTTGAAAAGCGATCCTTAAAGATCCAAGGGGTTTAGATGGAAAAGAATAGAGTTTGATCACATAAGAACTCTAAAAAGGCTTGGGAAAAAGTCTAATACTATAACTCTATTTATAGAAAAACTTGTTGCAAGGAGATATGGATTAAAGATTTAGAAAATATTTGTTTAAAAAATAAGAACATGCTTACTCGTTAGAATTACCTCCTACCTCATCCGAAAGACATACCCCATCTCGTTTTATCGCATTTCTAATGAAACTTCAAACGAGGTTCCAGAGCCTGCTAAAAGGCGTCACTGCAGATCTTATTTGATTATGGAAAACTCGTTCTAAGGACATGATCATTTTCATTTGAATGACATCCAATGAAACTTCGAATGACATTCCAGAACATACCAAAAAGGTGACGTTCCAGATTTCATCCGAACAAAGGAACCTTGCTCTAACGATACTATGCTACTCGTTTTAACGACATACCAATCTCATTCTAACGAGTTAACGAGTTTTCAAAAAATATTTTAAACATTTTGAAAAATTTCAAATGAAAATTCTTTTTTTTTAAATAGCCCCTTGATATTTAAATTTTTTACCAAACCACCTCATAACTCTTTTGAAAGATGTTGAGACGAATGATCTTCCATCTTCCAAAAGTTATTAAATTCTTCTCTTTGAATGCATGGAAGTAGTCATAAAGGTGCAATGAGGTGTAACGACTAAGAAAAAATAAAAATAAAATGAGCAATTATAAAACTTGCTCTTACACATAGGGCCCTATTGTGAATTTTGAAGGTTAATGAGGATGCCCTATTTGTGGATGTAATGGGTTATGTGGATGTGTACTATGATATGCTAGGATTACGTATGTTAATATGTGATGGGCGATGGTATGTCTATAGAGTTATGTACTTATTGTTGTCAATCCGAGATTATGTGTGTATCCATGGTTTAGATTTACCACCTAAGCTATGTGTAAGCCCTACCAATAAATTTGATAGATATTATGTACTTAGCAGGTTGCTCTCACTAATAGGGAATGTGATACCCTTAGGTATTTGTTATGCTTGGGATTTGGGAGTTAACTTCCTAGGGAATAAAGGGTGGATTAGCTTTAGCACCTCCATTGATATTAATAGTTGTTACATGATGTTCTTGTAGGATTGTGTTTCTGGTCTTGTGCCCATTAGATCTTAATGACCGTGTGGACTTGAAAAAGATGTATTTTGTGGTTTTCTCCACACATTGAGCTTATTTTTAATTGGGAGTTTGTGTGGTGTTATGGGCCTAAATGAGTCAAGAGCACAGTCGAGCTTTTCGCCCTCTCGGGCTTCGTAGTTTGGGCCCCATGGATATTATTTGACATTCATTACACCAAATAAGCTTTTAGTAATGAACTAATTTTATGATTACTAGCACTATTATACCATTACTATTTCTTACCCTACAATACTGTTAGTAATATAATATAATTTACTAATTTTAATTTAATATTTTAAAGTGAGCATAAAAAACGAAAAGAAATTTTGTCTCCCAAACGAGAGAAACTCTCCATGATTCCCACACACTCAAATGAAAAACCTTATCTCAGAAATCTCTGCCTCTTCTTACACCTCAGATTTCTCAAACCCATGGACTCTCCTCGTACCTCAAACTCCATCGCATCACCTAGGGTTTCTCTGACTCATGGACTCTTATCAAACACCATCACATGGTCTAGGGTTTCACGATTTGGAGTAAACCATTGCTAAATCAATTATTTTGTGTTCTTTCTTAACTATCATAGTCTTGCTAATAGGGCAAGCCTTGGTTAATATGAAGCAACATCAGTTCCTTTCAATGTTTTGCTAACTATATTCTTTGAGACATTATTAAAATCTTTATTGAATAATATTAATCATGCATTCAACACAGGGGTGGGCTCAAGGAGCAAATAGCCTGTCTCTTCTCTATATTTCAAGTTTGTATGGTATCACTATACAAAAACTGGCAACTTGTCACGATAAAAAACCTTTATAAGTCGCACTTATCACGGCAAAAAACCGTGACATGGATGGAGGTGACAATTTTTTCACAGACGTGTCATGGTCAAAGTTCGTGACACGTTTTCTTTTGTACGTCCGTAGTCAAAGAGGCTTTTTCGTCATTACTCTTGGAGTTGTGCACTTTTTTAAACTTTTTCTGAAACAACAAAAAAGTACATGATTAGATAAATTAATAAAAAGGTATGTGATTATAAAGTTTTAATTTTATAACATAATTAAAATTTTAACTTACAATAGTGGCGACCATGTTCGAGTCCACATTATTTTCCTTCCTTTTATTCGTTCAAATTGCCACATAGGCATCGAGCCTATGCGGCTTACCCCCAGGACCACTCCCCATATCCTAAAATAAAATAATGCAAAATTAATAAATTATTATATAATTATCACTAAATTGAATAAAATAAAACTAAAATGGAAGAACATTCAAAACTTACCATCCTATGCTTCACCTCAGCATAAGACGTACACCCAAAGTAGTGCACATCGACCTTCTTGGCCCGATTTTCCCTACCAGATTGACGTGAGGATAATTGCCACTCTGAGATCTCATTATCGACAAATTGTTGCCAGTTTTTCAATGAGATTGTCTCCTTTGAGGGTACCGTGTCCCTAAGTCGTAAGATGGACTCCTGATCATGTCCAAAGTACCACACACAATTTTTTTTCTTCCTCGTTTTATATTGATCTCTTAATTTTTCCAACGCGGAGTCGCGAAAATATGGGGGCAAGCCGGATTTTTTCCCGTCAAATAAATACAAAACAAAAAGAAAATGGGTTAGTAGTATTTAAATTATAAAATATAAATATAAATACAAAACAAAAAGAAAATGAGCAAGTATCTGTAAAGCCCCCCAAATGGACCTAATAAGGTCGTAGGGCACCTTCTTCCAGTCTGTGTACCCGGGGCCAACAATCGTCTTCAACAACTCCAAGGCCCTAGCTTGTAAGTCCGTCTTGTTCTCCACTAGTGTCCCCAACTTGCCCTACTTTGAAGCCCTAGTTCTAGACGAGCCTTCCTCACCCCTGATTTTCCGACGCCCTGATGTTGACATTTCTTATAAAAATTGTTATTAGTAGGAACATATATATGAGAAAATGATCAAATACAAATGAATAAAAGCATTAAACTGTCATTAGATAATAACAAAGCACTAAAAGAATACAAATTAACTACATTAGAAGAATACAAATTCATATCATAAACCAAACTAAACAGTATTTCAAATAATTAGAATACTTATTACAAATCTAAAAATTGTTTCAAATTCGGGATATGCCATAGAGTTTGAAATAATGCTTAAACTGAGTAAAATCCAAATTACCATATTCACTAACCAACAAAATAATTTTGATTCAAATCCACAAAAACTGATCATATCCAAATGAATAAAAGCATTAATCTGTCATCCGATAATAAAAAAGCACTAAAAGAATACAAATTAATAACATTAGAAGAATACAAATCCATATTATAAATCAAACTAAGCATTGTTTCAAATAATTGGAATACTTATTACAAATGTAAAAATTGTTTCAAATTCGATTTATGTCACGACTTTAAAATAATGATTAAACTGCTTAAAATCCAAATTAACATATTCACTAACCAACCAACTAATTTTGATTCAAATCCATAAAAACTGATCAAATCCAAATAAATAAAAGCATTATATTGTCATCCAATAATAATAGAGCACTAAAAGAATACAAATTAACGACATTAGAAGAATAAAAAATTCCTATCATAAGCCAAACTAAACATTATTTCAAATAACTGGAATACTTATTACAAATCTGAAAATTATTTCAAATTCTAATTATCATCAAATTTGGATTGATATTCGATAGGAGCAGTCAAGTCATCATGGTTAGATGCTTTGGCACATGTTGGACGATTGACCGTGGCTTGTTGTTGATATACTCGGAGTAAAACACTTGCTTGACCTTTTGAAAAGCACAAAAAAAAATGGCTCATCGCTCACATGATCGTTGCTCTTCAACTTGTCAGGATCAACTTTATAAGCATTTATATCCTCAAGTCTTACTCAATCATAGTAAAACACCCTTTTGAAGCTTATATAGTCCCATTCAAATATATTCTAAATGACACCATAGTAAGTCATTTCAGTTTTAATGTGGTTTTTATCTTTCGCGCTCGCTTGAAAATAAGTAAGAGATGTGTATAAAAACCTCGAGTTCTATACATTTGTATTTCCCTCGTACACCCTTGCACTGAATACATAATCGTTTAATATATACTTTTTGTACTCATGTGCCATGAACAAGGGTCCAGTGGCTAAATGAGCAAGCCTTAATATCACATCACCCGTCTTTAAGAGCTGAGATTATAAATACATTAATTAAGTTATTTTTAAAGCTTTCTTGTAATATGTCATATAATAAGAGACATTTAATTATAATTTCCTCGTGTGACACCCACAACCTAAATTTGTTGTCTGATTGTGACATCATTCTTCGTCTTTTATTGTTCCCCCACACATCATATTTCCTACGTTGACCGTGATGAACGTATTATGAAATTGATAAAGTGTAAATGTTAAAATAATATAAACTTACTTTTTTCATTCTTCGACATCTTCTTGAGTATCAAATAGATAACGAGATACTTGTTCATGTTGTAAACTCGTTAATTTCACTCGTGGGCCCATCACTTGACCACCCTCATCGATAAACTCATCGCTGTTATCCATGCTGCTTCGGTCAGGTATATATATTCCCGAGTGTTGATTGATGACTCCACGGTGATGTATTCCTCTTTAATTAATCCTTCAATGTATCATGTATTCTTGACATAATCTTTGAAAACTTTCATCAACTTTTGGGCCGTGACCATTTCGGGCGCAACCAATTTTGTGGGTTGCGGACTAAATCTGTGATCAATCTGGGGTCACGGAAGATGATCGCGGACTTGGGCCGTGAACAACACCGTGATGGGAAAAAATGGTTGCGGCCAAAGCCTATGACCCCTAATTGTGGCTAAAAATGGTCGCGGCCTAAATCCGTAACCCACACTGCGACGAAAAAAAGAAAAAAATGATCGCGGCCAAAGTTCGTGCTCCCTAACCGTGACGAAAAATGGTCGCGGCCAAAGTCCGTGAATCGTATTGCGACTATTTTTTCTAGTTTTTTTATCACGGCGTGGGTCACGGAGTTTGGTCGCGATCATTTTTTATCACGGTTAGGGGTCATGGACTTTGGTCGCGACCATTTTTATGCGTGATGGAAAAAATAAAAATGGTCATGGACAAAGTCCATTGCCATATTTAACTATAATAAAAAAATGATTTTTTTGGGTCCAATCCTAAAATTACGCGTCCCATGACTACGCGCGACCGATTGCTACGTGCTACGTTGGTCATGCACAAGGTGTTACAAATATTTATTATTGGTAAAATAAAAAAAAAATACAAATTGTGATTCGGGAACGTTATTAATAAACTAATATATATACAAACTTAAAAATAATATAAGTCTCAATAGTTCACAGATAAAAAAAAAATTGACAGAGTTTCCTCTATTTTTTGGACATTCCAAACCCTGTTAATATAAATTCCTGCTTATTATAAAGCCCACACATACATAAAATTTAACAATCAAATTATAAAAGACCGCACGATCATAAAACTAAATAATAAAACTATTAAAGACTGCACGACCGTAATACATAAGAATATAATCCTGAATGTAAACAACATTATACAAACAATCTTCCTATTGTAAACCATTGCCTTCTTCATGTGTTCCTTATGCATAAAATCAAATGATACAGTATTATCCTGTAAAAAATAGGATAAAAAAATGATATCAGTAATCAAGTATTTTAAGAAAAATCGTATTCAAGCTGTAAAATTGCATATACGATTATAATTATCATCATATCAGTTCCTACGAGTTACAATGGCCCAGTGTGAAGTGTTAGTACCTCTCACTGTACCGTTTGGGGACTGTTTCGGGGTTTCCCCCTCTAGTTCCATGTCTTTAAACCTCAGTCTGGATATCTTTAAATTATCATCTATTCTAAAATCGTGAGACACATGACCACGCGACGAGTTCCTACGAGTTACATTGGTCCCGTGCAAGGTGTTGGTGCCTCTCACGGGGGCCGTTCGGGTGTTATTTTGGATTTTCGCCCTCTGACGCTATATTTTAAAGCCTAAGTCCTAATATTTTCAAATTATCGTTGTATTCTTAAACAGAGAGTCTGATAAGCACGCGATCTGTTCCTACGAGTTATATTGGTCCCGAGCTAGGTGTTGGTTCCGATTTCGAGTTTTCACCTTCTAGCACCATATTTTTCAGCCTAAGTCCTGATATTTTCTAATTATTCTTATATTCTCAAATTGGGAGTCCCGTGATCACGCGATTAGTTCCTACGATTACATTGGTCCCGTGCGAGGTGTTGGTGCCTCTCGCGGGGCCGTTCGGGAACTGTTTCGGGTTTTCGCCCTCTAACACTATATTTTTAAGCTTAAGTCCTGATATTTTCAAATTATCCTCGTATTCTAAACCTGGGAGTCCCGTGCTCGTGTATTCAGTTCCTATGAATTACATTGGTCCCGTTCGAGGTGTTGGTGCCTCTCATGGGGCCGTTCGGGGGCTATTTCGAGTTTTTGCCGCCTGACACCATGTTTTTAAGCCTAAGTCCTGATATTTTCAAATTATCCTTGTATTCTCAAATCGGGAGACCTGTGATCACACGGTTAGTTCCTATGAGTAACATTAGACCCGTGCGAGGTGTTGGTGCCTCTCATGGGGCCGTTTAGGGGCTGTTTAGAGGTTTCCCCACTCTAGCGCCATGTTTTTAGGCCTAAGTCCTGATATTTTTAAAATTCTCCTTGTATTCTTAAACCGGGAGTCCCATGATCGCGCGATCAATTCCTACGAGTCGTATTGGTCCCGTGTGAGGTGTTGGTCCCTCTCACAGGACCGTTAGGGGGCTGTTTCGGGGTTTCCCCATCTAGCGTCATGTTTTTAAGCCTAAGTTCTAATATTTTCAAATTATCCTTGTATTCTCAAACCGCGAGTTCTGTGATCACGCAGTCAGTTCCTACGAGTTGCATTGGTTCATTGCAAGGTGTTTGTGCCTCTTACGAGGCTATTCGGGGGTTATTTCGAGTTTTGTCCATCTAATGCCATATTTTTAAGCCTAAGTCCTAATATTTTCAAATTATCCTCCTATTATCAAATCAAAAGTCCAGTAACTACGCGGTCACTTCCTACGAGTTACATTGGTCCTGTACAAGGTGTTGGTGCCTTTCACGGGGCCTATTGGGGGTTGTTTCATTATTTTTCCCTCTAACGCCATATTTCTAAGCTCAAGTCTAGATGTTTTCAAATTATCATCGTATTATCAAATCGAGAATCTCATGATTGAGCGGTTACTCCCGTTCGAGGTGTCGGTGCCTCTCATAGGGCGGTTTGGGGGCTTTTTCGACGTATCGCCCTCTCATGACTTGTTTTTAAGCTTAAGTTTAGATATTTTCAAATTATCATTGTATTCTTTAACCTTGAGTCCCTAGATCATGCGATCAGTTTCTACGACTTACATTGGTCACGTTCGAGGTGTTGGTGCCTCTCACAGAGCCGTTCGGGATTATTTCGGGTTTTCACCCACTAACATCATGTTTTTATGCCTAAGTCTAGATATTTTCAAATTATCTTCATATTCTCAAATTGAGAGTCCCTTGATCGCGTGATAAGTCCCTACGAGTTACATTAGTTCCGTGCGAGGTGTTGGTGCCGCTCATGGGGGCAATAACGGGTTGTTTCGGGGTTTTTCCATCTGAATCTATTTTTAAGCCCAAGTCTAGATATTTTCTAATTATCGTTGTATTCTCAAACCAAGAGTTTCATAATCGCTCGGTCAATCCCTACGAGTTACATTGGTCCCGTGGGAGGTGTTGGTGTCTCTCACGAAGCCATTGGGGACTGTTTTGGGATTTCACCTTCTAATGCCATGTTTTTAAGCCTAAGTTTACATATATTTAAATTATCATCGTACTTTTAAACGTGAGTCCCGTGATCGCGCGGTCAATTCCTATGAGTTACATTGGTCATGTGTGAGGTATTGGTGCCTCTCATGAGGAGATTGGGGGTTGTTTCGGGGTTTCGCCTTCTAACCTCTTGTTTTTAAGCCTAAGTCTAGATATTTTTAAATTATCATTTTATTCTCAAACCTTGAGTCCCGTGATCTCGCGGTCAGTTCTTACGAGTAACATTAGTCCCATGCAAGGTGTTGGTATCTCTTAGGGGTCCGTTCGGGGGATATTTCGGGGTGTCGCCTCTAACACCATGCTTTGAAACCTAAGTCTATATATTTTCGAATTATCATCGTATTCTCAAAACAAAAGTCCCTTTATCACGCGGTCAGTTCCTATGAGTAACATTGGTCCCGAGCGAGGTGTTGGTACCTTTCACGGGGCCATTCGAGGCCTGTTTTGGGGTTTCGCCCTCTAACGCCATATTTTTAAGCCTAAGTCTAGATATTTTCAAATTATTGTCGTATTCTTAAACCGGGAGTAGCGTGATCGTGCGATCAGTAACTACGAGTCACATTAGTCCCGTGCAAGGTGTTAGTGCCTGTCACGGGGCCATATGGGAGTTTTTTGAGATTTTCCCCCTCTAATGCCACGTTTTAAAGACTAAGTCTAAATGTTTACAAATTATCATTGTATTCTCAAATCAGGAGTCTCTTGGTCACGCGATCTGTTTCCACGAGTTACATTGGTCCCGTGCGAGGTGTCAGCGCCTCTCACGGGACCGTTTTGGGGTTATTTTGGGGTTTACCCCTCTAGAGCTTTGTTTTTAAGCCTATGTTTAGATATTTTCAAATTATCATCATATTCTCAAATCGGGAGACACGTGACCAAACGATAAGTTCCTACGAGTTACATTGGATCGGTGCGAGATGTCGGTGCCTCCCACGAGGCTGTTTAGATGCTATTTTGGGGTGTCACGCTCTAACATCTTGTTTTTAAGACATACTAAATATTTTAAAATTATCGTCGTATTTTTAAACCAAGAGTTTTGTGATCACGCGGTCAGTTCCTATGAGTCACATTGGTCCCGTGCGAGGTGTTGGTGCCCCTTATGGGGCTTATTGGGAGTTGTTTCGTGGTGTTGCCCTCGAATGCCATGTTTTAAAGCCAAAATCTAGATATTTTCAAATTATCATCTTATTCTTAAATCGGGATTTCAGTGAGGATACGATCAGTTCTTACGAGTTACACTGGTCCTGCGAGGTGTTAGTGCCTCTCATGCGGCCATTCGGGGGCTGTTTCGAGTTTTTGCTCTCTAACGCCACGTTTTAAAGCCTAAGTCCTAATATTTTCAAATTATCCTTATATTCTCAAATCAGGAGTCCCATGATTTCATGGTCAATTTCTATGAGTTACATTGGTCTTGTGCGAGGTGTTGGTTCCTATTTTGGGTTTTCGCCCTCTAACACCATGTTTTTAAGCCAAAGTCCTGATATTTTCGGCCGTTTGGGGACTGTTTTGTGATTTATCCCTCTAACGCCTTGTATTTGAGCCTAAGTCTAGATATTTCCAAATTATCATTATATTCTCAAACCGGGAGTCCGGTGAGAACGCAGTCAGTTTTTACGAGTTACGTTGGTCCCGTGCGAGGTGTCGGTACCTTTCACTGGGCCATTCGGGGTCTATTTTGTATTTTCTCCCTCTAACGCCATGTTTTTAAGTCTAAGACCTAATATTTTCAAATTTTCCTCATATTCTCAAATCGGGAGTCCCGTGATTGCATGGTCAGTTCCTACGAGTTACATTGGTCCCGTGTGAGGTGTTGGTGCCTTTCACGGGGACATTCAGGTGCTTTTTCAGGGATTCTCCCTCTAACGTCATGTTTTTAAACCTAAGTCCCGATATTTTCAAGTTATACTTGTATTCTCAAACCTTGAGTCCCGTGATCTCGCGGTATGTTACTACAACTTACGTTGACCCCGTGCGTGGTGTCGGTGCCTCTCACGGGCAGTTTGGGGGCTGTTTTGAGATTTCGCCCTCTAACGCCTTGTATTTAAGCCTGAGTCCAGATATTTTCAAATTATCATCGTATTCTCAAACTGGGAGTCCGATGAGCACGCGATCAGTTCCTACGAGTTACATGGTGCCTTTTACGGGGCATTTCGGTGGCTGTTTCAAGTTTTCTCCCTTTAACGCCATGCTTTTAAGCCTAAGTCTAGATATTTTCAAATTATTATCGTATTCTTAAACCAGGAGTAGCATGATCGT
This sequence comes from Sambucus nigra, assembly GCA_949130495.1. Taxonomy (NCBI): domain Eukaryota; kingdom Viridiplantae; phylum Streptophyta; class Magnoliopsida; order Dipsacales; family Adoxaceae; genus Sambucus; species Sambucus nigra. Next base: position 106,561,225 of record OX422207.1, on the reverse strand, counting down.
GCGATCAGTTCCTACGAGTCACAGTAGTCCCGTGCGAGGTGTTGGTGCCAGTTACGGGGCCGTATGGGAGTTATTTTAGGGTTTCCCCTCTAATGCCACATTTTTTAGCCTAAGTCTATATGTTTAAAAATTATCATTGTATTCTCAAATCGGGAGTCTCTTGGACGCATGATCTGTTCCCATGAGTTACATTGGTCCCGTGCGAGGTGTCAGCGCCTCTCACGGGATCGTTTGGGGTTTCCCCCTCCAGAGCTTTGTTTTTAAGCCTAAGTTTAGGTATTTTCAAATTATCATCGTATTCTCAAATTGGGAGACACGTGACCACGTGATCAGTTCTTACGAGTTACATTGGTTCGGTACGAGATGTCGATGCCTCTCACGAGGCCGTTTAGATGCTGTTTTGGGGTGTCATGCTCTAACGTTTTATTTTTAAGACTAAGTCTAAATATTTTAAAATTATCATCATATTCTCAAAACAAGAGTTTTTTGATCACGTGGTCAGTTCCTACGAGTCACATTGGTGCCGTGCGAGGTGTCGGTGCCCCTTACGGGACTTATTGAGAGTTGTTTCGGGGTGTCGCCCTCTAATGCCATGTTTTAAAGCCAAAATCTAGATATTTTAAAATTATCATCTTATTCTCAAATCGGGAGTTCAGTGAGGATGCAGTCAGTTCTTACGAGTTACACTAGTCCTGCGAGGTGTCAGTGCCTCTCACGCGACCATTCAGGGGTTGTTTCGAGTTTTTGCTCTCTAACGCCACGTTTTAAAGCCTAAGTCCTAATATTTTCAAATTATTGTTATATTATCAAATTAGGAGTCCCATGATTTAACGGTCAATTTCTACGAGTTACATTGGTCTTGTGCTAGGTGTTGGTTCCTATTTCGGGTTTTCTCCCTCTAACACCATGTTTTTAAGCCAAAGTCCTAATATTTTTGGCCGTTTGGGGACTGTTTTGAGATTTCTCCCTCTAATGCCTTGTATTTAAGCCTAAGTCTAGATATTTCCAAATTATCATCAAATTATCAAATCGGGAGTCTGGTGAGCACGCAGTCAAATTCTACGCGTTACATTGGTCCCGTATGAGGTGTCGGTGCCTTTTACGGGGCCTTTTGGGGGTTGTTTCGGGTTTTTGCCCTCTATCGCTATGTTTTTAAGCCTAAGTCCTGATATTTTCAAATTATCCTCATATTCTAAAACCGAGAGTCCCGTGATTGCGCGGTCAGTTCCAACGAGTTACATTGGTCCCGTGCGAGGCGTTGGTGCCTCTCTCGGGGTCGTTCGGGGGTTGTTTTGATTTTTTGCCGTCTAATGCTATGTTTTTAGGCTTAAGTCCTGATATTTGTAAATTATCCTCATATTATTATATCGAGAGTCCCGTGATCGTACGATCAGTTCCTACGAGTTACATTGGTCCCGTGTGAGGTGTTGGTGCCCCTTACGGGGCTTATTGGGAGATGTTTAGGGGTGTCGCCCTCTAACGCCATGTTTTAAAGCCAAAGTCTATATATTTTGAAATTATACTCTTACTCTCAAACCGGGAGTCCTGTGATCGCGCTGTCTATTCGTACGAGTTACATTGGTCCCGTGCGAGGTGTCGGTGCCTCTCACGGGGCTGTTCGGGGGCTGTTTCGGGGTTCTCCCCTTTAGCGACATGTTTTTAAGCCTTAGTCCTGATATTTTCAAATTATCCTTGCATTATCAAATCGGGAGTCCCGTGATCGAACGGTCCGTTCCTACGAGTTACATTGGTCCCGTGCGAGGTGTTGGTTCTTCTCATCAGTTCGGGGGATGTTTCGGGGGTTCACCCTCTAGCACCATATTTTTAAGCCTAAGTGATGATGTTTTCAAATTATCCTCATATTCTCAAATCGGGAGTCCCATGATCACGTGATCAGCTCATACGAGTTACATTGGTCTGGTGCGAGGTGTTGGTGCCTCTCTCGGGGCCGATTGGGGGTTGTTCCGGGGTTTCACCCTCTGATGCAATTTTTTTAAGATTAAATCTAGATATTTTCAATTATCATTAAATTCTTAAATTATGAGACCGGTGACTATGCGGTCAGTTCCTACGAGTATCGTTGGTCTCTTGCGAGGTGTCGGTCTCCTACGAGTATCGTTGGTCTCTTGCGAGGTGTCGGCGCCTCTCATGGGGCCTTTTTGGGCCTGTTTTGGGATTTCCCCCTCTAACGCCATATTTTTAAACCCGAGTCTTGATATTTTTAAATTATTATCGTATTCTCAAATTGGGAGACCCCTGACCATGTGGTCAGTTCCAACGAGTTACATTGGTTCCGTGCGAGGTCTTGGTGCCTATCACGGGTTTTCACCGTATAATGCCATACTTTTAAGCTCAAGTCCTGATATTTTAAAATTATCCTCGTATTATAAAATCGAGAGTCCCGTGATTGAACAGTCAGTTTCTACGAGTTACATTGATCCCGTGTGAGGTGTGGATGCCCCTTACGGGGTTTATTGGGAGCTATTTCGGGGTGTCACCCTCTAACGTTATATTTTTAACCCAAAGTCTAGATGTTATTAAATTATCCTCATACTCTCAAACTGGGAGTCCTGTGATCGCTCGATCTGTTTGTACGAGTTATATTGGTCCTGTGCGAGGTGTTGGTGCATCTCACGAGGCTGTTCGGGGGCTGTTTTTCTAGATTTCCCCCTTTAGCGCCTTATTTTTAAGCGGTCAGCCATGAAATTTTTAAATTTTCCACGTATTCTCAAATTGGGAGTCCAGTGATTACACAGTCAGTTCCTACAAGTTACATAAGTATCGTGTGAGGTGTTGGTGACTCTCAAGGGGCCGTTTGGCGGCTATTTTAGATTTTCTCCCTCTAACACGATGTTTTTAAGCCTAAGTTCTGATATTTTTAAATTATCCTCGTATTCTTAAGCCGGTATTTCAGTGAGCACGCGATCAATTCCTATGAGTTACATTGGTCCTGTACGAGGTGCCGGTGCCTCTCACGGGGCTATTCGGGGGTTGTTTCGGGTTTTCGTCATGTAACACTATATTTTTAAGCCAAAGTCCTGATATTTTCAAATTATCTTCATATTCTCAAACCCGGAGTTTCGTGATCACGCGGTCAGTTCCTAAGAGTTACATTGGTCTTGTGCGAGGTGTTGGTGCCTTCATGGGGTTGTTTCGAGGTTTCCTCCTCTAGCGCCATGTTTTTAAGCCTGAGACCTGATATATGCAAATTACCCTCGTACTCTCATATCGGGAGTCCCATGATCACGTGGTCAGTTCCTACGAGCTACATTAGTCCCGTGCTAGGTGTTGGTGTCTCTCACGGGGCCGTTAGGGGGCTATTATGGGTTTTCGCCGTCTAACGCTATGTTTTTAAGCTTAAGCTATGATATTTTAAAATTATACTCGTATTCTCAAACCGGGAATTTCATGATCACGCGACCAGTTCCTACGACTCACATTGGTCCCATACGAGGTGTTGGTGCCTCTCAGAGGATCGTTCGAGGACTGTTTCAAGGTTTCCCCCTCTAGCGCCATGTTTTAAATCCTAAGTCTTGATATATGCAAATTATTCTAGTACTCTTAAATAGGGAGTCCCGTGATCATGCAGTCAGTTCTTACGGGTTACATTAGTCTCGTGCGAGGTGTCGATGCCACTCACGGGGCTGGACAGGGCTGTTTCGGGGTTTCCCCTATAGCGACATGTTTTTAAGCCTAAATCCTGATATTTTTGAATTATCCTCGTATTCTCAAACCGCGAGTCACGTGATCGCGCGATCAGTTCCTATAAGTTACATTTGTCCCATGCGAGGTGTTGGTGCTTCTTACGAGGCCACTCGGGGGCTGTTATGTGTTTTTGTCATCTAATGCTATTGTTTTAAGATTAAGTCATGATATTTTAAAATTTTCCTTGTATTCTCTCGGGATTGTGCGGTCAGTTCCTACGAGTTAAATAGGTCCCGTTCGAGGTGTTGATGCATCTCACGAGGCCGTTCGAGGGCTGTTTCGAGATTTCACCATCTAACGTCATGTTTTTAAGCCTAAGTCGTGATATTTTTAAATTATCATCATATTCTAAAATCGAGAGTCTCATGATTTCATGGTCCTTTCCTACGAGTTACATTGGTCCTGTGCAAGGTGTTGGTGACTCTCATGGGGCCGTTCGGGGGCTGTTTTGAGGTTTCCCCTCCAGCGCCATGTTTTTAAGTGTAAGTCCTGATATTTTCAAATTATCCTCTTATCCTTGAACTGGGAGTCCCATGATCTTGGGGTTAGTTCCTACGAGTTACATTAGTCCCGTGCGAGGTGTTGGTGCCTCTCACGGGTGTTCGGGTGCTGTTTCAGGTTTTCACCATCTAACGCCATATTTTAAAGCCTAAGTCTTGATATTTTCAAATTATCCTCGTATTCTCAAACCAGGAGTCTCGTGACTGCGCAGTCAGTTCCTACGAGTTACATTGGTCCTATGCGAGGAGTTTGTGCCTCTTACGGGGCTGATTGACAGTTGTTTCGGGGTTTTTCCCTCTAACGTCATGTTTTTAAGCCTAAGTCTAGATATTTTCAAATTATCATTGTATTCTCAAATAGAGAGTTCAGTGATCACACGGTCAGTCCCTACGAGTTATATTTTTCCCATGCAAGGTGTCGGTACCTCTCTCAGGGCCGTTCGAGGGCTGTTTCGGCGTGTCGCCCTCTAATGCCGTGTTTTTAAGCTTAAGTTTAGATATTTTCAAATTATCATCGTATTCTCTAACAGGGAGTCCCTAGATCACGCGGTCAGTTCTTAATAGTTACATTGATCCCGTGCAAGGTGTTGGTGCCTATTACGGATCCGTTAGGGGGTTGTTTCGAGTTTTCGCCCACTACAGTCTTATTTTTAATCCCAAGTCTAGGTATTTTCAAATTATTATCGTATTGTCAAACCGAGATTCCCTTGATTGCACGATAAGTCCCTACGAGTAACATTGGTCCCGTGCGAGGTGTTGGTCCCTCTCACGGGGCTGATTGGGAGCTGTTTCGGGGTTTCGCCCTCTGACACCATTTTTTTAAGCTTAAGTCAAGATATTTTTAAATTATCATTGTATTCTCAAATCGGGAGTCCAGTGACTATGCAGTGAGTTCCTACGAGTTACATTGTCCTGTCCGAGATGTTGGTACCTCTCACGGTGCCTTTTTGGGACTGTTTTCGCGTTTCCCCCTATAACTCCATATTTTTAAGCTTAACTTTAGATATTTTTAAATTATCATCGTATTCTCAAATCGGGAGTCCGGTGAGTATGCGGTCAGTTTCTACGAGTTACATTGGTCCCCTGCGAGGTGTCGATGCCTAGCACAGGGTCATTTTGGGAATGTTTCGGGGTTTCCCCCTCTAAAGCCATGTTTTTAATCCTAAGTCTAGATATTTTCAAATTATTATCGTATTCTCTAACTGGGAGACCCGTGACCACGCGGTCAGTTCCAACGAGTTACCTTGGTTCCGTGCGAGATCTGGGTGCCTCTCACGGGGCCCTTTGGAGGCTCTTTCGGGGTTTTTACCTCTAACGCCATGTCTTTAAGACTAAGTCTAAATATTTATATATAATCATCTTATTCTCAAATCGAAAGATCTGTGACCACACGGTCAGTTCCAAAGAGTTACATTGGTTCTGTGTGAGGTGTCGGGGCCTCTCACGGGGCCGTTTGGGGATTGTTTCAAGGTTTCCCCATCTAATGCCATATACTTAAACCTAAGTCTAGATATTTTCAAATTGTCATTATATTCAAAAATCGGGAGTCCAGTGACCACGCGATCAGTTTCGAAGAGTTACATTGGTCCCGTGCGAGGTGTTGGTGCCTATCACCGGGCCATTTGGGGGCTGTTTCATGGTTTCCCGCTCTAACGTCATATTTTTAAGACTAAGTTTATATATTTTAAAATTATCATCCTATTCCTTAACTGGGAGACCCATGATCACGCGATCAGTTCCAACGACTTACGTTGGTCCCGTGCGAGGCGTCGGTGCCTTGCATGGGGCCTTTCGGGGGCAGTTTCAATTTTTCGCCCTCTAGCGCCTTATTTTAAGCCTAATTCCTGATATTTTCAAATTATCCTTATATTCTAAAATTAGGTGTTTCTTGATTGCACGGTTAGTTACTACAAGTTACATTGGTCCCGTACGAGTGTTGGTGCCTCTGAAGGGGCCGTTCGGGGGCCATTTCGAGTTTTTTTCGTCTAATGCCATGTTTTTAAGCTTAAGTCCTGATATTTTTAAATTATCCGACTATTCTAAACTAGTAGTCCCACGATCTAACGGTCAGTTCCTACGAGTTACATTGGTCCTGAGTGAGGTGTCAGTGCCCCTTATGGGGCTTATTGGGAGCTGATTCGGGGTGTCGCCATCTAACACCATGTTTTTAAGCCAAAGTCTAGATATTTTCAAATCATCCTCGTATTCTCAAACTGGGAGTCCTGTGATCTCGCGATCTGTTTGTATGAGTTACATTGGTCCCATACAAGGTGTCGGTGCCTCTCACAAGGTCGTTCGGGGGCTGTTTTGGGATTTCCCCCTTTAACGCCATGTTTTTAGGCCTAAGTCTTGACTTTTTTAAAATTTCCACGTATTCTCAAATCGGGAGTCCCGTGATCACATGGTTAGTTCCTCCGAGTTATGTTGGACTCATGCGAGGTGTTTGGGTCTCTCAAGGGGTCGTTCGGGAGTTATTTCGAGATTTCACCCTCTAACGCCATGTTTTAAGCTTAAGTCCTGATATTTTCAAATTATCCTCGTATTTTCAAGCAGAGAGTTCGGTGAGCACGCAGTCAGTTCCTATAATTTACATTGGTCCCGTGCAAGGTGTCAGTGCCTTTCACGGGATTGTTTGGGGTCAGTTTCGAGTTTTCGTCATCGAACGCTTCATTTTTAAGCCTAAGTCTTAATATTTTCAAATTATCCTCGTATTCTCACACTACACCAAATATGCCGAATTGTCACGGTGATTGACCTTGACAAGTTGGACTTGTCAAGGTCAATGATCGTGATAAATCTGGGGGTGACAACTTTTGTTGTCACGGACGTGTCGCGGTCAATGACCGTGACAAGTTCGTTAGAATTATCACGGTCATGTCACAGTCTATGACCTTGACAAGTTTTATCACAGTCATAAACCATGACAAACCCGTGACATTTAATAAAGAATTATCACGATCAATGACCGTGACAAATTTCCTTTGTCACGGACTTGCCACGATCAATAACCGTGACAATTCTGGGAAGAATTAAAAAAAAATCTACTGGGCAGTATGGCCACTGCCACTGCCCAGCAGTATATTTGTACCTGTTATAGCAACATTGTCCCTGTTCAAACATCATATATCCAAATAAAATAGAGATAATGCAAATATACATTCAAAACAATATGCATTACGATATAATCCAAATATAATTCAAATGTAACAACTTAAAATAAATCAATTCAAATAATGTCACTACATGTCTGGGGTAAGGTTAGCTCTGAGGAGGTGAGTAGGCCACACGATATACCAATTGACACACCCAACAATATACATCGTGCCACATTGTTAGTGCAACCACAATGGGGAGTTCCCCTTCCCGGGTATCACATGCGTGACGAGCACCTTGGACTCGATGTCTTGAAGTGAACATCCTTGAACTGGCATACCCTGGACGGTATTCGGGTCCCTCAACCCCCGTCCTATCTGTTGGCCATCAAATATGTCCAGTATAAACATGCTCGGCCAACCAAGTGTCGACATCGGTCAATCGAAGGGAGCCAAATAAGGGATTAGATCATCAAAGTCCGCACGTGTCGACGATGAAGCAGCTAGGTCAACATCCTCGTCATCCTGCACCTCGTCCTCCCCTTGCGTCTGTGGACAAAGATGCCCTATCGGCATCATACTGCGACTCATGCACTTCCTTAAGCTTTGCCTGAAACGACAAAAAGCACATGATTAGTAAAATAAGTAAATATAAAAATTATAATGTAATTAATAAAAAGTAAACTGTCGGATTACTTACAATCATGGACACGAGGCTCGGGGACATCTCCTTATCCTTACCCTTCTTCGTCCGAATAGCCACATAAGTATCTAGCCTATGTGGCCTAGCCCCAGGGCCACTCCCTGTCCCCTGAAATAAAATAAAGCAAAATTAGTATCGGCCTCGCAAAGTAAAATAATAAAAAATAATATATTTCTGTAGTTATAGAAAAATTAAGTCTTACCATCATCCTATGCTCCACCTCGGCGTAAGATGTCCGGCCGGAGTAGTGCACATCCGTCTTTTTTGCTCGATTTTCCCTTCCCGATTGGTGAGATGCCAATTGTCGCTTCCCGATCTCATTGTCAATGAACTTTTGCTATTGTGCTAATGAGATCGGATCCTTCGACGGGACGGATTCACCCATTCAGATAACGGACTCTCGGGTCTTCCCAAAGTACCGGGTCCGCATATTTCTCTTCCACGTCATGTGTTTCTCCCTCAACTTCGCCAAGACGGAATCGCGTAGCTTTGGATCCAGACTGAATTGTTCCTATCTAACAAATATAAATATAAATATAAATATAAAATAAAATTATAATCGAAATCGAAATCGAAATTGAAATCGAAATATTCATATAAATATAAATATAAATACATTACCTATAGTGCCACCCAAATAGCTAACTTGAGCTCATTTGATACCTCTCTCCAACTAGTGTATCCCGGGTTGATGATCGTCTTTACCAGCTTAAGGGATATCGCTAATTTCCCGTCTTGTTCTCGATGGCCATCCCAAATTTTCCATATTTAGGGAGCCTAGGGGCCGAGGAGCCCTCGTCGCCTCCTCTAGCACCGAGCCCAGACGACATCATCATAATGAGCATCATCATCCTCGCCTTAATACCTAAAGGATACATTTTCTATAAAAAAAATATTGTTATTAGTACAAATCAAAATGAATTAGAAGAAGATATGCAAATATGTACAATTACTACAAATCCAAATGAGTTGTTACTGTTTAACACCTCAATTCTGAATTCCAAAACAACAACATCTAGCTCATAATATGTACAATTACAAACAATCCGAAACATCCCCACCCCCACCCCTATTGCCCACACACAATCACACTACACAAGAGTGAAAATGATAAAGTGCAAATCAATTAAAAGCATTAAAAATGGATTGATGAAGTACAAATTGGAATATTTGTTACAAATTGAAAAATTGTTTCAAATTCGAGTTATCATAAAACATGGATTGATATTCGGTAGGAGCAGCCAAGTCATCCACACTACTATTTAGACGCTTTGGCGCGTGTAGGACAATTGACCATGGCTTGTTGTTGATATACTCCGAGTAAAACACAAGGTTAACCTTTTGAAATGCACAAACAAACGGCTCATCGCTCACGTGGTCGTTGCTCTTCAACTTGGACAAGTCAAATATGATCAAATTGGTGACAAGATCATCTTTACAAATATTTTTATACTCAACTCTTACCCAGTCACAGTAAAATACAACCTTTTTGAAGCTTATATAATCCAATTCAAATATATTTCGAATTACACCATAGTAAGTCATTTCAGCTTCAACGAGGTTTTTATCTTTTGCGCTTACTCGAAAGAAAGTAAGAGCCTTGTATGAAATGCCCGAGTTCTGTACATTTGTACTTTGCTTATACACTTTTGCGTCGAATACGTAACCGTTCAATCGATACTTTTTGTACTCTTGTGCCACGAACAAGGGTCCAGTGGCTAGACGAGCAAGCCTTGATGTCGCATCACCCGTCTTTAAGAGCTGGAAATATAGATAAATTAATTAGATTAGTTGTAAAGTTTGAGTGTAATGTAACGTTATATAACGTCCATTTTTATTATAATTACCTCTTGTGATAACCACAGCCTAAATTCGATGTCTGATTGTACCATTGTTTTTCGTCCGTTATTGTTCTCACAGGCTTCATATTTTCTGCACATTACAAAATTAATCATGTATAAAATAATCTAAAATATTCTAAAATAATATTAAACATTAAAATAATTTAAACTTACTTTTTTCATTCTTCGACATCTTTATGTGTGTCAAATAGATAACAACATACTTGTTCATATTGCAAACTCGTTAATTTTACTCGTTTTCCCATCACATGACCACCATCATCGACGAACTCATCAGTGTCATCAACGCTTGTCGAGTCAGGCATATATTCCCGAGTATATATTGATGACTCCACATTGATATATTCATCTGCAACTGATCCTGCAATGTATCGCGTATTCTTGACGTAATCATTAAAAACTTCCATCAATCTTTCAAACGGATACATCCATCGATATCTAACTGGACCACAAAGAAGTGCCTCGTCGCATAGGTGTACCAAAAAGTGAACACTTATGTCAAACAATGATGGGGGAAAGTACTTCTCCAACACACAAATCGCTTCGATCACCACCAATTTTGCTGCCACTATGTGTTCTCGATTGACTACCTTCTCACACAAGAGTGAGAAGGTAATACTAATTTGCATAATAGCCCTCCGCAAATACTTGTGCTTGGAGAAACAGTGCTTAAACAATAGAGGAAGCACTTGCATGAACATATGCCAATTGTGGGACTTACACTTATGTAAATCATGAGTAGCATAATTCACAATCCTTTGCAAGTTGGACGAAAAATTAGATGGGCCCTTCAAATTATATATTGTGTCTAAAAGCACCTTCCTTTGCCCACTCGTCAAAGTAAACGCACCAGGGGGAATTATTTTCCTTCCCCTACTATCTTCTTTCAACCATAATTGTGGCTTAAGTTTCAACGATTTAAGGTCTTTTCGTGCATTTTCTCCATCCTTCGAATGGCTCCCTCCAAGGCAAGTGCCCATAATATGTTCAACAAAGTTCTTCTCTGCATGCATGACATCCAATACATGGCACATCGGGTTATTCTTCCAATAAGGCAAGTCAAATAAAATTGACCTCCTAGACCATGCCTTTCTTGTCTAAATTTCATTCCCAGTTGGGGTCTTGTTATGCTTGACATTATTAAATCTGGGATTCTTACCTGGCATATTAGGGCCACATTCAGAAGATTTACTTTCAATTTCTGAACCTGAAAGTTGTCTCGGCGGTAGCCTATGTTCAACTCCGCCTAATAAAAAATTGGAACCTTTCTCAAATCTAAAACTATGAGACGGGGGTAAAAACCTTCTATGGCAATGGTATACATTTTTTTATCTAACGGATAGACGAAGAGATTCAGTCTCCCCTCCATAAATAGGACACCCAAAATAACCATGTACTACACAACAGGATAATGTCCCCTAAGCTGGAAAATCATGAATTGCCCACATCAACATAACTTTCAGCGTAAACTCTTCTTTTCTAAAAGATTCAAATGATTGCATACCCTCTTCCCACAACTCATTTAATTCTTCTACCAAAGGAGCCAGGTAGACATCGATGTCATCACTTGGTGCCTTGGGCCCAGGTATCAATAAAGACATCATCAAAAATTCAGGTCTCATACACTGTAAAGGAGGGAGGTTGAGTGGGGCTAGGATCACTGGCCATACACTCTTATTGGTTCTTAGATTTCCAAATGGATTGAAACTATCTATTGATATAGCCAAACGAATATTGCGCTGTTCTCGAGCAAAATCGGTATACTCATAATTCATCCTCCTCCAAGCTGTAGAATCAATAGGATGACGCATGAGATTACCCCTTACTTCTGCCCTAGCATTCCAAGTCATTGCCTCCGCTATCCATGGTACTGTGAAAAATTGCTTTAATCTAGGCCCAACGGGAAAATATTTCAACACTTTTTGAGGCACTTTTGAGCTTGTGCCTTCCTTACCAGTAGATTGGACATATCTAGGTTCATCGCATACCGGACAATGATCGAGATTTTCATACTCCTTTCGGTATAGTATGCAATCATACACACAATCAAGAATCAATTTATACTTCATTCCCAAACCTTTCAAACTGTTCTTCATAACATGATAGCTATTTGGAAGCGTATTCTCCTTGGGTAGTAAGCCTTTCACCCATTTCAGAATTCCTATCACGCTATTGCCAGATAAATCGTACAGCGTTTTCAAACTGTGCAAACCAACCATGGAATGTAAAGTTGTTTGATCTTTCTCACAGCCAGATTATAACGGTTGGATGGCCTTAAATTTTAAACTTTTGTAGTCATCGTCAAGGTTTATCGTGATATCTTCACGAGCACTTGAACCTTGTACGTCATCAGTAACCTCATTCTCCTCTGCTTCATAAACTCCGTACGCATCATCAACTAAATCCTCTAACATATTATGATCTATGTCGTCCCCTTCTACATCTATCATACGTCGTTCCTTTTGTTCAGGGAAAAAAGGAACTTTCAATTCACCGTGAAACTCCAAGATCGATAAATATCTTGCATACCCGATCTTAACAAATGTAGTTCAACTGTTTTCCACTCAAACACCTTACCATTCTTACACCTAGCAAACGAACACGGAAACTCTTCATCATTATGACATCTCTTTGCGTATTCACAATTCATCATCACCTCTGCGAAACACATCCCCCATTCTATTTGTCTCACCCATCCACTCTTTGTATTTCAGATATCCCATCACAGCTACCACAACAAATCACCTATTAAACGTAAGAAGCATATATTCATTGATTAGTATAAATAAAAATTAGATCTATAGTATGTTTCATTTAATTATGTCTTATTTATATTCGATTTTTAAATCTCAAATTCAAATTAAATTTATAATAGAAATTCCTATTTCCTCCATCTCCTCTAAAGGGTGAGTGGTCCTATCCCATTCAAGACCGCATATTTCTGTAATATACTTAACAGCTTATGCACATTGTTATGATTTAAGAAAAATTCGGCAACATATCCCCGTAGTTCTCCAGTACACGACGTAGATTGGCAAGTGTGAGTGTTATTTCAATTGATCAATTGAAATAACAGTCACACTTGTCAATCTAGTATGTACCCAGAGAACATTAGGATACGACAACAGAACTTCCTCCAAAAGTAACAACTTTAAGTCACCAAGAATATTATTATACAAAAATTATGCAGTCCCAAACTGTCTAAATGGGACAATTCGAGAGATCTCATTACCGAGGTAATGACTCTCGAACGGGTCTAAGGGCTATTGAATGCGTACGCATAAGAACTAGAAGGCTAGTATCTATGCAGACACTATGTAATTTCAAGTATGTTTCATTTAATTATCATACTATATATATATTGTTAGTTATACAAAGTAATTTAAAAAAAAAGTTGAAAAATCTCACCCCATATGAACAATAATCCAGTGGTCATGCCACTTTTAAAATTAACCAACCCAACATCGATCCATCCAACCGCAATGGCAACAACAAATATGTATCCCGTACTCCTTCTAATTCATCTACTCAATTAATTCTTTTTTTCAATTAAACTAACAATTAAAGTATACAATTAATAATTTACTAATTTACAATGAGGGGCAATCCTACTTTCATATGAAAGGGGCACCAATCAATATTAAATTAATCAATTCTTTTACAAGGGGCACTACAATATGAGGGGAAATATCTAATAAACCAATAAAAATTTAATTAAAAAACACACACACACGCACATATACACACACAACCCCCCACCCCCTGCCCCCTCCCCCCACTGCCGCTGCCCACCACACGAGTACATACACACACATACACACACATATACACACCCACACACATATACACACCCACATGCATATATACACACACACACACACATGCACATACACCCCCTCCCCTCCCCTCCCCCCAGCCCTCCCCCCTCCCCCCCCACATATATACACCACACACACACATACACATGCACATTTACACACACATATATACACACACACACAAATACATAAATGGAGGAGAAATAGGGAGAGAAAATGTACCAAAGTTGTAGAGAGAGAGTGTGCAGTCGCTAGAGAGAGAGAGAAATGGAGGGAATTAGAATCGGTGGGAAAAAAGAAAAGGGCGAGTTTTTTACTGACAGACTTGTCACGGACATGTCACGATCCTTAACCGTGACAACTTTATAGGAATCTCACGGTCAATGATCGTGATAAGACCTTGTCACGGCCAATGACCATGACAAAAACACGTGTTATTTGTCAAGGTCATTGACCATGACAAGGCTAGCCGGTTAAAGGGTGCCAATTTGACCATTTTGGTGTAGTGTCAAACCGGGAGTTTCGTGATCGCACGGTAAGTTCCTACGAGTTATTTTGGTCCCGTGCGAGTTGTTGGTGCCTCCCATGGAGCGTTCGGGGGCTGTTTCGTAGTTTTCTCGTCTGGCGCCATATTTTAAAGCTCAAGTCCTGATATTTCCAAATTATCCTCGTACTCTCAAATCAGGAGTCCCGTGATCACGCGGTTAGTTTCTATGAGTTACATTGGTCTCGTACGAGGTGTTGGTGCCTCTCATGGGGCTGTACTGGGGTTGTTTCAGGATTTCCCATGTAGCGCCATATATTTAAGTCGATAACCTGATATGTTCATATTATCCTCGTATTCTCAAACCGAGAGTCCCATGATTGTGCGGTCAGTCTCTACGAGTTGTATTGGTCCCGTGCTAGGTGTTGTGTCTCTCACGGGGTCGTTCAGGGGCTATTTCGAGTTTTTGCCGTCTAATGCTATGTTTTTAAGCCTAAGTCCTGATATTTTCAAATTATCCTCGTATTCTCAAACCGGGAGTTTCGTGATCGCACGGTCAGTTTCTATGAGTTATATTGGTCCCCTACGAGGTGTTGGTGGCTCTCATAGGGCCGTTCGGGGACTGTTTCATGGTTTCCCCCTCTAGCGCCATATTTTAAGCCTCTGTCCTGATATATATAAATTATCCTCCTGCTATCAAACTAGGAGTCCCGTGAGCAAGCGGTCAGTTCTTACGAGTTACATTGGTCATGTGCGAGGAGTCGGTGCCTCATATGGGGCCTTACGAGGGCTGTTTTGGGGTTTCCCCATGTATCACCATATTTTTAAGACTAAATCCTGATATTTTAAAATTATCCTCGTATTCTCAAACCCGGAGTCCCGTGATCACGCGATTAGTTCCTATGAGTTATATTGGTCCCATTCGAGGTGTTGGTGCCTCTCATGGGGCCGTTTCAGGGCTGTTTCGAGTTTTCACCCGCTAACCCCATGTTTTTAAACCTAAGTCCTAGTATTTTCAAATTTTCCTCATATTCTCAAATCGAGAGTCTCGTTATCACGCGGTCAGTTCTTACGAATTACATTCATCCCGTGCGAGGTATTGGTGCCTCTCAAGAGGCTATTCGGGGGCTGTTTCAGGATTTCACCGTCTAACGCCATATTTTTAAGACTAAGTCCTGATATTTTCAAATTATCCTTGTATTCTCAAATTGAAAGTCCCGTGATCGCACGGTCCATTCCTACGAGTTACAGTTGTCCCGTGTGAGGTGTTGGTGCCTTTCATGGGGCCGTTTAGGGGCTATTTTGGGGTTTCCCCCTCTAGTGCCTTATTTTTAAGCCTAAGTCCTGATATTTTCAAATTATCATCATATTCTCAAACCGGGAGTCCCATGATCGCACAGTCAGTTCCTACAAGTTACATTGGTCCCGTGCGAGGTGTTGGTTCCTCTCACGACCATTCGGGGGATGTTTCAAGTTTTCGCTGTCTAATGCCATGTTTTTAAGCCTAAGTCCTAGTATTTTCAAATTATTCTCGTATTCTCAAATGAGGAGTCCCATGACTGCGTGGTCAGTTTCTACGAGTTACATTGGTGCTGTGCGTGGTGTTGATGCCTGTCACGGGGCCGATTAGGGGTTGTTTCGGGGTTTTGACCTCTAACGCCATGTTTTTAAGCCTAAGTATAGATATTTTCAAATTATCATCGTATTATCAAATCGAGAGTCCCGTAATCGCACGGTCATTCTGTTTGAGTTACATTTGTCCCGTGCAAGGTGTCGGTGCTTCTCAGAATGCTATTCGGGGGCTGTTTCGGCGCGTCGCCCTCTAATGCTATTTTAAAGCTTAAGTTTATATATTTTTAAATGATCATCGTATTCTAAAATTGGGAGTCTCTAGATCGCGCAGTCAGTTCCTAAGAGTTACATTGGTCCCGTGCGAGGTGTTGGTGCCTCTCACGGAACCATTCGGGGGTTGTTTCGTGTTTTCGCCCACCAACTTCATGTTTTGAAGCCTAAGTCTAGATATCTTTTCTCAAATCGAGAGTCCCTTGTGAGTTACATTAGTCCCTCAAGTTACATTAGTCCCGTGGGAGGTATTGGTGCATCTCACGGGGCCGATTGGGGGATGTTCTAGGGTTTTACCCTCTAACACCTTTTTTTTAAGCTTAAGTCTATATATTTTCAAATTATTATCGTATTCTCAAATTGGGAGTCCGGTGACTATGCGATCAGTTCTTATGAGTTACATTGGTCCCATGCAAGGTATCGGTGCCTCTCACGGGGCCTTTTTGGGGATTTTTCTGGGTTTACCCCTCTAATTCCATATTTTTAAGCTTAAGTCTAAACATTTTTAAATTATCACCGTATTCTCAAACCGGGAGTTCGGTGACTATGCGATCAGTTCCTACAAGTTACATTGGTACCGTGCGAGGTGTCGGTGCCTCTCACTGGGCCGTTTTAGGAATGTTTCGGGATTTTCTCCTCTAACGCCATGATTTTAATCCTAAGTCTAGATATCGTCAAATTATTATCGTATTCTTAAATCGGGAGAGTCGTGACCAAGCGGTCAGTTCCAACGAGTTACATTGGTTCCGTGCGAGGTCTCGGTGCCTCTCACGGTGCCGTTTGAAGGTTATTTCGCGGTTTTCCCCTCTAATGCCACGTTTTCAAGCCGAAGTCTAAAAATTTACAAATAATAATCATATTCTCAAATCAAAAGACCTATGACCACGTGATCAGTTTTGACGATTGGGGGATGTTTCGAGGTTTTGCCCACAAACACAATTAACCAAGTTGATATTATAGCAAAATTCCATACCTCTATTTTCTTAAAAAAAAGAAGATAAAGAGCATACCTCTTTGCTGATTTCAAAACATTCAATTATGGAAAGTAATTGGATGGTACCTAGCTTGAAAAGCTGAAAACCCCAAACAAAAATAAATATAAAAATAGAGCAAACAACCAAATAAGGACTAAAAAGAAACGAAAACGATGAAAATAAGGACAATCAGTGAGATATATATACTATTACCTCAACATTACATGGTCAAGTTGGGTTCCTAATAGCTCCAATACATATTACAATCAACATTTAGACTGAAAAGAAAGCCAGTAAACATTTTCATATATTAAAATTAAATCATGTTAATTATCACCAGCAAACAACACAATACCAAAATTTGGGATGCAAATCATTTGACTTCAACTTAGCAAACTGAAATTAGAGTGAAAACATAAAAAATTGGGATGCGAACCATTTAATTTCAGTATGTTATGCATCAAAATCGCTGACCACCTTCAATTTCTTTTACGAATCTCTGTTTTCCACGGTACGTGACAATACCAAAGCACATACTGTAATTAACTAGTTCAGAACAATATTGATTTAGAACAACTCAAAGCGTGTAGTGTATCAAAACAACATACTTAAATCGAAACATTACAAATGAATCGAAACCACCCAAATAAGGGAAAATAAAAATCGAAACAATTATATGAACCATATAACATCAAAAGCATAAAATCACACAAAAATTAGAAAAATGGGGATAATCGAGATCACATGACGATATATTCATACGTTGCAGGGATGATTCTTTATGTCAATCTAACTTCCCTTGCGACTAACACTGACTTGTTGAGGGTAGGTCATAAAGGCACCAGCATCATCCTTGGACTCAAATTGATTCTCCTCGTCAGACATGTCAAACTAAAATCTGTTTTAATCATTAAATTAAAAAAAATGTATTAGATTACTTGAATACCCCTAATAACCCCCAACTGGATTAAAAAATGGGAATCCTCTATGTCAAACTGAGAAGGTGGAATTATATATTTAAAACTAAAAGAGTGGAACGCAGTGGATTGGAAATTTATTACCATAATAACAACAAGGACTCTCCACGGAACTTGCATTTTTTAGGGAAAAAATGGTCACAAGACACTCAAAATGGAACTCAATGGATTGAAAACTAAAAAATTGGAACTCAAAATGGAACCATTTGCATGATTGCGATAAATAAAAAATATATTTGTGTTTTTTTAAGGTCATCACTTAATCTCTCAAATTGTAATAAATGAAAATACTACCAATATTTTAGTTTATTGTCTACATATATGGAAACAAGATTAATTTAGCAATAATTTATAATAAAAAATAACTACTAAACTAATTTTTTTCCATAAAAATAAACTAAATAGAGCAATAAAAGTCTCATGTGGTAAAAAGTATTTGTAAAAAAATAAAAACAAAACTCAAAGCCCACAAAATTGTAAGAAATGTAAAAAAAAACACTAACCAAATATTTTTATTCAACAATTTCATTATCCTCTAACCCCCAATCACCACCCCCACTTCCGTTACCCTCTCTTTCAGCCCTCCCCCACCCTAAAACCCATTGGAATTGCAACCCAACCCCACTTAACCCCGGAGTCATAACCCACCCTAACCCACAAAACCCAATCGAAATTGCAACCCACCCTCCCACTTTAACTCCAAAAATCATATTCGAAATTCATAAATCCACTAACCCAATTGAAACCCAAATACAAATCAAAACCTAAATATGAATCAAAACCTAAATATGTAGAATACCATATTAGTGATATATAACAATTGACTACTGGAATTTAACAGATCTGGAATTTTATGTTAAATACCCCCAATTGGCATTTAATAGAAATAATCCTTTCTACTGGAATTCATTTAGCGATTCCCTGCATTATTGCTAGCTGACAAGAATTCAATACTCTTACTAAAATAGCGAAAACGGTGCTCCGGTTGATGCCCAGGCATTAGATTCGATATACATTGGGGGTGGAAGACAACCAACTCAACCATTTATTTCATTTACTAGTTGTTAAAGTAAGTCAAATTTTTCCATAAATGACATAATATCATATCAAATTAAAGAGGAGAGAGAAACCTGTGAGATCCAGTCGATGTCGGGAGATATCAAATGACAAGGACCGCGCGTGGATCTCGTTAATATCCGTAACGCTACAACTTACTATCAATCTACGAATCGATGATGAAGAAGAAGAATTACGAAAAGATAAACCTAGTTTTCTTTCACTCTGAGAACTGAACGAGAGCTTACTGGAAGTGCATCTTTGGCTCGAGAGAGAGAAGCCATCAGCGTTTGATGAGAGAGAGAGAGAAGATATGGTTGACCATAGCTTCGTTTTTGACGAGAGAGAAAGAGAAACGGGCAAACGAAAATGACAAGAGGCGTCGGTTTATTTTTTTGGAATGACATGGTCACGGCTCTAGCCGTGACCCACCATCACAACCCATTACTTCCTTTTCTATCTAATTGACGAATGGTCACGGCCTACAGTCGTGACCCCATTCGCGGCCAATAACATATATGTAATTGAGGGATGGCCACGGCCCATAGTTATGACCCACACCAAGAAATGGTCACATTACCCAATCGTGACCCCATATGTGTATGTTTTGTGCTTCGTCAAGCCTATGGTCATGGTCCAAGTCCGAGACCCATCTGCGACCAAGCTTAGAGGATTTGTGGTACGAATTTAGCACCAATATGGTCACGCCCTGGTCAAGGCCCAAGTTCGTAACCCACAATGGTTAGGTATTTGATCCGTGACCACTTCTAGAGCATTCATGACACAGTGTGGTAATGAATATGGTCACGCCAAAAATTGAGATGGTCACGGCCCAAGTTCGCGACCTGGTCGCGAACTTGGGGGGTGACCATTCACATGATTTGGTGTATTGGTCTATCCATCGATATCTAACTCAACCGTAAAGAAGTGCCTCGTCGCATAAATATACAAACAAGTAAATACTTATGTCAAAAAATAATGGGTGAAAGTACTTTTCCAACACACAAATCAATTCGGCCATAGCTACTTTTGCGGCCACTATGTGCTTTCGATTGACTTCTTTCTCACATAAAAGTGTGAAGCAGATGTTAACTTTCATAATAGCCCTCCGCAAATCCTTATACATAGAGAAGTAGTGCTTAAACAATAAAGGAACCAATTGCATGATTATATGCCAATCGTGATACTTGCACTTATGTAAATCATGGGTAGCATAATTCACAATCATTTGCAAGTTTGATGAAAAATTAGATGGAACCTTTAAACTATATATTGTATCGAAAAGCATTTTTCTTTCCACACTCGCCGAAGTATACACACCAGGGGGAATTATTGTCCAACCCCTACTATATTCTTTCAACCATAGTTATGGCTTAAGTTTTAACGATTTAAGGTCTTTTTGTGCATTTTCTCTATCCTTCGAATAAATCCCCCAAGTCATGTTCCCATAATATGCCGAGTGATGTTCTTCTCCACATGCATCACGTCCAATACATGGTGCACTGGGTTACTCTTCCAATAAGTCAAGTCAAATAAAATTAACCTCATAGACTATGTTTTTCTTATCTCAGTCTTGTACCCAGATGGGGCCTTCTTATGATTGACATTCTTCAATTTAGGATTCTTACCTAGAATATTAGGGCCACATTTAGAAGATTTACTCTCAATTTCTGAACCTGAAACCTTTCTCGGAGGTAGCCTATGTTCAATCCCATCCGGTGAAAAATTAAAACCTTTCTCAAATCTAAAACTATGAGCGGGGTATAAAATACTCATATAGCAGTGGTATTTATTTTTTCTGCTAGTGATGAGACACAGACATTTAGTCTCCTCTCCACTAATAGCACACCCCAAATAACCATGTACTATATAAC
The DNA here is from genome assembly GCA_949130495.1 of Sambucus nigra. Classification (NCBI taxonomy): domain Eukaryota; kingdom Viridiplantae; phylum Streptophyta; class Magnoliopsida; order Dipsacales; family Adoxaceae; genus Sambucus; species Sambucus nigra. The sequence goes on along the minus strand of OX422207.1, from coordinate 106,540,338 downwards.
TGAATAATGTCCAATAAGCTGAAAAATCATAAATTGCCCACATAAATATAGCTTTCAGTGTAAACTCTTTCTTTTTAAAAGAGTCAAATGATTGTATACCCTCTTACCACAACTCATTATTTCTTTAACCAAAGGAGCCAACTAGACATCGATGTCCTCACTTGATGCCTTTGTCTTAGGTATCAACAAAGACAACATTAAAAATATAAGAGGTTGAGTGGTGCTAGGATCACTGGCCACACACTCTGGTTGGTTCTTAAATTTCCAAATGGATTGAAATCATTTGTTGATATTGCCAAATGAACATTACGCTGTTCTCGAGAAAAATAAGATACTCATAATTCATCCACTTCTAAGCTATAGAATCAATTGGATTATGCGTGAGATTATCTCCTACTTCTGCCCTAATATGCTAAGTCATTGCCTCTGCTATGCATGGAACTTTAAAAAACTGCTTCAATCTAGGGCCAATGTAAAAATATTTTAACACTTTTTGATGCACTTTTCAGCATGTTCCTTCATTATCAGTAGAATGCACATATCTAGGTTCCTCACACACTAGACATTGATTGAGATTTTCATACTCCTTTCGGTATAATATCCAGTCATACACACAAGTATCAATTATTTTATACTTTATTCCCAAACCTTTCAAAATATTCTTCATAGTAGGAATGCTATTTGGAAGCATATTCTGCTTGAGTAACAATCCCTTCACCCAATTCAAAATTTCTTTGACACTATTGACAGATAAACCATATTGGAACTTCAAACTATGCAAACCAATCATTGCATGTAAAGTTGTTTTATCTTTATCATAACCCGGGTAAAACGTTTGGGTCGACTTAATTTTCAAACTTTGATATCCCAATATTTTCATGAGCACCTGAACCTTGTACATCGTCAGTGACCTAATTTTCTTCCACTTCATGAACTCCATATGCATCATCAACTAAATTCTCTAGCATATGATGATCTATATTGTCCTCCAGACCTTGTATATCTATCCTACTTGTTGATTGTTATGAAGGTTACTTGGGAATAAAAGGAATATGCAATTCCCTGTGAAAACCCACAACCGATAACTATCTTTCATATCCTATCTTCACAAATATCGTTCAATAGTTTCCCACTCAAACACCTTATCATTCCTACACTTAGCAGAGACACAAGAACTCTTCATCATTACGACATCTTTTTACATATTAAATATATTCATTAGCACCTCTATGAAACACATTCCCTAGTCTATTTGTCTCATCCATAAACTCCTTGTATAGAGGATATCCTATCACAAATGCTACAAATAATCACATATTATGGGTAAGAAGCATATATTCATGGATTATTGAAAACAAAAGTATGGAAATCTATTTTCAAGTAAATGTTTTACTTCCATAATTACATTGTTTGCTAGCTACGAATTTTAATGAAAGCTCTAAGTATATGTAAACTCTAAGGATGAATGGGTAATTTTAATGAAAACTCGGATCTTGTAAACTCTAAGGATGTGTTTGGATTTGGAAAACCTTAGAAAACAATGTGCAGAAACGTTCTCGTTCGTAAACTATTTTTTTTCAGAATGCACACTTAAGAAATTTGATGGAATCATGCCATTACATATTTTTCCTAAGGCAGTGGCTCGTTCAAGCGACATAGACATGTCGCTCGAACAAGATAAAAATCGCGCTCTAACGACCTGTCTGGTAATTTGAACAACACGCACATTAGAGTCCCACTTAAATCCAACTCTAATCCACCCTTATTATATTAAAACGAATTGTAATCGATTTCAAATACTATTAAAAATATTTTCTTATTAAAATAACATCCCTAACCATTTTAAAATAAATTTTGAGTTCCATTAAAATTACGCATTCATATCTGAGTGATCTCGGAATGCAATTAAACTTGAAGACGAATAAACTTGCACCAATTAAACCTTAGGCATAAATAATTCCTTGAAGCTTTGCCGCAATGTCTTCAATAAACTTCAACATGTCATAGTCTGTGTGGATGGTGTCAATAAAAATACGACCTATGACACAAACGTGTTTTGTTTCGGGAATAAGTCAAAACTATACAATGGACTCAATTGGAATTTTTTTTCCATATAAATCTCCCCCTTTGAGTATTCCAGGACAAAACCAATAGTGAAATGCCTAAGCCGGGCTGTCAAGCCTATGACACCTAAATCCTATTCCATAAACTCAAAATAAAAAATACAAGACAAGACTAGTAAATGATGGTCCGACAAGCATGAGTTGCCTCTAAATGTCAGAATGTGATTTAGTCTTGAAATCTCAAATATATTTAAGCAAACCTACACACGTGAAGGACTTATTTTGATATTTCATTTTCTTGGTTATAATTTTAAAACATCTCATTTTCGAAGTGAGTGTATTGGGATGCTATATTGGATGCATTTTATGAAAACATTGTAACTTTGGAATTTAGCATATTTGATATGATTGCATGAATTTTATATGGCCTATTTTTGTATAGTATGGTAAGCATAACTAAATTTTTTAAATTCAGGACAAGATATCAGATCTTAAAAATTAAATATTTTTTTAAATATGTATTAATAATACTTACGGACATTTAGCATTACATCATTAGAAAAAAATGTTACAAAATTGTGTAATAAGGTAGAAATAGTAACAAAAAAGGTTGTTACTAAATTAGAATTACTAACGGTAAAATTTTGTTGCTAAAGCAGGATTAATAACAGTAAAATACCGTCTATTTTGATTTATTAACGGTAAAATACCATTGATAAATCCCAAATTAGTAACGATAAATAATTGTTATTATTTTTTTTACCCAGGCTTTTTTTTGTAACGAAAAATTACGTTACTAATATTTTTTGTAACAGTAAAATATTGTTACTAAAGGCGCATTTTAATGTAATGTGTATGTCTAATTTTTGCACACGCACGGGCCTAGGCCTTTGCGTACGGAGAATTGGGTTTTGATCAAAGCTGCCAATATATTTTATATAAAAACATACAAAAGATGTCATGTGATCCCCAAAGGGTTTACCCTAATGCCTTTTAAGTCCCACGGTTGTTCCAAAGATTCTTGGTATGGGTTTGGGGACCGTGTTACGAGTATTATGCACCCCAAACATTATTCATTTGATTTATATGCTTATTCATTTTATATTGCTAAATTACTACTAATGTATAGGATATGGACTTTATAAATAAACCTTTATAGTTGGACCCTAAAGACACATAGACATTTTATTTAGACCCAAAGAATAATTGGCCTTAAGAAGTTGAGGCGGTACCGATCGAGGGGTAGACAATAGGATGTCGCTTATGAATGGAATCTAGGTGTCACTTTTGTTTGTATGACTTGAAGGGGTGAGTGGTGCAACTACTACTCACTGCAATATATTTTTTTCAGTGATGGAGAAAGACATACAATTTTATCTCTTGGTATGTTAAGAAACCAAACAACTTTTTGAATGGAAGAAACCACTAGAGTCACTCTTTAATCCTCCACATCTCCCACCTAATTGACATTGAAATATCTAGACAAATAGGTACCAGGTTTATAAGGGTACCAAATATTAAAATGTGTTATACCACCCACATACTTGATGATACACTTAACCGCTTTCAAATGGGATTCCCTGGGACACGATTGATAGAGGCTACAAACTCCTGTGCTAAAGGATAAGTCGGGACGACAACTATAAGGTACAACAAACTACATATCATGCTTCGATATAATGTTTTTTCCACATCTTTCCCATTAGCATCCCTTCCAAGCTTTACAGAAACACTCATGTGAGTGCATTTACGCTTGGAAGAGTCGAGTTTAAATTTCTTCACAAGGTCATTTGAATATTTGGATTGTGAAATAAATTTTTCACCTTTCAATTATCACACTTGAAGACCAATGAAAAATTTAATTTCCTTAACCATGCTCATCTTAAATTCTTTTTGCATTAACAACCTAAAGTTGTGAGCAAGGTTTTCACAATTGGAGCAAAAAATGATATCTTCTACATAGACTTGGGCAATCACTATGTCTTTCCCACAAGAATTAAAAAATAAATTCTTGTCCACACTACCTCCTTGGAAAATTTTCCCACAAGATGTGAGGTAAGTCTCTCATAATAAGATCTTGATGCTTGTCTAAGGCCATATAATACATTTTAGGCGAAAAACGTGTGTTAGGAACTTGGGGTCCTCAAAACCTTTTGGTTATAACATATATATTTCTTCTTGTAGAATGCAGTTTAAAAATGCCCTCATGACATCAATATTATGGATCTTGAAATCTAAGGCACATGTTATAGCTAATAGTATGTGAATCGACTTTAGTCTATAAATCAGGGCAAAAAACTCATCAAAGTTAACACCTTCCACTTAGGTGTATCCTTGAGACACTAACCTATCCTTGTTATAAAACACAATACCCTTTTCATACCATTTATTCTTAAAGATTTAGTACCAATAACGTGAATATTTATAGGCAAAGGAACTAGGTTCCAAACTTTTTGTTCGGTGAATTAGTCTAATTCATCTTGCATGATATTGACCCAATATTCATCTAACAAGGCATCTACCACATTCTCGGGTTCAAGTGTACGAGTCTAACGCAAGAATAAAATTTATTTGTAGAGTTGAGATCAAGTTTTAACTCCAACATTAGAACTACCAATGATCTTAGAGACATTGTGATCATTTTTAACCCAAGGAGTGGGTTATCCAATTCAACATCCACTTGTGGTGGTGGAGTTGGTGGAACTTTAACATAATCATATGTTTTATCTTTATTACCTTCTTCGATTATAGTAAATATGGAGAGTGAGTTTTCACAATCGTCTTCATTTAATGTAAATGAGTCACTATTATCAATGACAATATTCATCGACTCCGTCACCTTTTGAGTTCCATAATAATAATCGTTGTAGGCATGACTATTAAGGGCATAGATGAGAAAAATCCCAATATCACTCCTAGAATTTAGCTTAGTTATATACTATATGTCCTTGAGTATAGAACACTTCATTACACTCTAAAATATTTGTGTGTTGGTATTTTTCTTTTCTAAATTTCATAAGGGATCTTGGTTGTATTGTATCTCCTATAGACTCGGTTCATAGTATGACACGTCGTGTTTACCACTTCTGCCTAAAATCTCTTAGGCACACCCTTGGTTCCTTCAAATATATTCCCATGGTCACTTCAGTAACACCCCACATTTTAAGATTAGAGTTGATTAAAACTAAATACTTACGATATCATTTTCTACATGTGAAATAAATTTATGATTTAATTTTTTTCCAACAATAAGAAACACAAAAGATAACAAAATGATGGACCACCAATAAATTTCAAATACAAAAATCCTCCAATAATCCAAATAATATACAAAAGTTTTAGTACAAAATCTTAAATACTAAAGTGTAGTCACAAGTGACTCAATTTAAAACTGTCTCATATGAAGATATACAATAGAAAGGAAAAACTAAATCGTACAGAAAATGAATCTCCAAAGTCCATCCACCCATCCAATAACCAGTATGATCCTAAATGATCAAAGCTAATCTAAGAGGGGTAGTCAACGCAATAGGTCATGGCACATTGTAAGAGTACTGGATACTTTTCCTAATACGGGTAGCACAACCCAACATAAGTAATAAATGAAATAATACCATATTAGAGTCTTTTAAATAACATTGATAATTAATCTTACTATCTTTATATATGTTCACTAGATAATTTAAAATATTTGATTTAGATGCATAAGAACGGGGTTTATCAATGATTCACACTCTCATGGGTATAAAGAGCTTTTTAGTTGCTAAGCATGATCTAACAACTAACCATGTAATATTGAGTAAAGAATAACTATTTACTCATTAATCAATGTTAAAAGCATCTCGTAATAAAGGAAGGTCTCATCAAACTATCAGTTTATCAATCAATAGAAAAAGGCAAACCGTAATATCTAACTAATCAATATATTTACAAGCCTTTTATCCACTTTTCAATTACATATTATTTAATTTTCATCATTTCCTTTTCAATAAATCATATCGTTTCAAATACCATTACTATTCTAGCCAAGCGACCTTATCAATATCACGTTTAAGAAATTACTAACCAATTACCTCTTTCTTATCTCTTTCCTCTCAACTTATCACATTGGTTTTATTTTAGTCAATTACTCTCCCTTATGGCCCAAATATCGCAATGCAGTCAATTAACTCAATATTGCATTCAATTAATTATTCTCTTAATTAATTAAACCGTAACCGGCATGCACCCCTTCTCCTTAACCATCTCAAGAACATGCGGTATGCAAATATACGTTCGTCACAAAAACTTTTCATTTCTTATTTGCAGTGCCAGAAAAATCGTCGCCTCCTGCTATAACAAAACCAATAATGAATCGTTACACAAATTTGTAGTCGCCTTCTTCACAGTGCTGAAAAACCCATAGCCACCATGCTGCGCAGTGCCAGAACTCCTCAACGCCGCGTGACGTGCAAACAAACTATTTCACATGTTATTCGCATAGCCGAAAATATCAACTAACCATCATACATCCAGATGCCACATGTTATTTGCATGATCTAAAATATTAACAAATAATCATATTGACCTGTTGTCACCTACTATGTAGTGCCAGACCATATAAAGCCATCACAACAAGAATCCGCATCCAACCTAATCCTTGAGTGTGCCAGTGTGCCAATCTAAAAGTTCCCCCTAACTCTCGGCGTGCGCGCGCACACACACACACACACACACACACACACATATATATATATATATATATATATATATATATATATATATATATTATTTTCAATGTGGATTAGCTAAGATACACTTATTTATCACTAAGATCCTCACTCCTAACCTTCTCTGGACTCTATGCATGGGACGTCTCATAAATGAAATTCAAATTAGGAACCCTTCTATAAAATTTTGTCCAGAATAGATCAGCTCTCAAGATTGAACCACAAAAGAATCCATTTGTTACACAATCTCCTTATTTCTAAGATAGGTATTTCACACGTTCCTTGGACAACTTATTATTCATAAAATGAGTCTACTTATAAGATGCACATTTTAATATCCGATCTATGGGTCATACGTTTCAATACCCAACTCACCATTTATAATCTTCAACATATAATCCCATAATTCATACCTTTCAATAACTAACTCACAAGTCATACATTCTCACATTAAATCCCATAAGCCATACAATCCAATAACGAAGTCATAGTCATCCATTCGAATAACCACTTTCCTAATTCCCATTTCCTCACTATTAGAATTTGCGAACAAAACTTACTAATCCAAAACTCCAAACTCCTACCTTCTCAGTATTTTATGAGTGGGACATCTCAAAAAAGATAAATCCAATTAAGGAAACTCCTCAATACACTTTCGTCAAGATTGGTTAGTTTTTAAGAGTGAACAAGCACTAAACATGAGCTTCCTTACCTAGTATCATAACTCCAATCGATTTAAAGCAAAAAACTCATATGAATCCCATGGTTCACTTTATGATTGCCAAACACACCTCATTTAATGACCTAACCTAGGAAAATTCATTGTACTCCTAAGAATTTGAATCACTCTTAAATCTCACACTCACATCAAATAAACCTTTCTCTCAATATCATTTATCCTAAAAATCCATATAGATTTTTCTACATTAATTTATAACGTAAACATTATTAGGCTAAAACAAGTATCCTCAGACCTCATTATATACATTCATTTCAATACCTATATGTACACAATCCATATATTATAAACCAAAATTCAATCAATATGTACCCCACGTGACATAACACCTATAGAAAAACATCTTAATCCAACATCATCCACAAACCCTTCAATAATGTATAGTCAACAATATAAACCATATCCCTAGCCATCATTATCTAGTAATAAAAATCTCATCAACAACAAATATCATCCAATGAATCTAAGTCCTTGTAACAATTTAGAATAACACATTATCAATTCAACCCACTATTAAAAAATCCTAACATTCCAATCTCTATAAAATCCCATTAATATATTTTCAACCCCCAAATACATCACAAATCCTATAACTATATCCCTCTCAAGGAAAGTCAATAAGTCACAACATATATTCGATAACAACAAAAACTAATCATCATCCATATTCGAACATCAACAAAGTTGAGCTAAAACATTAATCTTCTCGATAAACATATGAATTTCAAAATTTAAATAATATTTTCCTTTGTTTATTATTATTAATTCCCATACGAATTATATCAATTTCCAAGGGTACAAATACCATTTCATACATCAATAATTCATGCATATTTCAAGTCAGGTTCATAGTATTTTTCAACGAATAAAATAACACGGGTTAAGTGCACACATAACTTATATTTTAATTCTTAATTTCATTAGGCTTATAACTCAACTCTGGGCCATATTAATTTTCTCATTTAAAATAACAATCACATCATTTACTTCTCTTAAGATTTCTAAACATAATCGATAAATAGGTTTTTACAATTTAATATATCAACTTCTCAAGTTTAAATATCATTTTTGGCTTCAGATTGCTCTTAAAATAGCTAATAAATATGTTTAGGCAATATCTAAATCACAAAGTACATAAGAGGAAAAGTAGAGTATTCTTACCTTAAACCATTTTTGAAATGTGACTTATTTTTTAATTTCCTATAAAATTTTAGCAACTTTGACTCTTGTCTCTCTCTTAAACTCTAAGCTTAAGGTCCTCAAATGGATGTTGTACTTTAATGGGGTGTTGAGTTTGAGAGGTTAGGAATGAAGAGGAAATGAAGTTTATAGATTTTGGTTTGAGTGGGAATGAAAAATGCTCAATAAAATTCGTTTAATTAAAATATATAAAATCCCAAGTCAGTGCGACCCACGAGCTCCCCAGGCCGCAGTCTCACCCTATGTAGCCAGCGTGTGGCACCCCGCCTAATTAAATATCGGGTGATCAGACATTTATTAAATTAAAACAAGTTTCTCATATGGTTCATTATTAGCACCACCGTCGAAAAATCAAATTAATTACTAACTACCTAATAGTTAATTAAACCTGTGTCAAATTTTATCTTCCAATTAAACAGAAAAAATAAATAGTTCGAACACTAAACAACATTCACAATATACTAGAGTCCAAACCAACATGATATATAAATGAAATAAAGTCATGCCGAATAAACTATCAGCAAAAATGACCAAAACCAAGTAATAAACCAAGTCTAAACTGAAAAGCAAAACTGATACAAAACTGAAATCATCATACCAACAACGGACCACATGTCCAAACATGATATACAAGAGTGAGATCCTATGCTAGATCTAAATGAAAGAATCGGCTACTCAAAGTCCTAACAGCATCCACAGTGCTACAACTCCAAATCCCTGCAATGAAACCGTCAAGTACGTAGTCCCTGTGGCTGGACACCTAAAAGGTTTTGAAAATATTTTTATACCAAGAGTTAGTACTCAAAACATTTGAAAACATTTAACAAGTAATTTATCGCAATTAAAATCGATTATTTATTACACATGTTAGGTTCACGCACACTTCCTTGAGTTTCCTCACCTCTCATCTAATGTGCACACTTAACGTTCTTATACTTAGCCCACCTAGATGTCATACCCAAGTTATCTCGACTAAAGTATATAACCGATCTTATCAATTCTACTCTCCCGTACCGCCCATACAACACGCTTCATTATTAACATTTCTCGCATGTTATTCATTTTTCATATAACATCCACATATGTCATGTTTAATCATCATAATTAAGTCTCACTACTTAATTCATATAGCATTTCACATCTAATAATCATTCAACTTCCATAATTTAGTTTCACTACTTAATTCATAAATCATTTCGAACTTACCATTCAACTTCCAAAATTAAGTTTCACTACTTAATTAATTATAGATATTCCCAATCTATTTTAAATCTTGAAATTAAGTTTCTCTCTACTTAATTTATATATATATATATATATATATATATATATATATATATATATATATATATATCATCTACATGTCTACTCTCACACATAAGTAGAATATCATGAAGTATATATTTCACAAAAAATATATACTATAAGGATATTGGTCCGGATAATGATCGACCTCAATCATCCTATCATTTACATTGGTCCAGATATCCCTCAACCCCAAGGTAAATGTTATTCATAGGTATATTGGTACGGATACTCCTGGGCCCCAATATCATTTATATTTGATTTGGTCTGGATAATCATCGACCCTAAATTGAGCTTCCATGTATTAGTCCGGATAATCATCGACCCTAATACAGAATTAAGGACACTTTATGTATATATATTTTGCACAACATATACTATAAACACATACTATATAATCACCTCCCTGTATCACATTATAGGGGTTATTGGCTTGGAATCCTACCTCAATCACCAATAGTGATATATATCTCTTGGCTCAGAATCATACCTCGATCACCAATATCTATATATAGTATACTTTAGGTATTCACACAACCTAAGTAGTACTATGCACCAATATGTATTCACACAACCCGATAATACATGTTAGTACGTTGTATATATCTCTCGTATACTTGTTGTACTATTTACTTTACGATTAATCTCACTATCTAATATATAGGAGTGTTCATACAACTCTAGGGTCCTAGTTACCCCTTTGTTATATAAATTCAGTAGTTACCATCCTTAACCTACAGATATACATAGTTTCAATAGATTCCCATAATTCTTTATCAATCTCTCAGATTAGTTACGAATTACTATAACCAATCCCATTCCCGTCTTAATTCTCCCTCTAAGAGGAAGTCGTACTCTCCTCGTAGGCCTACTATAAAATAATAAATCTCCCAATATTATTTTCACAAGTGCATAAGTATTCCCCCACCACGTTCATTTAGGAATGCAAGAGAAGAAGGAAAATTTTAGAAATTTCAGAGCACCGGACCGATCCATTCCCAAGACTGTACCGGTCCATTTTTCTGTAGCTTCGTTCTCTCTATTTATCACCTGCGTTTTTCACCAATTTCTTCCACAATCCTTTGCCAAAATCAAAATCAATAATACCAATCCTTTTCTACATATCTTATGATGGTTTCTAACATTTCAAACACCTTAAGACTTTACCGAAATCAATCAAGAATGAATCAATCCTCAAAACTCTTTTATAATATAGTTTTATGTTCATCCATTAAATTCAATTCAAAATCCAGAGTTAAATCCGCAGTAATAATCAAAACTCTTATGATTTAAATTCTCTACAGTTATAAACACTAACTGCATGCAATTTTACCAAAACATGTAATCAATTAATACTTTTCGTCAAAGATTTTTCAATAAAATCAATCTATTCATAAAAATCCTACACATGGGTATTATAACATCAATTTAATTTTCAATAAACACTTGCCTTAGATTGATTGATCTGATTTCTTGGTTCTTTGTTGATGATTGATTATTTCCTTCTCCAATCTTCCTTTACAATTGTCTTGGATACTAGATTTCTTCACCATTTTCAAAATCCCTCTTTAAGCTTTGAAAATATGTTCTCTCTCTTCTCTTTAATGGCCTCTATAACCTTTTTGTGTTATGCGCCCTAAACCCAATCTCTAAATATCAGATATATAGCTCTAAATTTCGTAGGCCCCTTCACCTCTTTTTGAAAAAATGATCGAAACTCCCTTAATAGGTGCCAGTTTGGTCCAAAATTGATCCGGAACCCAAACAATACCCCCGAGTACCCTATTCCGAATATTTTGACCCATCCGGAATCATTTGTGACCTTTAAATTATCATCCTAGTCACTTAAAATATATTTCTCATTTCTCACCTCAAAATAGTTTACACGCGACTCCTGGCGAGCTAAAATAAAATACGCACATATCACTCGCTATGCCGTATAACCATAATTAATAAAATACGCACATATCACTCGCTATGCCGTATAACCAAAATTATTAATTATTTAATATTCACACTTAGTAAATATCATAATACTATATCAATCAGTATCTAGCTCGCGATTAATATTTAATAGTCACAATTATCATCTAATCGCATTAAATTACTTCACCCGCGTAATTTAATTAAAACGTATTTTTCCTAATTAATTCCTTAAATTAATTAAATAAAAATACACAAAGATATAGAGTATTACATAGCGATCATAGATCCCTAGCTTCGGTTGCGATAGGGTGAGCCAGCGATCGCGGCCCCCTTATCTCAGCCGTTGATCTCTTATTATCTTCCTTAATCTTATCTCCCCAATTCATATCCAAATCAAATACACACAATCACATAAAAATGGGCCCCATCAAAACCCTAAGTTAGCCAATAGGATTTGTCCTAAAGAACAAATCACCCTTGCCGAAGATGTTAGTTCCTAACCAGTAATTCATTAAAAAAAAAGGGCCAATTTAGCAAATTTTAATTAACACTAAAATTCTAAAAATTCTAAAAATTCATCCTTTGATCATTTAATAAAATTTCTTCCTAATATAATCAATCCGATTGAAAGACTCCCAATAAATAATTAACTCATAAAGTAAAAAGATTAATAATTCACTTTAAAATTTTAGGGTATTACAACTTCGGACTCTAACAATAGTGCACCCATTTTTCGTTTAGGAGTTGTTTGCATATTGGAATGAAAAAGTCTGTCACATCGGATTTGTTACAAAAAAAACTATGTGAACCTAGAAAAAATATCTACGATCATAAAGACATAATGTTTACCACCTATGATATTCGTATGCATTAGATCCATAAGGTTTATGTGTAGAAGCTCTAACACTAGGGAGGTAGACATCACATTCAACTTCTTATGTGGATTTCAGATTTATTTTCTCATTTCAAAAATACCACACATGCAAGATGAAGTCAATTCAAAATATGGAAAGTCACGAACAAGTTCATTCCTATCAAGTTTACTAAGACCCTTATAGTTCACATGACATAAAATCTTATGCCAGAGATCTACCACATCTTCTTTTGCACTATTAGAAAGAACTTTAGAAGATGTATTTATAACATAATAATTCTCCGTAGTTCTAGTTCCCTTCAAAGTGCATTTACCTTTAGGGTCGAGAACTTGACATTCATTTAAGGTAAACAACACACTGTGTTGATCATCACATAATTGGATAATGTAAATCATATTAGCCTTCGAGACATCCATCAAAAGGACATTATCTAATCTAGGAAAAACAATTATTTTAATAGTGCCTTTCCCTAATATGTTAGACATACTCCCATTGCCAAAAATAATCGTATCGATTTTGTCTTTAACAAGTTTTGAAAATAATTATTTATCCTCAGTCATATGCCTAGAAGTCCCACTGTCAAAGTACCTTATGAAGAGTTATGTGCAATTAAAGTCATGTGAATAACAATACATTTGATATCTTTCTTCGGAGCCCAAATAGATTTACCCAAGGGCTTGGTCTCTTTGCTCTTACCCAAATCTTTCACATTTTGTTCAACATTCCTTGATTAAGAATTTTAATTTATGTTGGAAAAAAAATGATCTTAGACTTTACAACAAGGGTCTTGAATTCATGCTTTAGTGAAGAGAAATCACTCTTCACTATATGGGGTCTCTTTGGTCTTATAATACTTGTAAAAAAATTCCTTCAAGACTCCCTTATTTTTACCAAATATGTACTCGTAACAACACGTAGAACGTTCTCATTAAAAAACCTCACAACCTTTTTATTCTCAAATTAAGGAAAAGACTTATTAGGAAAATAATTCTCTCAAGAAGTTTTGATATATGTGGTTTTGGTGGTCACATTGGATTTTGTTTTAAAATTTTCAAATCCAATACCTCTTTTGTCATTTGAAGATCGGTTGTGTGATAAAAATATTTTACCAAATTTTTTGGACCGATCCTCCAAATCAACTTTCGAACTCTTAGCCGGGAGAAGATCAATTTTAAGAATAATCTTATATATTAATCACTAGAATCAATAGATACACACTTTCAAAGTTGGAGAAGAAGAGCTAGCCATGGGAGAACTTGGAAAAGAAGATAATTGGACCTTTGGAGCCTTGATATTGTTAGAGGAAGAAGATAACATCTCAAACCAATTAAGGCAAAAAATTATGTCTATTTTTGTACTTTGATTTGAGCATTTTATATTGAAATTCATATGATTGAATCTAATCTATAGAGTAGATTATTAATAAAATGGGGATTCTAATTTTTATAGTGTGATTACAACATTTAAATTGTTAGGATATTTACACTTTAGATTAATGTTAATAAAACTAGGATTCTTATATTTAATATAAAATTCGATTAAATTAATTGATATTAATTTGATTGAATTATTGGTTGATTGTTTAACCATGTTAAAATCAACAAATCTGATGTTAAATTGCATTAATTAAGTAAAATGGTAGATGATTGGGAATATAATCCATGTATGATAAAATCAACAGTTATTAAGGAAGAATTATATAATAAGGATTCTTTTTATTTAGATTTCCAACTCTCTCTCTCTCTCTCTCTCTCTCTCTCTCTCTCTCTCTCTCTCTCTATATATATATATATATATATATATATATATATATATATATATATATATATATATATATATATATATGATTTGGTTAAATTAGGTTGATAATTATTAATTGCCAAGTTGGGTTTTGGCCATGTACAAAGTGAAAATTCAAAGTCCGCCCTAATTGGTATTTTGTTGGTATGAGTTTTTAAAAGGTGGATTAATTATTTTGATTTGGTGACTGAACCTAGGATTTTGGGGGGAAATAGCTATATTTGGGTCCAGTAAGGGAACTTTAATGGGATTTGTTATTTCTAAATATCCCTGCATTACTTGAGGTAACTTTTACAAGTTTGGTTACTAGTTAGGAATAAGATCCATTGTTGAATCTTACAGGGTTAACCACATGCCATGTGTACTTTTAATGTTCATGAACATACCAAGGGTGAATGCGTAAGATCATTGAGAATCTACTAGTCGAGGATTTGATGCAATGTGGAAGGCGGGGTTATGCATCGTACACTAGTTAATTACTAAGTTATTTACAAGTAGATATTATCCTTATCGTACGTGCTGAGATTTCCATTTCT
The DNA here is from genome assembly GCA_949130495.1 of Sambucus nigra. Classification (NCBI taxonomy): domain Eukaryota; kingdom Viridiplantae; phylum Streptophyta; class Magnoliopsida; order Dipsacales; family Adoxaceae; genus Sambucus; species Sambucus nigra. The sequence goes on along the minus strand of OX422207.1, from coordinate 106,525,185 downwards.
TATCATGGAAAATTGGTGATGGGTCTTTTCATATATACGTTGGTATGTGGTTTCACAATTTGTGCTATAATGTAGAGTTTTACCATATGTGTCTTGGGACTTTAGGAGGGTTAAAACATAATATAGTTAGGACTAAAAAAGTTACGAGAGATCCTTAAATATGCGAACCTTTATGGGATACTTAGTGGAAGGATGTGTAGGTACCTTGGGACTTAGGCTTGTTGGGATCATATTTTTTATATGACAGTTGTTGAGTACTTGTGTGAGAAATAATTATGCACTTCAGTGATTTGGGTAACTAGTGATAAACTTATCCTTATCATAATATATTATATATAGACTATGATGGGATTTGATTGGTTGTGTGAATGACTTTTGTGATCTTTTATGGGTTATCAAGAAGTTTAAAGATAATTTGTGATAAGTTATGTTATGTATATCCAATTATGTGCTTAATTATTATACTCTGGGATTATGTTTGTATATTTGGTTTAAAGGTATAACTTAGGGTATGTGTGAATCCGGTCAACATATATTTTAGGTATTTTGTGCTTAGATGGTTTCTATCAATGGTGGGAAATGTGAGACTCTTAGTTATTCATTATAATTGGGAGTTGGGATTTGACTCCCCAGGGAACAATATAAGGACTAGATTTATAACCTCTGATGATGTTGATAGTTGTGGTTAGTGGATGTATCTTATGCGATGTGCTTGTAGGATCGTATGTTATGGCCTTGTGTTCGTTAGATCTTGATGATAACCTAAACTATAAGTTTATTTATCAAGGGGTTTTTTGTATGGATTTTATGTCCCGTTCATGGACTTTTGTTTTGGTTGGGAGTTAGGAAATAGTTGGGTAAGGTGACATATTATGATTTAGTATGAGATATTAATAACATCGAGTACACATATATATTTAGAGATTAATTGATTGTTAATGGATTGGTTATTAGAATTTGGATAAGAGGTGATAGTCTTAGAAATTTTGGTGTAAGAGAGCAAAATATTTGGTTAACATTTTTCTATATTCATATTTGAGGTTAAATCTTACCACTATTGTATAGATTTAATGTCGTAGATATTTAGTTAATTCGAAGTTGTGATATATGGAATTTTTATCAGCAGTTAATTGTATATTTTGTTTGGAGATTGATACTTGTTATATAACTTGAGGATATCATGATTTCATATAATCTATTATTAACTTAATTTGGGATTATGTAGAAGATTTCTTGCAGTTGGCTTTAACCACTTTTCGTTGTTCACATATTTTTCACATACTTCTGTGATGGACCAAATGATTTGCATATTAGTGTTGATTTTATTGGTGAGGATTGCAACTTAGGATTCAATTTTTAGGTTTCGTTTAATTCCATATTTTTAATCAAATAGGATTTTTTTTTATATTTCAATTGTATAGTTTTGGGTACCTAAGGGTTATTTGATTTCTTTCTCAATTTTCATTAGGGAATATTTGTATGGTTGAGATATCCACATCATTTTTCACTCTTTGTGTCATTCCATATGCTCAAAATGATTATTAATTACTTAATTCTCATAAATTATATACTTAGGATCGATCACCTCATATATAAGATTTATTAGGTGTCAGAACCTGGTCTTGAGACTTAGCTTTTGTGTGAGTTGTTTTCTTTTTTGATGAGTTTTCGTTAATATGTTTTAAGCTTATCATAGTACTCTTTACTTATGTATCGCGATGACTCATGTATTCAAATTATTTGTTCCTGTTTGGGTAGATGGTGAACATGAATAGCAGTGAATCATAGAAGGTTAGAGATAATAAGGATCCGTTGGGGAAATAAAGGTCAAGAATGGCTCAGATTGTTGGTCAAGGATGTTTCCATAATTTTTTCAGATGATTACATAAGTTCTTATTGTTGTTATTGGAATCTCTCATCTAAGATTTATATGGGTTGAACTTAGAGTGAAAATTATATTAATGAAATTCTTATCCTTGTTGAGTTGTTGGAATTTAGTTAAAAATTTATGTTTGGTGTTAGGTCGGACTCGGGATAAATTTTGAGCATCCAAGTAGTGTGAAAAATAAGTTGAATTGGGCTCGAAGTTTAAGTAACCTATTAGTACAAATTCTAAGTTAATTAGACTATATTTGGAAGGCCTTTATGTATTTTAAATAGTCCAAGGGATTCATGAGGGTTTAGATTTTTAAACCTTATTAGTATCCTCAAACCTCTTTATAAAAACCTTAACATAACACTTTGGGATAACTAGCTGTGAGAGAACTTGGAAAGGAAGAGAATTAGACCTTTGGAGCCTTGGTATTGTTAGATAAAGAAGTGAACATCTCAAACCAATCAAGCAAAAAAATTATATCTACTTTTATACTTTTATTTGAGTAGTTTATATTGAAATTCATATAACTAACTCTAATATGTGGATTTGATTATTTATAAAAAAAGATATTCTAATTTTATGGAATCATTACATCGTTTAAATTGTTGGGAGATTTACAATTTGGATCAATGACAATAAATCTAGGTTTCTTATATTTATTATACAAAGGGGTTAAATAAATTGATTGAATCATAGGTTCATGCTTAAGCATGTTAGAATCCACAAATATAATGTTAATTTGTGTTAATTACATAGAATGGTAGACAATTGGCCCCTATAATCCATATATGTTTGAATCTATGTTTCTTATGGAGGAATTATATAATTTAGGTTAAGTTTTTTTTTATTGTAGACCCATTAGATTGGATGATATTGGCCTTGTTTATGTAGATTTACAACTCATAATGTATATGTATATATATATATATATATATATATATATATATATATATAGATAGAGAGAGAGAGAGAGAGAGAGAGAGACGATTGTTTAGGACTAATTTGGGAAAATTAGGTTGATAATTATTGATTTTCGAGTTGAGTTTTTTCTATGTACAAAGTGAAAATTCAAAGTCTTATACAAGGGTGAATTAATTCTCCTGATTGGTTTTTGTTGGTACGTATTTGAAAGAGTGGAATAATCATTTCAATTTATGGGCTGAACCTAGGACTTTGGGGTGAAATAGACCTATTTTGGACGAGTAAGGGAACCTTAATGGGATTTGTGATTTCCAAATCTCCCTTGGTTATTCGAGGTAACTTTTACGAGTTTGGTTACTATTAAAGAATAAAATACCATTGTTGAACCTTGTAGGGTTAACCACAAGCCATGCATACCTTTGTTTTGCATGAACATACAAAGGTTGCATTTGTAGGCTCGTGGAGAATCTTCTAGTTGGGGAGTTGATGGGAAGGAATGTGGGGTCATGTATCTTACACTAGTTAATTATGTAAGTTATGCATAGGTCTATATTATATCGATCGTATGTACCCTATAATTAGGTATGGGTCCTTCTGTATATCCATTTTAAGTGGTTAAACGATTGGTGCGATGGTGTAAAATTTTCTCGTATGCTTGTTTTGGGATTTTAATATTTAGGACATCCTTTATTTAGGACTAGAACAAGCACGAGAGATCCTTGGAAGAGTGGAATTTCATGAGATACTTTTTTTAGGGATGTGTAGGGACACTATTAATTATGGCCATGGGTTGGTTGCACTCATGTTATTGATACGATTGTAGTTGATTGCTTGCGTGAGAAATAATACACACCCCAGTAATTTAAGGAACTAGTGATAGACTTCTCCTTGTTATAATATATTAATTGATAGACTATGATAGGCTTCAAGTAGTTGATGGTTTGATGCCTATTATGATATGTTATGGTCCATCAAGAAGCTTAATGATGGTATGTGATAAGTGGTGTTATATATTTCTGGTTATGTGCGTAATTGTTGTACTTTTGGGATTATGTGTATATCCTTAGTTTAGAGGTATCACGTAGGGGATGTGTGAGCCTAACCGATACGTGCGTTAGGTATTTTGTGCTTACTTGGTTTCTCCTCCTGGTAGGGAGTGTGAGACTTAGTTAGTCATTATAATAGGGGATTGTGATTTGACTTCCAAGGGAACAATGCATGGACTTATTTTATAACTTATGTTGAGATTGATATTTGTGGTTGGTGGATGTACCTTACGTGATGTGCTTATAGGATTGTTCTCGTGGTCTTGTGTCCATTATATTTTAATGAAAAGATGAACTTGAATGTTTTTTATCAAGGGGGTCCTTATATGGATGTTATGTCCCCTGCATAAACTTTAGTTTTGCTTGGGTGGGAGGAAATGATTGGGTAAGGTGTCACTTTATGATTTAGTGTGAGACCCTAGTAGAATCGGATATACTTATATATTTAAAGATGAGTTGATTGTTAGTGGATTAGTTATTAGAATGTGGATAGCAGGTGATAGTCCTAGAAATCTTTGTGTAAGAGAGAAAAATATTATGTTGAGATTTCATGTGATAAATTTGTGGTTAGTTATAATTTGTAATATATGGGATGTTTAACATCATTTTATTGTTATCTTTTGATTAAAGACTAAAATGTGTTAAACATGTTGAGGATAACATGGTTCCATATCGTCTATTCTTATCTATATTTGGGATTATGTTGAGGATTATTTTGTAGTGGGACTGACCCACATTTCGTTGCTAACATATTTTTTAGGTCATGTTAGTGTGGACATGAATATTTTCGTAGTAATGTTGATTCTTTGGGACAGAATTGCAATTGTGGATTCAAATTATGTAGATTTCATTCAATTCCAGATTTTTCTATCCCTAAGGACTTTTGTTATATATCATTTGTATAGTTTTGGGTATCAGGGGATTATAATCATTCTAGTTTATCAAGTTATTTTTATTCCAATTTCATATTATACTTTTATGAATATTTTGTATTTTTTATTGACATATTTTTATGGTTGATATATCTACATTCATTTGAACTCGTTGTGTTATTACACATGCTCGAAATGATTATTAATTATTTGATTCTCGTAATCCATGTATTTTGAAAATAAGATGTAATAGAATAATTGGTCATTTAAGTGGATTATATATAAGAACATTAACAAGTTATGGAAATTTATTTTAAACACTCTAATTTGACAAATAAAAATATTAACTACCATTGCATGAATGAACACTCTTCAAAGGAAAATCAAAGGCTCAAATGTGAAAATAAAATAAAAATGAGACTAAGATATTATAGGAGATAAGAAAATTCATTTTTCGTGTTTGAAAAAGAATGAAATTGGAAGTAAACAACTTAATATCTTTCTAAGATCATTCGTTAAATTTAAAATAAGTAGTAATAATCTTTAATTCGGGTTGATCTGAGAGAGGAATCTATGAGTTATTAAGAATGAGAAGGAGAAAGTAATCAATACGAGTAACTCTTCTAACAGAGCAATTAAATATTACTTTAGACAAGTTTCATTAGTGTGTGTTTTGTAAATGTGGTTTTCGGTGTAATGAATGAAAACAATGTAGGTTTAGAGTAATAACCCCCAACGATATTTAATAAGTGGGTGTGGTGGGAGAAATTTCGTAAAGAATGTTCTCCTAGGTTGTTGGGTGTGTCACAGTGCTTGTTAAGGTGGGGCGATTATGCAATTTGTATTGTTTGGGGCATTAAATTCCTGATCCTTCATTTAATGCGTTATGGTGCAAATATTATAAAGGAGGTGACTTGCTTGTGAAATAACGTTGCCAAGGCCGTTTATGAAAATAAACTATTTAAGCAACTCCGAAAGTTTGTTGAAGAAACTCTTTACTTAAATCAAAAAAGATTTTGAACACAAGATGTGTTAACAAAAATTATGTACGAGATATGGACAAGATTTGATAACAAGTTTTAGTAAACAGTTTAAAATATTTTAAACTCAGCACACATCAGAATGAGATGAGAAGATGTAGAAATATTAATACTCAGGATTTTTAACGTGGTAAAACCTCAACCTTGAGGAAACATCCACGACTCCCTCTACGGAGTAAAACAAAAAAAAATATCACTAAAACAAATATGTGAGTTACAACCTATTTAACTAACATGCACACAAAAACAAATCTATACAAGTTCAGGATTGTACCCTCTGGCGTCCTTAACTTTTCTGCAGATCTTGTTTGTTGATGTAGTCTTCTCAGTTTGTCAACTCTTCCTTTGTTTCAGCACTTTACGGCGACTTATGTTCACCAAATCTTATAGCCAACACTTTCAGTGTTTGTAGTGTGAAGATGTTTGTGAAAAGTGTTCTAAAACACATGCATGCACTCACACACACTTATTAGTTACAGACAATCCTAACAAATCACATATAAAGTCTATATGCACTGAGTTTGTTATTTTTCTTTCTTACAAAACCAAAAACCTTTTTGACCTTTCAAAATAACCCAGATTCCACGGAGATCTTGCTTAAGAAATCGGTCAAGACCTTTCTCAATCTATTTTGAAAATATTTAGGAGATTGAGAACCCTCCAAGTGCGAATCCAACTAGGTCAGGTTAGGTTTTGTAAAAACAGAAACTAGAAAACATTTATTTGTTGATTCCGAACTAAGAAAAAGTTTTAATCAGAAAGCAACAACAACGAAATTCTCAAGATGAGAAATAAATGCAACTAAGTGTGTTGTGACATGAAAAACTTCAGATCTATGATTTCTATTGAAACAGAAACAAGATCTGAGTATGTGTCTAAGTTGGAAATAAGATTTTATGAACAAAGGATTCAGCAACCCAGAAATCACTCAACTCGAACTCTCATAAACTCAAGAAAACACTAAGAATGGTGTTTATTTGGTTATGGTGTTTATAGAGAGGTAAGTGGTTTAGGTTTGGAGAAGTTTTAGACGAAGTTAGGGTTTCTAACTTGGCTCTCTGGTTTCTCTCTCTAACTTCTCTCTTCTCTCTCTCTCTCTCTATTCTTTTTCTGAGAAAACTCAAAGTGGCAAAAGCTTTCGAAGGCTGAGATGAGAGGCCTTTAAATAGCAAGAGAAGAAGATTCCAGACCATCGTTCAAAAACAATGGCTGAGATTGAGTCAAGCTCCTTTGACTGCAATCCAAGGGCTCACAACAGGCGGTGGATTAAACTGGCTGTGATTAGCTTAAGGGTTTACACGGGGATTCACTCAGGCGACATGCAGACCATCGATAAGGGTTGATCCGAGGGCTGAAAACATGCGATGGTTTGTCTCAGTAAAGAAACACAGCTCTGGCCAATCAGAGGACAGCAAGTGTTGGCCATAGGACGAAGGCAAACGCGCGTCCCAAATTAATTACAAAGCCAACCCTAGATTCTCTAGCGCTTTCGGTTTCTACCCAGAGTAACTTTAGGCCAATAAACACAACAATACATATTTAGATATTAACCCCAAAACTTTTTAAATCAAGTTTTAATTAAATAAAACATTGTTTAAAATATGTTTAAAATTCCCAAAAAATTAATAAAAATCAAATTGAGGGATTAGAACGCACTCACCACATTAATACACATAAGGGTGCAATATGATATGCAAGAATTAAATTCTAAGTGTGTGAGTGATGGCTATAGTCTTAGGATCATTACAAGATGAATAGAAGAAGAAGCAACCCAATCTCTGAAGCTCTTTGGTTTCTAGGATGGACACTATTTTGTCACAATTTCCAAACTAGATGAGCTCTTATACAGTCTAGACTCAAATGAGTCAAAATTATAAGGGCTTCAATCTCCCCCTTTGGAAATATGAGACAAAATCTCCTTTGAGTCATCTAGAACTCGTAGGGTGACAACAAATAAGAAAATCCTATTCCTATAAAAGTTCTATCTACCCAAATCCTAGAAAGCAAAAATTACATAACTCAACTATATACAGTGTAACATCCTATTATTACAGTAAAGAATGACTGTACAAGAAGAATACCTGCAAAGAGTACAAGAAGAATACCTGCAAAGAATTACTAAGATCAAGCTTTTTAGTATATGCAGTAGACTCAAATTTCTCCCCCATTTTGTCTCAAATGGACAAAGGGAGGGAACTTGGAAAATATAACAGGTATTTATTCAACACAAATCATACCAATAGATTTACGTAAAGAAATGAATCTATTATAATCAAGAGGTTTGGTAAACAAATCTGCAAGTTGTAGATCAGTTGGAAGATAGTTAATTTCTAATTCCTTGGTTTCCACTAATTCACGAATAAAATGATGTCTTATCTTAATGTGCTTAGTTCGCGAGTGTTGAACCGGGTTCTTAGAAATATTAATCGCGCTTTGATTATCACAATAGAGATGAAGTGTGGATTCTAGAATACCATAATCACTTAGCATTTGTTTAAGCCATAATAATTGGGCACAACAGCTACCGACGGCTATGTATTCAGATTCAGCAGTCGAGAGAGATGTGCAGTTCTGTTTTTTACTACTCCATCCTACCAAGTTATTACCAATATAACAACATGCGCCTGAAGTGCTTTTACTATCATCAGTACAACCAGCCCAATCAGCATCAGTGTACCCAATAATAGTGCTCGGTGTGTCATTCGTGTACCAAATTCCTAAATTTGGAGTGCCTTTAACATATTTAATTATCCGTTTAACAGAGTTTAAATGGCTCTCTTTGGGGTTGTTTTGATATCGCGCACAAACACACACAGCATACATGATATCAGGACGCGAGGCAGTCAGATAGAGTAATGTGCCAATCATACTACGATATAAAGTAGAGTCTACAGATTTTCCATTTTCATCTTTAGATAATTTCTCTGTAGTACTCATAGGCGTTTTAGCACTTTTAGCACTCTCGAGGCCAAATTTTTTAACTATCTCTAATGCGTACTTAGTCTGCGAAAGAAACAATCCATCTGGTTGTTGTTTGACTTGGAGTCCTAGGAAGAACTGTAACTCCCCCATAAGGGACATCTGAAATTCCTTACTCATAATTTCAGCAAAAGATTTTACTTCTGAGGTAGAAGTAGATCCAAATATGATATCGTCTACATAGATTTGAGCGATAGTAATGTGTTTGCCAAAATGTTTGACAAATAAGGTTTGGTCATTTCCACCTCTTTTGAAACCTTTATCCAGCAGAAAACTGGACAGGCGCTCATACCAAGCTCTAGGAGCTTGTTTAAGACCATATAAAGCCTTTTTCAACCGAAATACATGATTAGGATAATTAGGGTCAATGAACCCTTTAGGTTGTTCTACATAGGTTTCCTCGGCAAGTATTCCATTAAGGAATGCAGATTTAACATCCATTTGATATAATGTAAAATGCATGTGACAGGCTATAGCAAGAAGCAGACGAACTGATTCTAAACGAGTGACAGGAGCAAAGGTCTCGTTAAAATCAATTCCTTCTATTTGGGAATAACCTTGAGCAACTAGTCTAGCTTTATTTCTAATTACTATCCCATTTTCATCAGTTTTATATTTGAAAATCCAACGAGTACCAATAACCTTTTTGTGATCAGGACGTGGAACAAGATACCATACATCATGAATGACAAATTGTAAAAGTTCATCCTGCATAGCAGAAATCCAGTGAGTGTCATTCAATGCCTCATTTACATTCTTTGGTTCCAAGAGAGAAACAAAGCATGCATAGAGTGCATAATTTCTAAGTTGGGATCTTGTACGTACTGGCTCACTAGGGTTACCAACTACATTGTTTATGGGATGGTCTTTAGAAACCCAGTTAGGTACTTCAGGTGACTCAATAGGTAATGAATTATCTATTTCAGAAGAGTCATTTTCTAAAACATTTGATGATTCTTCTTCTATATTTAATTCACTAGTCTTGCTTTCTATAGTAGTGTCACTAACAATTACATTTATAGATTCCATTAAGGTCTTAGTGCGAAGATTATACACTCGATAAGCTCTACTGTTAGGTGAATAACCTAAGAATATGGCTTTATCTCCCCTACTCTCAAATTTAGATAAGTGTTCCCTATCTTTGCAAACATAACAGGTACTACCAAAGGTTCTAAGGTACTTAAGGTTAGGCTTTTTATTGTACCAAAGTTCATAAGGGGTTTGTTTGGAATTCTTTCTAAGATAGACCCTATTAATAAGATGGCAAGCTGTACGAATAGATTCTACCCAAAAATACTTAGGTAAGTTCTTGGCATGGAGCATGACACGTGCCATCTCTTGAAGAGTTCGATTCTTTCGCTCAGCTATACCATTTTGTTGAGGGGTCTTAGGAGCACTGAACTCATGTTTGTAACCATTATAGTCACAATATTCTACAATACCAGTGTCTTTAAATTCACCACCTCTATCACTTCGGATTCTATTCACTTGAGTGTCTTTCTCATTTTCAATCCGTAAAAGAATTTTTAAAAAAGTTTGGAAAGTATCGGATTTCTGTTTTAAGAAAGCTACCCAAGTGAATCTGGTGAAGTCATCAACCATAACTAAGATATAACTGTGTCCACAGAGACTAACAGTTTGAGAAGGACCCATTAGATCCATATGGATGAGTTCTAATGGATTAGAGGTAAGGATATCTTTAACCCTTTTATGAGGTGCTTTAACAATTTTTCCTTCTTGACAGGGACCACAGACAATGTTATGAATAGGTTTAATTTTTGGTATTCCTCTAACTATTTGTTGACAGGACAATTTGCTCAAATTTTCGTAATTAATGTGACCCATTCTGTTATGCCATATCTCATTGTCATCCATTCTGGCAACATTACAGATTTCAGAACTAGACATGACAGTATAACAATTGTCAGGAGTCCTGAATCCTGTAATTAAGCATTCTCCCTTTTCATTTAAAATCTTGCAATTGTTCTTTGAAAAGGTAACAGTATAGTTTGAGTCACAAAATTGCGAAATGCTAAGTAAATTAGCCTTAAGACCTTTAACTAAGAGAACATTTTCAAGAACAGGAAGTCCTTTTTCTTTAAGAGTTCCTTTGCCTATGATCTGGGATGATACTCCATCACCAAAAACAACTTTTCCACCATCAAAGATGGTTTTATTTAAAAGTTTTGTATCATCACCTGTCATATGCTTGGAACAACCAGAATCCAAATACCAACCAGAAGATGTAAGTTCAGCTTTTAGGGCAGAAATAACAATGTTACACTTCATCTGGGGTACTAGATCATCTTTTCTAACCCAAATTGCTCTGGTTTTTAGTTTGCGCTTGTTAGCTCTCATTTGATAAAATTTGCGAGCATTAGATTTTTGTTGAAAAACATTTTGCGCATGATTTTGAGTAAATTTAAACTCCAGAGCATTTGATTTAGAAAAGTTTCTGGTAATCCTTCTAGTAAATGTCCTTTTAGGTTTAGTCTTTCTATTCCTATAGTTGGAGTTTTTGTCTGGTGGCCTGGGAAGGACATAGTTGTTACGACTCCTCTTAGAGTAGTTAAATTTTTATACATGGAAGTATTGTAGACAGGCTTAATCAGTCTCTTAGCATAGCAATTATCGAAAGAGTGACCGTATATATCACAATAGGAGCAATAAAGATTGCTCAGAATGGGGTTTTTCTTAGGAAAGTCTCTAAACAAAGGTTTTGAGAGATTTTGAGGTTGAATTTTATTCCTAGGTAGCACAGGTTTGAAAGCAGGTTCACTTTTCCTAATTGGGGGGCAGACATATTTTCCCTTTCGTAAACTTTCATGCTTAGAGCAACTTGCATCTCCAGTGTTAGTGTTTTGATGATCAAACTTAGTTTTTAGAGAATGAAAGTCTGGACATGTTTCAATAGGTCTTTTGCCTCCTGACACAAATTTGATAGGTTCAACATGTTTTGTTTGTGTCTTCAAATTGGGGCAAAACCCTATACCAGTTCGATCATCAGAATTGGTTTTAGATTCAGCAACGAATTCCTCAAAACATTTAGAGTTATTTTCAAATTTTGTAAATTTTTTGAAAACAGTTGCTGTCTTTTCTTTGGTTTGTTCCAATTCTAATAATGTCCCTTTGTATTTTTTCTCCAGAATTTCATTAGCTTCAGTCAAAGTTTTTAGTTTTTCATCAAACACTTTAACTTCACTGTCACGAGACATGCATTGAGTAGTATACTCTTCAGCATTCAGTTTTACCATCAGGCTTAGATCCTCTAGCTTTTTGGTAAGATCTTTCACAATCTTTTCTAGTCTAGTGCTTTTCTTTAGAGTTTTAGTATATAGAGTGTGTATATCTGGGAGATCATCATTATCTGAGTCACTAAGTGAGGTGTGTGAAGTGACCCCTAAGGTTTCATTTCTTAAACTCACGCACCCATTGACATCAGCAGTATCGATTCCCCTTTGACTCACACACCCCGAGGAGGAAGTATTAATGTTCTCAGTAAGTAAAGCATCTAAACCAGTTAAAGTATGATTCAAAGCAACAGAACTAGAATTACTAAACTCATCCTCACTATCAAGCATAGGCATATCATCATTATATATGATTTTGGCAAAGAAGGATAAACAAGGGTCAAAACCATCAGATGTCTCAGGTTCCTCATTTTCAGAGTCACTTGAGTCATCCCAGGTTTTGCATATATTGGCTCTAGAGTGTTTGTTTTGGGAATTTAAATTAACTCTACAGTCTTGAGCAATGTGACCTAGTTTACCACATCTATAGCATTCAGTCTTCTTGAGGTCTCTGTGAGGTCTTGTGTTGTCCTTGTTCTGTTTGTCATGAGGTTTCTCATGAGGCTTGTGATTTGAAGGAGCTGAATAATTAGACTTGCCCTGTCTATTTGCAATACTGTTTCTAAATTTAACAATTTTCTTAAATTGTTTTGACATTAGGGCAATCTGATTATCTAGACTTTCTAAGTCACAGTCCTCATCAGAATCATTACTAGGGGTGTTTAACTCAGGCTTAGTCATCTTAGAAGTAAAGCTAAGATTGGAATTGGTATGTTTCCTATGAGTGTGGGTCAATTGTTTCTTAAACTCCAATTCCATTTCCACAGTTCTTAATTTACTACTGAGTAATTCAGGAGTGAGATTAATATCACACATCTCCTCAATAGCATATCTTTTATTGTCAAATTTCTGTGGTAATGATCTCAGAATTTTAGACACAATTTCTTGTCTATCATAAGTTATACCATTAGCATGAAGTTTAGTGACAATATCAGTAAGATTCATGTAGAAATCATCAAAAGACTCCGATTCAGACATAATTAAGGAATTATACTGTTGGATTAACATCTGAGTCTTAACAGCTTTTACCCTAGAGTCTCCTTCATGGGCAGTAATCAAGGTATCCCATGCTTCCTTGGAAGTGGTACAAGATGAGATTCTCTTGAACTCATGTTCGTTTATAGACATAAATATAGCATTCTTTCCTTTATTATTATTGCGAGAAACTTGTTTCTCTTCTTGAGTAAACTCACTTAATATTTTCTTAACCCTCTCAGTACTTCCCTCAGTGGCTGGTTTAGTAGGATAAAAGTATCCATTTTCAATAATATCCCAGACATCATCTCCCAGGGTTCCTTGAATGAAATCAATCATTCTTACTTTCCAGTAAGAAAAATTGGTTCCATCAAAGACTGGGGGTCTGGTCAAGTTACCATATCTTTCATTTTTCTCGTCCATGATTGATTTTGAGAAAACAGTTTCAGAAACTCAGGATCTTTTTGAAAAAGTTCACCAAAAGCTCTGATACCAATTGAAATAACGTTGCCAAGGCCGTTTATGAAAATAAACTATTTAAGCAACTCCGAAAGTTTGTTGAAGAAACTCTTTACTTAAATCAAAAAAGATTTTGAACACAAGATGTGTTAACAAAAATTATGTACGAGATATGGACAAGATTTGATAACAAGTTTTAGTAAACAGTTTAAAATATTTTAAACTCAGCACACATCAGAATGAGATGAGAAGATGTAGAAATATTAATACTCAGGATTTTTAACGTGGTAAAACCTCAACCTTGAGGAAACATCCACGACTCCCTCTACGGAGTAAAACAAAAAAAAAATATCACTAAAACAAATATGTGAGTTACAACCTATTTAACTAACATGCACACAAAAACAAATCTATACAAGTTCAGGATTGTACCCTCTGGCGTCCTTAACTTTTCTGCAGATCTTGTTTGTTGATGTAGTCTTCTCAGTTTGTCAACTCTTCCTTTGTTTCAGCACTTTACGTCGACTTATGTTCACCAAATCTTATAGCCAACACTTTCAGTGTTTGTAGTGTGAAGATGTTTGTGAAAAGTGTTCTAAAACACATGCATGCACTCACACACACTTATTAGTTACAAACAATCCTAACAAATCACATATAAAGTCTATATGCACTGAGTTTGTTATTTTTCTTTCTTACAAAACCAAAAACCTTTTTGACCTTTCAAAATAACCCAGATTCCACGGAGATCTTGCTTAAGAAATCGGTCAAGACCTTTCTCAATCTATTTTGAAAATATTTAGGAGATTGAGAACCCTCCAAGTGCGAATCCAACTAGGTCAGGTTAGGTTTTGTAAAAACAGAAACTAGAAAACATTTATTTGTTGATTCCGAACTAAGAAAAAGTTTTAATCAGAAAACAACAACAACGAAATTCTCAAGATGAGAAATAAATGCAACTAAGTGTGTTGTGACATGAAAAACTTCAGATCTATGATGTCTATTGAAACAGAAACAAGATCTGAGTATGTGTCTAAGTTGGAAATAAGATTTTATGAACAAAGGATTCATCAACCCAGAAATCACTCAACTCGAACTCTCATAAACTCAAGAAAACACTAAGAATGGTGTTTATTTGGTTATGGTGTTTATGGAGAGGTAAGTGGTTTAGGTTTGGAGAAGTTTTAGACGAAGTTAGGGTTTCTAACTTGGCTCTCTGGTTTCTCTCTCTAACTTCTCTCTTCTCTCTCTCTCTCTCTATTCTTTTTCTGAGAAAACTCAAAGTGGCAAAAGCTTTCAAAGGCTGAGATGAGAGGCCTTTAAATAGCAAGAGAAGAAGATTCCAGACCATCATTCAAAAACAATGGCTGAGATTGAGTCAAGCTCCTTTGACTGCAATCCAAGGGCTCACAACAGGCGGTGGATTAAACTGGCTGTGATTAGCTTAAGGGTTTACACGGGGATTCACTCAGGCGACATGCAGACCATCGATAAGGGTTGATCCGAGGGCTGAAAACATGCGATGGTTTGTCTCAGTAAAGAAACACAGCTCTGGCCAATCAGAGGACAGCAAGTGTTGGCCATAGGACGAAGGCAAACGCGCATCCCAAATTAATTACAAAGCCAACCCTAGATTCTCTAGCGCTTTCGGTTTCTACCCAGAGTAACTTTAGGCCAATAAACACAACAATACATATTTAGATATTAACCCCAAAACTTTTTAAATCAAGTTTTAATTAAATAAAACATTGTTTAAAATATGTTTAAAATTCCCAAAAAATTAATAAAAATCAAATTGAGGGATTAGAACACACTCACCACATTAATACACATAAGGGTGCAATATGATATGCAAGAATTAAATTCTAAGTGTGTGAGTGATGGCTATAGTCTTAGGATCATTACAAGATGAATAGAAGAAGAAGCAACCCAATCTCTGAAGCTCTTTGGTTTCTAGGATGGACACTATTTTGTCACAATTTCCAAACTAGATGAGCTCTTATACAGTCTAGACTCAAATGAGTCAAAAGTATAAGGGCTTCAGCTTGATTAAGGCGACCAAGCAAGTCTTGTTAGTCGTATGTTTTGCGGGTTGATAGATAGTCCATGTTTTCCATCATCCTACCAAATCGGGCCTATGTTGTACATGTGATGTGATTTGCTAAATGTGATGGTGATAAGTATAAACCTATCACTTTTATCTTTAAATTGTTCAAGTAATATAGTCATCTTGAATCAAAATCTCCACATGTGTGAGAATGTGCTTAATGGTGTTTACTTGTAAAGGTTATGACTAAAACTAATCTCACTTTCCATCCTCTAGTCCAATACCCAAATGAGTCACTCGGTATTCTTCACGGGATTCCTGGTTCCTCGAGCACTACCTTACTCAAGCTAGGGTTCCATCATCCCTCAAAAACCACTTCTACTGGTAAAGGAGAGGGTCGTACCTTGCCTTTATCATAAATTCCAAAGAGGATTGGAATCCACCTACATTTTACCCTTGCACACTATGAACACTCCAATTTGCAATTAATGTGTGGGTCCTTTTTATCCCATCTAAAATGATACCCATAAAACCAAAACACACTAAAAAAATCCCAAGAACCTCTAGGGAACAAACTACATATGAAAAAAGAATAGAAAAGGAGCTAAAAAAAACTTTGGAGGTCCTTTAAACCACTCGATCAAAGGTCCCTATAAAGGCTTTGGCCGATAGGTCACCCCCCTTACTTTGCAATCATTGTGAGGTCGTTTATCGTGTCACCCCACCCCTGATCTACACGCCACACCCTTTGACCGATTGATCAAACATCCCAAACGGAACCCTATATATAGAGGTCCCCACATACCTTTCAAAGTACCCCAAAACCTAACATTAATTTGGTTTTCTAACTTTATTCAACCCAAGTGACCGAGATACTCTAATTCGTTCTCAAAAGTCCCGAACAAGTTTATACTTTAGAAAATTTGCTTTCCCCTCAAGGAAAGATCATACTTCAGCAAAGTCACTTCCCTCAAAGTGAAGTTCGTACTTATGAAAAATCGTTTCCATCGAGAAGTAGAGGTAAACCTCTACACACATTTTTGCAAAAGTTGGCGCTTCTAAATGAAGCTCTACTTGATTAATGGAGCTCTGCCCAATTGGACATCTAAAGTGGGGACACTCCTCAGGGAAAGCTTTGGCTCACACTCCAAGGGTAAAGAAACTCTGTACATATCTTGGGGCCATACCCCCTGCACACACACACACACACACACACACACACACACACATATATATATATATATATATATATATATATATATATATATATATATATATATCATTAACCCGAACCCCGTTTAGGAACTGGGTATTCACTTTACAAAGTTTATATTTTAAAGCACGATTTTTAACCATCGACTTTGTTTATTGAATTGACATGTTAATATATTAAATAAACGTTAATGAAATGACACAACGACTAAATAAAAATATGAAAACACAATTTTCCAAACCATTCTTAGAAAAGTGTCGGTGAGACGAGTCAACTCGAAACATTGCAAAGCCAAAATCTAAAATTCAGTTATTCCCACCATTTCTCTGGGCGAAAAAATCCCGTCGCTATGATGGCACCCTCGGACAAATATTTTTATATCAATACCTCTCAAGCATCAAACTTTGATTAACGTATTATTTTAACATATAATTATATCAATCCAATAAAACGAAAATGATATATTAAGGACTAGTCTCCATAAATATCGTAATATTGTATATTGTATACTCGGTATCTTATTGCCTACACCCATAAATACGTACTGTTAGTTGGAACTATGTTGGCTTTGATCCCAAGTCCTCTTGGGTTTGTAGGCACTATACCGAACTAAATTCGTAAAGCCAAAGCATCATAATACGTATCTCGACGTATTATTTCTTAACGATGCCTCCATCTCTAGTCCAAACTCGCCTTCTATATCGAAGGATGTCTAAAACATAACATCATTAGCACTACACCTCCAAACTAGTTCGAAGGATAAAACTTTTTGGCTAGTGATCGACCGAAGATCATAATATAATATGTGAATACCGATGATCATCGGGTCCATTCCTATTCTGGCTCTACAACAAAGCCACCCTATGTCCTACAGATCACTTCTCCCCCTCTTAATCCAAGTCCTTCACTTTCACACACATCACGGTTGAACACGTGTAAAACCAGACTACGTAGGATTTGATCTTGTTGCTACATCAGTACTTAGGCATAACACCGGGTCCTTCTCATAATCACAAGCTCGAAAATAGGTCTCATGATATATTGTCCCCACAAGGGTGCATCCATATCTTATATCTTATAATGCAAATGAGATATCAAACTATCTCAAATCTTCTATCTCTCACACACCCCATATAAACGTGCAAACATGTATACACTAATCACAACCGAACTAAGTAGGATTTGATCTCATGGCTACACGAGTACATAAGCACATACCGAGTCCTTCTCATGAGAACAAGCCTAAAAAATATATCTATCAATATGTTTCACAACATAGATTCACCCATCTCTCATAGTATCTTTCTATCACTCCTCAAATCTGGAATGAGATATCAAACTATCTCAAACCGTGACTTATTGTGCACATATCTACATACATTGATGGTCACCCATCGTCCAAGTCGAGATTTTTTGCATGCTTAAATACATACTAATGTCCACGCATTATACAAGCATAAAGTAATACATAAGTGCCCTTATGTATCTACATTGGTTAAGTGGCATTACTACACCTCTCACTGATACCATTTTCCTATGTAAGCACCTAACTATGTTTTAAGGTATTCTTGAACTAAAGTCTCCGAACATATTCAAGAATAAACTATATGTCAAAACATTTAATGTGAGTAGGATTCTTTGACATCTCCAACTATATTACTGTCCACGTGTTACATGGTGGTGGACTTTTTGACCACATGCAACATTGTTTAGTGTCTTCTACAACTCTTCATCATTATTCACACCTTCATATATATGTGAGATGTTTGAATCTCTTTATTTAATTGTTTTCCTTTTTTTAGTTTGTTCATTGTTCGATTTTCGTCACTCGCCATTTCTTTTCTCCAGCTACATCTTGTTCTTATCTTCCTTTTGTGACACCCCGACTAATTAAATACCGGGTAGCTACTCCTTTATTAAATTAATTCAAAATGACAAGTTGGTTCAGTTAATAGCATCACTGTCGAAAACGTTTTAATAATTACTAACCACCTAGTATTTAAAAAGTAAGTGCCAAATTTTAATTTAAGTCTGATTAACATGCGATAAAAGAATAATGGAAGAACAACATAATCCATTCACTATAATAAAGTAATGAATAACCAACAACATAAATATAAATCCGGAGGAAAACTCCTCACAACAATCCCACAACTGAAAAATAACATGATAAGTCTAAACCCTGAATAATTACATGCCAAAGGTCTGAATAACTGAAATAAATGAAATGTCTCTAAAAGAAATGGGCGACATGCCCTACAACTGATAACTGATGAATATCGAGTCAAGATAGATGAAGCGTCTACAAGCAAAGTCCTGTAACTTCCACAAACAGCTACAGCTCGTCACCTGAATGAGAATCCTAGGCATGGTGTCCTTGTGGCTGGGCACCTAAAATGGTTTTTACAAAAATAGATTTGAAAGAAAATGGGTCAAAGCCCGAAAGTGGAAAACATTTTGAAAACAGCAAGTGTTTTAATAACATTAAAACATTAAATGCAAAATACATGTTAGGACGTGCACTCACATGAAATTCTCACCTCTCGACTACATGTGCACTCCTAACGTACCGTACCCATCTATAAGACGTCCATATCTAACCAAACCGTAATAAGTTCTGCCCCTTACTACTCGATTCCTATAATACATTCTAGCATTATCAATTAAATAGAGGGCTTTACTTAAACTCAGATTTTCAATATGTAATACATTTCACTATCGGTTAACCCGTTATGTTTTCTCAAAACAATACCATAATTTTTCACAATATTAACATGAAAGTTCCCATTAATTAAATGTATATTATTCCCGTCATAAATATACAATAAAATACAAGCACCCCGAGAACTAGCTGCGGTGCACACATACTCTGCTATCCATCCCGGTACATCACGTACATAAGGATTACGCATTCCAAATCTCTCAGGAATCGTTCAGATAACAACATCACAAATAATGGAGGCGAAAACAGTCACATCATATGGGTCACGCACATACCTGCGCTCCCACTATCAGCAGACTTATTAACATCCCAATAAGTCCTTCTCTGGCCTATGTTCATCGAGGTAACCAGTCTAAATCCGGGCAACACAAGGATTAGAGGGCCCTAAGCGAACGCGAACCTCCCGTGATAGCAAATATGGTAGGTATGTCATACACAAAAAAAAATCAAGACATATACTAAGTATTCACGCATCTTAGTAATCACCAAAATATATTGGTGGTACACTTATCATTCTCGTACCGACATATAATACTTCACAATTTATATGTTCCCGGTTAATATAATAAATTAGGCATCAATAGTTCTCGCATCGTAATAGACACTCACGTCCTACTTCATATTTTCCCTTAGGTTCAAACTACACTTCTAGATTTGACTCCTCATTATATCCCAAACATTCCAAATATATCAATTAATCATCAAGGGAAAGCTATCTCTACCTATACATAAGGTTACGGGGCACTCGGGATCAAAACAGGCTAAAAAGCCTAAACTGTCAACTCGTTCGAAGTCTCGTTCGAACGAGGCTGTTCGAATGAGAGTTCGTTCGAACGAACTGGGCTATCTAACGAGATCTCGTTCGAACGAGATTATCGAACGAACTTCACCCTCGTTAAAAGTCAAAGTTCAACTCGTTAGAAGCTCGTTCGAACGAGCTCGTTCGAACGACCTGGACAGGTCTTCTAACGAGTGGCCAGTTTCGAGCCCATAAATAATTATTTCGTTTTTCCCAATTTTCTTCACTCCTAATCTCACATAAAAATCGACCCAACATTATTTTAAGGTTCATAATTCGTACTAAACACTCATAGGTCATAATCATACGTTTATATAGGGGTAACTCATCTTAAACAACATCAAATCTTCAAATCTCTTTATTTATTCCCAATTTATATGAACATGAACCCTAACATTTATACATCATAATTGAACCTACTATAATCCATTTTTGTTTCATCCAAGATATTATTAACATCAGAATAATCGCCTACATATGATTCTACATGCAATTCCTCATCAATATGTAAGATTCTATTTCCAATTTAATGGGTTTTTCATTAACTCCCAAGAACAATCAGATTTTTATCAATTCCTAGACATGGAAGAAACATTCTCTATAAAAACGAAATTAAATCACTTGCCTTAAGGGTAAGTCTGGATTTGATGACGAATCTGATGAATGGTTCTCTCTCTCCTCTGCAGAATTCCTCCTTTCTCTCTCTCTCCAAGCTTTCTTCTCAAGGTGTTAATGGAGGTGAGGTTGGTTTTGCCAAGTTATAACCTCTCCCGTAGCCCACTTCCTAAATTGGGATTGGAAATGGCTTAGTGGGTTAATACTAAGTCAGATTTTAACTCTAATTTTCGTGGGTTTTAATTACTCAATTTCCGAAATTACCAAAATGCCCTTATAAGTTACCGGTATGGCCCAAAAATGCCTTGGGATCCAAACTTAACCCCCGGATAGTGTTTTCTGACTATTTCGACCCTTCCGGATGCGTTGGCGCACTCAAAACGACCATACGGTTAATAGAACTAAAATTCACTTTTTAATTAAAATAAATATTTCCCTGACGCGACTATCACACGCGTCTCAATAATTTTTTTTCAACTTGCCGTATTTCAATCTCACGACAAATTTCATACTTCAATATTCATGTATAATCATATATGCACATTATATTCAAATACCAACTCGCATCTCGTTAGTATTCTAATCCGGAATTAATTTCCAATTAATACACATTTAATTTAATTAATCCCATAAATAATCCCATAAATAAATATCACAAAAATACGGGGTATTACATACTTCCCCCCTAATAACTGAATTTTGTCCCGAAATTCGGAACTAGAAAGTACCTGGTAAGAACAACTCTGGATAATGTTCGCGCATCTCATCCTCGCGCTCCCATGTGGACTCCTCAACATTATGATGTCGCCACTGAACACGCACTAACGGGACTATCTTTGATCGCAGTTTCTGCTCACTTCGGTCCAAAATAGCAATCGGCCCCTCCTCGTAGGAGCTATCAGGCTGGAGATCGATGTCCTCCAAAGCAATGTGAGAATGAGCCAAATCGTCTCTAAGATATTTCCTTAGCGAGGAAATATGAAACACATCGTGAATCCGATGCAAATGCTCCGGTAACCCAAGCCTATACGCAACCGGTCCAATCCGCTCAATAATAGGAAATGGTCCCACATATCTCGGTGCCAACTTCCCTTTCTTCCCGAAACGCATAATCCCCTTCATAGGAGATACTTTGAGCAAAACCTGGTCCCCCACTTGGAACTCCCTGAAGAACCTCTTCGCATCAGCATAGCTCTTCTGCCGAACCTGAGCTACCCGAATGCGACTCCGAATCAATTCTATCCTTGCCGAAGTATCCTGAATCACCTCCGGTCCAAGTAGTTTGTTGTCCCCTACCTCCAACCAACATGCTGGGGAACGACAAGGTCTACCGTACAACGCCTCAAATGGAGCCATGCCAATGGTGAACTGGTAAGAGTTGTTGTAAACAAACTCTACCAGTGGAAGATACTGCTCCCATCCACCCCCAAAATCAATGATACTCATACGTAGCATGTCCTCCAACATCTGGTTCGTACGCTCGGTCTGCCCATCGGTCTGCGGGTGATATGCCGTACTCAATCGCAATTCCGTGCCCATGGCCTCCTGAAAACTCTCCCAAAACCGTGAAACAAATATCTTGTCTCTGTCAGACACGATATTTAGGGGCACACCGTGAAGTCTCACTATCTCAGAAATAAAGAGCTGGGCATACTGTCCCGTAGTGTAGTCCGTCCTTACGGGTAGAAAATGAGCAACTTTGGTCAACCTGTCCACAATTACCCAAATGGAGTCGTGACCTCTCTGTGACGTAGGCAATCCCGTGATAAAGTCCATGGATATGCTCTCCCACATCCACATCGGAACCTCCAACGGCTGTAGCAGTCCTACCGGTCTCTGATGATCCACTTTTACTAACTGACAAGTGGTGCATTTAGAAACAAACTCGGCAATATCTCTCTTCATCCCACTCCACCAATACTGACGTCTCATGTCTTGGTACATTTTGTCCCCACCGGGATGTACCGCGAACCGTGAGCCGTGCGACTCGGCCATCACCTCGTGCCGCAATTCCTCCCCTTCCGGAACTACTAATCTCCCATTGAAGCGTAATCCCCCGTCTGAGCTAACGGTATAGGATTCGGCTCCCTCTGCTAATAATCGAACTATCAGCTCCTGACAGAACGAGTCATCTGCTTGTGCTTTCACCACCCTCGTGACAATCTGCGGCGTAACAGTCATTACCGACATGAATGATCGGGCCACTGCATCCTGGTGTCCCAATTCCTTCCACTTAGCCTTCCACACCTCTTCCACTTCATCTTCTGGCCTACGGCTCAACGCGTCTGCTACCACATTAGCCTTTCCCGGGTGATACTGGATGTCAAACTGATAGTCCTTTACAAACTCAAGCCACCTCCGCTGCCGCATATTCAACTCTTTTTGCGTGAATAGGTACTGTAGGGACTTGTGGTCTGTGAACAATCGAAACTTTTCCCCCAAAAGGTAATGTCTCCAAATACGAAGGGCAAAAACAACTGCCGCCAACTCCAAGTCATGAGTGGGGTAGTTCTTCTCGTGAGGCTTTAGCTTACGGGATGCATAAGCAATGGCCTGACTCTCCTGCTGTAATACACCTCCAAGTCCTTGCAAGGACGCATCGGTGTAAACTAAATACTCAACTCCCGATCTCGGCAATGCTAACACAGGTGCTGAGGTCAACTTATCCTTCAATTCATCGAATGCCAACTGACAGGCATCACTCCAGATGAATGGTACACCCTTGCGAGTCAGATGTGTCAAAGGACTTGCTATTTTCGAGAATCCCTGAATAAACCTCCTGTAGTATCCTGCTAGGCCCAAGAAACTACGAATCTCTGTTGGTGTCGTGGGCTGTCCCCACTCCCTCATCGCGGATACCTTCCCCGGATCAACAGATATTCCCCAGTCGGAAATAATATGCCCCAAAAACTGGACCTCCTTCAGCCAAAACCCGCATTTCTCATACTTTGCATACAACTCGTTCTGACGTAGTGTCTGCAAAACTTGCCTCAAATGCTCGGCGTGCTCCTCCTCTGTCTGGGAGTAAACCAAAATATCATCGATGAAGACAATGACAAACTGATCTAGGAAATCCCTGAACACTCTATTCATCAAGTCCATAAACACTGCTGGAGCGTTGGTCAAACCAAAAGGCATAACTCGAAACTCGTAAGATCCATATCTCGATAAGAACGCAGTCTTCGAGACATCCTCTTCCCTGATACGCAACTGATGGTATCCCGATCTCAAATCAATATTTGAGAAGAAAGAAGCTCCTCTCAACTGGTCGAATAAGTCATCGATTCGAGGCAACGGATATTTATTCCGTATCGTGACCTTATTCAACTCTCGGTAGTCCACACACAATCTCAGTGAACAATCTCTCTTCTTCACGAACAACATAGGGGCACCCCACGGCGAAGTACTCCTCCGTATAAACCCCTGACCCAATAACTGTTCAATCTGATCTCGTAGCTCTCGCATCTCTGCCGGAGCCATACGGTACGGTGCGCGTGCTATAGGTCTCGTATCTGGCAATAAGTCTATGACAAAGTCTATCTCTCGACTGGGGGGTAGTCCAGGTATATCCTGAAATACATCGGCAAACTCTCTAACAACCGGAATCGAATCAAGTGGCATCACCACCTCCTTAGAGGTCTCCTCCTCTATATAGTACAAATGAGTGGACGATCCTCCCTCGGAACGAGGCATCGCCACCAAAAACATCTCCTGCCCGGGAATGGCAAAGATAATACTCCTACTGAAACAGTCAATTATGGCTCGGTACGCAACAAGCCAATCCATACCAATAATGGCATTATACTCGGTCATCTCTAATACTAACATATCTGCAGGTAATACCAAACTACCAATCTCTACCCCTACTCCCCGGCATATAAAGAAAATAAGTGACCCACTCCCCAATGGTGAGTCTACACACGTCACTGTGCTCTCTGCTATGGCTAACAACCCTAAGGCTTTCGCAAAATGTGTAGCTATAAAGCAATGTGTTGCCCCCGTATCAAACAAAACCCGACCCATAGTACCATGGATAGGAAACGTACCCTCAATAGCGGGTGGTGCCTGCGAAGCTGCTGCCTGGTGGACGTTATAGACACGTCCATACTGTAACTGTCCCTGCTGCACAGGAACTGCTGGAATGGCTGGAAGAGCTGGCACCTGGGCTGGAGCTGGGAGGGCTGGTGGAAAAAATGGCCTCTGTGGCTCATGTCGAGCACCCTGCTGCTGCTGCGGGGCCCTGCCCCTATCAGGACAGTCCTGGCGTTTATGGCCAGTCTTTCCACAAACGAAACACTTCCCTGGGAAGTTCCCCCCTCTCTGTCCCTGCTGTCCCCGGCCCTGGTGGACGTTACCATTCCTCCACTGGCCCTGTTGGCCCTGCTGAAACTGCTGTTGACCATTCTGACCCTGCTAGTGCTGATGGTCGTTCGGACCCTGATGGCCTTGCCGAAAACCTCCCTATTCGTGCCTGAAATTTCCTGACCTGAACCTCTTGTGATCCCCCTGCTGGGTACCCTGATCACCCTGCCTCTGCCCCTGAACAGTTTGTGCCCCACTGGCACCATTTCCTCCAGTCCTGCCCTGATGGCTAGACTCTCCCAATCGCTTTTCCCTCAGCCATGTGAAAGCGGTGATCCTGGCAATGGAGCAATACAGCGTTAACCACATCAGAATAAGTGGCTAACGAGAGGTTCCCTAACAAGTGCTGACCAATCCTCCATGTCAACCCGTCTGTAAATTTCTGTATCTTCTTTTCCTCCGTCGGTATCTCATCCGGAACAATGTTCAGAAGATCAGTGAATTCGGCCTCATACTCGGCCACAGTCTTACCCTCTTGCTTGAGGCTCATCAACTTCCTCCTCATCTCTGTGTGAACAGCCGACGGAAAGTACTTGCGGTCAAACCGCACCCAGAACTCCTGAATAGTGAGAGTGTCCCTCTCCTCCACGGTGGTAATAGACTCCCACCACTGCAGTACAGACCCCACTAGCTTAAAGGTAGCTAGTATCTGCTTCTGGACATCCGTGCACTCATACATCCTCAGGTGTCGCTGTATGTCCTTCCTCCACTGACTCGAAACTACCACATCGGATCTACCTGAGAACTCCGGAGGGTGTGCTTTCTAAAAAGCATCACGTACACGTTCCCAAGCAGACGGGAATGCATGAGCCTGAACTGGCGCGGCTACTGGTGCCTGCTGAACTACTGCTAGTGCGGCATTTACCGCCTGGGCCACAATGGCTGCAACCTCGACGGCATTCATCGTGCCCTGAACTGGTGCGAGCTGTGGTTCTGGCGTTGCATCCCTGGGAATCCTTTGTGCACGTCGTGGAGGCATCTGAAATAAGAATGAAGTTTATAAGTTCGCAGTTATAAACTTAAAATAGCTGAAGAATGTAGCATATACAAAAGAATACAACAGTCCTAAAACATAGGGCTCTACATCAAAGAAAGCTCAGCGGAAACATAATAAGCCGTACAGATCCTAATGGACACTAGAACCTGATGCTCTGATACCACCTGTGACACCCTGACTAATTAAATACCGGGTAGCTACTCCTTTATTAAATTAATTCAAAATGCCAAGTTGGTTCAGTTAATAGCATCACTGTCGAAAACGTTTTAATAATTACTAACCACCTAGTATTTAAAAAGTAAGTGCCAAATTTTAATTTAAGTCTGATTAACTTGCGATAAAAGAATAATGGAAGAACAACATAATCCATTCACTATAATAAAGTAATGAATAACCAACAACATAAATATAAATCCGGAGGAAAAATCCTCACAACAATCCCACAACTGAAAAATAACATGATAAGTCTGAACCCTGAATAATTACATGCCAAAGGTCTGAATAACTGAAATAAATGAAATGTCTCTAAAAGAAATGGGCAACATGCCCTACAACTGATAACTGATGAATATCGAGTCAAGATAGATGAAGCGTCTACAAGCAAAGTCCTGTAACTTCCACAAACAGCTACAACTCGTCACCTGAATGAGAATCCTATGCATGGTGTCCTTGTGGCTGGGAACCTAAAATGGTTTTTACAAAAATAGATTTGAAAGCAAATGGGTCAGAGCCCGAAAGTGGAAAACATTTTGAAAACAGCAAGTGTTTTAATAACATTAAAACATTAAATGCAAAATACATGTTAGGACGTGCACTCACATGAAATTCTCACCTCTCGACTACATGTGCACTCCTAACGTACCGTACCCATCTATAAGACGTCCATATCTAACCAAACCGTAATAAGTTCTGCCCCTTACTACTCGATTCCCATAATACATTCTAGCATTATCAATTAAATAGAGGGCTTTACTTAAACTCAGATTTTCAATATGTAATACATTTCACTATCGGTTAACCCGTTATGTTTTCTCAAAACAATACCATAATTTTTCACAATATTAACATGAAAGTTCCCATTAATTAAATGTATATTATTCCCGTCATAAATATACAATAGAATACAAGCACCCCGAGAACTAGCTACGGTGCACACATACTCTGCTATCCATCCCGGTACATCACGTACATAAGGATTACGCATTCCGAATCTCTCAGGAATCGTTCAGATAACAACATCACAAATAATGGAGGCGAACACAGTCACATCACATGGGTCACGCACATACCTTCGCTCCCACGATAAGCAGACTTATTAACATCCCAATAAGTCCTTCTCTGACCTATGTTCATCAAGGTAACCAGTCTAAATCCGGGCAACACAAGGATTAGAAGGCCCTAAGCGAACGCGAACCTCCCGTGATAGCAAGTATGGTAGGTATGTCATACACAAAAAAAATCAAGACATATACTAAGTATTCACGCATCTTAGTAATCACCAAAATATATTGGTGGTACACTTCTCATTCTCATACCGACATATAATACTACACAATTTATATGTTCCCGGTTAATATAATAAATTAGGCCGTCAATAGTTCTCGCATCGTAATAGACACTCACGTCCTACTTCATATTTTCCCTTAGGTTCAAACTACACTTCTAGATTTAACTCCTCATTATATCCCAAACATTCCAAATATATCAATTAATCATCAAGGGAAAGCTATCTCTACCTATACACAAGGTTACGGGGCACTCGGGATCAAAACAGGCTAAAAAGCCTAAACTGTCAACTCGTTCGAAGTCTCGTTCGAACGAACTGGGCTATCTAACGAGATCTCGTTCGAACGAGATTATCGAACGAACTTCACCCTCGTTAGAAGTCAAAGGTCAACTCGTTAGAAGCTCGTTCGAACGAGCTCGTTCGAACGACCTGGGCAGGTCTTCTAACGAGTGGCCAGTTTCGAGCCCAGAAATCCTTATTTCGTTTTTCCCAATTTTCTTCACTCCTAATCTCACATAAAAATCGACCCAACATCATTTTAAGGTTCATAATTCGTACTAAACACTCATAGGTCATAATCAAACGTTTATATAGGGCTAACTCATCTTAAACATCATCAAATCTTCAAATCTCTTTATTTATTCCCAATTTATATGAACATGAACCCTAACATTTATACATCATAATTGAACCTACTATAATCCGTTTTTGTTTCATCCAAGATATTATTAACATCAGAATAATCGCCTACATATGATTCTACATGCAATTCCTCATCAATATGTAAGATTCTATTTCCAATTTAATGGGTTTTTCATTAACTCCCAAGAACAATCAGATTTTTATCAATTCCTAGACATGGAAGAAACATTCTCTATAAAAACGAAATTAAATCACTTGCCTTAAGGGTAAGTCTGGATTTGATGATGAATCTGATGAATGGTTCTCTCTCTCCTCTGCAGAATTCCTCCTCTCTCTCTCTCTCCAAGATTTCTTCTCAAGCTGTTAATGGAGGTGAGGTTGGTTTTGCCAAGTTATAACCTCTCCCGTAGCCCACTTCCTAAATTGGGGTTGGAAATGGCTTAGTGGGTTAATACTAAGTCAGATTTTAACTCTAATTTTCGTGGGTTTTAATTACCCAATTTCCGAAATTACCAAAATGCCCTTATAAGTTACCGGTATGGCCCAAAAATGCCTTGGGATCCAAACTTAACCCCCGGCTAGTGTTTTCTGACTATTTTGACCCTTCCGGACGCGTTGGCGCACTCAAAACGACCATACGGTTAATAGAACTAAAATTCACTTTTTAATTAAAATAAATATTTCCCTGACGCGACTGTCACACGCGTCTCAATAAAAGTTTTCCAACTTGCCGTATTTCAATCTCACGACAAATTTCATACTTCAATATTCATGTATAATCATATATGCACATTATATTCAAATACCAACTCACATCTCGTTAGTATTCTAATTCGGATTAATTTCCAATTAATACACATTTAATTTAATTAATCCCATAAATAATCCCATAAATAAATATCACAAAAATACGGGGTATTACACCTTTGTTATTTTCCTACTCAATAACCATGTCTGACCATGTAGTTGATGTTGAATACCAAAATACTATGGACACCGAGGATCACTTTACCATTGAGGAGTATAAGATTGCTTTATTTTTCTAAGATAATAGCCTGATAAAACTCAAAGGTACCATAAATGATACTAATGGTGGTGGATCGCCAAAATCCATTTCTATTTTACCAAGATCCTAAGGACGTATCTCTAGGATCACATATCTCTCAATCTCTCCAAATTAATATTGATAACTTAGTGTTTAAACACCCAAAATGATCCTTTTATATGTGGAACATATTTGTTGCAAAACTCCCCAAATACCCCACATTTGTAATGCTCGACATCATGTTTTGTGACCCATTCACTGCACTGAAGCTTCCCTTTGCTGAATCAAAGAAACTTCCACTAAATTGGACATAAAATAGGTCTAGTGTATTTTGAGCATAATCTCCACCTTGACGAGAAACACCACAAACCACAATACTAAGGCTCCATTTAATGAGAAATGTCCTCAAGCCAATTCTCCCTATTTGCTACACCAACCAAAAATAACCATTATTGACATCCCGTATACCAAATACACCTATCCATATATGGCTCAATGCCACTTTAAGGATCGAATAAATTAGTGAGAACTTTCTTTGAAATATACAAGTATCCTAGTAGGTATGCCCATTTTACATTGCAATTTCTAGTTAATCTTATTGATCATCTTATGAAGTTGAAGAAAGGAATGAGTAAATGCTTAAATGTAGCTGCAGCTGGTAAAAAATATCCTTCAAATTAAAATAGGTACTTCGATCTAGCCCCTGTGCTAGTGAGATTCCCTCTCTTTATCGTTTGTTAGAATATACACCTAACTCATCGGTTGAAAACGAGTGTGTTTGAAAGGCTATACTTTTGCACCTTTATCCCAAAAAAGTATCTTTATAACGACATCAATAAATCACACAAACGCATACAACACCATATAATTTATAAATTCCACCTACAACCATTCACCGTTGTCCTCATAATTTATCACTCTTGGTGATATTGGGAATTTGTCCAAAAGTCCAATAAACATTGCTACCGTCTTAAGGTACTTTTTGAGACACTATCATCCTTATTTAAATATCTTAACATGAACACTCGTTGTCCTTGGATGTATACTTGTTATGATTAAATTCCCGAATATCAATCTTCTTCTATGTGAAGGTCAAATTGTATCAATAGACCTTCGGTGGCTCACATCATTTTCCATTTCATTCTAGAATATCGATCACACCATTTCTAATTGAATTATAGGTTAAAAATTACACCTTCTTCCTAATTTCATTCTGGGATAGCAATCACATCCTCAATATTTTGCTAGCTTTCATTCTTTCATTGACTCCGGTACATAATCCACATTGAATAAGATTGACCCCCGCTCTAATTACTAAAGGTGAAGTAAATATTAGAATTATATCCCTCCACCTAAACTTGTCAAATAATATTACTTATCATAATTGAATGAACACACCTAAAAAGTCTAAGAACTTATGGTTGGAAACTAAAATCTCAATCCAAATTTTTAACAAACACCTTGTGCGAGATAAAAGTCATGATACCTGTTTATTATACCCTAATACCCATTTTTTTGGAAACCATGACCCATATATAAACAAAATATAATGGTAATAATAAAATCATGATAAAGATACAAAACAGGAGAGATAACGACAAACATACCAAAATATACGTGGTACACAAACTGGCAGGTCAAAGCGTTCTTCTAACCACCCTGGATATTATCAAATGGTATTTGGGTGACCGGTCTTAGCATCAAACATTCGATTTCTCTACTGAATGGATGGTTCTAGAAATTCTAAAATTTTAATATTGTTGTCAAAATAAATTTACTTAAACACAAACTTTCACTTCTTAAACAAAACTTCAATTCAAGTTCAAATTTACACAAACCAAATTAAACATGAATTTTGTCAACTTACACGACCCAAATTAATTAAACACCCTTGATTAAACTAATTTTCTCTTGTTAAACCTAAGCATGAATCTAGGTGAGACTTTACAAGATGAAATACACGATCACAATGCCGTGATGTACAAGGAAAACCCACCATGGAAAAAATCTCGGGCGGCCCAGTCACAAGTACATTAAGTACGAATTTAATAAAAGGATGCGACAAAAGACTTACTCAATAACTTGATAACCTCTCAATCCTTGATTCTTTTCGTTCCTTCAACCTCTGCCTAATGGCAACGTAGGAGTCCACCTACATCTCAGAGTCCATTGATGGGGCACTGCTACCATCACGCATATGGAGTCCACCGTATGTACACAAACGACCACGAATCCCCCGAAAGAAATTATCTCAATGATGAAGAGAATGAAGAACCCGGTGCCAACACTTGATCTCAAACATATATTATGTAGAAGCTTAGATCGTAAAACAATTTAGGTCTAAACTTGGTTTTTATTTTGAAAATTAAACCATAAATTTAGAACAAAAACACTCTTGAAATTTTCTAAAGGTTTTTCCCTATTATATGTTGAAAAAATCTCTCAATAAACTAATCCCCCCCTACATAAATTGTTGGGAAAAATTAATGGGAAGTTTTGGAGAAAATTGTAATACCCCGTGATTTTTATGACTTTTAAAATGGGTTATATTTTAAATTAATGGATTAATTGTATTTTATTATAAATTAATTCATTTGGGTTTTATCCGAATTGTGGATATTAAAATGTATGATTCTGAATATTACTTAAAGATATTTAGGTAATATATGAATCTGATGTTATTGATATTGCTGTGAGTTATAAATTCAGTAATTTGAATTTTTAGTCACATGTGGTATGGGACGTGTCGGGACTAATTTATTAAATTAAAAAGGAAACATATTTTTATATCAACCTATAGTCATTTTGAGTGCTTCGTTGCATCCGGAAGGGTTGAAATAGTCAGAAAAGTCTATTTGGATGTTGATTTTGGGTCTCGGGTCATTTGAAAATGAAAAGATAACCTAAAAGGGCATTTTGGTAATTTTTACAAGGGGGATGAATAGTGATTTCGGATTTTGTCTTATTATAAGTATTTGGAGATTAGTTGTACGTGGGTTCATTCGTCTCTTATACACAATATTGAGAGGTCATCTTCTTGAGAGAGTGAAAGGTTGCTTGGAAGAAGAGAAGTTTACTTGGGAAGGAGGAGAACCAAAGGCCAAAGGTCACCACCACCAACCACCACCGGAAGTTGGCCGGAGAAGGGGAGAACCACCTGTGATATACAATCCCAAAGGGTCAGACCTTCATTAGAGGCAAGTATCTGATGATTGTAATCTAAGCTTGTATATGTCCATGTTAGGATAGTTATAAAAATATGAGATTTTTCATGTTTGGAAGATAAAGATAAAGTTGTTGATTGATTTCTGGAAATATGGAAATATATAGGAATCAAACTCCTATTGTATGTAGATAGTAATCCACGAAATAATCATTAAGTTGTTGAAGAAATTATGAGAATCATTGTTGTGTTCTTGAAGATATCATGTTTATAATTTTCTGGAAAAACAGGATAAATATATGCTTTTAATTCACACTCTTGATGATTCCAGGATGTTTAGAGCATTAGAAATAATTTACATATGTTGTTATATCATGTATTAAGGTTTATAAGGAATTTGGGTAGTTAATATGAAGGTTTTAATGATCAAAAGTGATGAAACCCGTAGTAGAAGAAATGCAGAAGACTGGGCTGTTATCCGGGCGATCGATCGATCAACCCCCCGCCTTCGATCGATCGACCTCCCCAGAAGTTG
Organism: Sambucus nigra; assembly: GCA_949130495.1. Taxonomy (NCBI): domain Eukaryota; kingdom Viridiplantae; phylum Streptophyta; class Magnoliopsida; order Dipsacales; family Adoxaceae; genus Sambucus; species Sambucus nigra. The sequence continues at coordinate 106,492,020 of OX422207.1, read as the reverse complement.
TGAAGTTGTTTCTTTTTAATGCTTGTTCTTATCCCAAACCTTTTGTAAATCTTTGGTGATTATCAATTGGATATAATGGGACTTAGAGAAGATCAGTAAGCCCTAGATAAGAATTGAATTAATATGATTGGCATTTAATTGATTAGAATTATGTTAATTAGATTTGAAAGAAATTTCGATTACTAGATTCATGTGTTGGATTCTAATTTTTATGCATGAGGATTAAGGATATGTCCAGTAGGGTAAATTTAATAAATCACTTGGGCAGCCTTAGGTTACAAGATGGTTTAATCCTAGGCGATAGAAGATGTGTTTATAAGAGATTTGAAACAATCGGTTATAACTCTAATTAAAGGAGAGTTTAATTCGTAGTAATTCGGCAGATAAGATGATATGGACCAGTGGGATATTAGTGATTTCTTACTGAATAAATATGTTGAGGAAAAACCTATTTAAACCTTGAGTAATGAGCGAGACTCTGGGAGTATAAAATTAGAGAAGTAAAGTCTTAATAATTTAATACGTAGGATTTAAAGAGATATAATGCTACGTATAGGAATTATCTTAGGGTAGTGTGAGTACCTTGTTGATATTATATCTATAGGTAGATGATAATGCCTATTTGATTGATTGATGATTTATGTGTATGACATACCTAGCTTACTTGCTATCGATGGGAGGTTTGCGCGTGAGGGCAGTCATATCCTGATGAATCCATAGGATTATTGATTTGTCGCTCGAGAACATAGGTCTATGAAAGACTTATCGTGGAGTTGATAAGTCCGCTGACTATGGGAACGTAGGTGTGTGCGTGACCCGTGGGTATGAGAACTATGTTCGCCTCCCATATTTGTGTTATTGTTTGATGTTCGAGGAATCATTACCGAACCTTTAGTCCCCTATTCGGCGACCAGCGATATTGGAACGTGATAGCACAGTAATGCATGCACCACAACTGTGTCTCGGGGTGCCGTATTATATATGTATATATATAATGAATTAAATGTATGTATATAGTGGTTAAATCAATCTACTGTGTGATAATTGTAGATAACGGTGAATAGAGAAAGAGAATTGAATTAAGTTAATGAATGTTTATTCTTATAGATTTGAAAAGCTTAATTCACATTAATGAGAAACGATTCATGTTAATGGGAAACGTATATGAATGATTATACGACGTATGGTATGGGACATACGGGGTTATGATGTGGGATAGAATCATATTATGGAAACTAGTGAGGAGGAACCATTAACTAGGAGGTTAATACGAAACATTGAGCGTGCACTCTAGATGAGAGGTGAGAATAGCAAGTGATAGTTGGATACTAACATGTACATATTAAATGCTTTATTGCACTTATTAAATACTTGCTATTTTCAAAATCATTTTACATCGGGCTCTGACCCGTTTCCTTACATATTCTCTTTTCTATTGTACTTTCTATATCAGGTGTCCAGCAACAGGGACGCCAACCTTAGAGGACTATGACGAGCTATGGAGCTATGGAGTATTACTTAGACGCCTATCTTTTGATTCACATTATGTAGTGTTCTTTTGTTTAGGGCATGTCGCCCAAAGGAATTCAGTTATCTCTTTTCTATCTGAGTTAAATATTCTTGAATTCGTGTCATTTTAATACATATATTATTGTTGGGATTTCTGTATTGGATAATTATTTGGGAATGTTTATTCCAATTGCATTTAAATTCTTTTGTGTTATCTGTTCGGTTATCAGTGTTGTAGAATAATATGGGTAGTGTTATTTGCAAACTAAAATAGTTTTTGTTGAAATTAAAATTTGGAAAGTTTTTAACACCAGCTTAATTGGGTATTGGGTGAGTTGTAAATGTTTCGACAGTGATGCTAAGAATGAGCCAACTGTATATTCTGTTTTAATTTGGTATGGGACTGGACACCCGGTTTTTAAATCGGCGGGGTGTTATAAAAACTGCTTTAAAAAATTAACTTTTATGAAAAACTGCTTCGGTCGTTCAGACGAAATTCAATCGCGTTCAAATGACATAACCATATCGTTCGAACGATATATGAATGAGACTTCTAATGAGAAATTAACACAAACCGAAAGTGACATCGTTTGATGGTCTTTGGAACAAACAAGGAATCTCGTTTGAATGATCTGGGAAAGTCGTTATAATGACGTGGGAAAAATCAAATTATTTTTCTTGAAAAAATATAAAGTCATTTTAAATATTTTAACAAAAATTCTAATACCCAATAATAAATTTCCAATAAGCAACAAAATATAAGCATTCATACTTGAGATATCCTTGGAATGTTGATGACGAAAACGAGGCACGGAATAGGATGTAGGATGTGATCGCTTTGACTTGGCCACTACGTCTTCAACAAAAATGGCATAGGCTTTAAACGTCACAAATACAACTACTATCCTATAACATAAAAAGTTTTGTCAAGAATTAAGCCAACACATAAAAATTGACTCAATTGGAAATTTGTCCTTGCATCTACTACCACCATCCACTGTTGCGGGACATGCATTTTCAATCAGTGCAATCCATTTATATCATGGTTGTCCAGTAGTGTTCCCCAATGTAAATATGTTTGCACGAGTATGATACCTATAAGAAGTATCAACAGGGACATAGGATGGGATCTCTTTACTAAAGAATAAACTATGATGTTATAAGTTGTTAGGGTTATGTATCCCTCGTCCAGAACATGACTTATGAGGATGATATCATTATGAAGGAGTGGATAGGGCACATTATCAACTCCCAAGCATAGGAGCTATACATGAAAGTTTATCTAGTTATCGAGGGTCTCGTAACTGCACTCATACTCAATTTGAACCAAGTCTCTTTAGATGACTATAGGAAATTGTGTAGTCAACTAGTGCTTCTGAGACTTTGCGCATGGCTACTTAGGACAATAGTCATAACTTGTATCATGTGAGATAGACAACTCGATAACAGAGATTCATATCCAAGCAAGCAGTATAATAATATCAATTTTCTTAAGATAGTATTCGAGCACAACTCAATGAGGATGGCATACGACATAGGACATCTTACGTCAGTGTTTTATAGATTTAGGTTTTTGTAAATGTTGCTAGAGATAGTCTTATACATAAAATGGTGGTTTGACGACCCAAGGTAAGTCTAGATGTAATAATGTGTAGAAGGGTGTTTCAAGATGGTCCACTATATTTTGGGGTGAGAGTCCCTCGAAGACCCTCTCCCCTTAGCCTTTAGAAAATATGGGACGCGGAACCCCCAGGATCCATCAACTGAAGAAAGAATATATGGGACGAGGAATCCCCAGGGTCCCTCAATAGCAGAGAAAATATATGGGAAGCGGAACCCCCAAGGTCCCTCGACTGCAGAAAAAATATATGGGATGCGGAACCCCCAGGGTCCCATAACTACAAAGAAAATATATGGGATTCGGAACACCCAGGGTCCCTTAACAGCAGAAAATATATATGGGACGTGGAACCCCCAGGGTCCCTCAACTGCAAAAAAAATATATGGGATATGAAACCCTCAAGGCTCTCCTCCCTCAACTGCCAGGAAATATATGGTATGTGGAACCCCCAAGGTCCCTCAACTGCAAGAAAATGTTTGGGCACGGAACCCTCAAGTCTCTCCTCCCTCAGCTGCAAGAAAATACATGGGATGAGGAAACCCTAAGATCCCTCGATTGCCAGAAACATATTTGGGAAAGGAACAGTCAAAGTCCTCCCCCTCAGCTGCCATAAAATGTTTGGGCAAGGATCAGTCAAGGTCCTCCCCTTCAACTTCCAGAAAATGTTGGGGTGAGGAGCAGTTAAGATTCTCTCCCTCGACTTTCAAAAAATATTGAATGCGGAACCCTCAAGTCCCCCAGTCTCCAGAAAATAGGCCAAGATGAGGAAGAGGCTTCCATGAGCATCCCCTCATCATGAAAGATTATTCTTTTAAAGAATAAAAGATACTAATACTTATTTTCTTATACAGGTAGGCTAGTTGAGCAGGCAGGGATCAAATAGGCCAGTTGGAATCTCTTGGGAGTTTTGGCTTCACGTATGAGGAACAAGGTTTGTTGGAAAAGCTCAACCACTTATAAATTTAGGATTGAGATAATACTAGTAGGAAGACCCTATGAGTCATTCAAGACTACACACAGCTCACATTTAGTCGCAAGAGAAGTGAGCAGCTGCTCACAGGAAATGAACTTTTATTATAAAAAATGATTTTAGAGAAGGGGGTCCTCAAGCCCCCCCCCCCTGCCACCTCTCAATAGAAATGATTTTAGTGGAGGGGTCCTTGAGGACTCCTCTCTCAAGTTCATAAAGTTTGTACCACAAGTTATCGTTTTAAACGATATTTACCAAATCAGATATTTTGTCTTCAAGTGCAGACATATTTGATTTTTGACTTTGGTTTGCACCAGGTGGCACCTGTCGTAGGCGACATGCTGCTTCACACAGGTAGAAACAAATGGTATATTTCATACCTTGTCCCTCACCAACCTCTCATTTTTTGCGCTAAAAAGTGTTAACTCAGCCGTAGTGCCCAAGTATAAATAGGGCCCCTGGGCAAGATAAAAAAAGGCGGGTCATAACTCAAATAGCACTATTACTCTGTCAAAATCACACCAGAATCTCCTAGTATTCTCTCCCTGCTCTCTCTCTCTAGTGCTAAGTGCCTTGTTCCTTCACTCCTCACTGATAGCCATCATTCTCAGGAGTTTTTATTGGAAAAAGTTACTATTCTTATTGTGGAAGTTCATCTTCTTGCAGGGTGGGAGTTTCAGCTTGAGTTCTATTTTTACCAAAAGGAAAAGGTTTTATTAGAAGCTGCACCAGAAGTTCTTGAGAACCTTGAAGAAAGCGTCCATTGGAGTGGGTCATGCCTTACCCTTTCATGTTATTCATAGACTCCAGTCTCACTACCCTCTTACATTTAGCGACTCTGCTGGGGAGGTATCCTCACTTTTATAAACAAATAAGGTTTGAAAGTTTCTAAGCAGCTAGTTTTTTATGACATTCTACCTGGGAATGGGACTCAAAGTGACCAGACCACTCAGGAGGATGTGGTGGTGACCGGAGCAAAGACACCTGTCCCTCAGAGAGGGAAGATCTGATTACCGGCAACAGCTCCGATGATAGGTATAAGTCTTAAGATCATATTTTTTGACTTCCTGAAGCAAAACAATGTAGACCTATCAAGTTTGGGTCAAGGCTGTGTAACACCAACAGTTGCCCCCTCTGGAGGGGCAGCCACCCCAACAGTAATTCCGACAGAGACGATTCCACAATGAAATGTGGTCCCAGAAAAGGTTGTGTCACCATCAAGCTCACCAGAAGCCAAGGGCATGAGTTTGTATGTAAATCACCCTCCAAAATTGTTACTGCGGAAGAGGACAGGAAGTTGCTCTCCTCTTCTCAGAGGGAGGGTCCTCATATGTATGAGTATTTGCCCCTACCTATAAGAGGTGAATGAGAAACCATACACAAAGGGGTATATTCCACCAAATTTTATCAAGTTCAATGGAAAAGGGGAAGACCAAGAGAGCACATGAAGAGGTCTGTTGAGTACCTGGGTGGTGCGCAAAACAGCGCCCTATGCCTGTTCCACAGTCACCGGAGTAGCCACTAACTAGGGAGAAGGTTAGAGCACTTACACAGTATAAGAAAGAAGAAAAAAAGGGGTACACAATGGTAAAGGACAAAACCCTCCCCTGACGGGTGCGCATGTAATTTTCTCAAGCCTGAGAAGAAGATGAAGTGGTGGAAGAACTGCCGATAACCATTGGTTCAAGTGAGGAACCCAAAGTTGCATAAAGTCTAAGCGAGGAACCCTCACTACATGTAACTTCAAGTGAGAAACCAAACTGCGAAGAACTAAATTGGGAGAATCCCTTTCCAATTTCAAGAAAATGTGAAAGACCAATGGTGGGTGAGGAACCCTTCTTAATCAAACTAGCGATCGAGTAACCCACCGTCATCGGAACCTCGGGTGAGGAACTCTTTTCAGCCAGCCTAAAATATGAGGAACTCGAAGTAGTAAGTGAGGAATCCACCTCAACCAATAGAGCGAGGAACCCTTTTTGGTCGAGGAACCCTTCAAGGTCGCAACAGTAGGCAAGTAACCCGAGGTAATATGCGAGGAACCCTCGATAATCAAGGAACCTCTCAATGTCGCGACAGCAGGCAAGGAATGCCTCTGTTCTAAACTAACCATCGAGGAACCCGAGGTAATATGTGAGGAACTTTCGATGGCCAAGAAACCTCTTAATGTCGTGACAGCAGGCAAGGAGTCCCTGGGATCCAAACTAACCATCGAGGAACCCGAAATAATATGCGAGGAACCTTCGATGGTCGAGGAACCTCTCTATGCCACGATAACAGGCAAGGAATCCCTCGGTTCCAAACTAACCATTGAGGAACCTGAGGTAATATGAGAGGAAATTCGTGTGGTCAAGATTCCTAACGAGGAACCCCTCATAGTCAAAACCATCTCTAGGAACCTATAAAAGCGCGCCCAGTCGAGGAACCCCTCAAACTCAAAGGGGCGGATGAATCCTCTCTCAAATGTAGGCCCTCAGGTTAGGAATCTTTGCCTATCATGGAAAGCGTTGAGGAACCCTTAGAGTTCCTCGCCTAAAATATGATCCGCCGTCAATAGCCAAAGTAGGCGAGTAACCCCTTGGTCGTCGTTACAAGTTGCGAGGGACCTCTCTAAATCAACGCCTTTGATGAGAAACCCAAGGCTGTGGAGTTACCCAATGAGGAACTCCTAGCGTTCAAGCTTGCGATTGAGGAACCCAGAGCTGACAGAACTTTCAGTGAGGAATCTCCGATGAAGTCAGATCGTGACGAGGGGCCTCTGTTCGAGGACCCCTCCCTCATATCAAGCAGTGGTGAGGAATCCACAGGGTCCCTAAATTTAACCAGCTAGACATTTCCACTAAAGTATGAGGTATCAACTTTACCTTGTTATCAAGGTTTAATGCTTATAAAACATACAGTTATCTTATATAGGCCATGGTGCCTCCTAGTGAATTGTTTACTTGTTATTATTTCTCCACCAAATAAAATAGGAAAATAGGTGTGAAAACACAAAAATTATTTGCAAAAGTATAAATTAAAATATATAAAAAGGTACGATAGTTTAAGTACCTAAGGCTCCAAGGGCACCAAAGCTCTCACACCTTGATCAAGTGCCAACTATAAATATAAGGTATAATAGTTTTAGTACCTAAGGCTCCAAGGGCATTGGAGCGCTCACAGTCTTGAGCAAGTGCCAAGTATATATATTAGGTACGACATTTTATTATCTAAGGCTCCAAGGGAACCGGAGCGCTCATAGTATTGAGCAAATGCCAAGTATAAATATAAGGTACGATAATTTAGTACCTCAGGCTCCAAAGATATGGAAACACTCATAATATTGAGAAACTGCTAAGTATAAATATAAGATACGATAGTTTAAGTACCTAAGGCTCCAAGGGAACCTAAGCACTCATAGTCTTGAGCAAGTGTCAAGTATAAATATAAGGTATGACAATTTTAGTACCTCAGGCTCCAAGGGCACCGGAGCGCTCACAATCTTGAACAAGTGCCAAGTATAAATACAAGGTACGATATTTTAGTACCTAAGGCTCCAAGTTTATCGCAGCTCTCACAGTATTGAGCAAGTTTCAAGTATAAATATAAGGTATGATAGTTTAAGTACCTCAGGCTCCAAGGGCATCGGAGTGCCCACAATATTGAGCAAGTTCCAAGTAGAAATATAGGGTACGACAGTTTAGTACCTCGGACTCTAAGGATATAGGAGTGCTCATAGTATTAAGCAACTGCCAAGTATAAATACAAGGAACGATAGTTTAGTACCTAAGGCTCCAAGGGCACCGGAGCACTCATAGTATCAACCTGAGAACAAAGAAATAGAAGGTTGAGTAGTCGAGCAAGTGCTAAGTATGGATAAAATAGTCAAAAAGGTACGACAGTTTAGTACCTCAGGCTTCAAGGGCACATGAGCGCTCACAGTATTGAGCAAGTGCTAAGTATAAATAAAAGGTATGACAGTTTAGCACCGATCAGGCTCCAAGGGTACAAGATCACTCACAATATCGAGAAAATGCCAAGTATGAATAAAATGTACGATAGTTTAGTACCTTAGGCTCTAAGGGCATAAGAGTGCTCATAGTCTTGAGCAAGTTCCAAGTATAAATACAAGGTATGACAGTTTAGTACCTTAGTCTCCAAGGGCATAGGAGCACTGACAGCTTATATGAAGTACCCCACAGTTAGAGGGACAATTTCAAAATTTTAACTTGCCCAGCTCATATGCAAGTACCCCACAGTTAGAGGGGCAGCTTTAAAATTTTAACTTGCTCATCTTATATGCAAGTACCCCACAGTTAGAGGGGAAACTTCAAATTTTAACTTGCCCAGCCTATATGCAAGTACCCCACAGTTAGAGAGGCAACTTCAAAATTTTAACTTGCCTAACCTATACGCAAGTACCCCACCGTCAGAGGGTCAATTTCAAAATTTTAACTTGCTTAGTTATAGGCAAGTACCCCACAGTTAGAGGGACAACTTCAAAATTTTAACTTACCTAGCATATATGCAAGTGCCCCACAGTTAGAGGGGCAACTTCAGAAATAATAACTCACTCACCTCATATGCAAGTACCCCGCAGTTAGAGGGGTAGCTTCAAAAATGATAATTTTCTCATTTCTCATGAAAGTACCCCACAGAATATGGGCCAGTTCTAATTGGCTAAATACTCATAGTAAAAAGAACAGGTCACAGTTAACCATACAAAGTCTTTTGGTCTACCCAACGAAAAAGACTTTGCATGAGGAGACTATTATAGAGGTGTACTGACCCATAGTAAAAAGTAATCCGTGGTGAGGGAGTCCACTACGAGGGACCGCTATGCCATGACCACAACCAAAGGAGTGAATGATGGCAAGGGAGTCCACTACGAGAGACCCCTCTGCCAATACCATAGTAAAGGTATGATTTGGGGAAGTCCATTTTGAGTGGCACCTCTTCTAATACCAACACAAGTAATAGTTGAGGATGAGGGAGTCCACCACAAGTGGCCCCCTCAACCGAGATTAAAATAAGAAATAGTTTATGGTGGGGGAGTACACCACAAGTGTCCCCTCGACCAAGAGCAATGCTGCAAAATAGCTGGTGGTGAAGGGGTCCACCACGAGTGGTGCCTCAGCTACAATCGAAGGCACGAACAGTTTATGGAGAGGGAGATCACTTCGAGTGACCTCTTTGCCAAAGGCAAATATAAATAGGAAAATATAGGGCGAGGGAGTCCAAGATAAGTGACCCATCTGCTAAAGACAGACATAGAAATGAGAGGGTCTACCCCCAATGGCTCCCCCTCACTGCATAAACTGAAAACAAGACAAAATGAGTTAGGGAGAGGGGACTCACAACGAGTGGCCCCTCCGCCCAAAAGCAATGAAGAAAAGATAATTACTAAGGATGAGGAAGTCCAACACTAGGGACCCGTCAGTCATTCTAAATTGAACATTGTACTGATGTGATGGCATGAAAATTTTCATATTCCAACACGAAATAATCATTTCGTACAAAACCCTTTGTTCTACCCAACACAAAGATTATTGTACGAGGGGAATAATATAGAGGGGTGTCCATATGCTATTCTAAAATAGACAAGGGCGACTGAGCCCACTAGAGAGGCTCCCACTGCCCAAGTTAATAAGAAAATATTTAGAGAAAGGGGGTCCACTTTGAGTGGCCCTACGACGAGGTGTAATATTTGGACAAGGGGCTCACCGCGAGCAACCCCTCTAAATAAGATATAAGGCCAAGGATGAGGGTGCTCACTTTGAGAAACCCCTCTACCCAAGATAGAAGGCCACAAAAAAAGGCTAAGGACGAGGGGGCTCACTGCGAGAAACCCTTCTAAACAAGATAGAAGGCCATAGAACAAAGGCAGAGGATGAGGCAGCTCACTGGAAGCAACCCCTCTACCTAAGATATAAGGACACAGAAAAAGTCTAAGGATAAGGGGCTCATCGTGAACAACCCCTCTAAACAAGATAGAAGGCCACATAAAAAAGCCAAGGACAAGGGGTTGATCGCGAGAAACCTCTCTAAACAAGATAGAAGGCCATAGAACAAAGGCCAAAGACGAGGGAGCTCATTGAGAGCAACCCCTTTAAACATGATAGAAGGCTACAGAAAAAGTCCAGGATGAGGAGACTCACCACGAGCATCCCCTCCGCCCAAGTTATTGCCCGAAAAGGAGGTCCACCATAAGTGACCTCATCTCAAAAACCTATAATGAAGGGACAGTGCATCTAAAGACCCAAGGGGCAATGTTGAGGATCCCCTAGGGTCCCTCAAAAAAATTTAAAATTGAATTTATGGTGTACAAAACCTTTTATTCGCCCCAATATAAAATACTTTGCACGAGGAGCTAATGTAAAAGGGTGTTTCAAGATGGTCCACTATATTTTAGGGTGACGGTCCCTCGAAGAACCTCTCCCCTAAGCCTTCAGAAAATATGCGACGCGAAACCCAGGGTCCCTCAACTATAGAGAAAATATATGGGACACCGAACTCCTAAGGTCCCTCAACTGCAGAAAACATATATGGGATGCGGAACCCCTAGGGTCCCTCAACTGCAAAGAAAATATGTGGGATGTGGAACCCCAAGGATCCCTCAACCGTACAAAAAATATATGGGATGCGGAACCCCCAGGGCCCCTCAACTGCAGAAAAAATATATGGGACGTGGAACCCTCAAGGCTCCCCTCCCTCAACTGCCAGAAAATATATGGGACGCGGAACCCCCAGGGTCCCTCAACTAAAAGAAAATGTTTTGGCATGTAACCCTCAAGGCTCCCCTCCCTCAGCTATATGAGAATATATGGGACGCGGAACTCCCAAGGTCCCTCAACTTCTAGAAAAATGTTTGGGTGAGGAGCAGTCAAGGTCCTCCCTCACAACTGTCAGAAAATGTTTGGGTGAGGAGTAGTCAAGGTCCTCCCCCTCAACTGCCAAAAAATGTTTAGGCAAGGGGTAGTCAAGATCCTCTCCCTAAACTTACAGGAACTATCGAATACGAAACCCTCAAATCCCCCAGTCTCCAGAAAACAGGCCAAGATGAGGAAGGGGCTTCCATGAGCAACCCCTCATCATGAAAGATTATTCTTTTAAAGAATAAAAAATACAAATACTTATTTTCTTGTACAGGTAGCCTAGTTGAGCAAGCATGGCTTAAATTGGTCAGTTGGGATCTCTTAGGAGTTTTAGCTTAGCGGCTGAGGAACAAGGTTGGTTGGGCAAGCTCAACCACTTATCACTTTAGGATTGAGAGAATACTAGTAGGAAGACCCTAGGAGTCACTTAAGACTACACACAACTCACATTTAGTCGCAAGATAAGTGGGCGACTGCTCACAAGAAATGAAATTTTATTATAAAAAATGATTTTAAAGAATGTAATACCCCGCACTTTTATGGATAATTAAAATTCATAAGTGTAATTTAGGAATTAGAGGAACTATCGTGAATAGTAAATTCTGAATTTTTCAAGGATTAGATGATATTTTATGTGTGTTATATTTACTTTTGGGATTAAGTAAATGAGTTGGACCATTTTAATTACATGTCACAGTTGGGAAAGCGACAAAGGATAATATTTTAATTGGAAAACTCGCATTGAGATGTATTGGGTTTAATTAGTGGATTGCAGTTAAGTACCTCAGATGGAGATTTCGAGTGTACGATTGGTTTCGAAATGGCCGAGATAGTCATAATAGAGTATCCGGGTGTAGTGTTTAGGTTCCAAGAATTTTTGGATTTAAAAAGGGACTTGCAATTGAGTAAATGAGTCATTTTGGGGTTTTAAAGTGATAAACTCTTATTCTCTCCTATATAAGACACGAGAGAGTGGGAGAAAGAAAAGAAAAAGGATAGAAAGGAAAAAGAGAAGAAAGGAAGGGAGAACGAAGAGAGAAATGAGAGATTTCGGCCAAACTCTGCAGGATTCGACTCGAGGTCGTCGGATTTTATACTCCAGGCAAGTGTGTACTTGCTTTATTTTATTTTGTGCATATATGTCATATTATAGTTGGTAAACTATATGATTTTGGGTTAGAACACTTAAAATAAATTTGTGAAAATTTGAGTATGAGTTTGCATATTGATGTAATGTAAATTCTTAATGATTTCTAGTGTTAAAACCATGTAAATGAAGTGAGAAAATGAAATGAAATGGGGGAACGAGAAAACTAGGGTTTAATGAGTTTTTAGGATCAAATCTAAGAAAATTTGTTTAATCCTCCAAATTTATTGATGTATTAGTTAGAAATCATTAATTAGATTAATATAGTGTTGTTGGTGGAGATTTGAGGCCATAAAAATGGAGTTTGGGGTTATTTATGGGCATTTTGGAAAACATATTTTCAAGGGACTCGTATGACTTGTAGATCGCGTCAATGAATAAGGGCCTACTAATTGATTTGTTAGGCTTAATTACAAACTGCGGTCGACCGGGGGTCCAGGGCCGGTCGACCGGCACTCTGTTTTCAGCCCAAGATTTTGGAGATTGTTATTCCTTCTCCTCTTTGGGTTTAAAGCTTAGGGGCCTTCTAAATTAGAGTATTAAAGAGAGTTATGTTCTAAAGGACTTGAGGAATTATGAATTGACCTTGGGTTATTTAAGAGATTAATCTGGGGTATGGACTTATCGAATGTTTAGGAAGAGAGTGACATTTGGAGAAATTATTCGGTAAGCATATATGGGTATATTTATGTAAATGGAATAGATAGGGGGCCATATGTAATTGGGTAAATCCTATGAGGCGACTAGGATGGAAATTTGGGGTTATAGGCTAAAAATAAGTTAAGGGTATACTTATTATATGGTTCTGAATTGGGATATTTGGAGAGTATATAAATCCCTAACAGTGATCAAGGTGTGAGGTATATTTATGTAAGAGAATACTTAAATATCATTATGAGATTGGCAATTATAGCCATGTATGCATTTGAGGAGTGATAAATGTATATATATACGACGTGATTATAGTTTATATATTATATGATACGAATACATATATATGTATATATATATATATATGCATGTGTGTGTGTGTGTGAATGGTATGTATATACATATATGAAGCATACCCCCTCTAATGCTATCATGGGAAGTTTCGCGATGTGGGTGAGGCCCCTGGCTTGAGGAGCAGGGAGCGTATAGTCCCCAGATCATAGCATCCATTGTTATATTGTGTGATTTTTATTAGGGGTGAGACATGTTGGGTATGTTTCGTCTCATTTCCGGGGAGGTACTATGACTGCTTCCCATACGTTGTGATTTAGTTTTTACCATGTCGGTGTTATTTAATCCGACCGCTGGTACCCAGGATGGTATGTGAGTAATTCTCTAGAACATGATAGCATTAAGAGACCGCATCCTCGAGTTATAGCTCGTTGGTATGGTTATTATACTTGTGTGTATAGTATAATACTTGTGTATGAGAACAAGATATTATATATCTCTAACTGGAGTAAAAAGATCAAATGAATAAAGATTAATTCTCATTCTGGGAGATTCTATCCGGACTTATATTGTGATATGTATATGAGAGTGAGTATGATAATGTATATAAGTATATGAGTAAGTAAATATATACGTTGTGTACTGAGGGTCTAATGGATCTCGACAATCGACACTGCCAAGTAGTAGTGTATCGGGGGGGTCCTTATTTGAATTTTTCTTCACGAGACACCCCACGTACGAACATGGCACAGTGTTGAGACTGGGGAGAAGTTCATCCCTTAGTACTAGGATCAATTAGATTTTTAGAGTTTTAATGGAACATATTAGTTAGGTTGGGTAACTTAACTAGGTTGTTTATTAGGATGCATTAGGTCTCCACTATTAAAAGAGGAGTGAGGGGTATCTCATGAGAGTGCGATACCGATTTAAATATGAGATAAAAACATATTTTCATAAATAAGGCATTTATGCACTTGCAAAAAAATTTCATAACTCTGGCACTGACCCGTTTCTATATTTTCCCTCTTTTTCTATATATATATATATATATAGGTGTCCAAACACAGGGATGCCTGGATGATGATTCCTTCGAGTCAGACGTCTGCTGCAGCAGCTGTGGATGCATGCAGATTTATTGTAGACGCTTTTATCTTTGTAATCTAGATAGGAGGCACTGTATAAGTATTCGGGCTAATAACCCAACTACATTTATTTATTCTTTTACCGCCTTTTAGTGTAGCATTCGATTTGGTTGTATTATGTTAAACCGAGTGTTCTGTTATTTTTTTATTTCATCTCAGTTTTAGTTATATATAAACTGTGTGGATGTTTTTATTGAATGGTTTGTTTAAAAAGATTAGTTAATTGAAATTTTGATGCCAGCCTAATAGGTTATTAGTAATTAATTTGGTTTTTGACAATGATGCTAAGAATGAATCACATGAGACTCCTGTTTTGATTTGGTACAGGATTGATCGCCCGGAATTTTATTAGGCGGGGTGTCACAGATGGTATTAGAGCATTAGGTTCTAGTGTCCTTCGAAATCTGTGCAGACGTACTACGCTCTCAGTGTTGCTCTCGATTTGATATAGAGCCTTAGGATTAGGATTGTTGATTCCTCTTGTTATATTTCCTTCTACTACCATATCATAAGATTATAGTAATCTTTTGCGCTCTCGTTCGAGATTCGTGTGTTGATCGATGAGGGACAACCACAGAAGGTCATTGCAAGGGTAGCAGAAGGCGGGACTTATTTGGAGCGGTTAGTTGAAATCGGAGACTAGGATCGCAGTAGAGGTCACTCTCTTTATGGTATTTGTCAAGAATGGTTGCAAAGACTACTAAGGTATTAGTTATAACTATTCAAGCACTGCTATAGTAGAGAGTGTTGCTAAAGTTAAATTACCCAGTGAAGTAAATTGGGGAAAAGGTTTGAAAGGTCTTTGATAAGGAACATATGTTGAAGTTTAAGCTATACGGAGTAAGTGTAATGTGATTCAGCGGAAGTGAAAGGGTCAGAAGCTTTGGCTTAAAGCAGGGTGTGAAAATACCCATATGTGAAAATTTGAGGAAAATTTCTCACTCGTGGTAGCAATATTGAAATGGTGGGAATAGTAGTCATCATATTCGGAGGAGCAGGATGTGTTACTCGTAGAGGAATCTCACGGACGATTTTAACCGCAAATTCCTTTGGTTGATTAGGAAGAAAAAGAATACAATTTTTGATTATTCACATAAGGATCGGCCAAAGATCGACAATGAATAAAGAGTGGTATGGAGAAGTGAACCTTCTACCGAAGTAATGTAGGTACAATGAAGAGAGAGAGTCCTTCAGAAGAATGATAGACTCACTAGAAAGTGTTCCTAACACCTATAGAGAATTTGTATTCGTGGAACCTCATTAGTGGACATCCACCTGGGGAATTCATTGAACCAGGGTTGTTGAGGTTGGTGGTGAAGTTTCCTTTTAACAAAGAAGTTAAGGGAATTATGAAGGCAATCATCAGGATTAAGGCTATAGAGTCTGAGATACTGATAACCTTAACCTGGTCAGGGTGACCACAGGTGGGGAATGTTGCAACATGGAAGGTAGAACCACGCGCTTTGACCTTGACCGGTAGGAATTCAAGGACAAGAATAGGGTGTCGAGGTGGGGCATTGATTAAAGTAGTTTTGTTTCGATTAGGGCAAGTATATCATGTCCGGGAAACCTTTAGAGTAGTTAGGGAGATTGGCGAAGTTATTATGAGTTTCACCTCGGATGAAAGAGGTATATTCTGTGTGACAAGATTGAGTCAAAGTATTTTATTAGCCCTAGATTCGTGTGTGATTCGAGTTTACTAGTAGTATCGATAACATTATATAGTATATGTTTATGTGTTTTTTCGCGATAGCGGGGATCTATTTTCTTTCATTCGCTGTGAAAAGCGGGTGTTATTATTTTGAGTTTACATTAGGTTTGTATTGACCGTTTTGTGTGTGTTATAAGAGTATAGCACTATCATAAAAGGAATATATTTGTGGATTATCGGAGCGATAGCAGGCTAACGATTGCAAGAATATCGTGTCCATGGTTCCAGGGTGGAACAAGTTGTTGTTGCGATATCTCACCTGGATACAGGTTGAGTTCGCCTCTATTATATGTATAGATGAAACTTCGGTGAGCAGATGTTTCATTATCATAATTAGAGTGCGTGGCAACCTTGTAGATGTGAGTTAAGGCATGCAGGGTTTATTGTTGAGCTATGAGTTTAAGCTCATTGTGGTTTGCGCTAAGGACTTAGAGCTAGTACGAGCGCTTAGTGGTATAGCTCCTGGAAAAGGAATAGGAGTTCAAACCACATTTTGCTGAAAGAGGGTTTAAGGTTATTCTATTACACATTAAAGTTAACGAACCTCCACGACCAATAAAGTTACGTAGTAGTGTATTGGAGGGGTTCCTTGTTTGGATTTCGCTTGTGAGACGCTCCACGCATGAACCTTAACGACGTCGGGAGTGGAGAGATGTTATGGGATAAAAGGATGTTAGTTTTGATGATAAGTTGTATAGTGTGGAGGAAACACTATAGACTGAGAGTCGTGTGATGATGGTATGTTTATGGAAATATAAGTGCTATGGAGAAGCACTGAAATGGTTCTCTCACCACAAGTAGGTGGGTGAGGCAAGGTAAAAGAAAATTGATTTGAGGCTTATATCCAGGCCTTGGAGAAAGAGGCAAATTTGGAGGTAGTTTGTTCTGGGTATAATGTTTGTAATATATTAGAAGAGAGTAGGCACCTCGATTAGTTAGACTTTCCATTCGCCCAGGTGGAAGGATAGAGTGGTAAAGGTACGTTAGTAGGTTGGCAAGGTAGGATTTAGGATGTCCCACTGGTGTGCCTTAGGTTCTTATATCTCGAGGACCGACGATGCAAGGAAGTAGTGTAATGGGAGGGTTCCTTGTCTATATTTCTCTTTGCGAGACGTCCCACGCATGAAACCGAGCAAATGTCGAAACTTGAGAAGGTATGGGGCACTAGGGATATAATTATAATAGTACTATTTTACGTATGTAGAAAACGCTTCGATCTTAGAATTATTGAGAAGTAAGGCCAGTAGAACTATTGGCGTCGATACCGAGAAATTATTGGAAGTTAACCACAAGAAGATTAGTTGGTTAACCTTGAGAAGGATTGGATTTCCAAAAATAGGAAGAATTGAATTTTGCGGGTTAGGAAAACCCATGTGTGAGTATTACGCCAAGGAAATAAGGCCCATTGTTTAGAGAGAGTGTATATGTCGGACGTTTATAATGGTGATGTATATAGGCACGAGCCATTAAAAGGTGTATGGGCACCCTGGTAAGTTGGTTTTATATACCTCCGGATATAGAAGGGGAGTAGTATATAAAATTGAAGATTTTACCGCGAGGCAGTATAAGTGGAATTAAAATGGGTCGGATGGGACATCGTAGGAGGTACGCAATAATCCAATTGTATGGGGCAATAAGAGGTAGCATGCCCAAGATAAGAAACGGGACTGATGGGAATAGTCAAGCGTTAGAGTAATTTCCTTTTTAAGGGAAATTAGATATCCTGATGTAGATGAGAGGACGTTTAGAATCGTGATTCTTCGGTGAGATTTTAACGTTAGAGCGGCGGCTATAGGCTTGTTTTCTCTATATATGGCACTAGAAACGATGGGTGAGATGTGACGTTATTAGAGTCACCTTACGATGAGGTAGTAGTGTAGCACATAGGAACTTAGTAATCTAGTCCATTATAGTATAAACCGTGAGATGGGTAGGTACCGAACGAGTGTATGGTTGAGGTGTGATTAGCGATCCTAGGTTGGTAGTACCGGTCGCATCTGAATTTTCCGAGAAAAATTCCGTTGTAAGGGGGGAGTCTGTAATACCCCGCACATTTATGGATAATTAAAATTCATAAGTAAGTGTAATTTAGGAAGTAGAGGAATTATTATGAATAGTAATTTCTGGAGTTTTCAAGGATTAAATGATTTTTTATGTGTGTTATATTTACTTTTGGGATTAAGTAAATGAGTTGGACCATTTTAATTACATGTCGCAGTTGGGTAAAGCGACAAAGGATAATATTTTAATTGGAAAACCCGCATTGAGATGTATTGGATTTAATTAGTGGATTGCGGTTAAATACCTCAGATAGAGATTTTGAGTGTACGATTGGTTTCTAAATGGCCGAGATAGTCAGAATAGAGTATTCGGGAGTAGTGTTTAGGTTCCGAGAATTTTTAGATTTAAAAAGGGACTCGCAATTGAGTAAACGAGTCATTTTGGGATTTTAAAGGGATAACCCTTATTCTCTCCTATATAGGACACGAGAGAGTGGGAGAAAGAAAAGAAAAAGGAGAGAAAGGAAGAAGAGAAGAAAGGAAGGGAGAAAAAAGAGAGAAATGGGAGATTTCGGCCAAACTCCACAGGATTCGACTCGAGATCGTCGAATTTTATCCTCCAGGCAAGTGTGTACTTGCTTTACTTCATTTTGTACATATATGTCATATTATAGTTGGTAAACTATATGATTTTGGGTTAGAACCCTTAAAATAAATTTGTGAAAATTTGAGTATGACTTTGCATATTGATGTAATGTAAACTCTTAATGATTTCTAGTGTTAAAACCATGTAAATGAAGTGAGGAAATGAAATGGGAGAAATGAGAAAACTAGGGTTCAATGAGTTTTTAGGATCAAATCTAAGAAAATTGGTTTAATGCTCCAAATTTATTGATGTATTAGTTAGAAATCATTGATTAGATTAATATAGTGTTGTTGGTGGAGATTTAAGGCCATAAAATGGAGTTTGGGGTTATTTGTGGACATTTTGGAAAATAGATTTTTGAGGGACTAGTATGACTGGTCGACCGCGTCAATGAATAAGGGCCTACAAATTAATTTTTTAGGCTTAATTACAAACTGCGGTCGACCGAGGGTCCAGGGCCGGTCGACCGACACTCTGTTTTCAGCCCGAGATTTTGGAGATTGTTATTCCTTCTCCTCTTTGGGTTTAAAGCTTAGGGGCCTTCTGAATTAGAGTATTAAAGAGAGTTATGTTCTAAAGGACTTGAGGAATTGTGAATTGACCTTGGGTTATTTAAGAGACAAATCCGGGGTATGGGCTTATCGAATGTTTAGGAAGAGAGTGACATTGGAGAAATTATTCGGTAAGCATATATGGGTATTTTTCTGTAGATGGAATAGATATGGGCCATCTGTAATTGGGTAAATCCTATGAGGCGACTAGGATGGAAATTTGGGGTTATAGGCTAAAGATAAGTTAGGGGTATACATATTATATGGTTATGAATTGAGATATTTGAAGAGTATATAAATCCCTAACAGTGATCAAGGTGTGAGGTATATTTATGTAAGAGAATACTTAAATATTATTATGAGATTGGCAATTATAGCCATGTTTACATTTGAGGAGTGATAAATGTATAAATATATATACGATGTGATTATAGTATATATTATATGATACGAATACATACATACATATATATATATATATATATATATATATATATATATATATGTGTGTGTGTGTGTGTGTGTGTGTGTGTGTGTGTGTGTGTGTGTGTGAATGGTATATATATACATATGTGAAGCATACCCCCTCTAATGTTATCATGGGAAGTTGCGCGATGTGGGTGAGGCCCCTGGCTTGAGGAGCAGGGAGCGTATAGTCCCCAGGTCATAGCGTCCATTGTTATGTTGTGTGATTTTTATTACGGGTGAGACGTGGTGGGTATGTTTAGTCTCATTTTTGGGGAGGAACTATGACCACTTCCCATACGTTGTGATTTGGTTTTTACCATGTCGGTGTTATTTAATCCAACCGCTGGTACCCAGGATGGTATGTGAGTAATTCCCTGGAAGATGATAGCATTGAGAGACCACATCCTCGAGTTATAGGTAGTTGGGATGGTTATTATACTTGTGTGTATAGTATAATACTTGTGTATGAGAACAAGATATTATATATCTCTAACTAGAGTAAAGAGATCAAATGAATAAAGATTAATTCTCATTTCGGGAGTATCTATCCGGACTTATATTGTTATATGTATATGAGAGTGAGTATGATAATGTATATAAGTATATGAGTATGTATATATATACGTTGTGTACTGAGGGTCTAATGGATCTCGACGATCGACCATGCCAAGTAGTAGTGTGTCGGAGGGTTCCTTATTTGGATTTCGCTTCGCGAGACACCCCACGCACGAACATGGCACAGTGTTGAGACTAGGGAGAAGTTCAACCCTTAGTACTAGGATGAATTAGGATTTTTAGAGTTTTGATGGAACAAATTAGTTAGGGTGGGTAGCTTAACTAGGTTGTCTATTAGGATGCGTTAGGTGTGCACTATTAGAAGATGGGTGAGGGGTATCTCATGAGAGTGCGATACCAATTTAAATCTGAGATAAAAACATAATTTCATAAATAATGCATTTATGCACTTGCAAAATATTTTCACAACTCGGGCTCTGACCCGTTTCTATATTTTCCCTCTTTTGCTATATATATATATATATATATATAGGTGTCCAAACACAGGGATGCCTGGATGATGATTCTTTCGAGTTAGACGTGTGCTGCAACTGCTGTTGATGCCTGCAGGTTTACTGTAGACGCTTCTATCGTTGTAATATAGATAGGAGGCACTGTATAAGTATTCGGGCTAATAACCCAACTGCATTTATTTATTATTTTATCACCTTTTAGTGCGAAATTCGATTTGGTTGTATTATGTTAAACCGAGTGTTCCGTTATTTTTTATTTCATCTCAGTTTAAGTTATATATAAACTCTATGGATGTTTTTATTGAATGGTTTGTTTAAAAAGATTAGTTAATTAAAACTTTGACGTCAGCCTAATAGGTTATTGGTAATTAATATGGTTTTCGACAGTGATGCTAAGAATGAACCACAAGAGACTCCTGTTTTGATTTGGTACAGGATTGATCGCACGGTATTTTATTAGGCGGGGGGTCACAGAGAAGGGGGTCCTAAAGACCCCCCCCCCCCCCCCAACAAAAATGATTTTATAGGAGGAGGTCCTTGAGGCCCCCTCTCTCAAGTTCACAAAGTTTGTACCACAAGTTACTATTTTAAACGATATTTACCCAATCAGATATTTTGTCTTCAAGCGCTGAAATATTTACTTTTTAACTTTGGTTTGCACCAGGTGGCACCTGTCGAAGGGGACATGCTGCTGCACACAAGTAGAGACAAATAGTACATTTCAGACCTTGTCCCTCACCAATCCTCTCATTTTTTATGCTAAAAAGTGCCAACTCAGCCTTAATACCCAAGTATAAATTGGACCCCTGGGAAAGGTCAAAAAAGCAGATCATAACTCAAATAGCATTGCTACGCTGTCAAAATCACACCATAACCTCCTAGTATTCTCTCCCTGCTTTGTATCTAGTGCTAAGTTCCTTGTTCTATCACTCCTCACTAGCAGCCATCATTCTCAGGAGTTTCTTTTGGGAAAAGTAACTATTCTTGTTGTGGAAGTTCATCTTCTTGCAGGGAGGGAGTTCCATCTTGAGTTCCATTTTTACCAAAAGGAGAAGGTTTTATCAGAAGTTGCACCAGAAATTCTTGAGAACCTTGAAGGCAGCGTCCATTGGTGTGGGTCACGCCTCACCCTTTCTAGTTATTCATAGACCCCAGTCTCACTACCCTCTTACATAATGAAACAAAAGGACAGTTTCAGATTTCAATTAAACTATTAAAAATTCAAACTCGTTTAACCAACATGGACGTCAATTTGGTGAGATTTAATATTCAGAAAACTAAATTTTAATTTTATCTTTGGAGAATCAAAAATACAATTATTGTGAAAAATACATTCCATGATAACTTTCCCAAACATGCCCTTGGCGTCATTTGTTCACTGTGCACATGAAAGTAGATTTTGTCTCCCTTACTCTTTTTCTAGTATTAAAATTTTACTCCAAATGTCCATATTTAAAATATTATCTTGAACAAAACCCAATTTAGAAATACAAATCTATATAAAAAAAATTGCAGACGTCACTTCCATCTACAATTAAAATCTAAGCTTCATACATATATTTGGAAGGGTTAATTGCACTTTATCCCCTTGACTTTGCCCCGATTTTCACTTCATCACTCAAAATTTTATTGTTTGGACCTAACTCCCTTAACTTTCAAAACGACTTCAAATAATCCCATAACACTAACACTATTAATTTTTTGGACAGAAAAGTGATCATGTGACTATTTGATTTTATTCTTAAAATCATATATGACCTTAACTTTTTAGTAAAGGCGTGTTAGCTCCTTTTGAAATAAAAATAATGGTTACGAGAATGCCTTATATTTATGATTATATATATTGTGTTGTATGTCAGTAAATTAGACTTGGTAGGATTTCCGGTGAGTTGGGTTAGGCTTGATCACATGAGATCAGAACTCTGATTCTAGTTCAATTGAATACGTTCACAACCTAGATGGGAAGTGGCATCCTATCGGTATAGCTGCATGTGCAATCCTAGTGGTTTATCTCAACCCATGGGAACCTATTTGATGCTTAGAGAACTTGTTTGATAGTTCATACGAGGATTGCGATCAGCACATCTAAGATTGTATTGAATAGGATTCCACCCCCACCCCCCGGTGAAATTCAAGTCTAAAGGTTGCCAAGATTGTACTTGGGCAATCTCACGCCATTTGCAAAGGGTGCATAGATTCTTAATCCCAAGGCTTTTCAGGATTTGAATGATTGCACAATTATTTCTTTGATTGGGTGTGATTCAATTATATGTTGGATTAATGGATCCCCGCAAGTTGGGCAATCATTGTGTGAGCAAGTTTGAGATCATAATTTGGAGAAATATACGTCCAAGATATATCTTGAATGGTGATACCCCTTGATAGACTTCTATATTTTGTTTCCACGAGTAAAACCCGAATGGTGGATTATTTTATAATCTGGTGGAGTAGCTAATAAGTTAAGTCTCATAATCAAGGAATTGATTATATTTTGGTTAAAATCAATTATCGACAAATTGATTTGACCAAGCGGGTATCGAACACTTAACGTGGGGAATCATATTATGCACCATAATCAACTTTGTAAATAACATCTCCTTAGTCCAAGTGATTTAGAGATAATCAAAATGGAATGCAATCGTGATTATTTAGTGGAATTAATCACGATAAAATAAAGAACGGAAATAAATTACTGGTTTGTAATTTGGAATTTTTGACTATTTATTTTTAAGACAATTTAATTATTTGTCTTGGATCACTAGTACAGTCCATTGTCCAAGTAGCATGCTCGAAACTCTCTTTAAGCCCAATTTAGCTAAAGCCCGTGACTTATACCTATATATATTGGTGTAAGCTAGTGTTTTAGGGTAATGATCCATTATGGAGGGTTAGAGAGGGAGAAACAAGCACTATTCCAGTTTTTGTAAAGGGGTGAGGAGAGGAAAAGTAATTTCTTTCATATTTTATCAAAGTTTCATCTCCAAGAGTATCCACACACAAAGCTCATATACTAGAAGATTCGAGATGTTCGAAGCATTCTAGAAAGATTTTTGGAGAGCTTGGGAGGGAAGCAATATTACCATCTTCATCATTATACTTCTCCTCATACGGATCACAATAAGATTCACAATTTATTGAATTATAAACTCTAGGTTTATGCTTTAAACATAATTCTTGTTTTTACGTTTTATTGCATGATCGATCGAAAATCCCCAGGTTGAGTTTTTCTGCCTATTAATGTCAATCCTAATCCCCAAAAGTGACATGCACATGATGGCAAATAAGCGTATTTTTGTCCATTCCGATAATTTAAATTATTTAAATAATTAGAAAAAATATGAAAAATACTAAAAAAATATTTAAAACATTTGAAAATTGAAAAATATATTTTAAATTCTAAAAATTAAAGAAAAATAATTTTAAAAATCTAAAAAAATACTAAAAAAAACTACCACAAATACTTTTAGAATTTTCAAAAATGACAAAAAATATATTTCAAAATTTTTAAAACTTATAAAAAATGGTTTTAAAATCTAGAAAATACTAAAAAATATTAAAATGGGAAAATAATGAAAACACTTATAAAATTTGGCAATGACAATATAATATTTTAAATATTTAGAAATTATAATAAAATATTTTGATATTCAAAAAATTATAGAAGAAACATTAAAAATATGGAATGTAACATTTTTTTAAATCTAGAAATAGTTTAAAAGTTTTAAAAATAATAGAAAAAAACATTAAAAAAAAGTTTGCATAATTTTGAAAATAAAAAATATTAGAAATGATAGAAAAATAATTTAAAAACTTTAAAATAATATAAAAAGCTTGAGTAAAATTGAAAAGATTTTTTAAAGTTTTGGGAAATAATAGAAAAAACGTTTAAAAACTTTGAATAATATTAGGAAAAACTTGTGAAAAATATAAAAATAATTGAAAAAATTAAAAAAAATTTAATTATATTGAAAAATCTTGAAATAATTGAAACATTTAAAACGTTGAAGTAAAATTGAAAAAATTATAAAAATTTGAAAATAATAGAAAAAACATTTAAAAGGTTTGAATAATATTGAAAGAACTTATATAAAATATGAAAATAATAGAAAAAACATTAAGAATATTGAAAAAAACTTATAAAAACTTTGAATATAATAGAAAAATGTTTAAAAAGTTTGAATAATCTAAAAAAAACTTATAAGAAATTTGGAATAAAAAGAAGAAAAAAAAGACACATTCTTCTTCAACACACCCATTTAGAAAAATCGACGTTCTTCTTCTTCTTCAACAAACTCATGTCAGGTTCCACTTTCTTCTTCTACAACAAATCCATTTAAATAAATCCACCATCTTATCAAAGAAACCTATCCCAAATCAGATAAAAAAGTCATTTTAAAAAACTTATAAACACATTCCAAATAAAATATTAGATTTGGGTAAACAAAATTTTCAATCCAATAACTTCTCTTTCGAACCTACCTTTTTCTTCAACCCCAAATTGATATTTGTGTGTTCAGATTCGTGTGTGTGTGTGTGTGAGTGCATATTCATTCTCTGTGTGTGTGTGTGTGTGTGTGTGAGAGAGAGAGAGAGAGAGAGAGAGAGAGAGATGTGGATGCTATGAGAGAAGAAAGAAGAAGAAGAAAGAAAAAAAAGTGAGTGTTTTATCCCCCAAAAATATTAAAATACATTAATACCCTTTTTAAAAAATTCAATTGGGTGTCACGTATCATTTTTCGTCCAAAAAACTAACGGTGTTTATAAATGGGGTTACTTGAAGTCGTTTTGGAAGCTCATAAAATGAAAGTTAAGGTAGAAAATTAAAACTGGGATAAAGTTCAGAGGAAAAGTGTAATTAAAAATATGATAAAGTTCAAACGAAACTACATAAGTCTCTCTTTATTCAATAAACTGACTAATTTCAGACTGGATTTGGTTTCCAATTCTGTTTTGGACAAATATGGTTTTTCTTGTTCATTTGGAAATAATAAAGTCAATTTTCTTAATTCTACTCTTATTGCGATTGGTTCTTTAATTGATATATCATATATGTTGAATAACAATGCTTCATTTAATGAAACCTTGCAAATAACTATAAGAGGCACAAAATTCAAATTGACTAATAAGAATTTCATCGCCTTATAGCACAAACGATTGTGTAATATCTCCCAAAGGTGAATTGGAAGGCTTGTGTCAGGAGGAATACTTAAACTGCTTGATTTAATAGACTTTGATGCTTGTATTAGGTGTATAAAGGGGAAACAAACAAACATTAGGAAATTAAGTGCCGAAAGGAGTTCTGGCATCTTAGAATTGATACATACTGATATTTCCAGTCCATTCCCTAGAGCTTATTGGAACGGACAATAGTAATTTATCACTTTTATAGATGACTATTCTCGTTACGGGTATTTATATTTAATTCATGAGAAGTCACAATCCTTGGACGTTTTTAAGGCCTTCAAAGTTGAAGTTGAAAAGTAACTAGGGAAGACGATTAAAGTTGTCAAATCTGACCGTCGTGGTGAATACAATGGTAGATTTAGTGGACAATGTGAACAACATCCAAGACCTTTTGCCAAGTTCCTAGAAAAATGCGATATCATCTCACAATACACAATGTCAGGGCAGCCTAGCATGAATGCTTTTGGTGATAGACGAAACATAACGCGTAAGGATGTGGTAATAAGTATGATTAGTCATTCTTCTTTGACAGAATCACTCTAGGGAGAGGCACTTAAGACTGCAGCACAAATTCTAAACAGAGTACCTAGTAAAGTGGTAGCTAAAAACCCTCATGAACTATGGATAGACCAAAAGCCTATTAGTAAGCATTTACACGATTGGCGATGTACAACCGAGGCAAGGCCTTATAGGCCAAATGAAACAAAATTGGACTCCAGAACTATTAGTTGTTATTTTATCGGGTACACTGAACGATCGAGGGGTTTCAAATTCTATGATACCTCAACTAAGTCCTTTTTTGAGACGGGAAATGTGAGATTTCTTGAGGATGTTGAGTTTGAGGTGGAAGATACGGTTAAGAATATGAATGTTGTTTTTGAAAAGGAATAAATTCCTTTTTCGAACATTATTCATCTTGCTGACAGTGTTTAAGAAGACAACAATAAGGGTTTCCCTACTCAAAATCAAAGAATTGTTCGAGAAGAGAAAACTCAACAACCTCATGAACACTTATATCTCATTTTGATTTAAAGACGCATCAGATGGATATTAAGACGATTTTTCTCGATGTTGATATTGAGGAAACCATATATATGGTGCAACCAAAAAACTTTATCTCGGGTGATCAAAAGTCTATGATCTACAAACTCAGAAAATCCATTTATGGTCTCAAACAAGCTTCACGTCAATAGTATCACGAGTTTCATCAAGTCATTATCTCATATGGTTTTGAGGTTAATGCAATTGATAATTGTGTATATCATAAGTTCAGTGAGAGTAAATTTATCACCTTGTGCTCTAAGTTGATGACATCCTACTATATAGCAGCGATATAGGCTTATTGCACGAAACCAAGAGATTTCTAACTAAGCATTTTGAAATGAAAGATCTTGGTGATGCCTCTTTTGTATTGGGAATTAAAATACACCGAGATCGCTCTTAGGGTGTCCTTGGGTTATCAAGAAAGAACTATATCGAGAAGGAACTCGCTAGATTTGATATGAAAGATTCTATATAAGGAGATACTCCCTTTGCTAAGGGAGATAATTTTAGTCTCAATCGATCCCCCGTGAATGAGAATGAAAGTGAAGAAATGAAAAAGGTCATTATGCTTCAATTGTAGGGAGTCTAATGTATGCATAAGTATGTAGTCATCCGAATTCAGTGTTCATAGTGGGTATGTTAGGCAGATATTTGAATAACACTGGGATGGATCACTGGAAAGTACCCAAACGGTTTATGAGGTATTTACAGAGAATAAAAGATTATATGCTAATCTATTGGAAGTCAGATAAGTTGGAGATCATTGGGTATTCTGACGCCGTTCTTGCGAGTTTCCAAGACACTAAGAGATCCACTTTTAGCTATATATACATGTTGTCTGTAGGTGTTATTTCCTGAAAGAGTGCTAAGCAGTCACTCATTGCACCTTCCATTATGGCAGCGGAGTTCATAGCGTGTTATGAGGCAACAAATCATGCAATATGGCTGCAAAATTTTATCACTGTGTTGTCGATTATGGATAGCATTGAAGGACCAATAAAGATATATTGTGACAATAATTCAGTAGTTCTATGTTGGAATAACAACAAAAGCTCATTGAAGTCTAAGCACATAGACATTAAGTTTCTTGCTGTTGAGGAAAGAGTTCAGAGTAAGATAGTGTCTATTAGACATATAGGAATAAACTTTATGCTTGTTGATTCGATTACTCAAGGCTTAGTACCTAAGGTCTTTCATGGGCACACGACTCATATGGGTATTGATTTATGTAATGATATTCAATTTTACTGGGAGATTTCCATTGTTATAATGTTCTCTTCTTTGACACTATTGAGATACTTTATGTATGTTTCAATTTTTTGCAGAATAAAGTTGATGGTATTTTCAGTTTGTTGTTGACGCGACCACAAATGAGTATCAAGTGTTATTTAATTCAAAATCAAATTTTATGCATTCATCAAGAAATCGGGTTGGATTCATGCATCAAGCAAATCTCTCATATCTCTCTGAAACTGATCGAATCGATGATCTATTAAGGTATTACTATCCAGATGGTATATACCGAATGTAATTGGAGAGATAGGTGCTTGTTTAGGATGAGCTTGGGTATTAGGGTCAGATGTGTGCCATGATAGAATAGTCTCTGCGACATACTTAAGATGGGCCTTGGCATCGCTAGAATCTAACTCCCAAAAAGGTCTTTCACACATTGTTTGCACAAGTTGTTTGGAAGCCACTGTCAACCCATTAAGGAAGAAAGAGATCAAATGGTGTTTTTCAAAACCATGATGGAGGCATGCACTTACCAACTCTTGTAAACGTTACCAGCACTTGTCAAAAGGCTCATTATCGTGTTGTCAAAAACCTTGGATTTAATTTTTGGCAGAGTTGGTTTTATGCGGTGGGTAGAATTTTGAGATAAACTTGGATTACATATCCCTCCAGGAAATCACGGAGTTCGGGGGTAGAGACCATAGTTAGGTCTTGGCTTTATCTTTTAAGGAAAAAGGAAATAATTTTAGGTGAACGACATCCTACGTGCAAGCTTGGTCAATAAATGTGTCGCACGCCTCTTCAAACTCTCTTATGTGAAAGTATGGTTTCTCCGAATCCATGCCATGGAAAGTAGGGAGAATATGTATCATCCCATTGCGGAAGTGGAACTGACCGACATTATATGGGAGTAAAATGCAACCAGGGGTGACAATTCGTTCAGGAAAGAGTAAGTGCCTGTTTGGTTTGCAATTATAATTTTGTTTTCTGTGTTTAAATACAATTATGATAAAAATCAGCGTTTGGCAACCTATTTTTAAACACTGAATTATAATATTTATGTGTTATAATCAAGTTTTTCATAAAACAGGTTGAGGGTGTTTTATAACATCTGTTTTTATATTTTTCAACTCAGAATTATTCATTCTTAATATTTTAAGGCATTTATACATTAATATATACATAATATATTAATATGTGTGTAATTCTTATAAATAAAAAAGATATATGTACATGTACACAAAATTACGATGGAATAACAAAAGGTTAAATAATATTATCAATAGATACATGATACTTAAATATAGTTTTATACATGTATTATTGATGTATGGAATAATGTAAAATATTCATATAGTACATATGTATTAAAATGCATACATATGTACATACATATATATATATATATATATACACACACACACACACACACACACATATATGTATAATATAAATATACATATTTGTTAATTTTGTCAAATTTCAAAAAACTGTATTTAAAAACAAGTTTACCAAGCGCACACTAGCAATTATAAACACAAAATACTGAATTTTAAGACTGTATTAAAAACAACATTTAAATCGAGTTTTCTGAATACAGAACCAAACGAGCCGTAAGTCTTTCATGGGACGATAGGGTGGATTTCCCTCTCCAATGCTGAAATTAGCGGCGTCAGACATCGTTCCTTCTTCAAATGTCTCGGAATACTCACTCGGTGTCCTAGATGTGTGACTCGAGGGTTGGCTCAGGGTGTAACAAGAAATAGAGTGATCAGGGGTAGGAGGTGGAACCCAAAATTTTGGAACGCGAGGTGTGTGGGGACTGTCAGAGTTATTCTCAACGATTGGATTTTCGTGAATTCGGGTTGGTGTATTTTGAGGAGTTTGAGTTTGTTCAGGATTTTGCATTAAAGGCTTTGGAGAGATGAATTTTTTTTTTTGGTCTAAGCTTTAGATTGACTCGATCTAACCTATGTCTACCTAAATCCCCAGCAACGGCGCCAAAAACTTGACACGACCACAAATGTGTATCTAGTGTCCATGCTGGTATAGGCTCAAGTGCAAGCCTGTCGCGTTAGTATTAAACCCAATAAGTCGGGATCGTCTCCACAGGGAAATAGGATGAACGAAGTCGTAACAACATTGGAAATATTGAGAATCCTAACTCGACTCTAAAAAGAACGAAAAGGTGATTATGGAAAATGGACCAACTACAAGCATAAATAATAAGAAAATTACCTACAGAATTTGGAAATAAATTACAAGCTTTTTGACCTACTTAAGAGAACTAAAAGCTGTAATGCAAAGTGCAAGTGAGAAAACGAGTCAAGATACACTCTTCCAACCCGAGTTCATTAATCAATGTTAAAACTTAATTTGGAATTGAAATATCTGAGTAAACCCAGTCTTTAGTACTCCCAAGAATTACATATATGAGGGATCGTAGCCCCCATCATAAATAATCAAAAGACGAGTAAAGCAGTGTCGTATTAGCTACACGCGCGTTGCACTCTTAAGTATCCCGGTTACCTAGGGCAAACGAGATCAAAAGTCTTACAATGGTTGTGATCACCATAAAACACGATCAACTTAGTTATTTAATTCAAAATCAAATTTTACGAATTCATCAAGAACATCGAGTTGGATTCATGCATCCCAACCCCTAGAAAATTAGTCGGACATAGTAAGACAAGAAGAAAGCATGATTTTAATAAAAGAAGACATCTTAACTAGTAACTTAGAATTAAGAAGAATGAAATTATTAAATAATCAATTAACTAAAATAATTATGAAAGCATGAATGGAATGAATTTACTTGAATTGCAGAAGCTTGAATCAAATCTAAATGAAAACTAGGGTTTTTTATTGTTCTCTCTTCAAAACTAAGTAAAAAGATCCTCTAAAACGGATTAGAAGCCTCATTTAATGTCTGGGAGGATATTTAAATATATACACTACGAAAACTATAAGAGTTGGAGTCATGCAAGACTCTACCTTGAAGAAGATAATCACAAATCTCGAACCCCGGAGCAATCTGCCTAATAATTTTGGATCGATCTGCCTGATGACTGGATCGATCCATTAAATATGCCTTATGCAATGAACTTTGGGGGACGGATCGATCCTTTTTTTATGAGGACCGGATCGATACGGTAAATGCATCCTTATACAGTGGCTTCTAGTGTCCGGATCAATCCTTTTTTAGGCCATCCGGATCGATTCGGATTTCCTTCTCAATTTATCTTCATTTTTTCTTCAATTTCTCATGATTATCTCATATCTTTGGGTCTTCATAAATTTTACTCCAGAATTCGGATTGGAACATCGTTTCTTCTACACGCTCGTAGACTCGAGATCTTAGACTTTTATTTTGGGTTCTCGTCCGAATTCCAGGTGTAAATTATGCTTTTGCCCTTTTGACTTTTCTTCTTTCTTCTCTCTTGCTTCTTTCGGTTTCTTTCTTTCTTTCATATATTAAATATCTGCAAATCAATAAGAAATACACGAAACTCAGGATACTTGTTAGATGAAGCCATTAGTAATGATATGAGATAAATCAACTCATTTTACATTGTCCTAGGTAACAAAATCCTTTATATTAGGGGGAAAATTTGAAAGAATTTATGCCTAATGAAACCCCCCCTAACTTAGAACTTTGATCGTCCCGATCCATGTAAAAGAATCAAAATATGCTACAAGCCTTTAAACCCCTAGATCGCCCTAGTAGGACGAGTTGTGTCTCGTGAGGGTTTGCATTGAATATACCCATAAAATTCGTTATTAACTCAAAGAAAAATCAAAATACTTAAAAATTGTACAATTTAAACTCCCCCAAAGATGGTTACAATAAAATAACATTCACGACTCTCAAGCCATAGTGTGTGTGTGTGTGTGTGTGTGCGCGAAGCCAAAATCGAACCGCTAACTTCCACTGATTGATCACTACGTTACTTTTCAAAAATTCGCTTTGATTTAGAATGCTCACTGAATACACTCACAAACGAATCACTCGAAAGTGTGGATATTCTCTCGGTGTGCGTGATACAAGGAGTAAATATGATGGACCCAAATTCATGCACACCATTTTGAAAAGACGGATTTTTTATGCTGAAAAGATCTCTTCATCGGAATACGGTCATAGGAAAATGGGAAACATCATCTCTTTTTTCACGCCATGTAATCTCTTTTATTATCTTTTGTGTCGTTGCTCTCCACGCGGTAAACAATTTCACAATTCGAACTCGGTTAGGACTTTCTTGGGTTTAAGGTGTAATTGGGTAACATGGAAACGGCTGGAAAATCTGGATTTGGAACATTTTCTTATGATGTCCGTTAGTGCTTTTCCGGGCTTTTGCTCATTTTTTTTTTTGTTATCACACTTTTCTTTTCTTGCTATTTTTGTTGAGCATTTTTTTATTTTTTTCTTGCCCGTTTTTATGCAATTTTCGGACTTAATTTCTGAATTTTTGCTTTTCACAATTCTGGGCCAATTGGGGTTTTTCGGGTTGTCAAACGAAAGGGAAAAACTTATTAAGCTCAAACTTGGGTTGAAAAAAAGTTAATTTATCATGACTTTTTATGGCTAATCTTTTTGGGTGTCAAGCGAGGGCCTACTTCATTGTCCAAATTACTAAATGATTTACCACATGCGCTTCGAGGTTAATTTAATTTAGAGATATGTTAGTGCATTTTTCAAGACAACATCCCACACATTTCCCGTAATCAATCAAAACAAAGGATTGAGATCATCAACGACTTATTAAAACGCTAAAAAGAACTTTGAGTTAATCATAAACTCAGATTGATTTAAAAAATTGAAAAAATTGATAGGCTCGAAATCTCACCGGGTTTATTAATCTCCACACTTATTCGTTAAGTCGTCAATTTTTGCTAAATTTCCATCTTTGGTCAATTTTGGCTTTGTGCATTTTATTTTTACAACTTGAGACAAAATATTAGTGACATTTTTGAAGATTTTAAATTCTAATTTTTATTTATTTTGAAGAAAAATAATTTTGAATTTTTCAAAAATTTTCATTTTTTAAAAAATTTATGGGTATTTTTGAAGATTTGTGAAGTTTTAGAAAGATGCACTTGTGACCCCTCCCCCCCTAACTTAGACTTTTGCATTGTCCTCAAGCAAAAAGGACTAAAATCTAACTCAAAACGAATTAAAAGTACGAAGAAATAAAACGAACAAATGCTGAAAATGCCGAATTTTATATAGAATGACCAACATGAGTTACAGGGGAAATGGAGACAAACAACAAACTTCTTCACAACCAAACTGCAGAAATGGCATCACTGGGGCGAGGCATGGGATCCACCGGGGGCATTCGGGTCATATGGGTCATAAAAATATGGCGGTGGTGGTGTACCCATAGTCATCCGATACATCTCCGCTTGGACACGATGCATCATACTATTGTCGCGCTGATAAGCCCTTAGGTCGGCCACCCTGTCGGTGTTGTATTAGTTTATGAACCCAACGAGTCGTGTTTCCACTGTCGAAATACGTCGAGTAATTTCTGCATTTGCTGGCAAAAAATCAGAGTCCTCGTCACTATCATACTCCTCGTCACCTTCACCCATTTCGATATCCTCCTCTTCTTCCTCGCTACTTTCTTCATCATCGCTCGCGTCTTCTTCTTAATCAGCATTTGCGTCCTCTTCTTCATCACTATCCTCCTGTTCTAGTATGGCTTGGATGTTTTCCCGTTGTCTTTCCCTTCTAGTCCGGGTGGTTGCCCCAAAAGGAGCTGGGAGGCGAGGGAAATCCCGTGGGGGCAATTTCGGCGTCTGCTAGCATGGTTCCCTTTTAATCCATGACTGCAAGGAATATGTCCTTATAAATGCAGGGAGCCAGGTTGATGGGGGTGTTGTGGTCGAAGAGGTGATATACGAGGGTGTCTTGACGCGGGCGCATTGCCGAGTTATTTCCTGTTGGGAGAATGTTCGCGCATATGATTTTGAAAATGAGGGTCGCTTTCTCTCTTAACTATCCCACCGAGAATGTCTCGATGATCCAGTTAGCATTGGGGTTAATTCGGGACATGCACACGTCTTTGTCAAGTGGGAGAAGAGGGTTGGGGTTTGTGTATGGATGGGGGCTTGGGACATCTTTGGCAGCCAACTTCTAGAGTAGAAGTTCCAAAGAGAACGGGACATGGATGCCGCCTACATATGCTTCAACCTCATTGTGCCCGGTGCTAATAAGTGAGCCATAGAATGCTCGCACTTCGTTTGGCCACATCGCTTCATGAGGCTCATTTAAGAAACGGTACTAACCCCGTGCCATAAAAAGTGCAGTGACAGAGTTTGGCATGTCATTCCAAATGACTTGACGCTCCACTTGGAGCTTACGAGTTTGGCCGAAGAAACGCTCACACCACACTTTTTCTTTAAGGGAACGGTAGCCGGTCGCTCCTTCGTCGAGAATTTGGGTGGACTCATATTTTTGGGGAAGTGGTTGGTTGGCTATGGTACCTGGAGGTTGTAGAATTTCTGGACAGAAAGAGAGAAAGAGAGAAAAGGAGTGAGTAGTGGTGGTGAAAATGTAGTGAAGAAGGTGTGGTTTAATAGGGGTGAGGGAAGAGTGTAGGGTAGGTTTTGGAGGTAAAAGGGGGAAGTATTTGGGAGGGAAAAGGTGGTTGGGAAGGGCGGTGGAAGAAATTGGAGGGAAAGAAATGGATTGGGAAAAAAGGGCGGTGAACCTTGGGAATGTAAAGGGTTATAGAAACCAGATAGATCCGAGTTTCCAGGACCGGATTGATCCGAACCCTTTTTATTTTGATTTTTCTCTAAACGGACCGATCCGGGTTCCCAGGACCGGATCAATTCGGTTCCCAGATTAGCTCTAGTGCACCTTTTTGATGGTATACTCCCCTATCATGACTTTCGGATGCTCCTACTAATGGTCCTACACATGTTTGACTTCGAAAACCTCTGACCTCGACACAGCGACCCTAAATGTTCTCCTCGTAATGTTTGTTGGTGCTCGAATTTCTCTCGTTTCGTGGTGTGAAGCTACGGACTCTACTACCCTACCCTATGTGCAGTTACTATACACAAGAATTCACCCCATACACGTCGGGGGTGCGACGACCTCTCAATTTTAGCTCACTCTACCTCGTAAATGGGGTTCGATAACCAAATGGTGTCGATCTCTTCTACGCACGCCTCTGCATATGGATTTAGTCATTGTCCATTGACTTTTAACGTGTTCCCTCCTTTTAGATCTTCCAATTCCACATCTCCGTGGGGGAATACGCTTTTCTCAACGAATGGACCAGTCCACCGAGATCGTAATTTACTCGAAAATAGATGAAGCCGGGAGTTATAGAGGAGTACTTTTTCTCCAGGTTGAAACTCTTCCCGTTGAATAATCTTATCATGCGCGAGTTTCATCCATTATTCTGAAATATTGTCATTTTCATACGCATCATTGCACATCTCCTCTAACTCATTCAATTGAAGCTTGCGAGCTTCACCGACTTTGTCCATATCGTAATTTACCCTCTTAATTGCCCAATACACTTTGTGCTCCAACTCAATGGGAAGATGGCAAGGTTTGACATACATAAAGCAGAACGGGGACATGCCGATTGGGCTCTTGTATGTGGTAAGGTAGGCCCATAGCGAATCGTTCAATCGAAAGGACCAATCTTTTCGGTCAGGATTGACGGTCTTCTCTAGTATGTTTTTTATCTTACGATTCGCCAACTTGACCTGTCCATTCGTTTGTGGGTGATAGGTCGTTCCAACCTTGTGAGCGACACTATACTTTCTCATAAGCTTCTCAAACGGCTTGTTGCAAAAGTGCATGCCATTATCACTAATTATCGCTTTCGGTGCACCGAAGCGAGAAAGTATGTGTTCCTGCAGAAACCTAATCACCAATTTGTTGTCATTAGTCTTGGTAGCTATAGCTTCCACCAATTTAGAAACATAGTCTATCGCGACTAGGATGTATAGGTAGCCAAATGACGGGGGAAACGGGCCCATAAATTTATTGCCCCAGCAGTCAAAAACCTCAACGATGAGAATTGGGGTCAATGGCATCATTTCTCGTCGGGTTATAGCCCCACCTATTGCAAGATTTGCAATAATTATTTACATCCCAGAACATTGTGGGCTAGTACAAGCCGCTTTGGAGAATTTTAGTGGTTGTCTTTTTCACATAAAAGTGGCCTCCACATGCTTCCGAATGACAGAATTAGATGAATCTCGGAATTTCATCATTCGATTTTCATCGTCGGATGATTTGGTGGACTTCTTCTTATCTTACGGTGTCCAATCGGGAGGGACGGCTCCCATGACAAGATAGTTCACTATATCCACAAACCCGGGCAAAGAAGAGGTGGCAAAGAGTTGTTCATCAGGGAAGTACTCGTCTATGAGTGTAGGATCACTAGGCACGTCGAACGAAAGCCGTGATAAGTGATCAGAGACGATGTTTTCCACTCTTTTTTATCTTTAATGGAGAGATTAAACTCTTGTAGGAGTAGGATCCACCTTATGAGGCACGGCTTTGCATCTTTCTTTTCAAGGAGGTATTTCAAAGTCGCGTGGTCGGTGAAATAGGTGATGGGGGGAACCAATGAGATAGGACCGAAATTTATCTAGAGCAAAAACTACCGCTAGCAATTCCTTCTCCGTAGTGGATTAGTTGAGTTATGGTCCGATAAGAGTCCGGCTAGCTTAGTAGATGACATGAGCTTTTTTATCTTTCCTTTATCCCAAAATAGCCCCTATTGCATAATCGCTAGCATCACACATAAGCTAGAATGGCATGGACCAATTCGGAGCTTGCATGATGGGAGCGGACACAAGCATGTTTTTCAATTTTTCAAAATCACTTTGGCATGCTTCAGTCCACTCGAATGGGGTGTCCTTCATAAGAAGGTTGCTTAAGGGTCTAGCGATGGCGCTAAAGTCCTTAATGAACCTTCTATAAAACCCTGCGTGGCCCAAGAAGGAGCGCACGTCTTTTAGCGATTTAGGTGGGGGTAGGTCAGCTATGACATCGATTTTTTCTCTATCAACCTCGATCCCTTTGGATGAAACAATGTGGCTAAGAACTATGCCCTCGGTTACCATGAAATGGCATTTCTCCTAGTTCAGCACCAAGTTCTTCTCCACACATCAGGCTAGTACTTTCTCAAGATTGTCTAAACATAGATCGAAAGAGGTGCCAAAAACACTAAAGTCATCCATAAACACCTCTAGCCCTCTCTCATCCATGTCACTGAATAAGCTCAACATGCACCTTTGAAAGATCGCGGGTGCATTACACAAATCAAATGGCATACGTTTGTAGGCA
The DNA here is from genome assembly GCA_949130495.1 of Sambucus nigra. NCBI lineage: Eukaryota > Viridiplantae > Streptophyta > Magnoliopsida > Dipsacales > Adoxaceae > Sambucus > Sambucus nigra. The sequence continues at coordinate 106,454,651 of OX422207.1, read as the reverse complement.
AACGTACCAAAGGGACAAGTGAAGGTCGTCTTCTCTTGATCAAGTACATCTACCTCAATCTGTTTATATCCGGAATAACCATCTAGGAAGCAATAATAAGGGTGGCACGCTACTCTTTAAATCATTTGATCGATAAATGGCAAGGGGAAATAGTTTTTCCTAGTTCCTACATTGATTTTCCGGTAATCAATGCAAACACGCCAACCAGTAGTGGTACATTGGGGAACTAGCTCTCCCTTGGCATTCCCAATCACTGTCTTGCCCAACTTCTTTGGGACGACTTGGATAGGGCTCAACCATTTGCTATCCAAGATTGGGTAAATAATCCCGGCATCCAATAATTTGATGATTTCAGCCCTCACCACCTCTTTCATGGTGGGGTTTATCCCTCTTTACAATTCTATCGATGGATTCACATCCTCCTAGAGGTGAATTTTGTGAGTGAAAATTAGAGGACTTATCCCCTTTAGATCAGCTATACACCAACCAAAAGCACTTTGGTACTTCCTCAAAAAATTTAATAGTTTACCCTCCTGCTCTTCATCTAAGCTAGAGGAGACAATAACAGGAAATGTCTCACTTTCACCTAGGATAGCATATTTAACGTTGGAGGGTAGTTTCTTCAATTCGAGAGTCGGGAATGTGTCGCTAGAGGGCACCGTGCGTGTCTCTCTTGGTGGTAACTCTTCGAATCGAGAAGCCCAACTAACATCTCTCATGTCCTCGTCCGACGCTCTCTCATCAAGAAGCTTTCTCAACTCCTCAACCTCTCTCTCAAAATCGGTATAAACTCCCTCGCTCACATGACTAGACATTAGGCAAGCTTCTAATACATCTCCATAGAAATTTTCCTCAATGTGCTCTTCTACGATCTCACCAATTAAGCTCACCGCGTGAAGATCATCTTCTTCCCCTGCTTATTGGGCTATATTGAAGATGTTTGTTTTTAATGTCATATTCCCAAAAGTGAGTTGCAGCCGCCCATTTCGAGTATTGATAAGTGCGTTAGCCGTAGCTAAGAATGGTTGCCCAAGAAAGACAGGAACATGATTCTTCGAGGCAAAGGAGGGCTCCGTGTTCGAAATGACAAAATTTAGTGGGAAGTAAAAAGTGTCCACTTGTACTATCACGTCCTCAACTATACCTCTCGGTATCTTCACGGTTCGATCTGCCAATTAGAGAGTGATCCTTGTGGGCTTAAGGTCGCCTAGATCAAGTTGCCTATAAATTTAATAGGGGAGGATATTAACACTTTCCCCCAAGTCGAGTAAGGCCCTCTCAATTTTGTCTCTCCAATGGTGCAGGAAATAGTGGGTGCACCGGGATCCTTATATTTAGGTGGGAGATCATTAAGTAGAACGGAGCTCATGTTTTGTGCTAGGAACACGTTTTTCTTTACCTTCATCCTCCGCTTAACAATTAATAAATCTTTAATGACTTTTGCATAAGCTGGAATTTATTTTATTGCATCGAGGAAAGGTAAGTTCAATTTCACAATTTTAAGCACCTCTAGCACTTCATAACTTATGGTCCCTTTTTGGGAAGGAACCAATCTTTGAGGAAATGGCGCAGTGGGGGGTGGCTTGACAATTACCGCGGGCTCACTACTGTTTTCTTTGTCACTCTCATCCAAGGATATATCTTCAGCCTCTTTCGTGCCGGGCGAAGTCTCCTTGTCTTTTGCAGTGTCATGTGGGGGAGGTGATAAATCAACAACTCTTCCACTACAAAGAGTGGTTACTGCTTGGCAATGCTCGTGTTGTTGTGTAGAGGTGGAGATAACACTAGGTTATCCTTAGGGAGGTCTTGGGCCCTGGGCAGGAAACTTGCCCTTCTCTTGGATACACAACAATGATTGTAACTTGGAGATGTTCTCATTCATGTCGGCAAACATGCGATCATATCTAGCATTGGTTGCACTCTGAGAGTTGATGAGCTGTTTTATTTTATCCTCGAGGTTCCTCCACGGTGGAGTAATATACGGAGCTGGAGGAGGTGGTGCTTGCTGAAATTAAGGAAGCGGTGGAGGTGGAATAACCTGTGAAAGTGGGTTCGTCGCAGCTTGTGGTTGTCCGTAGTTAAAACCAGGATGGTTTCTCCATGAAGGGTTGTACGAGTTCCCATGAGGGGCATTAAAATTTCCCTTGAATACTCCTATAGCATCCACCTTCTCGGTGTGCATGGCCTTGTAGGCGGAAATCATCGAGCATGCCTTTGCGAAATGGCCCGCCTCACAAGTAGCACACACCTTTTGTTTCGAAAAATGACTCGATTCGGAGATATCTCTATATCTCCTATCAAGCAAATCTTTCATATCTCTCTGAAACTGATCGAATCGACGGTCTATTAAGGTATTACTATCCAAATGGTATAGACCGGATGCAGTAGGAGCGATAGATGCTTGTCTAGTCCGGGCTTGGGTATTAGGATCAGATGTGTCCTATGCTTGAGTAGTATCTATGACATACTTACGATGGGACTCGACATCGCTGGAGTCTAACTCCCAAAAAGGTCTTTCACACATTGTTTGCACAAGTTGTTTGGAAGCCACTGTCAACCCATTATTGAAGAAAGAGATCAAATGGTGTTTTTTAAAACCATGATGGTGGCATGCACTTACCAACTCTTGGAAACATTCACAGCACTTGTCAAAAGGCTCATTATCGTGTTATTGAAAATCTTGGATTTGATTTTTGGCAGAGTTAGTTTTGTGCTGTGAGTAGAATTTTGAGATAAACTTGGATTGAATATCCCTCCAGGAAATCATGAAGTTCGGGGGTAGAGACCAGATCCAGGCCTTGGCTTTATCCTTTAAGGAAAAGGGAAAAAGATTTAGGCGAACGACATCCTGCGTGCAAGCTTGGTCACTAAATGTGTCGCATGCCTCTTCGAACTCTCTTATGTGAAGGTATGGCTTCTCCGAATCCATGTCATGGAAAGTAGGGAGAATTTGTATCATCCCATTGTGGAAGTTGAACTGACCGGAATTATTCGGGAGTAAAATGCAACTAGGGGTGACAGTTCGTTCCGAAAATAGTAAGTCTTTCATGGGACGATAGGGTGGATTTCCCTCACCAGTGCCGAAACTAGCGGCGTCAGACATCGCTCCTTCTTCAAATGACTCGGAATACTCAATCGGTGTCCTAGATGTGTTACTCGAGGGTTGTCTCAGCGTGTAACTAGTAATAGAGTGCTCAAGGGTAGGAGGTGGAACCCAAAACTTTAAACCGCGAGGTGTGTGGGGACTGTCAAAGTTATACTCAACAATTGGATTTTCATGAATTCGGGTTGGAGTATTTTGAGGAGTTTAAGTTTGTTCAGGATTTTGCATTAAAGGCTTTTGAGAGATGATCTTTTTTTCTTTTGGTCTAAGCTTTAGATTGACTCGATCTAACCTAAGTCTACCTAAATCCCTGGCAATGGCCCTAAAAACTTGACGCGACCACAAATGTGTATTTAGTGTTCATGCTGATATAGGCTCAAGTGCAATCCTGTCGCGTTAGTATTAAACCCGATAAGTCGGGATCGTCTCCACAGGGAAATAGGATGAACGAAGTCGTAACAACGTTAAAAAGATTGAGAATCCTAACTCGACTCTAAAAGAACGAAAATGTGATTATGAGAGATGGACTAACTACAAGCATAAATAATAATAAAATTACCTACAGAATTTAGAAATAAATTAAAAGCTTTTTGACCTACTTAAGAGAACTAAAAACTGTAGTGAAAAGTGCAAGTGAAAAAAATGAGTCAGGATAGACTCCTCCAACCCTAGTTCATTAATCAATGTTAAAACTTAATTCGGAATTGAAATATTTGAGTAAACCCAATCTTTAGAAATCCCAAGCATTACATATATGAGGGATCGTAGCCCGTATCATACATAATCAAGAGACGAGTAAAGCAGTGTCGTATTAGATACACGTGCGTTGCACTCTTAAGCATCCCGATTACCTAGGGTAAACGAGATCAAAAGTCTTACAACGGTTGTGATCACTGTACAACACGATTAAATCAGTTATTTAATTCAAAATCAAATTTTATGCATTCATCAAGAACATCGAGTTGGATTCATGCATCCAAACCCTTAGAAAATTAGTCGGACATAGTAAAACAAGAAGAAAGCATGATTTTAATAAAAGAACACATCTTAACTAGTAACTTAGAATAAAGAAGAATGAAATTATTAAATAATCAATTAACTAAAATAATTATGAAAGCAAGAATGGAATGAATTTCCTTGAATTGCAGAAGCTTGAATCAAATCCAAATGAAAACTAGGGTTTTTTTATTATTCTCTCTTCAAAACTAAGCAAAAATCTCCTCTAAAACGGATTAGAAACCTCATTTAATGTCTGGGAGGATATTGACATATATACACTATGAAAAATATAAGAGTTAGAGTCATGCAAGACTCTATCTTGAAGAAAATAATCCCAAATCTCGAACCTCGGATCAATCTGCCTAATAATTTCGGATCGATCTGCCTGATGACTGGATCGATCCTTTTTTATTTCAACTGGATCGATCCGTTAAATATGCCTTATGCAGTGAACTTTGGGGGATGGATCGATCTTTTTTTTATGAGGACCGGATCGATCTGCCTGATGACCGGATCGATCCTTTTTTTATTTCAACCGGATCGATGCTTTAAATATGCCTTATGCAGTGAACTTTGGGGGTCGGATCGATCCTTTTTTTATGAGGACTGGATTGATCCGGTAAATGCATCCTTATACAGTGGATTCTAGTGTCCGAATTGATCCTTTTTTTAGGCCATCCGGATCGATCCAGATTTCCTTCTCAATTTCTTTTCATTTTTTTTTCAATTTCTCATGATTATATCACATCTTTGGGTCTTCATAACTTCTACTCCGAAACTCAGATTAGAACGCCGTTTATTCTACGCGCTCATAGATTCGAGATCTTCGACTTTTATTTTGGGTTCTTGTCCGGATTTTGGGTGTAAATTATGCTTTTTCCCTTTTGACTTTTCTTCTTTCTTCTCTCTTGATTCTTTCGGTTTCTTTCTTTCTTTCATAAATTAAATATCTGCAAAATCAATAAGAAATACGCAAAACTCGGGATACTTGTTAGATGAATCCATTAGAAATGATATGAGATAAATCAACTCGTTTTACATTGTCCGAGTTAATAAAAGCCTCTAAATTAAGGGGAAAATTCGAAAGAATTTATGCCCAATCAGTTGTTTACTCTGAATGTATTGTCTTTTATTGGTGATATAACATAAGATTTAAACGAATAAGGTTTAATCTCACTTCGGAATAAAGTTAGGACCAATTGAAAATAGGCATGTCTGAGATCACATTGTATATAATTTCCAGCCACACATCCATACTTGATTTATGTCATTGAATATATTTGGTATGGTGATCATTGATGGATCGAGTTATGAAATAAATGTAACATAGGTCAATTTGGTCTCATACTAGTATAAGAGATGGAACAGATTGATTCAGAGATGTTTTACGAATAGATAGAAAATATAGTACGCACTTAAGGTTATCGAATATAATTTCCTTCGGAATTAATATATTGCCCAAGTGGGAGATTGTTGGAATATTTTTAATATTATAATGTGGGCTTACATATTAAAATAGCAATTGTATTTGGTCTTCTAATGATTATGAGCTTCTAATGTGTGGTTATCCAAGAGTCACTTGTTGGTTACTCAAGAGTCGCCTAAGTAGATTCCTATAATATAATGAAAGGTTTTGATCCCCAAGACTAATGCACTCATTACTCTCTCCTCCTCATTCCTATCATTGAGAGAGAACTCATAGAGAGAGAGGAATTAATTTGTGGAAGACTTTTGAACCCGAATTCTCAATCACCACTATGGATTCAGGAACAGAGTTCCTACAATTCTTTTATTAAACAATCTTGATAATCTAATATGTTGATTATGTATATATGAGGAATTTTATTCTATATTCCAACAAATAACACGTGGGACATCTCGTGTCAGTGTTTTATAGATCTAGGTTTTTACAAATGTTATTAGATATAGTCTTACGCTTAATATGGTGTTTTTACTACCAAGGTAAGTGTTGATGTACTAATGAAACAAATAAGATGGTTATTAGTTTTCAATTAAACCAATAATAACCATTACCAACTCAATCTGATTTAACCCACACAAATGTCGGTTTGGTGAGATTTAATATCCAAAAAAGGAACTTTTAATTTTATTTACGATTTAATATCAAGAAGAGGAAATTTTAATTTTATCTTTAGAAAATTAAAATACAATTATTGTCAAAAATACATTCCATAGAAACTTTCCCAAACATGCCCTTTACATTGGTTGGTCACTATGTATATAAAACGTATATTTTCTCTCCCTCACTCGTTTTTCGATTTTAAAATATTACATATTTTACTCCAAATGTCCATTTTTTAAAATAGAATTTTAAACAAAATCAAATTTAACAGTACAAATCTATGTTAGAAATATTTTAAATTATAATTCTCCATAATGTGTTCCATAATTATATCAATACAAAAAGTCACTTTGGTTGATGAAAGGGTACTTCAAATACCAAGAGTCAAAAGGACTCTTGGGTATCAAACTTGATGGAT